>JAGIQG010000003.1:79262015-79862015 GCA_024679065.1 Sphyrna mokarran
AGTCATATCCTTACACATCCCCTTCTAGTCCAAAGCTGTGAAGCAGCTGGCAAAAAACAAGAAATCTTCTCCCGCAGAAACAGTCTGGTAAAAATAAAGCTAGCAGCATGTTTGATGGGTAAGTTTAAATGACTGTAATTTAATTGTGTAATGCAGAGGAAGCTTTCTATCCAGCTCAGTGCTATAGTGATTCTAGCAATGGATGAATTTCAGATTGTTTAAGGTGAATACATCAGTTCACAGCAACAGTGGGTAAAGATCCAAAGGAAGGCTATCTCTATTAAAGAGCTTTCCTTTGTGCTGTGTGATCCAAGGGGTTGAACATTTTGTTTTGACAATGTTGCACCCAGTTGAAACTTTGAGCAGAGTCAGACTGGATACTGGGTGTGTTAAATGCCAAATGGATCGCCAACACCATGGTTGAACCCCGAACAGGTTTAATCTTGCCCCTGCCATGCTGGCGTGTGACATTTCCATTTTCACACTGACATTCACATTGAAGGTATACATTGTGGATAATTTCTCACCAGTGTCAAATTGTTGAAAGTTCAGAGTCATGGAGCTGGCTTGAGAATGCTCTTTACTGAACAGCATTTCATTTGGAAAAGCGACCTGTTAGCTCGACTGAATCAAAGGGTTTGTGTTCTAATCCATCTTGCCTTTCTCAGCACAGTGATTTTGTGCCAATCATTATAAAAGAGTGTGACATCCTGTATTCTATACATTTAGCATAACATATGCTGACTAGAATCTTCATGTTGTTGCCACTGCATAAACCCAGGCACCATATGGCCACCCAACAAATGATAAGCCTCATGTTTTAACACTTACCCTACTGGATAAGCTTGAACTCTACATTTACACAAATGCTATGAACATTATTTTACTCCTTATCCTCTGAAATTAAAAAAAAACTGAATTCCAGACAGTTGCACAGCGATTAATCTTTGCCTTGTTGAATAAACTGTTTCCGAATGACGCATTGCAATCTCTGGCAGGATAATAGCAGAGTCTGGAGAGGTTAAATTATTCGGACCAGTTGTGTTAACTTGGCTCCTAAATTGGAATGTTAAAAGAATTAGATAAGCTGCAAAAAAAATTCTCAATAATGTGTGTGAGGCCCATCCTGCCTTCCACCCCTTCTGCCCCTCTCCACGGCCTAGACTAAGTCCTAGTCCTAGACCTAGTCCTAAGACCGCTACCAGCCATTCTGAATCCACAAAAGCACTTTACTGCCCACCAGGGATCCTGGATTCGAGCTACCAACTGACCATGTGTCAGCCTTCACTGAGCTCTGGCAGTTTGCTAGAATATCAA
Organism: Sphyrna mokarran; assembly: GCA_024679065.1. Taxonomy (NCBI): domain Eukaryota; kingdom Metazoa; phylum Chordata; class Chondrichthyes; order Carcharhiniformes; family Carcharhinidae; genus Sphyrna; species Sphyrna mokarran. The sequence goes on from JAGIQG010000003.1 coordinate 79,263,333, forward strand.
TGTGTGACCTGACCATGGCAGTGCTTTATGCCTCACACTGGAACCATCAATGAGAAGATGCAGTTGCTTTCCCAACCCTTCATCCCTTTCTACCTTCTCCCACCCCATTTGATTTCCCCAGCCCCAATCCCTGGCTGTCTGATCTGAGCCTCAGCTATAAATCTTCTTTTTGATGCCTTGCTTTGTGCACGTAACCAATAGAATCTGTAACTTGCAATGACTGTGCAACATACAATTTAACTCATACGTTCACTTTAGCATCATTATGGCCCTAAAGCTGCTTATCTGCTAACAGCTTCAAGATACTCAAGATCTTTTTCACAGACATCCACTAGCTGGCACTATTTCAGGGAAAATTAATAAACCTTGTTGCTGGGTGGAGAAAAGGTTGAGGGGAGAGAGAGGGAAAGCGACAGTTGGAAGAGGAGACAGAAAAGGGGGAAGAGAAAGAAAAGCAGACAGGAAGGTGTTGGGTAAAGGAAGACAAACAGGGAGGGGCAGATGAAAGGAGGGAGGAGGAGAGAGGTAGACAGTGACATATTTTATTTATTTATGGGATTTGGACATTGCTAGCTGGGCCAGCATTTATTGCCCATCTCTGAGGGCAATTAAGAGTCAACCACAATGCTGTAGATCCAGAGTCACATGTAGGTCAGACTAGGTAAGGATTTCTTTCCCTTAAAAGAACATTTGTGAAGTCGGTAGACTTTTACGACAATCAACAATAGCTTTGTGTTCATCATTAGATTTTTAATTCCAGATTTCTATTGAACTCAAACTCCACCAACTGCCTTAGTGGAATTCAAACCCAGGACCCCAGGACTTTACCCTGGGTCTCTGATCCAGCAGCAGTAACACTGCACCACTGCTTCCTCATGTTATTATCATGGGAGTAGTAATACAGAGCCCCAGAGTAATGCTCTGGGGAACCCAGGTTCAAATCTCACCATGGCAGATGGTAGAATTTGAATCCAGGAAAAATCTGAAACATAATGTGGAGTAATAATCATGAGACCAGCGTTGATTGTCACTAAAAACCTCTCCTGTTCACTAAAGAGAAGGTAATCTGCCCTCTTTATCTATGTGTGATTAAAGCCCATCTCAGAAATGGTGACCATGACAATATGGTTCATTACTGTGGTTTAGGGAAGGCAATCTGCCATCCTACCCAGAAGGCCTATATATAACTCCAGACCCACAACAATGTGGTTGATTGTCAATTGCCCTCTGAAATGGCCAAACAAGCCAATCTGTTCAAGGGAAATTAGGAATGGGCAACAAACATGAGTGAATAAAAAATAGAAGGGAGAATTGAAGGGGAGATAAAGGGAGACAGCAAGGCAGAGGGTGATATAAAAAATTGAGGAGGAAGGGGAAAGGAAATTCAAAGCAGGCAGAGAAGGGGGAGAGAATGTAAGATAGCAGCCCAATTACTAGCTGCTGAGACTACGATACAGGAAAAGTGCCTCCAGCATCACCATAATCGTAAAGTTTTTGACTCAGTTTTGAAAACTAAAATAACCTCTTATTTCAGTTAAGAAAAACAGTGACTGTTTCCATTAGATACATTAATGACAACTCTGAAAAGCCTGGCCACACATAATTTTACAGGACAAAATACAGGAAAGTGCAAGATGTTTGTCACGAATCATTCCTTAACAAATGTTATTGAAATCCAGCTGCTAATCAAGTTTGCACTTGACTATCCGCAGGCACAAATGAATGTCAGAAAGAGCATTACTTGAGGTACATGGAGTCTTTAGAGGTTTCTTTCAGTAGCCTCAATGCTTTGATGAAAGCAAGTACATCATTGTAAAGGAATGTGTGCTGCAGCCTCCAATAACAAACCATGTTCAATGGGCTCACTCTGCTGTGAAGGCCCATGATGGACATGGGCATTCAGTTCCTCCTGAATGGAGTCTTTTAAAGCCATTGTTAGAAGAGAAAGTGAATATGACCACAGAATATTAGACAGATACAGCTGAGATTTAAGAGAAAACATTTTAATTTCAGAGTTGGGAGGAAAATTAACATGGGCAGTTTTGATCTTGTGTGTCGACTGTTGACACAGAGAATGTGATGATATGGTGGCCAGAATGATCTAATAGAGATGTTTCTCTTTAAGAATAAACATATTTTTGGGGCAGATGTTTGGATTTACTCAGTCACCTTTGACATTAGCTCTCAGCAGTGGAGGCAATCTTCTCACCATCAGCTGTGATCTGCACCAGTTCCTGGACCATCCGTCACTGCAGAAATCTCTCCTCGTTGCTAAGTAACCGTTTTTACTTTGCAGCTGGTGTGACGGTTTAAACCCTTCCCCACTGCATTAGATGCATCTTCCTTCTTCAGACCTCCGTTCCGTTGAACGTTTCAGGCTGCACTTCCAAACACTGAGACCTTCAGTCAGCTGATAGTGTCAATCAAACAGAGTGTCAAAATGCTCTTCCACCTCAGTGGCATTGTGAATGAGGGGAGTACCCAACCTGCCAGCAGCAAATAGCACTCGGGAGCCAGAATTGTGCAAGATTACTACTTATCCCTTCCTATCTTAGGGGTCTTGAGGATTCTTAGCCATGTTACAGGAAGCTATTCAAGTAAGGGGAGCAGATCTATAGTGGGAGTAGGGGACAGTATAATAAGGGGGATTGATGTGGCATGAATCCAAGCAGCTATGTTGCCTGTCCGAAATCAGGTTCACGATATCTGCTCTGAACTGGAGAGGAACCTACAGTGGAACAGGGAGGATCCAATGGCCCTGGTCTCTATAGTTACCAACAACCGAGCCAGGATGAGGAAAGAGGTTCTGCACAGTTAGTATGAGGAGCTAGGCACCAAATTAAGAAATAGAACCTAAAGATAACAATCTTTAGATTATTACCTGAGCTGTATGCAAGTTAACCTTGGGGCAAATAAAATTAGAAAACAATGGCTCAAAAACTACTGTGGGAGAAGTGAGTTCTGATTCCATAGACCCATAGAACATTACAGCACAGAAACAGGCCTTTTGGTCCTTCTTGTCTGTGCCAAACCATTTTTCTGCCTAGTCCCACTGACCATATCCCTCCACACCCCTCTCATCCATGAGCCCATCCAAGTTTTTCTTAAATGTTAAAAGTGAGCCCGCATTTACTACTTCATCTGGCAGCTCATTCTACATTTCCACCACTCTGTGTGAAGAAACCACCCCCCCCCCCGCAATATGTTCTTTAAACTTTTCCCCCTTCACCCTTAACCCATGTCCTTTAGTATTTTTCTCCCCTAGCCTCAGTGGAAAAAGCCTGCTTGCATTCACTTTATTTATACCTATCATAATTTTATACACCTCTATCAAATCTTCCCTCATTCTTCTACGCCTAAAGTCCTAACCTGTTCAACCTTTCTTTGTAACTCAGTTTCTCAAGTCCCGGCAACATGTTTGTAAACCTTCTCTGCACTCTTTCGACCTTATTAATATCCTTCCTGTAATTAGTGACCAAAACTGCACACAATACTCTTATACAACCTCACTTCATGGGACACTGGCTTCAGTACTAGGGAAGCTGGGATATACTGTTGGGATGATCTACACCTGAACAATGTTGGGACCACATAAGTAGAAAGGGCTTTAAACTAAAAGCGAGAGTGTGGAGAGTGAAGGATCAAGTTTGGGTAAATAGAGCAAATTAAGGGGTAAGTGCCAAGGTAGCAGAGGAAAATAGTAATATGGGAAATGAGGGTCAGAGAATGGGAGGAAGAGATCAGAGAGAAAAAATGTTACAAAACAGAACTAAAGACTCTGTATCTGAATGCACAGAGTATTCATAATAAAATAAATTAATTGATAAAACACATTGAAGATTATGATTATGATCTGATAGCCATTACAGAGCTGTGGCTGGAATGACAAGGATTGAGTTCTGAATGTTGAGGGGTATATGAATGACATCCAAGAAGAATAGGAAGCTGGGCAAAGATGAAGGAGTAGCACGTTAATCTAGGATGGCATTGGTGCAGTAGTCAGAGATGACGTTAGTTCAGGAAATCAGGATATAGAATCGGTTTGGGTGGAGATGAGGAATAGTAAGGAAAGAGGTCACTAGTGAGAGTGACCTACAGATCCCATAACAGTGACTACAAAGTAGGACAAAGTACATAAGAAGAAATATTGGATGCTTGTGACAAAGGTGCAACAATAATCATGCTTGATTTGATTTGTTTTTTTATTGTCACATGTATTAGTATACAGTGAAAATTATTGTTTCTTGCACACTATACAGACAAAGCATATCATTCATTGGGAAGGAAAAAAGAGAGTGCAGAATATAGTGTTACAGCCATAACTAAAGCATAGAGAAAGATCAACTTAGTGCAAGATGGATTCATTCAAAAGCAGCAGGGAAGAAGCTGTTCTTGAGTCAATTGGTACGTGACCTCAGACTTTAGTATCTTTCTCCCGATGGAAGAAGCTGGAAGAGAGGATGTTCGGGATGCGTAGGTCCTTAGTTATGCTGACTGTTTTTCCAATGCAGTGGGAAATGTAAACAGAGTCAGTGGGTGGGAGGCTGGTTTATGTGATGGACTGGGCTTCGTTCATGATCCTTTGTGTTTCTTGTGGTCTTGGATAGAGCAGGAGTCTCTACCAAACTATGATATAACCAGAAAGAATGCTTTCTATGGTGCATCTGTAAAAGTTGTAAAGTCTTTAGCTACATATAAAAATCAGATTGGCAGTAGTAGCCTGGATGAGGAGCTTATAAAATGCTTTTGAGATAGTTTCTTAGAACAGCACATTCTGAAACTGAGAAGGTTATATTAAACTTGGTATTGTGTAATGTAATTGGATTAGTTAATGACCTGAGAGAAAAGTTATCCCTAAATAGCATCAAATACAATATGTTTGAATTTTCCATCCAGTTTGAAAGGGAGTAGAGTGGGTTTAAGACTAGTGTTTTAAACTTAAATAAGAGCAAATGTGTAGACATGAAAGCTAAATTGTCTGAAGTGAATTGGAATATTAGACTAGAGAATAGATCCATAGAGAAGCATTGGTAGACATTTATGAGATATTTCAGAAAACTCAGAATAAGTGTATTCCTATTATAAAAAAAATTCTAAAGAGAGGAGCCACCATCTGTGGTGAACTAAAGAAGGATAACATCAAATTTAAGGAAAAGCATACAAATGTGCAAAGATGAGTGGAAGATCAGATAATTGATCAGAATATAAAGAATAGCAGAGAATAAAAGGTTAATCAGTATAAAGAAAAATGGAATATGAGAGGAAGCTGGCTAGATAAGTAAAAATGGTTGGCAAGAGTTTCTACAAGTATTTAAAAAGGAAAAGAGTAATAAAGTGAGTGTTGGTCCTCCAGCGAATGAGAATGGCCAATTAATAGATAATAAGAAAACAGCATATGAACTTAACAAATATTTTGTGTATATCTTCACTGTAGAGGATACAAAAGACTTTCTAGTAAGAGCTGTAAATCAGGAGATTGAGGGGAGAGAGGAAGTTGGTGAAATTACTAGCGAATCACTAGCAAAGCGATAGTGAGCAAACAGATGGCAAGTTTTTGGGTTCTGATGGACTTCATCCTTGGGTCTTAGCAAAAACGATAGAACATAGAATATAGAACACTACAGCACAAACTGGCCCTTCGGCCCATAAGTTGCACCGATATATTCCTACCTATCTGTAACCCTCAATCCCATTAAATCCCATGTAATCATCCAGAAGTCTCTTAAAAGACCCCAGCGAGTTTGTTACTACCACCACCGACAGCAGCTGGTTCCACTCACTCACCACCCTCTGAGTGGAAAACTTACCCCGACATTTTCTCTGTACTTGCTCCCTAGCACCTTAAACCTGTGTCCTCTCGTAGCGACCATTTCAGCCCTGGGAAATAGCCTCCGAGAATCTACTCTATCCATACCTCTCAACATCTTATAAATCTCTATCAGGTGCCTCTCAACCTTTGTCTCTCCAGGGGGAAAAGACCTAGCTCCCTCAACCTATCCTCATAAGGCATGCCACCTAATCCGGACAACATCCTTGTAAATCTTCTCTGCACCCTTTCAATAGCTTCCACATCCTTCCTTTAGTGAGGCAACCAGAATTGCGCACAATACTCCAAAGGATCTGACAAGGGTCTTATAAAGTTGCAGCATTATCTCCCGATTCCTAAACTCAGTCCCTCAATTAATGAAGGCTAGTACACCATACACTTTCTTGACTACATCCTCCACCTGCAAGGCTGATATAGGAGTCCTATGGACCCAGACTGCAAGGTCCCTCTACACTGCTAAGACTCCTACCCTTGATATTGTACTCCTTCCTCTCATTGGACCTACCAAAATAGACCATTACACATTTATCCGTGTTGAAATCCATCAGCCACTTCTCCACCCAGTCTTGCATCCTATCTATGTCTCACTGCTACTTCTGACATCCCTCCAGACTATCCACAACACCACCAACCTTGGTGTCATCAGCAGACTTACCAACGCATCCCTCCACTTCCTCATCCAGGTCATTAACGAAAATGACAAACAGCAAGGCTCCTAGAACAGATCCCTGGGGTAACTTTGCCCCAAGACCAATTAAGTACTCTGAATATTCTGCCATTTAATCACCATGCACAGTTGACACAGTATAACTAAAATCACAAACAGTAATTACTTCTCTGGCACACAGGAGGATTGACTGCTCTGATAGTGGAATTTACATGTTAGACAAGGATGGAGAAGTACTGGCTGAGTTTTTGTTTAGCCCAATGTTTTTTTCGAATCAATCACAATGCAAATACAAATAGGACACAAGCTGTTTAACTTGCAGAGATAACAAAATTGAAACCAGAAAATCAAAGTAGGCACAGCAAACACTGAAAATAACAGCAGCACATGAAAAGGAGAGGTTAATATTTGCAATGGGGTCAGAATGTATGTCCATAACTGAAACACATGTCTATCTATGAATTCTGCGGAATCTGCTAGCTATTTCCTCTCTTTTGAAAAACTGGGAAAAGATGAAACCCAGTGGCCGATAAACAAAAACCATCTAAAAAGGGACAGTAAAAAATATTTTAAAAAAGAAGCGGTAACAGCTAAGTGAGGAAAGCTTAACTTGGATAAGAAGATTTGAGCTGGAGGGCATAATTGCCAGTCTCGTTCAAGTGGTCGCACTCAAGCCTCAAAGTGAAAAACACAGTGAGGTCAAACCCCACTCCAAAGACTTGAGCCCAAAATTCTGGATGACATTCCAAAGCAGGATAGAAGGAGTGCTACACTATTGGAGATTCTGTCTCACAGCTGAAAAGAGAGGCACTATCTGCCCTCTCTGGGAGATGAGGGTATAGAAAATATTCATGGATACTCTATAAAAGAGCTTCAGGAAAGTTCTCCCAGTATCTTGGCCAATATTTGTCCAATAATAATCTTAAATAGATTATCTATTTATTAATGTCATTGCTGTTTGTGGGTTTTTAAGTTGTATAAATTGTAAATTGCTTAGAGATGTTTTGAAGTGAAGAAAACACTGTATGAAGATAAGATTCTCCCATAAAACTAACGTGCTTCAAACGAGACTGCATATTTGAATTTTGTTTCCCCTGAGCAGTGAATTTAATTTACTCATTATTAACTCTGTGCCAATTTAATTCCTTTCAAAGCAAGGTTGAGAGTTAGACAAGCACATTAGAGACAACTGGAACCTAGTGATGATTCCCAGGGAGGACTTGGGATAATTAACTTTATTGTTAGAGATTGAGCAAATGTCCAAGACTTAACCACAGTCATTGTCGTTTACAAGTTTCATGTCTTACTTTTGATGTTCTGTCAGGCTCATTAGCATTAATTAACTCTGCAGCAAATCTCACGCCCTTTACATTCCGAATTGATCCACAGTGCCCAGTGCTATTTACACAACTTCAGGATGTAACTAACATTGCACACCTCTTGACAAATTTTTGCAAACTTCCAAACCTGTGCTTTGTTCTTGGCACCAAGGCCAGATAAAGTAAAACAGTTTCTCTCATGCAACATTCATGGAATGCAATGCAGCACTTATACCCCAGCTTCTGTAAACTTTCCTCCACTTGTAAAAGACAAGGAGTGTGCTACACCTTTTCATAGCAGGTGATTTAGCTGCCTTAAACATGACAGCTTCAAACTACCTCCTACATTCCATACTTCTGAATTCAGCAAAAGCTTCCCAAACAACACACTGTTTAAAACATCACTGATTGTATGTCTCCAACATTTCATTTCAAATCAAATTTAAAATTTGTTTTCAAACTTCTCCTCTCTCAATCTCTGTAACCTCATCCCGCCCAAGAATTGTTCAAGATGTATATGTTTTCTTTATTCTTTCATGAGATGTGGGTGTTGCTGTCAAAGCTAGCATTTTTATCCTTCAGTTGACTTGTGAGACAATTGCAGGGGGGGCAGTTAGGAGTTAACCACATTGCTATATCTGGAGTCATATGTAGACATTACCAGGTAAGGATGGCAAATTTCCTTTCACAAAGCACATTAGTGAATCAGATGGGTTTTCACAACAATTGGTGATGGTTTCATAATCATCACTGTTGGAGAAACTCCTAAACCTGGTTTTGAAGAAAACATTGAGATCAGGATGTTTATTGCCCATCACAGAGCTTACTCCTTTGCTAACACATTCATCTTTATGTACATATTTGGGTATAATTAATTAATCAATACCCAGCCCTTGTTCACCTTATTACCATAAACTACTAGTTATTTAACATCAATCAACAGAAACTACAAATTCCAGATTCCTTTCTTTCCTTTAAAAATTAAAATTGAAAATAAAACTATTCATAAGAATAGATACAAATCAATAATACAATGTTATCTTAGCATCCAATCAAACTTTAACATACTCCATCCTCCCCTCACCATAACAACCCATTTTGAAAATGGGAAAAAATGAATAAGGTTGCAACATGACTATTTCTGTGTTCTCATAATCCATTATAGCACAAGGTATCCCTCTGAGAGGGTATCCAACAAGCTGTTCTTTTTGTGAAATGATCTGTTAACCGGTGACTTGCATCATCCATGTTATTTTGGAAATCACCTTCCTTTCCAACATGTTTCTCTGTGGCCTTTCCTACTTGTGAAATCAATCCTCAACCTCTTTCTACTGACACTTAATCAAATGTCCCAGGGTGAATGGTTATCTTGGTACATTCTATAGGTACATTTTTGCCATTGCCCCTTTTATAAGAATTCCTTTAAAATACTCAGTATGTATAGGCACATCTATCACTCCTACCAATGTAGTTGTGTCTGCAGCTAAGGTGCTTTACTAATTTACCATGTAATTTGTTGGTAGCCACTAGAGTTTCTCTATCATAGAGACTCTTGTGTTATTACTCTTGTTAAACTGTGTCTCTAGTGTCCCTAGTTGGATGACTAACATTCGACCTGTCTCGTCTGTGATTAAACTTCCTTTCACATCTCTTGATCTTTGCCTTGGTTGGTGATCACTATTTGATCCACTGTCTGAACTGACTCTTCTGTTTCCTTGCTTTCCACGTTTTTACTTCCTTCTGCCATATATCAGATATTCTGCCCTTCTCTTGTACATTCACCTAGTTTTTGTGCTTCTCTGTAGCTTTTCCTATTCCAGCAGCTTCCATCCACTCACAAGCCATTTTTGGCATATGTGCCACCCGAGTTCCAACTTCCAGTAATGAACTAATGGGCATTCGCTCCAAAGCCCAGGGTTAGTCCCACATTATGGAAGTAATCTTCAGATCTCTGCCATAAGCTCATTGATAAGGGCAGTAGCCCCCAACCATCTAGAGTATGGGTTTGCGTGTTTCCATTTTATCTCTCTCCCACAAGTTCCCCACAACCCTCCCCTCCTCCACATCTTCATCTGTCAGTTTACCCTCTGATTTCAGCTTCTCTGACATTTGGCTATTCACACTTTTTATTCTCTCCAAGGTCTGCCATTAGCAGTCTTTTCCCTTGCCTTTGTGACTGTACCTCATCTTTCATTCCCTCACCATTCAGTATAAATATCTCCCATTTTCTATGCCTTTTAGCTTTGACAAACTGTCATCTGGACTTGAAACACATCAGCTCTTTTCTCTCCTTACAGATGCTGCCAGATCTGCTGAGATTTTCCAGCATTTTCTCTTTTGGTCTGTGCCCTGGTCCTTTTTGCCTGTAATTCCCCAGCAAGAGTCATTACTAGAAACTTTATACAGATTCCAGGTAGTATCACTGCAGTCTCTTATAGTGGATTAAACTCCACAACGTATTTGAGGTACAGCTTAAAACCTACCTGTTTGACTATGTAAAAACCTCACACTTGTTGTTGGATGTTGTGCAGAAGAGCAGCGCGTAAATGCAAAATAGAAAGAATCCAAAATGCAAGTTATTGTTACAATCTTTGAGCTTCAATAGCTGCTCAGGATCAGAAACCTCCAGGTACAATGGACATGGGGAATTCTGCAGTTACTGAGACAGGCATTGGAATTGTGGATATGTAGCTGTTACAAGTTCAAAATGAGTGTATTCACGATACCTTTGAGGCTTATTTTCTTTAAATAACTATGAAAATATTTTATTTTAAAATACATCCATAAATGTAGCTCATTTGGAAAAAAATACTTTCTTTGAAATAAAAGCAATGCTCAAAGATTTCCATGCAATATGCCAGGGATTGTTTAAGTTAGATATGGGTGGTACAGTGGCATAGTGGTTAGTACTGGTGTCTCACAGCACCAGATACCTGTGTTTGACTTCAGCTTTGGGTGATTGTTATGTGGAATTTGCATATTCCTCCCGTGTCTGTGTGGCTTTCCTCCAGATGCTCCAGTTTCTTCCCACAGTCCAAAGGTGTATAGTCTAGATGGATTGGCCATGCTAAATTGCCCCTTAATGTCCAGTGATGTCTAGGTTAGATGGATTGACCATGGGAAACATGTGGGTTTACAGAGATAGGATGGAGAAGAGGCCTGTGTAAGATGCTCTGTCAGAGAGTTGGTGCAGACTCGATGGCTGAATGATCTCCTCTGCACTTTTCTATGAAAATGCTGCACTATGTAGATCTGCAACAATAATAGCAACCTGTACTCATATAATACCTTTAGAGTATTCAAGCATTCCAAATCATTTCACATGAGTGTTATATAGCAATATTATTCACCAAACTCTTAGGTCATAGAATCACTACACTGCAGAAAGATGCACTGACCACAAACCCAACTATGCTTTTCCCCTTGACCCCATGTACTTATCCTGCTAGTCCTCCTGATACTATAGGTCAATTTAACATGGCCAATCAACCTAACCTGCACATCTTTGGACTGAGGAAGAAAACCAGAGCACCTGAAGAAAACCCAAGCAGGCACAGGTAGAATGTGCAAACTTCACACAGACAGTGACGTGAGGCTGGAATTAAACCCAAGTCCATGTTTAAGGGTCCCTTGGACAGCCACATGAGTGGTCTGCAGATAGAGGGATATAGGAGGACTGTTTAAATACTTTAATTGTTTCCACAGGCTGTTCAGTCCACCTTGTTGACCAACAAGGTGCATGCATTCGGCAGGTCGTGCGAGGGCTGCTCCTGGATGTTACTTCAGGAGTGGCCTAGTGCTTCATGTCATTAGTGTATGCTTAAACTGGACCATCAGATGGGCAACATGACAGCTCAGAGACTATCGCTGTTGCTGTGCAGACACATGGATTTGGGCCTGTGTCTGCGGGAGTTTGCGCGTTCTCCCCATGATTGCGTGGGTTTTCTCCGGGTGCTCCGGTTTCCTCCCACATCCCAAAAATGTGCTCTTAGGCTGATTGGATAACAAATTGTCCCTATATTGGTCTCTATATGTCATTAAGACGTTAGGATGGCGGCGCGGGCTCGTTGGGCCGAAGGGCCTGTTTCCCGTGCTGTGTTGTTCTTTGTTCTTTGTTGGCACTAAGAGAGAGCAGTGCTAACTACTGTACCATCGTACTGCCTAGTGAATCGGATGGGTTTTTCCGACAATTGACAATAGTTTCATGGTCATCAGTAGATTCTTAATTCCAGACTGTTTTTTAATTGAATTCAGATTCCACCACCTGCCCTGGCGGGATTCGAACCCAGGTCCCTGGAAGATTAACTGAGTTTATAGATTAATAGTCTGGTGATAAACCCACTAGACCATCACTTGGTCAAAGAGATAGCTATTAAGAAGGAGCGGAGTAGAGAGGGAATTATAAAGCTTAGGGCCTAGGTAGTTACAAACATGGTGACCAACACTGAAGTTAAAATTGGGGCTGCAGTCTGCAGCACAGCATAAGACAAGACATTTAGGAAGCAGGTTGGAAGAAAGAAAACACATCTAAAGCAATGGGTGAAAATTTAAACTGTCACATCAGCTACAAAACAGAATCCCTTTCTCAACAGTCAACAGAAATTCAATTCACTTGGTCACTGATCCCAGCAAACTTAAAGTGTAGTCTGTTCTCCTCACTAGCATCTGATTGGTGTCCATGCTTCCATGAACCAAAATCCCTGCCTCCCCCATTACTCTATGACCAAGTGTTGAATTTTTATATCTATTTGTCCCAATGCCAAAATGCATGAGTCAGATAGTAATCCAGAGATTAATTATCATTGGGGATGTACTTGTTCACAGAGAACCCATTTCCTCAAACTCCCTCCACAAAACCTCATTCTTGTTTCCACCTATTTCGCTAATGCCATACGGACCACAGCTGGATAGCCCAGTCAATACTGGGAAGATCAAAGCCATTATCCTTGCTCCAAACCAGAAAATCTATGTCCCAGCCACTAATTTCACCCCTCTCCCTGATAAATCAGACTGAATTAGATTGTGAGCAATTTTAGTGTCATATCTGATTCAGACATGAGCACCTGCTATCTATCCATTCAGGCATATCTGCCTATTTCCACCTCTACAATATCACTGACTCTATACCTATCTCAGCTCACCTGTTGTTGAAATCTTCATCCGTTCCTTTGTTACATCCAGACTTGACTATTTCAGACTTATCCTGGCTGACCAGTCTCCATAAACTGGAAAACATCCAAAAGCTGAGATTGTCATTCACACCAAGTCCCATATGCTCATCACCCTTATGCTCAGCAATTTACATTGGCTCCTGATGGATTTTACACTTCTCATCCTGCTTTACATGTGCATAACCTTATCCCTTCCATATCTGTGTAATCTCTCCCCAATTCAATCTCTGGCCTCGCACACACCTCCAATTTTAATTGCTCTACATCAGCATTCAGTTTCCTGGGCTCTGAGCTCCAGAATTCCTTCCTAAACCTCTAAACTTCTTTCTAGCTTTCCTACTTTAAGACACATCTTAAAACAGGACTTGCTGAACTCTGGCCCATGATTCCAGTGAAGTTGTGAGATGGAGTGTTAAAAGCTGATGTGGAGCTCTGACCGAGTGCTTAAAGCTACGAGACTCCTTCCAATCTTTGTTTTTATTGGTGGGGGGCATGGCCTAAATGTCCATTAAACACTTAATCCTGATCCAAAAATACAATTAAAACACTTTTTATTTTAAAGGCCTGCTGTTTAAATAGCTCACTTCTCTCCTAAAACACCACACACCTTCCCCAGCTTTCCACTCACTCCCCATGCCCTACCCCCTTCTCCAGCTTCCTACATTCTCCCCGCTCCTCACCCCCTCCCTCAGCTCCACATACCATCCCCCACCTTTCACAGCTATACATTCAAATAGGAATGAAAAATTCTATAAGGAAGAACTTAATTGAAAAAGTTAAAGATCATGTCAAGCTTAAATGCAATAATAATGCAAGGGTTAATAGATGATCAGAGAATTGGACAAAATTTAAAAAAACACAAAATGACTGCAAGATTTAGAAGGAGGAAAAGTTGGAGTACACAAGAGTGCTTGTTCAAAATATGAAATAAAGGGTGGGATTTTCCCAATAGTGTTGTAAACCCCGCTGCAGTGAACCACTCCAGGTGAGAGAGGAGGGGGGAATGGAATGAGGCTAGTGAGCCTGGAGATTTCCATCCCGGACGCACTAATTATTTGTAAATCCCCATTTAAATCATTTATTTAGTTCCATGTCTTTTTCTAGTGTGGAACTGATGACGCTGGAAATCTGGCAACCATATACACTTTCAGGCTGTGGAGCCCAGTATTAAGCCCGCTAAACAGCCTCCAGTTAAGTCTTCTGGCCTGCAGCGCTGCTCGGAGAATTCCCCCCAAAGAGTTTCGATATATATTTTAAAAAGAATTATCAAAATGAGTCTGGAGAATTGATAATGGAGAATGGAGAGGTGACAGATGAATTGAACAAGTATTTTGCATCAGTCTTCACGATGGGGGACTGCAGTAACATCCCAGAACTAGCTGAAATCAGGAAATGGACGGAAGGAGGAATTCAAGAAATTTCCAATCGCCAGGGAAGTGGTCCTAAGTAAATAAACAGAGCTATTGGCTAAAACCACCCGGATCCTGATGGATTTCACCCTACGCTCTTGAAGGAAGTGGCTAGTGAGAAAGTGGATGTGTTTTTAATTTTTCAATAATTCCTAGATTCAGGAGTTTTCATTTTTCTGGAAAATAGTAAATGTAATTCCTTTATTCAAAAAAGGAGGAAGACAGAAAGTAGGAAACAGTGACCCTAATATCTGTCATAGGGAAAATGTTTGCAGCTATTAATAAATATGGTACAGCAGGGCACTTGGAAAATTAGGCAGAATCAACATGGTTTTGTGAAAGAGAAATCACTTTATTGGAGTTTTTTAAGAAAGTAACATATGCTATGAATAAAGAGAAACCAGTGGATATACTGTACTTAGATTTCAAAAAGTATTTGATAAAGTGCTGTATTAAAGTTTATTGCAAAAAATAAAAGCTCATGTTATAGGGGATAACATATTGATTTGGAGAGGAGATGGAATAACTGACAAGAATCAGAATGTAGGTTCTGCTTCACAAGGTGTTCATACTTCTGGTTCATAAGATGTGATGAGTGGTGTATCACAAGGATCAGTGTCGGAGCCTCAACCTCTTTCAATTCTTCATCCAGGTTATCAAAATTGTAGGTGTGGTAGCTAAGCTTTTTGATGACACAAAAATCAACAGGAAGGTAAGTTTTGAAGAGGACATAAGGAGGCTACTGTAGAAGGTAAATAGGTTAAGTGAGTTGGCAAAAATCTAGCAAATGGAATGAAATGTGGGCAAATGTGAAATTGTGGGAAGAATGAAAATCAGCAAATTATCTAAATGGCAAGAGATTGCAAAATTCTGAGATGCAGAGTGATCTGGCTGTTTCAGGGCATGAAGCACAAAATGCTAGAATGCAGGTAGCAAGTAATTAGGAAAGCTAATTACGTGTTACCATTTATTACAATGAAAATTGAATGCAGAAGTATTTAAGAGAGAGATGATGTTGTCAGCCTTTGGAACTGTCTCAAAAGGCAGTGGAAGTAGAATCATTGAATATTTTTAAGGCAGAGCTAGACAGTGAAATGTTATTGGGGGAAAGGTGGGGATGTGAAGTTGAAGTTATAATCAGATCTGCCAGAATCTAATTGAATGGTAGAGCAGGTTTGAGGGGCCAAGTGGCCTACTCCTATTGCTAGCATATATATCCAGCTGTTGTAAATGTTGATTTAAAAGATGCCTAATAACTTACTGATTTTGTCAGTTATATTTGATATATATGGTTCACTCATCTCACTCCGCAGGTCACTAATAGTCTACAACTTCGTTATCACATTTTTCTATGCAATAGATGAAAGCATTTGATGCATTACAGCATCATACCAGTCACTCCCCAACTCTGATTTGTAAAATTCAACTGCTCTCTTTAGTGATTGAAATAATAGATACTTAAGTAATTTGAAATACTAGAGAAAGAAAGAGCAGAAACTAAACACATACGAAAGGGAAATCAATCTAGAGAGATTCAGATATTGACAGTGTTCTGACTATTGGCAGCAATAATGCACAAATTCCCAAAGGGAGCAGCATAAGAGAATTGGAAATTCCACTCTAACCAGTCGGGAAAAGAAATCTTCATTTCATCAGATACATGTCCTTTGGTGAATTCATTCTTATGTTTGCTGTCCAATCCAAAAGTACATGGCCTATGTAATATAACCAATATCTCATCCAACCCCTAACGTGTACACCCAGTTTTCATCTTTCTTGTTATTACAGAGATAGCTTTGAGAATAACAAAGTAAGAGAAGCATTGAGCTCCCTTGGTTTGAGCACAGTATCTTTTAAGGGTAATAACACCTTCTGCTCTAGCAAGGAAAACAGCAGGTAGCTGCCTCATCTGGAGGCACCGAGGTACTTAATTCTTGGAATTATTTATTCTGATAGAATAAACTACAAAGTCCCCTTCTTCTCTTTGCATTCTTTTCATTTTCCATCACTGCCTTCCCTTAAATCCAGGTTTCATTAACAAGAGTTTAGAGTATAGGAGCAGGGAGCCTATGTAAAACGTATCAGACACTCAGCTGGAGCGTTGTGTACAGTTTTGGTCACCGCACTTTGGGCATTAGATAATGTGCAGAAAATGTTCACAAGAAAAGTTCCAGTGATGAGGAACTTAAGCTATGAAGATAGATTGGAAAAGTTAGGACTATTTTCCTTAGAGAAAAGAAGATTGAGAGAAGATTTGATAGAAGCATTCAAAATCCTGAGGGCTCTGAGCAGAGCAGATAGGGAGAAGCTGTTCCCACTGGTGAAATGATCGAGAACAGATTAAAGGTAATTCGTAAATGAAGAAAAATACGATATGAGGAAAACTATTTTCACAAAGTGAGTACTTAAGGTTTCAAATGTTTCAAATGAGATTGTGGTGGAGACAGGTTCAATCAAAGCATTAAAAGGGGAATGAGGCTGCTGTTTTAAGGTGAAGAATGTATAGGGTTAAACAGAGAAAGTGAGGCAATGGCACTAAGTGAATTCCACATTCAGAGAACTGATGCAGACAGGATGGGCCAAATGGGCTGTTTCTGTGCCATAATAATTCTGTAAAATAGCAAATACTAACGAAGCCAGTGAATGCTACATAAATGTGTAAGCTGCATTGTAGCAAGCTGGGAAAGATGATCGAGACTTTGGTATTTACCTCAATAGATACAGCAGCACCTGTATGTCCTCTGCAGCTTTTAATTGTGAATACACCTTCCTCTAGTCTCTGTTTTCTTATCCAGGGGCCATTTGTTCTGAGGACAGCAACTTCCACTGAATCCTATTACTGAATCCCAGCTCTATTACTTTTGGGTTACAACTGAGTGGCATAGTAATTAGCACTGCTTCTTCATAGCACCAGGGACCCAAATTCAATTCCAGTCTCACACAACAATGTGGAGTTTGCACCTTCTCTGCATGGGTTTCCTCCAGGAGCTCTGGTTTCCTCCCACAATCCAAAGATATATAGGTTAGGTGGATTGACCATGATAAATGAATAGGATTATGGAGGCAGAGTGGGTGAACCTGGGTAGGATGCTTCTTCAGAGAGTTGTGCAGAATTGATGGGCTGAAAAGCTTCCCTCTGCATTGTAGAGCTTCCATGGTTCTATCAGAGACATGACTATCTTCCCACTGTGTTTACCATTTCTCCTTCCACACCATCACTATCTGCCATTCACCAGTATCCTCCTGTATGAGAGGCTGAAGTGAAATGCAGGTTGAACAGAGACCATAAACTGGTCAGTTACCAGGAGCATGTTCCATGACTGTGTTTTTTCCACATGGGAGAAATCCCTGTAAAACCTGCAAAAGGGAATGCCAATGTCTGTAAGGTGCTACTGACACCCAACCTTTTCTCTTTTTACTTCAGGTGCCGACTCATTCAGTGACAACAGCTCTATGACGTATGAGGTGTACACAGAGAGCAGGGAGACATCACTGGCAAAGTCCCTCACACCTGAGCTGAGCAGCAAGGACCTGGAGGACAGCGACAAGAGTGACAAAAGTGAGTCGGTGGCGAGCGGATCATCCTTTGAGGAACTCGACCTGGAAGCTAACAATAACGGGGAGCGGCCTGGCATCGCTAAGCCGCCCTCCGAGGCCATGAAGGAGTCGGATCACCTGACAGACACCACAAAATCTTTGGATATCAGGAGAATGGAGGAAGAATAAAAATAGAAGGAATTATGTAACAATCCTATTGGGACCAAGCAAACAATTTTGCCTGGTACGTTTCTGTGTGATTAGGTACTGAAGGCTTGCTGCTTCGCCACAGAAATATAATAGTTAACCAATCAAATAGCTTGAAATTAGTTTGTATCGATTGACATTGGGGCTTATATCAGTGTGTGTCCATAATACTATATTCACAAACTTGAGCAACATTATTCACTTTTTAAATAAATTCAAATATTTGGCTTTAACAATTAAAAATGAGTAAATTTCTTTTGCTGCTGCATTTCACCTTATTTCCATTTCATTTTTCCCCCATTCTTTTTGGCATATGTTATTTTCCATTTGTCTACAGTAGGTGCTAATACATAGTCTGTTGGACAATTAAGGCCTGTTTGTCATGAGGCCTGAGGTTTGAAAAGAAGTTGTTAATATTTCTTCAGTGTCACAGGTTTTAACCATTCATATACATTACCTAGCCATCAACTTTCACAGAGTCCTTAGTGCTGAACGAGGCCATTCTACCCATTGAGTTGGCACTGACAACAGTCCCACCCAAGCCTTAGCCACGTAAGCCCACATATTTACTCTGCTAGCCCCCCGACACTAAGGGACAATTTAGCATGGCCAATCAATCTAATCTGCATATCTTTGGGCAGTGGGAGGAATTTGGAGCACCCAGACGAAACCCACATAGACACGAGGAGAACGTGCAAATGCCACAGAGAACAGTCACCCAAGGCTGGAATTGAACTGGCCACCACCATGCCATCCAAACTTTATAAAAGGCTTGTGTCCCTCGGGGGGGTTAATTTTCTTATAAGCTGAACCCTAACATTAACAGCAATATTATGTTCTTATACTGTAACAGGAGTTAAAATAAAGTTAGCTGCAGGCTGACTATTACAAACGTGTGAACGTTGCCAGAAAAGAAAAGATCATTTTGTTCACCCAGCATTCCTTAAGTAATGATGCTAAGTTGAGTTGCACAATGACTGGTATTGTCCAGCCTTTCACATCCTGCTGCTGCCGCAAACCAGGATGAGAATTTGGTATTCAGTGGCATCAGAGAATCCCACTGACCTGAATGGCTATTAAATTCCGCACACAATATACACTCCCCACTCTGCCTGAAACCTCGTGATCCCTGGGAGAGGTAGAAAACCACATTGAAGATATTAGACCAATTAGAAAGAAATATCTGGGAACTTATTCCCTAATCTGCACAACACTGTCCCCCCACTCACCCCCAGAATTTCCAGGGATTTTTTTTTCTCATGTGAAAAATAGACAAATTTGATAAATTGGGGATGGCACGGTGGCACAGTAATTAGTACTGCTGCCTCTCAGCGGGTTTGATTCCTGACTTGAGTCACTGTCTGTGTGGAGTTTGCACATTCTCCCTGTGTCTGTGAGGGTTTCCTCCGGGTGCTCCAGTTTCCTTCCACAATCCAAAGATGTGCAGGTTAGGTTGATTGGTCATGCTATACACTCCGTCAGTGCACCCGAACATGTGCTGGAGTGTGGCAACTAGGAAATTTTCACAGTAACATTTCAGTGTGAATATAAACGTACATGTGAAATGTGGTGCAGCAACTTCATTTTATCCAAGATGATTTCCACCCCTGCCAGGAATCAAACTTATTTAAAAGCAAAGCCTTAATGGAAATGAGTGGAGAAGGAGCAGAATAGTTATGGAAGAAAGTTCAGAGTATTGGACCAGGTGGAGATGAGATTAATAGCTGAGAGGGAGGTGAGTGAAATGCCTGTCAGAGGAGCAGAGAGGTTTGGAGCTGGAGCAATTCAGATAATGCGGGTCAGATCATGAAGGGATCCAAATGAAGAATGATAATCTTAAATTGGAGGCCTTTTTAAACTGGGAGCCAATGTCAGTCAGCACTATATAAACACAAGTTAGTTCATCTCCTGTCTCTTACAGGACTGGATTTCACTGACCAAACAACATTTCATACAAGTCTTTCTCCTCTGTTTAACTGTGTGGGTTCCTATTTCTTTGTGTTGTTATATTTACTATCTTGATATTCACATCCATTTATATTAATTTGTTATGTCATTTCCACTTCTCCACATTGTCCTGCTCTTTGGCACAATTTTTTTAATATTATTATATCTACAAACTCAGCCTTAATGCTTGCTAAGTCTTATTTTTTTGATGTTTTAATTACCTTCTTTCTTTCTTGAGGAGCCTTGCATACCCAAACAAGAGCAGACTCATGAACATCTGCAATCCTTTGTCAAGGTGTTTTATTCATTTATGGGATGTGGTTAGGCCAATAATTGTTGCTCATCCTTGGGAAGGTGATGATGAACTGCCTTCTTGATCTGCTGCAGCCCTTCTGGTGTAGGTACACCAGAGTGCTGTTGGGAAGGGAGTTCCTGGATTTTGACCCAATGATAGTGAAGGAATAGCAATATGTTTCCCAATCAGCTTGGTGAATGATTGGATGCAAGTCCCCAAGTCGCAGTATTCCCACATTTCCGTTTCCCTTGTCCTTCTAGATGATAACGATCATGAGTTTGGAAGGCGCTGCCTGAGGAACCTTGTGAGTTTCTGTAATGTATCTTGTAGATGGTACACATTGCTGTGACTGAACGTCAGTGGCGGATGGAGTGAATGTTTGTGGTTAGACTGCTGATCAAGTAAGCTGCTTTATCCTGGATGGTATCAAGTTTCTTGAGTGTTGTTGGAGCTGCACCTATCCAGGCAAATAGGGAGTATTCCCTCAGTCCTGACTTGTGCCTTGTAGATGATAAATAGCCTTTGGGGATTCAGGACGTGAGTTACTTGCTGCAGGATTCCTATCCTTTGACACATGAATTGTTCTATAAGCAACTGGTAGATAAAAATGATAAGAGCTGTCATTGTATCTTGTCATGAGGATGTCCAAAAGTGGTTGGCAGCTAATCGATTGTGGTCACTGTATAATGTAGCCTATCACCACAGGGTAAGGTCCTACAAACAGCAATAAGATAAATCTGCAATTAATAAGAATATTTGCCAGAATATCCAGAGAACTTGTTGCCCATTTTACATTGTGCCTTGGGATCTCCTGTATTTACCTGACTGGGTGCCAGCTGACAGATATTGCGTTTGGCAGTGTAGCAGTACCTATTGCTAACTTAATGCTTCAAATGTACTTTACACTAACATCTGTCACACACTGAAGGGGAAATGGGCTGCAGAAGTCATCTAGGCTCAGCTCAAACTTTCCTTAACCCCTCTGTTGTGTGCTTTGATGTTAGGGGAATGTGTGTCCTACTACTGTTCAATGGTGCCAGATCTCACTCTGTAGTAATAGATCTTCACTTTGTCATCCAGCAGGATGTAATAGTTTGAAAGTATCCAAGACACCCCAAGAACATAAAATGAACAAAAGTAAGAAGAAGATAGTTTTATTTAAGAACTGAGACACAGATTTACAAAACCTCAGATAGGTGAGGTTTTAGACACATATTGCATAGGAGTCTATTTTAAACTACGAAGCGTTCATTATGATTTCCTAATTTATGTTTTTGGTTGGTACATTGGAAGTTCCCCATTCATTCATTTTCCCTGTGAGATGTATAACATATTTAAAGTCTTTGTATAGTGTGCATTTCCTGTAGGTTTTACACTTACTTCCTGTTAATATTTTAAATGTCACACTTTCCTCATCAGATTATGTAACAGTGTCTCCACTGGCTCACTGCAGGTGATTACTGACATTTACTGATATATAATTATAATAAAACACACATGAGGGGCCAAGTGCTAAAAGGACATCTCCACAGCGCATTCTCATTTTAATTGTCAATTAAGAGCTGCAATTTCTACTATTGAACCTGAACAATGTCTCATTAAAAATCCCAGTACTCTAACAACACTATTTATAAAACCATACATCAATTTATTTTATTGTAATAGATTTTAGAATAATCTGTAACTATGCATACCAGTAATGATGTCAATTTGTAATATGTTATTGTCTATGTTACTAAAAAAATTTCCTACCTTACCAAAGTTTGATTTCGATAGTGGTAGCTAATATTTCAAGAGGTATAATCATGATCATTGTGAAAAAATAAAGTTTTGCTGCAGTTGTTTAAAGTGTTGGCGAGACTAAATCTGAGATATTTTGTACAATTTGTCCTCCTTACTGGAACAGTGCTGTGGTATAGTGGTTAGCATTGCTGCCTCAGAGCATCAGGGACGTGGGTTCAATTCCTGATTTGAGTCGCTGTTGTGTGGAGTTTGCACATTCTCCCTATGTTGAGATGGGTTTCCTCTGGGTGCTCCGGTTTTCTCCACACTCCAAAAATCTGCTGGTTAGATGCATTGCTGTGCTAAATTCTCTTTTGGTATACCTGGATGGTACTGGCAGAGTGTGGCGACCAGGGAATTTTCACATTAACTCCATTGCAATGTTAATATAAGCCTGCTTGAGACTAATAAACTTTACTTTTCTTCAGAAAATATATCATTTTCATGGTCAGATCATTTGACTGATTCCGGAAGATTGGATAAGTTGAGCCGAGATCCATTGGAGTTTTGAAGATTGAGATGTGATCCTTTAAAAAGATATGAGATCCTCAGGGGACTTGACAAGGTGGATGCAGAGAGGCTGCTTCCCCTTGTGGGAGAGACTGGAACTGGGGGATACAATTTAAAAATTAGGGGGTCCCCCATTTAAGACAGAGATGAGAATATTTTTCTGTCAGAAGATAATTAATTAGTTTGTGGGTCATTTGTTTGTGGTGGTACAGAGGCACAGTTGCTTCACAGTGCCAGGGATCCGGTTCAGTTGCAGCCTTGTGTGACTCTGTTTGCACATTTTTTTCATGTCTGCATGGGTTTCTTTTGGGTTCCATGTCTTCCTCCCACAACCCAAAGATGTGCAAGTTAGGCATTTGTCACTCAACACTAACTATATGGAGTCCTAACCTTCAAAAAGTTAACAGATGATGGAGACATTAGCAAGCAAAACTCATACTGGAATATCACAGGCCTCTGAATGCTTTCTCCAAGGTGGCTTTCACGACACATGACAGCACATAGTTGCTGAGCAGAGACTGATAGCCAAGTTCCGCACATATGAGGACAGCCTTAACCGGGATCTTGGGTTCATGTCACACTATCTGTAACCCCCACAACTTACCTGGACTTGTAAAACCTCATTAACTGTCCTGTCTGGAGACAATACACATCTCTTTAACCTGTGCTTAATGTTTTCTTCACTCACATTGTCTGTACCTTTAAGTCTTGATTAGCTGTAAAGGCTCACATTCCAATCACTATTCTGTATATTGAGTTTATGTCTTTATATGCCTCGTTTGTGATCAGAACTCCCACCCACCTGACAAAGGAGCAACACTCCAAAAGCTACTGGTGTTTCTACCAAATAAACTGTTGGACTTTAACTTAGTGTTGTGCGACTTCTTACTGTGCTTCCTCCCAACCCCCAGCCCCCGAACTTGTATAATATCTCAATCTAAACATGATGGGGAAAAGGTAGGGATGTGGCACCCTTACCAGGAGTGACAACGACTTTGCGCACACAGGAACAGGTCCCCATCTATAGGGCTTGGAAGAGATGCAGAAAAAAATGAAAGATTTTGAGGAAGGTTACACTATATATATGTGGAACAATTTATGTATGGTTGATGATGCACATATACATGCAATTGTTATTGGTGCATTGTTGACCCATTCAAAGTCTTCTCGCCATATTGCAACTTTCTCATTATCCACAGAGCACCACTCTCCAACAAAACCTTCATTCAAACTGCAACTTTATAAATTACCATGTCACAACGATGTGTGATCAGATACTTGCTCCATTAGCCTTATTCGTACTGACAACCCAACTGTTCTTACTACCTTGCACATTTGCTGATATTGGGCATGATTTTCTGGCCTTCTCGTGTCTTGTTTCTCATGCTGACAGATGGTCAGCAAAGGAATCTTCTGGTTCCACCATTGTCAATGGGTTTTCCCATTGACTCCATCTTACACTGCCAGAAAACCCACGATGGAGATGCGCCATCGGCAGACTTGAAGAACAACTGGAAAGTTCTGACTACTGTTCTCTCTCCTCAGGTACTTTCCCTTCAAATCTATCACCATTTCCCTTCTTCAAAAACAACCAACCTTTGACCCCCTCTGCCCTCGCAAACCATTGCCCCATCTTCAACCCTCCATTCCTTTCCAAAGTCCTTGCACACATTGTCACTCAGCAATCAGTTCCCAGAATATCTTGCTGAAATGTTCCAATCAGGTTACCACAGATAATTCCTGTAACAGTCACAAATGACAGGTTATGTGACTGTGCCAGTGGTAAGCTCCGTATCCTTTCTGACCTGTCTGCAGCCTTTGATGTAATCGGCATATTCTCCCCATTTGTTGTACAGCTTGGGTGGATTTACCTGGTTCCATTCTTATCCAAACAATCATAGCCAACAGTATCACATACATTGGCTTCTCTTCTTGCTGTTTTGTTCCAAGGATTTATCCTGGATCCCTCCTATATCTCATCTACATACTACACCTTGGCGATGTCATTCAAAAGCACAACACCAGGTTCCACATGTACCTGAAGACAATGCCAACTCTCGTATCTTTCCACTTTCATTAACTTGTCTGACATTCAGGAGGGAGAGAGTGGAAATCTACACTGGTCAGCCTCTATCAAAAATTCTATTCCCACTGATTAGATGGGTTATGTGATCCACTCCTGCTCTCATTTCTCATCTATTTTATGTCCCTATGTTCCTCTACATTTTTCAGAATCTGACAGTTTATTGATCAGATCACGATTTGTTTGTTCTCCCTAATAGCAGCCAGGATGAAGGTTAGTGATGCAAGTTGGGTTGTCAGTGGAAATAAGGAATAGGAGAGACCATTGCATTGCACCCCTCCTAAGTGAATCCGATTTACCATTTTTCTGCCCACTGAACTAGTCCATTGGTGTCTTCTTGCAGCCTACATCTTTCACCCTCACTATGAACCACATCGTCAATTTTCACATCATCTACAAACTTTTTAATTATGGCCCCTGTGTGTGAAACATGGAAAACTGATCAAATTGTGACCCTGACTGTTCAGATCAGATCATAACGCACTTTGCTGAACTCTTACCCTGAGGAATCCATTGCTGATGGCATCGCCCTGCGTATGATGAAGCTGTTAAATGGATTGTTAACCTTGACATTTAACTATAACTTCTTCGCCAACTATACAAATAATTAAAAAAAACATACACCAGAAACAGCAAGGGAGCCAGTACTGAGTCCTGAAAAACCTCACCTGAAATAGACTTCTAGTTACTAAAATGCTAGTTGATCATTTCTTTTTGCTTCCTGTTTCTGAGCCAATGCTGGACCCTACTTGCTGTTTTCGCTGAAATCCCATGAATCTTTACTTTCTGACCAGTCTGCTGTGGCATCTTGTCAAAAGTCTTACCAAAACCCCTGTTGACTACATCCGATATATACCTTCATCAACCCTCCTTAAAACATTCAATTAAGTTGACACTACCTTTCCTGAACAAATTCCTGCCGACTCCTTGATAAATCTTTCTAAATTTACTGTCTCTCAGAATGTTTTCCAATAACTTGCCACCACTGAATTTAGGTTGACTATCCTGTAATTATTCAGTCTAACCCTTCCTCTCTTTTTTAAACAATGTTACAACATTAAAGTCCTACAGTCCTGGTTGCACACATGTGGCCAGAGAGGATTGGAAACTGATGGTCAGTCCTGTTATTTTTTTCCATCCTTGTCTCAACATCTGGGACACATTTCATCTGGGCCATTAGTTTGTAGCATGCTAAGAACTTTAATACTGATCTCCAATATTTCATCCTCCTTCTCCATAACCTCAATGACTGTTTCATCCTCCTTATTATGATGGTCACAAAGGTGAAGGGAATTGTGGACAGATCTGCCTTCGGGCTTTGTAGAATATGAACTCCCTTATTGAGCAGGTGGAGGCTTGACCAATAGGAAGTGTTCTGTGGATTTTAAATGTTACTTTACCTGGACCACTGTTTTAAGTTCCAAGATGGTGTACTGCCTAGTTGTGGGAGCACTCTCTACTTAGTATATAATAAAGGGTGATTAGTGATAGAAAACTGGCATTTGGATTACATTGGTGATGAAAAAAAGAATTACATCATATCTCTCTCCTCTACACCATCTCCACTAGTCAAGAATCTTCTCAGACAAGAAAAAGCCATATGGCCTTTTTTTGGAAAACTTTAATCTTTTGACACTAGCGGGCAATCCTGGGTTCAGTATGCTGAGCATGTCTTATTTATACCATGCTAATAACATTCAAGGAGATGAAAAATGAAAGGTTTGATGCTGATGTCATGCAGGGCCCTGACTTTCAGTGTGGTAAAATCTCTGACCTATCTGGAAATAACTCAGTAAGAATTTAGCAACACCAATTTATAATCCAACCGATTTATTTGATAGTAAAAAAGCGAGCTTTCGACTCTTGTGTCTTCCTCAGGCAAATGCAGTGTTCTGGTCTGCAATAGCACACATCAGCACAAACAGTCAGAGATTGCTGATTAGAATACGAATCCTTACATCTAACCTGCTATTGAAGTGTTAAAGTGGCGAACAATGTGTGTGAAGGGAATCCTGAGCATTGTTGGAGAATTGTGTGTTTTCTCCAGACAGCACAGTAATTGAGGTTTTTTGCTAACCCAGGCAAGTTACGGGGGTTACAGATAGTGTGTCATGAAGCCAAGATCCCGGTTAAGACCGTCCTCATGTGTGCGGAGCTTGGCTATCAGTCTCTGTTCAGCGACTCTGCGCTGTCGTGTATCACGAAAGCCCCCTTGAAGAACATTTACCCGCAGGTCGGAGGCCGAATGCCCATGACTGCGGAAGTGTTCGCCCACAGGAAGGGAACTGTTTTGCCTGGTGATTGCTGAGCGATGCTCATTCATCCGCTGTCGTAGTGTCTGCATGGTCTCCCCAATATACCATGCTTCGGGATATCCTTTCTTGCAACGTATTTGGTAGACAACGTTGGCCGAGTTGCAAGTGTATGTACCGTGTACCTGGTGAATGGTATCCTCACGTTTGATGATGTCGTCCATGTCTATGATCTGGCATGTCTTTCAGAGGTTGCTGTGGCAGGGTTGTGTGGTATTGTGGTCACTGTTCTCCTGAAGGTTGGGTAGTTTGCTGCGAACAATGATCTGTTTGAGGTTGTGCGGTTGTCTGAAAGCAAGAAGTGGGGGGTGGGGATGGCCCTAGCGAGATGTTCATCGTCATCAATGATATGTTGAAGATTCCGGAGAAGATGTCATAGCTTCTCCGCTCCGGGGAAGTACTGGACAACAAAGGGTACTCTGTCCACCGTGTCCCGTGTTCGTCTTCTGAGGAGGTCAGTGCGGTTTATCGTTGTGGCACGTCGGAACTGTCGATCGATGAATCGAGCGCCATATCCTGTTCTCACGAGGGCATCCTTCAGCGTCTGGAGGTGTCTGTCACGATCCTCCTCATCTGAGCAATTTCTGTGTATACGGAGGGCTTGTCCATAGGGAATGGCTTCTTTAACGTGTCTAGGGTGGAAGCTGGAGAAGTGGAGCATTGTGAGGTTGTCTGTCAGTTTGTGGTACAGTGAGGTGCTGAGGTGACCGTCCTTGATGGAGATGCGTGTGTCCAAGAATGCAACTGATTCTGGAGAATAGTCCATGGTGAGTCTGATGGTGGGATGGAACTTGTTGATATCATCATACATTTGTTTCAATGACTGTTCACCATGAGTCCAAAGGAAAAAGATGTCATCAATGTATCTAGTATATAACCTTGGTTGGAGATCTCGTGTGGTGAACATCATGACTATCTGGAAATCCCAGCCCAAAAACTTCTAATAAACTGGTCGACTTGGTGAAAAACCACCATGACCCATAGCCCTCTATAATCCTCCAGAGATACCACTTCAAGAGCTAGCCAAAGTTGCAATATAGTTAGATGATATCTTAGTCACAGAGGTTTCTGTATAGGCCAACCTAGAAAAAGCCCTGCAGAGATTTTCCACTTCACTTGTAGAGGAAGAAATACTTTTTTAACAGCTGAACCACTATTTAGGCTACTGAGTAGATAGCAAGGAGTTACATCCAGTGGGGGAATAAGGTGAAGGCCATCAAGGATGCACCAATACCTAGAAACATCATGGAGGTGAAATCCTTCCTAGAGTTAGTCAATTATTACGGAAAGTTCATCCTGAACTTGGCTTCCATTCTGGACCCTTGCATGCTCTACTGTGAAAAAAACCAGGAGTGCTCTTGGGAAGCTCCACAAACAAATGCTTTTTTCTTAAGTTAAACTCTAGTTAATGTCAGTTAACTTACTGGTCCATTTTGACCCTTAGAAAGATCTTATTTTATGTGGAGATACTTCCCCATACAGGATTGATGCAGTGATGTCACATTGCTTGGAAGACAGAACAGAAAAGCCCAATGCATTGCCTCCAGGACTCTTTTGAATGCAGAGTATTCTCAGATTGTGAAAAAAGGGTTGACAGTCGTATCGTTGTGAAAATGTTTCATCAGTATGCATGCAGCTACAGAAACGTATGTATTTCAACAACAACAAAGAACAATACAGCATGGGAGACAGGCCCTCTAGCCCAACGAGCCTGCGTCGCCATTTTAACATTGCGAGTGCTCTTCTCTACCTATGACCTTTGTCTACGCCTGTCGGGGAAGATTGGGGGAAGACTAATTTAGGGATAATTTGTTACACCAATCAGCCTAAGAGCATATTTTTGGGGTGTGGGAGAAAACCCATGCAATCATGGGGAGAATGTGCAAACTCCCATAGACACTGGCCCAAATCCATGTATCTGCTCAGCACACAGTGATAGTCACTAAGCTGTCCTGTTGCCCCAAACAGTTTTCTCCAAACAGTATCCCATCACTAAAGTTTTCCCTACATTCCTCCGGCCCACAGTATAGAGATAGAGATACAGAGATATACAGCATGGAAATTGGCCCTTTGGCCAAATTTGTCCATACTGACCAAGTTTCCTAAACGTATTTGCTTGTGTTTGGCCCATATCTCTCTAAACCTTTCTCACCTATGTATCTGTCCATTGGTATTTTAAATGTTGTAATTGTATCCACCTCTATCACCTCCTCTGGCAGCTCATTCCATATTCACATTAACTTCTGTGTGAAAAAGTTGCCCTTCAGGTCCCTTTTAAATCTTTCCCCTCTCACCTTAATCCTATGCCCTCTAGTTTTGGACTCACCTACCCTACGAAAAATAACCTTAGCTATTCACCTTATCTGTGCCCCTCCTGATTTTATAAACCTCTATAAGGTAACCCATCATTCTCCTAAACTCCAGGGAGAAAAGTCCCAGCTTACCCAGTCTCTCTTTATAATTCAAACCTTCCAGTCCTGATAACATTCTTGTAATGTTTTTTGCCCCCTTTCCAGTTTAATAACAACCAGAATTGTTTGCAGTACTCCAAATGTGGTCTTATCAATGCCTTGCATAGTTGTAACAGAACATCCCAACACCGGTACTCAGTGCTCTGACCGATGAAGGCAAGTATGCCAAAGACCTTCTTCACCACTCTAGCTAGCTGTGACACCACTTTCAAGGAACTACATACCTGCATACCTAAGTCTCTCTGTTCCCAGGGCTCTGCCATTAACTGTGTAAGTCCTGTATAGCTGAGCATGTCATGGAATTGGCTCTGGCTGCACATCCCAGAGGAATCATCAACATAGAACACAGAATCTCCATGGTGCTGAAGGAGGCCATTCAGCCCATTGACTCTGCATGGTTCTCAGATACAGCATTTTACCCAGGGCCACACCCCACCCTATCCCTGTAATCCTGTGTATTTACATTTAATCCTCCTAACCTATACTGAGAAGCAATTTACCATGGCAATTCCACCTAACCTGCACAATACTTTAGATTGTATTCAGAACTGAATACCAATTGGCAAGTGAGTTGTACTTGGGGGAACTCCTATTCTACTTGCTAGATCCTCTTTTTTTGTCAGGTCATTGCTTGTTTCCACTCTGCCCGCATGCTTGTAAGCTGGAAGCTAGCCATACCTAAAAATCAACTATTCACATAATCCTCAGCATTGTGGATGCACTGCAGTGACATTAGCTGATGTCCCAGAATTCCAACTCCTTTCTATATAGCATTTCCTGCACCAATGATAGACCAGGACACAAAAAAAACATCCTCAAGTTCCCACGTGGAACAGGATATGCATTCCACATGATTGAGGTGCCCTGCCACACCACATTTCCTAGGCTATCAATTAAATAAAGTGAAATAAACTTAAGACTGAAATAAATACTTGCCAGTTACTCATAAATCAGCACCTTCCCTTGTGCTAATATCACATTATTTTATAGGTGCGTTAACTTAAATGCTTCATTTGTATTGTTGATGTGTCTCAGATGTCTTGTGTGTTATATTATGATCAGTGAACACTAACAATATGATTGCTACAATTAGTATAATCTAATTATTTCTTTGTACAGGTTAACAATTTAGATACTATGGTCAGTTTGTTCAATAAACAATGCAGTCAGCAATTGCATCATCATGTCAGTTTATAAGTTACTAATAAGCTATGCAATGAGCCTGTGTTATTTTCAGATCTAAAGGAGAAGTGCTGGACAGTTGTAAAGTTGGTTATTATGATGTTGCTAAAGATGGTTCTGCATGGACAAGACCTCCACTTGATGAAGTAGAGCTCCATCTATTGTACATTCTGAGTGAAACCTTGCCTAGGAAGCACATTTGACATTTTCCTACAGCTGAAAATATAGAGCAACTTCCAACTTACAAGAATACTCAATAATCCCGGCATTAGTAAAAAATTATACTTATAGTAAAGTTACCTAGCATTACTCATATATCCTACCTTTGCAAAAATATTCCATGCATGGTAATGCTCCCCCATCACCTCACTCCTGGTATTACATCTTATGGAAAATGCATACCACCCAGGGCAATATATTCCATCCATGGTTTCAGTATGTGCCTTTCTTGGTGATATGTTCTTCTCTTAGTTATATATCTCAGCCATGGTAAAATATTCCATGCTAGTAACACATCCTGTTAATATAAGCTGCCATTTGTAATACATCCATCCTTCCTGATATATCCCACACTCAATGATAGATCCTACAATTAATAATATATCCTGCCCTTAAAAATATCTCCCTTCCCTTTGGAATTCTGTCCTGCTTTTGATAATAGATCCTGCCTTCAATAATATATGCTTTGTTGGGAATACATCCTGAAATTAGAAATATATCCTACTTGCAATAATATCTTCTTCTTTTGGCAGTTCCTTGGAATGAGCTGGACATTTGCCATGAAGTAGAACCCATGGCAAGAGTTAACGTAAAGCTTTTTAATGTGGTTTTAATAAGTCTGTGGCTACCACAGGCATCTCCCTGTTTAGGAAATTCCATCACTCTGACCGCCTTCTGCAAGCTTATCGGAAAGAATTCCACAAATTGATAATCGACCTGTTCGTCCATGCTATGAGCATTTGTTGAAATAAAGTTCCCACCCCATCTGCCTCAATATATCCCACCCCACAATAATATGTTCAATCCTTGGAAATACAATCTGCCCAAGGCAATAAATCCGATCCTTGTTAATATATCCTACCTTCAACAACATTCCTTGCTCTTGATAACATATCTCACCCTTACTAATGCACCATGTACTGGGGAGTGTACCCACACTCAGTAATATTAAGTTTAAAGTTTATTTATTAGTGTCACAAGTAGGCTTACATTAATACTGCAATGAAGTTACTGTGTAAATCCCCAAGTTGCCACATTCCGGTGCCTGTTCGGGTACATGGAGGAGGAATTTAACATGGTCAATGCATCTAACCAACATGTCTTTCGGACAGTGGGAGGAAACCAGAGCACCCGGAGGAAACCCATGCAGACACGGGGAGAACGTGCAGGCTCCACACAGACACTGACCCAAGCCAGGAATTGAACCCAAGTCTCTGGTACTGTGAGGCAGCAGTGCTAACTCTGTATATAAGCCCTAGTGTAAAATATCTCCTTCTCACTACCATATCTGGTATGATACATTTTACACTTAGTAATATCACCACTCTTTGTAATATTCTCAATTGTTAGGTTTTGCTTGAGATAATAAATCCTATCTTCTATGATATATTCTGCTTCATTAAGAAACATTGGTGAAATATCCTGTCCTCAATAATATATCATTCCCTTGTAATATACCCCAATTCTGCCCTTGGTATTATGTCATTCTGCCCTTGTTAACACATTCAATTTCAGTAATAGATTACATCATTGGAACATATCTCCCTTTCAACCTAAGTAATATATTGCTTTTAGCAATGTGTTTGGCCCTCAGCAATGTGTTCTGCTCAGACAAGTGCATTCTGCTTCTGGTAATACACCATATTCACAGTTAATATCCCTGTCCCCATAAGAGATTCCATCTTTGATAATATATCATACCATTGATAATGTTTCCAACCTTTGGCAGAATATCCTGGCCTTGCATATATTTCCCTCACTTAATAATATACCACACCATTGATAACATTTCCCTTGTCTGAAATATATATCAGTTCCAGTAACATATCACACTCTTAAAAATATATCACACCCTCTAAAATATGTCCCACTCAAGGAATGCCCTTAGTAATATATACCACACTAATATATGTCATCGTCAGCCATGTAAACTCCATTGGTAATGTCAACCTCAGCGATGTGAAACTCCATTGGTAATGCAACATTCAGCATTGTAAAACTCTGTTGGGAATGTCTCCCTCAACATTGTAAAATTCCATTGATAGTGTACCCTCAGCAATATAGTGTCCATTGGTAATATTACCCTCAGCAATGTAAAACCCCATTGGTAATGTTACTTGTGTTGGAGTGAAATCAAAGTTAAAGGACACAAAATTTTTACTTGTCACAAAATGGACTCTGGGAAGGGATATTAAGAGGCACTGATTTTGGGCACAGACATTTACATAAAGAATTAAAACCTGTAGTGTTTAAATTACTGCAGGAAACTGGTCAGACCTTGAGGCACCTTAAACTTGAGATAAAAGCAGACCCAGAACAATGAACTTGATAATGAGATCAGCCACTGATGGGGACATAAATGCATAAAACAAGATCAGCCATTGATAGAGGACATAATTGCATAAATGTACCTACTTTATGTATAATGATGTGATAACTGTCAATGTCTGTACTTGTCTACTCAACATGTGATAATGTGCTGATGGCTAACGTCCGTACTGTCTATTATCTAACAATGTATAAAAGATGCTCAACTACCATTGTATTGTTGAGAAGGTGACTGCTTGTACTGCAGAGTGCCAGTGCTTCTCTCAAAGCTTTGTCCAAATAAAACTGTTTGTTGAACCTCCAATTCTGATTCTGAAATGATGACTTTCCACCAACAAATTGGCATAGTAGGGCAGGATTTCACTGCTGGTAAGTTCAATTGGTTGGCCTCAATTGGCAAACTGGAGTAAAGATCATTGAATCTGTGAGAATTAGACTCAGCTGACAATACAATTTAAAAGGGGTAAAATTAAAGAGAATTTCTGGTATAGAAATAGGTATTGATTGTTAATGGTATAGAAATAGATATTAGCTGTTACTTGTGTTGATCGATTAGAGGGTATGGAAGTGCCTGTCTCAAACATGCAGCATTAAACCGTTTGTTAAGTGGGGAAATTCCCCCATGTGAAGGTCAGGATCCTGAAGTGGACGTAGAGGCACAAAGTCAGTTAGGATCGTGGAACACAAGTGACAAAGGTTGATTAACATCAGGCTTTGTAGTGGACACAAACACAGTTTGCCATCTGTTTGCATGAAAGCTTATATAGTTGGGTACTTGTTTGTCATGTTGTACAGCGGTGCAAAAAAGGAGCTGATCACTCTGACTAGAGCTAGATTCTGGTGGAAAAATGTTGCCAAGGAGGTAATCGTGGCCGTGAGTATAAATAGAAACATTGACAGTGGAGAAAACACGTTGCGAAGTAGGTAATCATGACCGGGGATAGTGAAATCTGCGAGATGGCAGATAAAAAAATTAAGTAGGGACCTGCAGAACCTCTTATTGAAATATACATGACAGACAGACATGCATTAATAAAGAGGATGCAAAGGGATGGCTGGAATGCTTCTCAGACCTTAGAACAGTATAGAAAGTGGATCGACGGGGAAAAGAGAGACAAGATAACGAGATATTATCATTACATTAATTACCGGGACTAATTGAACAAGTAGTCATTTCCACCAAAAAGTGAAGATTAGAGAGTTAGAATCCAGAGTGAGGGAACTGGAGAAATGAAGCTGAGTGTTAGAGGAGATCAATGGGGAGGGGAAACTGTTTCTCTGCCCCGTTATGAGTCCACACAACATGGACCAACTGTTCCCCCAGAGGAGTGGGAAGCATTAGAATATAACATAGTGCCAGTAACCTGAAGGGGAACAGATAGAACATAGAACATAGAACATAGAACATAGAACATAGAACAATACAGCACAGAACAGGCCCTTCGGCCTTCGATGTTGTGCCGACCAAAATAAAAAGCAATGCCCTCCAAACTAAACCATTCCCTTCTCTTCCATATACTTATCAATTAACCTCTTAAACGCCACCAAACTTGGCGCATCTACAACAGCTGCAGGCAGGGCATTCCACTCCCTAATCACTCTTTGAGTAAAGACCCTACCTCTGATATCTGTCCTATAACTCATACCCCTTAATTTAAAGCTGTGTCCCCTCGTGCTAGCTTTCTCCATCCTAGGAAAAAGGCTATCACTGTCCCACCTATCTAAACCTCTAATCATCTTATATGCTTCAATAAGATCCCCTCTTAGCCGCCTCCTTTCTAACGAAAACAACCTCAAATCCTTCAACCTCTCTTCATAGACCTGCCCTCCATACCAGGCAACATCCTGGTAAACCTCCTCTGTACCCTCTCCAATGCTTCCACATCTTTCTTATAATGTGGGCACCAGAACTGCACACAATACTCCAAGTGCGGCCGCACTAGAGTTTTGTACAGTTGCAACATGACGTTGCGGCTCCGAAATTCAATTCCCCCTACCAATAAAAGCTAAGACTCCATATGCCTTCTTAACAACCTTCTCGACTTGACTGCCTACTTTCAGGGATCTATGCACGTACACACCAAGATCCCTCTGTTCATCAAGACTACTAAGAATCCTACCATTTGCCCTATAATCTACACATTTATTATTCCTGCCATAGTGCATTACCTCACACTTTTCCACATTAAACTCCATTTGCCACCTCTCGCCCCAGCTCTGCAACTTGTCCAAGTCTCTCTGCAAACTATAACACCCCTCTTCACTATCTACCGCTCCTCCGACTTTGGTGTCATCTGCAAATTTACTAATTCCATCCTTCAATACCCTCATCCAGATCATTTATAAAAATTACAAACAGCAGGGGCCCCAAAACAGACCCCTGAGGTACACCACTTGTCACCGAACTCCACGATGAATATCTCCCAGCAACCACCACCCTCTGTCTTCTATCTGCTAGCCAATTCCTAACCCAATTAGCTAAATCACCCTCTATCCCATACATCTGCATTTTCTGCAGAAGTCTTCCATGGCCACCTTATCAAACGCCTTACTAAAGTCCATATATACCACATCAACCGCCTTACCCCCATCCACCTCCTTAGTCACTTTTTCAAAAACTCAATGAGGTTAGTAAGGCACGACCTACCCTTCACAAAACCATGCTGACTATCCCCAATCAATTCATTTCTCTCTAAATAACTATAAATCCTATCCCTAATAATTCTCTCCAATACTTTGCCCACAACAGAAGTAAGACTCACTGGCTATAATTCCCTGGAAAGTCTCTCTTCCCCTTCTTGAACAATGGGACCACATTCGCTATCCTCCAGTCCTCTGGAACCACACCTGTAACCAACGACGACCTGAAGATCAGAGCCAGAGGCTCTGCAATCTCCTCTCTTGCCTCCCAGAGAATCCTAGGGTAATCCCGTCCGGCCCAGGGGACTTATCCAACTTCAAACCCTCGAGAATATCTAGCACATCCTCCCTATCTACTTCGATACCTTCCAGTTTGCTACCCTGTACCTCAGTGTTCTCCATAACTACATTTACATCACCCTGTGTGAATACCGAAGAGAAATATTTATTCAGTGCCTCTCCAATCTCTCCAGGCTCCACGCACAACTTCCCACTGCTGTCTATGACTGGCCCTAATCTTGCCCTAACCAATCTTCTATTCTTAACATATCTAAAGAAAGCTTTAGGATTCTCCCTAATCCTATCAGCCAAAGTCTTCTCGTGTCCTCTCTTCACTCTCCTCAATTCACTCTTTAGCTCCCTCCTGGCTAATCTATAGCTATCCATTGCACTAACCGAGCCTTCAATCCTCATCCTGACATAAGCCCCCTTTTTCCTTTTAACCAGCAAATCAACTTTTTTCGTACACCAAGGTTCTCTTACTCGACCATTTCCTCCTTGCCTGACAGGGACATACTTATCAAGGACCTGCAGCAGCTGCTCCTTGAATAAGCTCCACATTCCAGATGTTCCCAGTCTCTGTAGCTTCCTAGTCCAATCTATGCACCCTAATTCTCTCCTGATGGCCTCATAATTACCCTTCCCCCAGCTATAACTACTGCCCCCAGCTTCAAACGCTAAATTTTGAGAAGAATTAGAAATAGTATGGGTAGGACAGAATGGATAGGACTTGCAAACCATCAGTCTTGCTGACCTTGGAGATTCCTTGGTTCCTCCAGTTCTGCTATGGTCATGGATTGGGTTGGGCGTCTCCTATGTTTGTCTCAACACACTGCTTCTGTGTGTTCATTTTTATTACAGTGACTACAGTGTTTTCCACTGCTTTCAAATTTGTTTCCTCCCCTTGGGACCCTGCAATCACTTGCAAAGTGCCCTTTTTGGCCACAATTGTAACAGGTCAATTTGGACTTAGTTCCCCTCCTGCTACTGTAAGCGGATACTCTTTCTTGTCTTGCCCTTGTCTGGGATTTCTCCTCTCCTCCTCCCAGTACATCACTAGGCCATTCCATTAGTTCACCATAGAATATAGAACATACAACATTACAGCGCAGTACAGGCCCTTGGGCCCTCGATGTTGCGCCGACCAGTGTAACCCATCTAATGATCTCTAACCTAAACTAATCCAATATTATCCATATGTCTATCCAATGACCATTTGAATGTCCTTAAAGTTGGAGAGTCCACTACTGCTGCAGGCAGGGCATTCCATGCTCTTACTACCCTCTGAGTAAAGAACCCACTTCTGACATTCGTCCTATATTTATCATCCCTCAATTTAAAGCAATGTCCCCTCGTGTTAGCCATCACCATCTGAGGAAAAAGGTTATCCCTGTCTACCCTATCTAATCCTCTGATCATTTGTATGCCTCAATTAAGTCACCTCTTAACTTTCTTCTCTCTAACAAAAATAACCTCAAATCCCTCAGCCATTCCTCATAAGACCTTCCCACCATACCAGGCAACATCCTGGTAAACCTCCTCTGCACCCTTTCCAATGCCTCCACATCTTTCTTATAATACGGTGACCAGAACTGTACGCAATTCTCCAAGTGCGGCCGCACCAGAGTTTTGTAATCCTGGGACATAATCACTCCCATTTTCAGGATGGTTTGGTGAGCACTAGAGCCCATCCTTAAAAGCCTGGATGAAGGATGTAACAGGTCAATTTGGACTTAGTTCCGCTCCTGCTACTGTAAGCGGGTACTCTTTCTTGTCTTGCCCTTGCTCGATCCCCACGGCCTGGGTTTCCTTGCCCTGAGCATTCTGTCATACAACTGTTGCCTGTACTTGGAAGCTCCTTTCCCTTTTAGCTGTTTGGTCATTGTAATTCTGCTCTAATTAGTAGGAGTGTTTCCTAAAACTCTCTGGATTTTTGTCTTAAACTGGTTGAAGGGTGTCTGTTGGGCATCTATTTCTGATGTTAGGGTGACTACTTGTGTCCAACATCCCCCACTATAATATTGTGCTGGGGCAGTGGCAGGTCCATCTGCTACCTGCTTCCATTTATCTGCTGGACAGGCTGCCCTGACCACTTGGTGTACGTCCCTTAGGGTAGACAGTGAGAGCCTTTTTCCTCGGATGGTGATGGCTAACACGAGGGGACATTGCTTTAAATTGAGGGATGATAAATATAGGACGAATGTCAGAAGTGGGTTCTTTACTCAGAGGGTAGTAAGAGCATGGAATGCCCTGCCTGCAGCAGTAGTGGACTCTCCAACTTTAAGGACATTCAAATGGTCATTGGATAGACATATGGATAATATTGGATTAGTTTAGGTTAGAGATCATTAGATGGGTTACACTGGTCGGCGCAACATCGAGGGCCCAAGGGCCTGTACTGCGCTGTAATGTTGTATGTTCTATATTCTATGGTGAACTAATGGAATGGCCTAGTGATGTACTGGGAGGAGGAGAGGAGAAATCCCAGACAAGGGCAAGACAAGAAAGAATAGCCGCTTACAGTAGCAGGAGGGGAACTAAGTCCAAATTGACCTGTTACAATTGTGGCCAAAAAGGGCACTTTGCAAGTGATTGCAGGGTCCCAAGGGGAGGAAACAAATTTGAAAGCAGTGGAAAACACTGTAGTCACTGTAATAAAAATGAACACACAGAAGCAGTGTGTTGAGACAAACATAGGAGACGCCCAACCCAATCCATGACCATAGCAGAACTGGAGGAACCAAGGAATCTCCAAGGTCAGCAAGACTGATGATCTGCAGCCCTCATTCATAAGGGGAAGAAGGAAAGATTTGTGTGTCCGCACTATTTGGTGGCAGGCAATGTGAGATGCTGGTGGACACAGGACATCCATTTCTGTCACCAACCTACCCTTACCCACTACGAGTAAAATGATTTACCTAACTGGGACAGGAGGGTACACATCACTCGCTTACCTGAGCGAGACCATGTTAGTAGAAATAAATAATTTGTATATACCAATGAGATTTTGTGTCTGTAAAAATAATGAGGGTACAATAATGGGAAATGATTTAATGAAAGAATATGAGATTTTCATAGACTGGGGGAAGGGAGAATTAGAATTAATCTGGCCAAGACAGGATGGTCAGAAATTTAGAATAGAGAAACTCACAAGTCACCTTGAAACTATTAAGATGGCCACAGTCACCAGAGATTAGGAATTAGAGACAGGAGGGTTCGGAGTCATCTGCACCTCTGTCCTCAAAGGTATGGGCTAAAACAAAGTTAGATACTGGCTTAACTAAAATGGACCCAATAAAGGTACCTGGATTGGAGCATAAGCCCCACTGACAATACCCAATAAAACAAGAAGCAGAGAAAGCTGCAATGGAGATAGTTAAAGGGTTAGTGGAAAAAGGAATTCTGAGAGAAACCACAAATACTACTAACTCCCCAACCTGGCCAGTGAGCAAACCTGATGGAAGCTAGAGGCTCACGATAGATTACACAAGACTTAATAAAGTCACATTCCCTATTCCAGTTTTCTGACCGTCCTGTCTTGCACCCCATTGTAGCAAGCCCCTCACCAATCCTGAATGGACTGTCACAGGAGTGCAAAATATTTATAGTATTGGATACAGTCAACAGATTCTGGTTCTTCCCTTGGACCCCGAATCCAGGACAAATTCGCCTTTACAGTGGGAGACAAACAATACACTTGGATTTGCCCACTGCAGGAATTCCACAACAA
This sequence comes from Sphyrna mokarran, assembly GCA_024679065.1. Taxonomy (NCBI): domain Eukaryota; kingdom Metazoa; phylum Chordata; class Chondrichthyes; order Carcharhiniformes; family Carcharhinidae; genus Sphyrna; species Sphyrna mokarran. The sequence goes on from JAGIQG010000003.1 coordinate 79,303,248, forward strand.
CCCCGGTATTTTCCATCGAGTAACGAGTAATGAGTAACATCCCGAACAGGATAGAACTGCCAGAGGATAGCAAACCCTACAACATGTAGATGATATCTTAATAGGTTCAGGATCAAAGTCAGGACACTGGGAAGCACTATATCCAGTATGAGACGAATTAAAAACCACAACATTAAAGACAAGTCCCAAAAGGGCACAAATGGGGAAAACATGGGTCTTGTACTTAGGAAACCTTATATCCCAAGGGCTTAAAGAAATGCCAACAGATCGAAAGAAGGCAGTACAACAAATACCATGGCCCGTCACCATAAAAGAGGTCAGGAAGGTACTGGGACTGTTTAACTATAGCCAAAGTTTTATCCCAGAATTTGCAAAATTGGCAAAACCATACAAAGACTAGTTAAAGCGGGGAACCCAGCTTTAAATCCATAGAATGGAGACCTGAGCAGGAAGAGGCTTACAATATATTAACAACAGAACTGACATCAGTCCCTAGACTAGAATTACCAGATTCCAATAAAGAATTCCACATACATTATAGTAATGAGTCTATTCTGCAGTGATAACACAGGATCATGGTGATAAAAAGGGACCCATAGGTTACTTTTCATCCACAGAAGGACCGGTAGTCACCAGACTGCCAAAGTGCATAGCCGCCTTAGATTGCACTGCCTGGGTCGGAAGAGTTAGCAAACCAATAATAATGACAGGGAATATAATCCTCCACACCAAACACACCTTGGTGGAAATGCTGAACATGGGAAATCTAAGGTCTGTCTCAATTATGAGAAGGGCTAAATGGAAAGCCATCTTCCTAGCTCCCAGCAAATCAGTTATAATAATAAGGGACACAGGAGGTAACCTAGCAGAAAGAATTTTAGACACAGGAGAGTCACACAATTATGGGGATGTAGATATGGATGTAGAAGGAGGTAGGATAAAGGACGTACCCTTAACAACAGCTGAGGAGACCCTTTTTGTAGATAGCTCATGTAAATATGTGGAAGGATCACATGGACAGGGTGGGCAGCAGTAAATGACAAACTAAAAACAATAAGTTCAGAAAAAATTGACAGAAGTCTATCCGTGCAAGTGGCAGAACTAGTGGCACTCACAAAGACACTACAATTATCCAAAGGCAAGACGGTAAACATATATACTAATAGTAGGTACACATTCAGGGTAATACACGATTATATGACAGCGTGGGGTAGAAGGGGATTTGTAACAAGGGGAGGAACCCCTATTAAACACCAACAAAGGAGCAAGGCATTGCTAAAACCCGGAGAAGCAGCAGTAATAAAAATTAAAGTGCACCAGGAAGAAATAATCCAGACTGGTTAAATTTCAAAGGGAACTAAGCTACAGATAGAGCAGCATAAAAACATAAGAGCATAAGAAATAGGAGCAGGAGTAGGCCATCTAGCCCTTCAAGCCTGTCCCGCCATTCAATAACATTATGGCTGATCTGAAGTGGATCAGTTCCATTTCCCTGCTTTATCCCCATAACCTTTAATTCCCTTGCTTATTAGAAACCTATCTACCTGTGACTTAAATATATTCAGCGAGATAGTCTCCAACACTTCAACCGGCAGAGAATTCCAAAGATTCACACTCTTTGAGTGAAGAAATTCCTCCTCAACTCCGATCTAATTCGCCCCCTCCCCCTTATTTTGAGGCTGTGCCCTCTAGTACTGCGATCTTTTCTAAGTGGGAAGTATCTCTCTACCTCCATCCCCTTCATTATCTCATATGTCTCTATAAGATCCCCCCCTCAACCTTCTAAACTCCAACAAGTACAAACCTAGTCTATTCAATCTCTCCTCATAGGCTAACCCCCTCATCTCCGATATCAGCCTAGTGAACCTTCTCTGTACTCCCTCCAAGGCTAATATATCCTTCCGCAAATGCCGGAACCAAAACTGCACACAGTACTCCAGCTGCGGCTCACCAGTACCCTGTACAGTTGCAACAAGACCTCCCTGCTTTTATATTCTATCCCCCTAGTTATAAAAGCCAACATTTGATTCGCTTTCTTGATCACCTGCTGCACCTGCAGCCTGGGTTTTTGCGATACGTGCACAAGGACCCCCAGGTCCCTCTGCACTGTAGCATGCTGCAGTTTTTCACCTTTTAAATAATAATCCCTCCTACTATTATTTCTACCAAATTAGATAATCTCATACTTGCTAACATTATACTCCATCTGCCAGGTCCTTACCCACTCACTCAACCTATCCAGATCTCTCTGCACAATTAGCTTTAGAACATGAGACAGTTGGCGAGCTGCCAATAGCCACAACGGGACAGACAGGAGATGAAATAAATATTCAGGACTTACATGAGGATACCTTGAAGGAGAAAAAGAGAAAGTGGGAAGCACAGGGACTGATAATATTTGGAGATGAAATGACAAGGTAATGGCACTGGAATGCATACAAAACACCCTCTTGGAACTACACCATGGATTGTCACATGTGGGAAGAGAGGCCATGGAAACCAGTATAGGAAAGGAATGGTGCTGGAAAGGAATGGGAAGGCACATAGCCCAGCACTGCCACCAATGCGTGACATGTGTGCAACACAACCCTGGTCGACCCATAAAAATTAAGATGGGACACCAGCCCCGACTAAAGGGACCCTGGGAACATCTGCAAATAGATTTCACAGGGCCATTACCACAATCCCATGGCAAAACATACTATCTGCTCATTATAGACCAGTTTACCAGGTAGGTAGAAGCATTCCCTACTGAAAATTTTACTGCTACCACAGTGGCTAGAATATTGGCACAGGAGGTAATCCCTAGATGGGGAATACCCATACAAATCGATTCACATCAGGGGATGAACTTCACTGGAAAGGTGATAAAAACAGTGTACCAACTGATGGGAATAAAACAGAAATCCCACATCCCTTACCACCTGCAGAGTTCTGGAATGGTGGAATATATGAACAGAACCTTTAAGAATGTCCTGACCAAAGCCATGCAAATGTCAGGAAAATTGTGGACAGAAGGCTAAGAGCTACCACAAACTGAACAACTGGATTAACCCCTTATGAACTGATGACAGGAAAGGCAATGCAATTACCAGAAAGCATGATTACAGGTGGAGTCAATGTAGGTCCACTAAAAGACAAAATAAAACAATATGTTTTGGAACTAAGCGCCCAACTGAAAGGGATGTGTAAATTAGTAAAAGATAATCAGGAAGAAAGAAACACACAGAGAGACATCCCAACAGCAGGAAGTCGCGTTCTAGTAAAAACATTACCTGACAACCCAGGGTTTGCACCAAAATGGAATGGGCCAGATGAAGTTATAATTAGTAGAGATACCTGTGCCTGTCTGGATATAAGAGGGAAAGGTGTATGGAAACATTGGACCCAACTGAAACTACACAAAGAAATAAATGAATAAATTAAAGTGACCAGAGTGCTTTCCCCAAAACAGGTGATGACTGCAAGAAAGAGTAACTGACACGTTCCAATTAACAATATAACTTTTGGAAAATTGTTCACATAAAGTAATAAGATTGATACTTGCCTATTGCAGACATGTATAAGATCATGTAAGTAATTGTATTGTCGTCTCTGTGTTGTCATGACTGTAAACTTGACTGGGCTACAGGATAACCTATTTTACAAGGCTCATGTACATTTACATGGGAATCGAACTGTATGTTACCTATTAGCCCAATCTGTAGAAGCCCTATTTGTGGCCACCCGTGGGAGGACTCCCCCACCCTTAACCTATATAGGACATATACCTCAGATGCACTTTAGAAATCATAGAAACCCCACAGTACAGAAAGACGCCATTCGGCCATCGAGTCTGCACCAATCACAATCCCACCCAGGCTCTACCCCCATATCTCTACATATTTTACCCTCTAATCTATGCGGTTTAGGACTCTAAGGGACAATTTTAGAATGGCCAATCAACCCAACCCGCACATCTTTGGACTGTGGGAAGAAATCGGTGCACCCAGAGAAAACCCACTCAGGCATGTGGAGAACGTGTAAACTCCACGCAGACAGTGACCGGAGCCAGGAGTCGAACCCAGATCCCTAGAGCTGTGAAGCAGTGGCGCTAACCACTGTGCTACCATGCCACCCTGATACTATTCTCTTGTATCATTTATATATCTTTTGAAGACTTTGGGATTCTGTTTTGTGTTAGAAACATGGACAAATATAAAATAGGAGCTGGGGGAGGCCATTTGGCCCTTTGAACCTACTCCACACTCAACAAAATCATGGTTGATTCGCTATCTCAATGTTATACTTCCACGCTCTCCCCATTCCCCTGTGCACCTTTAGAGCCTAGAAATCTGTCTATTTCTTTCTTAAATATATTCAGCAATTTGGCTTCCACTGCATTCTGAATAGAGAATCCACAGGCTCTCCACTGTCAGAGTGAAGAGATTTCTCCTCATCTCAGTGCTAACTGGCCACCCCATATCCTGAGACTGTGACTTCTTATTCTAGACCTTGCAGCCAGAGGAAACAATATTTCTGCATTTAGTCTGAACAGCCCTGTCAGAATGTTATATGTTCCAATGAGATCCCCTTTCATTCTTCTAAATACCAGTGAATATAGGTCCAGTCGACCCAATCTCTCCTTGTATGAGAATCCTGTCATATCTGGAAATCAAAGTTTTTTCATAATCCTTCTTTGCTTCTGTTATTTGCTTTTTCACCATACCTCTGAACCTTCAGTATTCAGCCTGTTTCTGAATTGTATTTTCTACCTGACACTTTTCATAAACATACTTTTCCTTCTTTATCTTAATTTTTATCTCCTTTATTATCTAACAAGCTCTGGAACTGTTGCCCTACCTTTCCTTTTTGAAGGAATATACCTGTGCGCAAACAATCTCTTATATCCAAGGGTATAATAGGGGCATACACGCGATGGGTTGTGAGAGGGCTGCTCTTGGACCTTTTTCGAGAGTATCCTAGTGCTTCACGTCGTTAGTGTATGCTTGACCTGGACCATCTGATGGGCAACACGACAGCGCAGTGACTATCACTGTGCTGTGCAGATACATGGATTTGGGCCTGTGTCTGTGGGAGTTTGCGCATTCTCCCTGTGCTTACGTGGGTTTTCTCCGGGTGCTCCGGTTTCCTCCCACATCGCAAAGATGTGCTCTTAGGCTAATTGGCAAAACAAATTCTCCCTAAATTGTCTCAAATTTGGTTTTTAATCCACAGATCTATAAACATGGACAGGGATCACGGGTAGAGATGGGAACATCGAGATGGCGGCGCAGGCTCGTTGGGCCGAAGGGCCTGTTTCCCATGCTGTTTTGTTCTTTGGTACTGAGTGTTTCAGAAAAAAAGACGGAAAGGAAAAAAGGTGGTGTTGTTTTGCTAGTGAAGGAAGGGATGAGTGCTATTGTGAGAAATGATATGATAAAACTGATATGCAGGTACAGCACTAAGGAAAGCAAATTGAATTTTGGCATTTATAGCTAAAAGAATAGAGTATAAAAGTAAGGCAGCTTCTTGTAAAGGACAAATTGGCAGATATAAAAGGGATGTACAGGGAAGATGTGTGGAACTTGTAAATCCCACAGATCCAGTGCGCAGGAAGCCCCAGGAAGTGGGAAGAAGAGTTTGCTCAAATAATGCTATCTCGGGGCAGGGATAGGGATAGGGATGTGCATATGCCTTGGTTCCCAAGAATGTTTCCTGTATACAGATGCAGCATACAGTCTGTCAGCAGTGTCGCTAAATAGGGGTCAGTTTACTTGTACCTGTGAAGAGCAGAAATGCCTGGACGTAACTGTGCGGAGGCAACTCATTTATGAACAGAGTAATGAGACTCATATCAGCTCAGCTGAATGGACATACCCATTTGATATTTACCAAGTGGCGGGATCAAATAGGGAGTCAAATAAATGCAGCAATTGGTGATATACACAAACCAATAATCAAGGCACTAAATGCTACCGGGCTAAGAAGGGATTTGTGTTCCTCTTCAATGGCACCAACACGACAGTAACACCAACACTCCTGATCCTTTTTGCAGTAGGAACAATAGGATCACTCACTGTTTCATGCCTTCAGAAGGGGCATATCCAGAGAAAGCTAGTGACCTGGGCCATCAGCAAGGAATTCTGTGCTGATTGGGAAATCCCGGGCACATTGGGATCATCACTGGGATATGGCTTCTTTGGAGCCTTGGCTCAGAGGTGGGAGAAGGGGCATGGAAGAGGAATAATTAATGCCAAAAATAGGATTGTTTGTGGACTAACAGTCCTGGGAAACAGCACTTCAAAAGCACTGGAGGCTGTCAACCAAGAAATGGCTGAATTGAGATTATACATACAGCAGACCCGATATGCAGTAGATTACCAGTTAGCCCAACAGGAGGAAGTATGCACAATCATAGGAGACTAATGCATAACACATGTTACAGATGAATCCTATAACATCACCCAAGTCTTTAATAACATAAGAAAGCAGCTTGATGACTTTAGACAAGGACCCAAGTAAGATCCTGGGGATCTTATTTAATGCATAGACTGATCAACTGGTAATGTTTCCCTCAGCAATGTAAAGCCCACTGGCAATGTTACTCAGTAAAGTTTTACAACACCAATTATCCATAGCAATGTAAACTCTAGTGGTAGTGTTACCAACAGCAATGTAATTTCCATCAGTAATGTAATTCTCAGCAATGTAAAACTCCATTGGTGATGTCACCCTCAGTAATGTAAAACTCCATTAGTAATTCATGCTCAGCAACATAAATCTCATTTCTTAATGTTAGAACATAGAACATAGAACATTATAGCACAGAACAGGTCCTTCGGCCTTCGATGTTGCGCCAACCAATTAGGAACAAGCAGTGACCCTCTAACCTAAACCATTCCCTTTCATCCATAAACTTATCTACTAACCTCTTAAACGCCACCAAACTTGGCGCATCTACAACTGATGCAGGCAAGGCATTCCATACCCTTACCACCCTCTGGGTAAAGAACCTACCTCTGACATCTGTCCTAAAACCACCATCCCTTAATTTAAAGCTATGTCCCCTCGTGCTAGCTTTCTCCATCCTAGGAAAAAGGCTATCACTGTCCACCCTACTAAACCTCTAATCATCTTGTATGTTTCAATAAGGTCTCCTCTTAGCCGCCTTCTTTCTAATGAAAACAACCTCAAATCCCTCAGCTTCTCTTCATAAGACCTGCCCTCCATACCAGGCAACATCCTGGTAAACCTCCTCTGTACCCTCTCCAATGCCTCCACATCTTTCTTATAATGTGGGGAACCAGAACTGCACACAATACTCCAAGTGCGGCCGCACTAGAGTTTTGTACAGTTGCAACATGACGTTGCGGCTCCGAAATTCAATCCCCCTACCAATAAAAGCTAAGACTCCATATGCCTTCTTACAACCTTATCGACTTGATTGCCAACTTTCAGGGATCTATGCACATATACACCAAGATCCCTCTGTTCATCAACACGATTAAGAATCCTACCATTAGCCCTATACTCTACACATTTGTTATTCCTGCCAAAGTGAATTACCTCACACTTTTCACATTAAACTCCATTTGCCACCTCTCGGCCCAGCTCTGCAACTTGTCCAAGTCTCTCTGCAAACTATAACACCCCTCTTCACTATCTACCACTCCTCCGACGTTGGTGTCATCCGCAAATTTACTAATCCATCCTTCAATACCCTCATCCAGATCATTTATAAAAATTACAATCAGCAGGGGCCCCAAAACAGACCCCTGAGGTACACCACTTGTAACCGAACTCCACGATGAATATCTCCCATCAACCACCACCCTCTGCCTTCTATCTGCTAGCCAATTCCTAATCCAATTAGCTAAATCACCCTCTATCCCATACATCTGCATTTTCTGCAGAAGTCTTCCATGGGCCACCTTATCAAACGCCTTATTAAAGTCCATATATACCACATCAACCGCCTTACCCCCATCCACCTCTTTTGTCACTTTTTCAAAAAACTCAATGAGGTTAGTAAGGCACGACCTACCCTTCACAAAACCATGCTGACTATCCCCAATCAATTCATTTCTCTCTAAATAACTATAAATCCTATTCCTAATAATTCTCTCCAATACTTTGCCCACAACAGAAGTAAGACTCACTGGCCTATAATTCCCTGGAAGGTCTCTCTTCCCCTTCTTGAACAATGGGACCACATTCGCTATCCTCCAGTCCTCCGGAACCACACCCGTAACCAACGACGACCTTAAGATCAGAGCCAGAGGCTCTGCAATCGCCTCTCTTGCCTCCCAGAGAATCCTAGGGTAAATCCCGTCCGGCCCAGGGGACTTATCTAACTTCAAACCCTCAAGAATATCTAGCACATCCTCCTTATCTACTTCAATACTTTCCAGTTTGCAACCTTGTATCCCAGTGTTCTCCACAACTACATTTACATCTCCCTGCGTGAATACCGAAGAGAAATATTTGTTCAGTGCCTCTCCAATCTCTTCAGGCTCCACGCACAACTTCCCACTGCTGTCCATGACTGGCCCTAACCTTGCCCTAACCAATCTTCCATTCTTAACATATCTAAAGAAAGCTTTAGGATTCTCCTTGATCCTATCAGCCAAAGTCTTCTCGTGTCCCCTTTTAGCTCTCCTCAACTCACTCTTTAGCTCACTCCTGGCTAATCTATAGCTATCCATTGCACCAACTGAGCCTTCAAGCCTCATCCTGACATAAGCCTCTTTTTGCTTTTTAACCAGTGAATTAACTTTTTTAATACACCATGGTTCCCATACTCGACCATTTCCTTCTTGCCTGACAGGGACATACTTATCAAGGACTCGCAGTAGCTGCTCCTTGAATAAGCTCCACATTTCAGATGTTCCCAGTCCCTGTAGTTTCCTTGTCCAACCTATGCACCCTAATTCCCTCCTTATGGCCTCATAATTACCATTCCCCCAGCTATAACTACTGCCCCCAGCTTCATGCCTATCCCTATCCATCACTAAGGTGAACATAACCGAATTGTGGTCACTATCACCAAAATGTTCACTAACTTCCAAGCCTAACACCTGGTCTGGCTCATTGCCCAGCACCAAATCCAATGTAGCCTCACCTCTAGTTGACCTATCTACATACTGAGTCAAAAAACCTTCCTGCACACTTTGTACAAAAACTGACCCCTCTAACGAGCTAGAGCTATAGCTATTCCAATCAATATTAGTAAAGTTAAAGTCCCCCATAACAATTACCCTATTACTTTCACTCCTGTCCAGGATCGACTTTGCAATCCTTTCCTCTATCTCTGTAGAACTTTTAGGAGGTCAATAAAAGACTCCCAACAGGGTGACCTCTCCTCTCCTGTTTCTAACCTCAGCCCATACTACCTCAACAGACAAGTCCTCATCAAACTTCCTTTCTGTCACTGTGATACAGTCTTTAACTAATAATGCCACTCCTCCCCCCCTCTACCTCCTTCTCTTCTCTGACTGAAGCATTTGAACCCCGGAACCTGCAACAACCATTCCTGTCCCTGCTCTATCCATGTCTCTGAAATGGCCACAACATCGAAGTTCCAGGTACTGATCCAATCTGCAAGTTCCTCCACTTTATTGCAAATACTTCTTGCGTTAAAGTACACGCATTTCAAACCATGCCCTACTCCACCCGTACGCTGCTGTGTTTTACAGTTCTCATCTATGACCCCTCTGTTCTCGTCCCTCTTAACATCCAAACTACTCAGGATCCCACCCCCCCTCTGAATCAGTTTAAAGCCCCCTGCATAGCCTTTGCAAATTTTCCCCCCAAGATATTAGTTCCCCTCTGGTTCAGGTGTAGACCATCTCTCTTGTAGAGGTCCCACCTATCCCAGAATGAGTCCCAGTTGTTCAGGAACGTGAACCCCTCCCTCCTGCACCATCCCCGCAGCCACGAGTTCAAACATTCCCTCTCTCTGTTCTTCTCTAAACTATCCCGTGGCATAGGCAAGAGTCCAGAGATAACCACTCTGTCTGTTTTGGCCCTAAGCTTCCACCCCAACTCCATAAATTTCTGTTTAATATCCCCTTCACTTGTCCCACCTACATCATGAGTCCCTACATGATCTATGACTTGGGGCTGACTCCCCTCTCCCTTAAGAATCTTAAAAACCTGCTCTGAGACATCCTGGACCCCGGCCGCTGGGAGGCAACACACCAGCCCTGAGTCCCGTTCATTTCTATTTACTCTCCTATCTGTCCCCCTAACTATGGAGTCTCCAATTACCAGGCCCAATCTCTTATTCCCCCTCCCCACCTGAGCATTCTCAGCAGGCTCACCCCCAGAGACCTGCTCCCTTTGGCCATCTCCAGTTGATTTCTCCTCAACTGTAGCCTCCAGGACAGAAAATTTGTTTTGGAGGGGAACAGCCCCGGGTGATTGTCTCCCCAATTGCTTCTTACCCCTCTTCCTAATAGTTACCCAAGAATCACTTTTAGGAGTGACTATCTCTTTGTAACTCCTGTCAATATCCGCCTCAACCTCCTGAATTATCCTGAGTTCCTCTAATTCCAGCTCCAGCTCCTTAACACAATCCTCAAGGAGCTGCAAATGGGCACACTTCCTGCAGATAATGTTATCCTCAGCATTTAAAACTCCATTGGTAATGATGCCCTCAGGAATTTAACTCCATTGGTAATGTCACCCTCAGCAATGTAAATCTCCATTGGTAATACTACACTCAATAATGTAAAACTCCATTGGCAATTCTATGCTCAGCAATGTAAACTTCAGTGGTATTGACATCCTCAGCTTTGTAAACTCTGCTAATAATGTTATCCTCAACAATATAAAACTCCATTCGTAATGTTACATTCAGCAGTGCTATCTCCACTGGTAATGCCACGCTCAGCAATGTAAACCTCCATTGGAAATGTTACCCTTAGTAATATAAAACTCCTTTGGTAATGACTCCCACAGCAATGTAAATGCCATTGGTAATGTTATCCTCAGGATCCTAAGACTCCACTGGTAATGTCACCCTAAGCAATGTAAACTCCATTGATAATGTTACCCTCAGCAATGTAAACACCATTGGAAAATTACCCTCAGCAATGTAAAACTCCACTGATAATATCACCCTCAGAATTGTAAATTCCATTGGTAATGCTACACCGAGCAGACCATACACAATTGGTAACATCATTACCCTCAGCTTTGTAAACTCCATTGGTTTAGTCACACTCAGCAATGTAAAATTCCATTGGTCATGTCATGTTCAGCAACATAAATTTAATTTGGTAACGTTACCCTCAGCAACGTAAAGCTCCATTGGTAAAGACATCTCTGGAGTGTAAATTCCATTGGTAATGTCACCACCAGCTATGTAAAATTCTATTAACAATGTCTCTGTCAGCAATGTGAACACCATTTATAATGTTACCCTCAGCAATGTAAAACTCCTTTGGTAAAATCATCCTCAGAATGTAAACTCCATTGGTAATGTCATCCTTAACAATTTAAAAGTCTATTGGTAATGCTACACTAAGCAATGTACGCTCTGTTGGTAATATCACCCTCAGAATTGTAAACTCCACTGATAATGTCACCCTCAGCAATGTAAAACTCCTTTGGTAATGTCAAGCTCAGCAATGCAAACCTTGTTTGGTAATGTTACCCCTAGCAACTTAAAACACCATTGATAATGTTGCCCTCAGCAATGTAAACTTCATTGGTAATGTCATCATCAGCAATGTAAAATTCCACTGGCAATGTCTGTCTCAGCAATGCAAACACTATTTATAATGTTACCCTCAGCAATGTAAAACTCCTTAGGTAATATCACCCTCAACAATGCAAAACACCATTGGTAATGTCACCTGCATCAATCAAAACTCGATTTATAATGCAAGCCTTAGCAACGTAAAACTCCATTTATAATGTCGCCATCAGCAATGTAATACCCCGGGTTATGTCAACCTCAGAAATGTAAACTCCATTGGAAATCAACTTCAGCAATGTAAAACTGCACTGGTACTGTCACTCTCAGCAATGTAATACCCCAGTGGTAATGTTACCATCAGCAAAATTAACTCCACTGGTAATAAAAAACAAAGAACAAAGAACAGGAAACAGGCCCTTCGGTCCAAGAAGACCACGTCGCACATTTTAACACTCAGTGATTTTCGCATCCAACCTGGGGAAAAGCTTCCCACTGTTCATTCTATTATACCCTTCATAATCTTATATACCTCTATTAGGTCTTCCCTCACTCTCCATCTTGCCAGGGAAAACAGCCCCAATTTGTTCAATCTCTCCTCATAGCTAAGACCCTCCATATCAGGCAGCCTGGTAAACCTTCTCTGCACTCTCTCCAAGGCCTCCATGTCCTTCTGGTAGTGCGGCGACCAGAACTGGACGCAGTACTCTAAATGTGGTCTAACCAACGTTCTATATAACTGCAACATCAGATTCCAGCTTTTATATTCTATACCCCTTCCTATAAAGGCAAACATACCATATGCCTTCTTCACCACCTTCTCCACCTGTGCTACAAGGACTTGTGAATTTGCATACCTAGGTCCCTCTGTGTTTCTATACTCTTAATGGTCTTACCATTTATTGTATAACTCCCCCCATGTTATTTCTTCCAAAATGCATCACCTCGCATTTATCTGGATTAATGTCGCACGCAGCAATGCAAAACTCCATTGGTAAAGTCACCCTCAGCAATATAAACCTCCACTGGCAATGTCTTCTTCAGCAATGTAAACTCCATTTATAATGTTACCCTCAGCAGTGTAAAACTCTTTTGGTAATGTGGCCCTCAGCATTGTAAACTCCATTGGGAATGTTATGGTAAGCAATGTCAATTGCCATTGCTGATGTCATGCTCATCAATGAAATCCTCATGGTAATGTTACCCACTACAATGAAAACTCCATTGATAATGCGACCCTCAGCAATGTAAAACTCCATGAATAATGTTGCTCTCACCTATGTTAGGAATAAAAGGGTGGTTAGGGGAAAAATCAGACCTCTTAGGGACAGAGGAGGGGAACTGTGCTTAGAGCCCGAGGGAATGGCGGAGATCCTGAATGAATACTTTGCGTCGGTATTCACGAAGGAGAGGGGCTTGTTGACAGCTCCTGTCTATGAGGGAGCTGTGGACCAGTTGAGGGAAATATCCATACCGAGGGAGGAAGTATTAGAGCTTCTAGGTAGCATTAAAACTGATAAATCTCCAGGGCCTAATGGCATTTATCCCAGGCTGCTTAGGGAGGCGTGAGGTGAAATTGCTGGGCCTCTGACGCAAATCTTTGTCTCTTCTTTGGACACAGGTGAGGCCCCAGAGGACTGGAGAATTGCTAATGTTGTACCACTGTTTAAAAAGGGTAGTAGGGATAACCCTGGAAATTATAGGCCGGTGAGTTTGACATCAGTGGTAGGGAAGATGTTGGAGGGGATTATTAGAGATAGGATGTATAAGCACTTAGAGCATTGCGATCTGATTAGGGACACGCAGCATGGTTTTGTTAAAGGGAGGTCGTGCCTTACGAATCTGGTAGAATGTTTTGAGGAGGTGACGAAAACGGTGGACGAAGGGCGAGCCTTTGTTGTCGTCTATATGGATTTCAGTAAGGCGTTTGATAAAGTCCCTCATGGGAGGTTATTTGAGAAGGTCAAGGCTAATGGGATACAATGACAGGTAGCTAGATGGATAAGTAACTGGCTTGGTAATAGGAGACAGAGAGTAATAATGGAAGGGTGTTTTTATAGCTGGAGGTCGATCACTAGTGGTGTGCCGCAGGGCTCAGTACTGGGACCTCTTCTATTTGTAATATATATATATGACTTAGAAGAGGGAGTAAGTGGAGTGATCAGCAAGTTTGAAGATGATACAAAGATGGCTGGACTTGCGGATAGTGAGGAGCATTGTCAGGCAATGCAGCAGGACATAGATAGGCTGGTAGCTTGGGCAGATAGATGGCAGATGGAATTCAATCCTGATAAATGTGAGGTGATGCATTTCGGGAGAAAGAATGTAGGGGGAGGTATATGATAAAGGATAGACCTATTAAGAGTATAGAAACGCAGAGGGACCTGGGGGTACAGGTGAACAAGTCTCTGAAGGTGGCAGAGCAAGTGGAGAAGGTTGTGAAGAAAGCATATAGTATGTTAGCCTTTATAGGAAGGGGAATAGAGTACAAGAGCTGGCCTTTAATGTTGCAGTTGTATAAAACATTGGTTAGACCTCATTTGGAATACTGCGTCTAGTTCTGGTGGCCTTACTACCGGAAGGACGTGGAGTCTCTGGAGAGAGTGCAGAGGAGGTTTACCAGGATGCTGCCTGGTATGGAAGGTCTGAGTTACGAGGAGAGGTTAGGCAAATTGGGACTGTTTTCCTTAGAAAGACATAGACTTAGAGGAGACCTAATAGAGTGTACAAGATTATGAGGGGTATAGATAGAGTAAACAGGGTTGAGCTCTTTCCTAGGATGGACTCGAATAGCACAAGGGGTCACAGGCTTAGGGTGAGGGGGGGTAAGGTATAATTTGGATGCTGGAGGGAGTTTTTTCACACAGGGTGTGGTGGTGGGGGTATGGAATGCGCTGCCAAGTAACGTGGTGGAGGCAGATATTCTGGAGTTATTTAAGAAATACTTAGATGGGCACATGAACAGAATGGGAATGGAGGGGTATAGAAAACTGATTTAAAATAGGGATCATGAGCCTTGGGAGTCCCTGGGAAGTGTGTAAATAGATGATGATATTGATGTACTTGTTTTTATCCTACAGGTGCTTTGGTCCACCTTGTTGTCTAACGAGGGGCATACACGTGATGGGTTGTGAGAGGGCTGCTCTTGGATTTTTTTCGAGAGTGTCCTAGCGCTTCATGTCGTTAGTGTACGCTTGACCTGGACCATTTGATGGGCAACACGACAGCTCAGTGACTATCACTGTGCTGTGCAGATACATGGATTTTGGCCTGTGTCTGTGGGAGTTTGCACATTCTCCCCATGCTTGTGTGGGTTTTCTCCGGGTGCTCCGATTTCCTCCCACATCCCAAAGATGTGCTCTTAGCCTAATTGGCAAAACAAATTCTCCCTAAATTGTCTCAAATTTGGTTTTTAATCCATAGATCTATAAACATAGACAGGGATCACGGGTAGAACTGAGAAAATTGGGGTGGCAGCATGGGCTCGTTGGGCCGAAGGGCCTGTTTCCCGTGCTGTTTTGTTCTTTGTTCTATAACTCCACTGGTAATGTCTCCCTCAGCAATACAAAACTCCATTGGTAATATCTCCCTCAGCAATGCAAACTCTACTAGTAACATCACCTTCAGCAATGTAAAACTCCATTGATAATGTCTCCCTCAGCAATGAAAACTTCTTTGGTAACACAAACCTCAGCATTGTAAATTCCATTGGGAATGTCTCCCTTAGCAATGTAAATCTCCATTGCTAATGTCATACTCATCAGTGGAAAACCCTATTGGTAATGTTATCCTTAGCAATAAAAACTCCATTGGTAGTGTCATCCTCAGCAATGTAACTCTCCATTGGCAATGCTACCCTCAACAAAATAAGTGGATAATGTTGCCCTCAGCAATGTAAAACTCCACTGATAATATCATCTTCAGCAATGTAAAATTCCACTTGTAATTTCACACTCAGCAATGTAATATTCCTTTAATAATGTCTCCTGCAGCAATGCAAATTCCATTGGAATATTACCCTCAGCATTCTAAGACTCCAGTGGTAATGTCACCCACAGCAACGTAAAACTCCATTGGCCATGTCACCCTGAGCAATGCAAACTCCATTGATAATGTTATCCTCAGCAATGCAAAATGCCATTGATAATGCTGCCTCAGCAACGTAAGACCCCATTGATAATGTTACCCATAGTAATGTAAACACCAGGATATTATTAGCCCCAATGTAAACTCTACTGATAATGTCACCCTCAGCAATGTAAAATTCCACTGGTAATGCTATGCTAAGCAATGTACACTCCATTAGTAATATCACCTTCAGAATTGTAAACTCCACTGATAATGTCATCTCAGCAATTTAAAACTCCATTGGTAATGCTATCCTAAGCAATGTAAACTCCGTTGGAAAAATCACCTGCAGCATTGTAAAACTCCACTTGGTAATGTAACTGTCAGCGATGTAAAACTTAATTGGTGCTTTTATCCACGGAAATGTAAAACCCCATTGGCAATGTCACCCTCAGCATCATAAAATTCTATTGGTAATGTTGCCCTGAGCAATATAAACTCCATTGGTAATGTTACCCACGGCAATGTGAACCCCATTGGTATTGTTGCCCTCAGAAATGCAAATTCCACTGATAATATAATCTTCAGCAATGTAAAACTCCACTGGTAATGTCATTCATAGCAATGTAAACTCCACTGGTAATTTTATTCTTGGCAATGTAAATTCCATTGGTAATGTTACCTCAGGAATGTAAGACATCACTGGTAAATCACACTCCGCAATGTAAGGCTTCATTGGTAATGCTACCCTCAGCAATATAAACTCCATTGGTAATGTCACCTAAGCATATGTTAACTCTGTTGGTAATGTTGCCCTCAGCGATGTAAACTCCATTGGTATTTTCCCTTAGGCAATTTATCCCCATTGTTATTGCCACCCTCAGCAACGTAAACTCTATTTGGAATGTTATCTTCAGCAATGTAAAACTTCATTTGTAATGTTACCCTGAGCAACGTGAATTACGTTGGTAATGTCACCCTGAGCAATGAATATCTCCCTTGGTCATATTACTCTCATTAATGTACACTCCATTGCTAATGTTACCCTCAGCAATGTGAAACTCTATTAGTCATGTTACTCTCATCAATATAAAACTTCACTGGTGATCTTACCCTCAGCAATATATAATTTATTCTCAGCAATATAAAGCTGTATTGGTATTTTTACACTTAGCAATATAGATCCCATTGATAATGTTACCTCAGATCTCCATTTGTAATGTTACCCTCAGCAATGCCAAACTCCATTGGTAATGTTACTCTCAGCATTGAAAACTCCATTGGTAAAGTCACCCTCAGCAATGTAAAACTCTGTTTTGTAATGTCACGCTCAGCAATGTAAATCTCTGATGCCAATGTCATCCTCAGCAATGTAAAACTCCATTGGTAATATTATCCTTAGCATTGTTAATTCAATTGGTAATGCTATCCTGAGCATTGTAAAACTCCTTTAATAAAGTCACCCTCAACAATATAAAACTCCATTGGTAATGTCATCCTCAGCAAAGTAAGCTCGACTGGTACTGTCTGCTGCGACAATGTAAAATTCCATTGGTAATGACACCCTCAGAAATCAAAAACTCCATTTGTTATGTTACCCTGAGCAATGTAAACCCCATTGGTAATGTCACTCTGAGCAATGTAAATCTCCATTTGTAATGCTACCCTCAGCAATGTAAAATTCCATGGATAATGTTACCCTCAGTAATGTAAAAATCCATTTGACAATGTCACACTCAGCAATGTAAAAACTCCATTGGTAATGTTGTGCTCAGCCATGTAAATCTCGTTTGGTAATGTTACCCTCAACAATTTAAACCTTCACTGATAATGTCACCTGCAACAATGTAAAACTCCCTTGTTCATGTTATCCAGAGCAATGGAAAGTCCATTGGTAATGCTACCTTGAGCAATGTAAACTCTTGGAGTATTGTGCGCAGTTCTGGTCGTCTCACTACAGGAAGGATGTAGAGGCTATTGAGAGAGTGCAGAGGAGATTTACAAGGATGCTGCCTGGATTGGGAGGCAGGCCTTATGAAAATAGGTTGAGAGAGCTGGGACTCTTCTCACTGGAGAGACGTAGGTTGAGAGGCGACCTGATAGAGGTTTATAAAATGTTGAGAGGAATAGATAGGGTGGACTCTCAGAGGCTATTTCCCCGAGCGGAAATGGTCACTACGAGAGGACACAGATTTAAGGTGCAGGGAAGCAAATACAGAGGAGATGTTAGGGGTACGTTTTTCAGTCAGAGTGAGTGAATGGAATCGGCTGCCGTCGAAGGTTGTTGAGGCAAACTCGCTGGGGTCTTTTAAAAGACTTCTGGATGAGTATATGGAAACAAATAGGATAGAGGGTTATAGATAGGTCTGTGGATTGGTAGATGTGATCGGCGCAACTCGTGGGCCGAAGGGTCTGTTTGGGCTGTATTGTTCTATGTTCCAAACTCCATTAGAAATCCCCCTCAGCAATGTAAAACTCCATTGGTAATATTACAGCCAGCAGTGTAAATCTCATTTGATAATGTTACTCTCAGCAATTTAAAACTCCATTGGTAATGTCGCCCTCAGCAATGTAAAATTCTATTGGTAGTGTCTCCCTCAACAATGCAAACACCATTTATAATTTCACCCTTAGCAATGTAAAACTCCATTGGTCATGTCGCCTGCAGCAATGTAAAACTCTATTAGTAATGCTACCGTGAGAAATTAAACTCCATTGGAAATCATCTTCATCAATGTAAAACTCCATTGGTAATGTTACTGTCACCAATGTAAACTCCATTGGTAATGCTGCCCTCAGCACTGTAAATCCATTGATAATGTTACAAACAGCAACCTAAAGCTCCACTGGTAATATCACCCTTAGCAATGTAAAATTCCATTGGTAATGTTACTCTCAGCAATGTGAAACTTAATTGGTACTGTCATCCACAGAAATGTAAAACCCCACTGCTAATTAATGTCACCCTCAGCAATGCAAAACTCCATTGGTAATTTCTCTCTCAGCAATGTAAACACTAATTATAATGTTACCCTCTGAAATATAAACTCCACTTGTAATGTTGCCCTCAGCAACGTAAAATTTCATTGGTAATGTCACCCTCAGCAACCTAAAGCTTCACTGGTAATGCTACCCTGAATGATGTAAATGCCATTGGTAATGCCACCCTAAGCAGTGTAAACTCCATTGGTAATATCACCGTCAGAAATTTAAATCTCCATTTGTAATACTACCAACAGAAATGTAAAACCCCATTTGGTAATGTCACACTCAGCATTGTAAAACTCCATTGGCAATATCACCTTCAGCAATGTAAATTCGATTGGTAATGCCATCCTGAGCGTTGTAAAACTCCTTTAGTAAAGTCATTTACTAAATGACTCCATTGATAATGCTATCCTGAGCAATGTAAACTCCATTAGTAATGTCAGCCTCTGAATTGTAAACTCCTTTGATAATGTCACCCTCAGCAATGTAAAATTCCATTGGAAATGTCTCCCTCAGCAATGTAAACACTATTTGCAATATTACCCTCAGCAATATAAACTCTATTGGTAATGTCGCCATCAGCAATGAAAACACTATTTGCAATGTTACCCGTAGCAAGGTAAACTCTATTCGTATTATCACTCGCAGCAATATAAAACTCCATTGGTCATGTTACTCTTAGCAATATAAAACTCCAGTATTAATGCTTCCCTGAGCAATGTAAACTCCATTGACAATGTCATCCTCAGCAATGTAAATTTCCATTTATAATACTACCCTCAGCAATATAAAACTCCATAGATAATGTTACCCTTAGCAATGTAAAACTCCATTGGTAATGTCTCCTTCAGCAATGTAAAACACCATTTGCAATGTTACCCTCAGCAATGCAAACTCCACTGATAATGCCACCCTCAGCAATGTAAAACTCCATTGGTAATGTTACGCTCAACAATGTAAATCTTATTTGGTAATGTTACCCTTAGCAATCTAAAATTCCAATTGGCAAAGTTGCTTTCAGCAATGTAAATTCCATTGGTAATGTTACCCTCAGCAATGTAAAACTCCATTGGTCATTTTATCCTCAGATTCTAAAACTCCATTGATAATGTCACTCTCAGCAAAGTAAGCTCTGCTGACAATGTCACCCGCAACAATGTAAAACCAATGTCATTTAACCCACAGAAATTTAAACCTCCATTGGTAATGTTCCCCTCAGCAAATGTAAATTTCACTGGTAATGTTACCCTCAGATTGTAAATCTCCATTGGTAATGTCAACCTCAGCAATGCAAAACTCCTTTAGTAATGTCACCCTGGTAATGTCACTGTCAGCAATGTAAAATTCCATTTTGTAATGTCACGCTCAGCAATGTAAATTTCTGATGCTAATGTCACTTTCAGCAATGTAAAATCCATTGGTAAATATCACCCTGATCAGTGTAAGCTCCACTGGTAATGTCACCCATAGTAATGTAAAATCCCATTGATCATGTTACCCGCAGCATTATAAAACTCCATTGGTAATGCTACCCTGAGCAATGTAAACTCCATTGGTAATGTTATCCTCAGCAATGTAAATCTCCATTGATAATGTTATCCTCAGCAATGTAAATCTCCATTGATAATGTTATCCTCAGCAATGTAAACTCCATTGGTAATGCTACCCTGAGCAATGTAAACTCCATTGGTAATGTTATCCTCAGCAATGTAAACTCCATTGGTAATGTTATCCTCAGCAATGTAAACTCCATTGATAATGTTATCCTCAGCAATGTAAACTCCATTGGTAATGTTATCCTCAGCAATGTAAACTCCATTGATAATGTTATCCTCAGCAATGTAAATCTCCATTGATAATGCTACGCTGAACAATGTAAACTCTATTGGTAATGTTATCCTCAGCAATGTAAATCTCCATTGATAATGTTATCCTCAGCAATGTAAATCTCCATTGATAATGTTATCCTCAGCAATGTAAACTCCATTGGTAATGCTACCCTGAGCAATGTAAACTCCATTGGTAATGTTATCCTCAGCAATGTAAACTCCATTGGTAATGTTATCCTCAGCAATGTAAACTCCATTGATAATGTTATCCTCAGCAATGTAAACTCCATTGGTAATGTTATCCTCAGCAATGTAAACTCCATTGATAATGTTATCCTCAGCAATGTAAATCTCCATTGATAATGCTACGCTGAACAATGTAAACTCTATTGGTAATGTTATCCTCAGCAATGTAAATCTCCATTGATAATGTTATCCTCAGCAATGTAAATCTCCATTGATAATGTTATCCTCAGCAATGTAAATCTCCATTGGTAATGTTATCCTCAGCAATGTAAATCTCCATTGATAATGTTATCCTCAGCAATGTAAACTCCATTGGTAATGCTACCCTGAGCAATGTAAACTCCATTGGTAATGTTATCCTCAGCAATGTAAATCTCCATTGGTAATGTTATCCTGAGCAATGTAAATCTCCATTGATAATGTTATCCTCAGCAATGTAAACTCCATTGGTAATGCTACCCTGAGCAATGTAAACTCCATTGGTAATGTTATCCTCAGCAATGTAAATCTCCATTGATAATGCTACGCTGAACAATGTAAACTCTATTGGTAATGTTATCCTCAGCAATGTAAATCTCCATTGGTAATGTTATCCTGAGCAATGTAAACTCCATTGGTAATGCTACGCTGAGCAATGTAAACTCCATTGGTAATGTTATCCTCAGCAATGTAAATCTCCATTGATAATGCTACGCTGAACAATGTAAACTCTATTGGTAATGTTATCCTCAGCAATGTAAATCTCCATTGGTAATGCTACCCTGAGCAATGTAAACTCCATTGGTAATGCTACGCTGAGCAATGTAAACTCCATTGGTAATGTTATCCTCAGCAATGTAAATCTCCATTGGTAATGTTATCCTCAGCAATGTAAATCTCCATTGATAATGCTACGCTGAACAATGTAAACTGCATTGGTAAAGTCACACTTTAAGAAGTGTTACAACACTGGGTTAAAGTCCAACAAGCTTATTTGGTAGCACAAGCCATTAGCTTTCAGAGCGCTGCCCATTCATCAAGTGAAGTTCTGTTCACAGGCATATAAAGACGCAAACTCAATTTACAAAATAATGGTTGGAATGCAAGTCTTTTCAGGCGATCAAGTCTGAATGGTACAAACAATGTGAGTGGAGAGAACGTTAAGCACAGGTTAAAGAGATGTGTATTGACTCCAGTCAGGACAGTTAGTGAGATTTTGCAAGCCCAGTCACTCTCAGCAATGTAAAATTCCATTTGATAAAGTCAGTCTCAGCAATGTAAAACTCTGTTGGTAATGTTATGCTCAGCAACCTAAAACACCACTGATAATATCACCCACAGCAATGTAAAACTCCATTGGTCATATTATCCTTAACAAATTAAAACTCCATTGGTAATGCTACTCTGAGCAATGTAAACTCCATTGATAATGTCTCCCTCAGCAATGTAAAACTCTATTGATAACGTTTCCATCAGCAATGCAAAACTCCACTAGTAATATCACACTTAACGTAAAACTCCATTGGTAATGTCATACTCAACAATGTAAAACTCCACTGGTAATGTCACCCACAGCAATGTAAAACTTCATTGGCCATATCACCCTTAGCAATTTAAAACTCCATTGGTAATGCTACCCTGAGCAATATGAACTCCATTGGTAATGTCATCCTCAGAAATTTAAAACTCCACTGATAATGTTACCCTCAGCACTGTAAAACCCACTTGGTAATGTTACCTTCAGCAATGTGAACTTCAGTGGTAATGTTACCCACAACAATGTAAATCTCCATTTGTAATACTAACCTATGCAGTATAAACTCCACTGGTAATGTGAACTTCAGCAATATAAAGCTCCATGGATATTGTTACTTTCAGCAATATAAAACCTCATTGGTAATGATACGCTCACCAGTATAAAACTCCATTGATAATGTTACTCTCAGCAATGTAAAACTCCATTGGTAATGTTACCTTCAGCAACTAAAGTCACTGGTAATATCATCCACAGCAAAGTGAAATCCCATTGGTCATGTTACTGAGAGCAATGTAAACTCCATTGGTAATGCTGCCCTAAGCAATGTAAACCCCGTTGATAATGTTACAATCAGCAACCTAAACTCCACAGGTAATTTTATCTGTAGCAATGTAAAACTCCTTTGGTAAGGTTGCCCTCAGCAATATAAAATTCCATAGGTAATGTCATTTTCTGTAACCTAAAACTCCACTGGGAATGTTATCTGTCGCAATGTAAAACCTCCAGTGGTCATGTTATCCGGAACAATGTAAGCTCCATAGGGGATATCACCCTCAGCAATGTAAATCTCCATTGGTAATGTCACCCTCAGCAATGTAAACCTGCATTGGCAATGATACCCTCAGCATTGTAAGCTCCACTGAGAATGTCACCCTCAGCAATGTAAATATCCACTTGTTAACATCACTCTCAACAATATAAAACTTAATCGGTAGTATAACCAATGGAAATGTAAAGCTCGCTTGGCAATGTTGGCCTCAGCAATGTAAAACTCCATTGGTAATGCTTCCCTAAGGAATGTAACCTCCATTGGTAATATCACTCTCAGAAATTTAAAACTCCGTTGATAATGTCACCCTCAGCAATGAAATCTCAAATTGTAATGCTACCCTCAGCAATGTAAAACTCCACTGGGTAATGTTACCCTCATCAATGTAAAATTCCATTGGTCATTTTATCATTTGAATTAAAACTCCATTACTCATGTCACTCTCAGCAATGTAAAATTCCATTTGGAAATGTCACACTCAGCAATGTAAATTTCCATTGGTCATGTCACCCTCAGAAATTTAAAACCCCATTGATAATGTTACTCTCAGAAAATATAAACTTCACTGGTAATGTAGGAGGTCGGTCACTTGTGGTGTGCTGCAGGGCTTGGTACTGGGACCTCTTCTATTTGTAATATATATAAATGACTTGGAAGAGACAGTAAGTAGAGTGATCAGCAAGTTTGCAGACGATACAAAGATGGCTGGACTTGCGGATAGTGAGGAGCATCGTCAGGCGATGCAGCAGGACATAGATAGGTTGGTAGCTTGGGCAGACAGATGGCAGATGGAATTCAATCCTGATAAATGTGAGGTGATGCATTTCGGGAGAAAGAATGTAGGGGAGAGGTATATGATAAAGGGTAGATCTATTAAGAGTATAGAAACGCAGAGGGACCTGGGGGTGCAGGTGCACAAGTCTCTGAAAGTGGCAGAGCAAGTGGAGAAAGTTGTGGAGAAAGCATATGATATGCTAGCCATTATAGGAAAGGGTATAGAGTACAAGAGTTGGTCTTTAATGTTGCAGTTGTATAAAACGTTGGTTAGACCTCATTTGGAATATTGCATCCAGTTCTGGTTGCCTTACTACCAGAAGGACGTGGAGACTCTGGAGAGAGTACAGAGGAGGTTTATCAGGATGCTGCTTGGTATGGAAGGCCTGAGTTATGAGGAGAGGTTGGGCAAATTGAGGCTGTTTTCCTTAGAAAGACGTAGACTTAGAGGAGATCTAATAGAAGTGTACAAGATTATGAGGGGTATAGATAGAGTAAACAGGGTTAAGCTTTTTCCTAGGATGGACTCGAATAGCACGAGGGGTCACGGGCTTAGGGTGAGGAGGGTAAGGTATAATTTGGATGCTAGAGGGGTTTTTTTACGTAGAGGGTGGTGGGGGTATGGAATGCACTGCCAAGTAAAGTGGTGGAGGCAGGCACTCTGGAGTTATTTAAGAAATACTTCGATGGGCACATGAACAGAATAGGAATGGAGGGGTATAGAAAACTGATTTAAAATAGGGATCATGAGCCTTGGGAGTCCCTGGGAAGTGTGTAAATAGATGATGATATTGATGTACTTGTTTTTATCCTACAGGTGCTTTGGTCCACCTTGTTGTCTAATGAGGGGCATACAAGCAATGGGTCATGAGAGGGCTGCTCTTGGATTTTTTTCGAAAGTATCCTACTGCTTCACGTTGTTAGTGCACACTTGACCTTTATAATGTTACCCACAGCAATGTAAACTCCACTGACAATGTCACCATTAGCAAGGTGAAATTCCATTGCTAATGTCATTCTCAGCAACCTGAAACTGCACTGGTAATGTTACCTGCAGCAATGTAAAACTCCATTAATTATATTACTTTTAGCAGTGTAAAACTCCATTGGTAATACTATCCTCTGCCATATAAACTCCATTGTGAATGTTACCCTCAGCAATATAAATCTGCATTGACAATGATACCCTCAGCAATGTAAAACTCCATTGTTCATGTTGCCCAGAGCAATGACCTGGACCATTTGATGGGCAACATGACAGCTCAGTGACTATCGCTGTGCTGTGCAGATACATGGATTTGGGCCTGTGTCTGTGGGAGTTTGCACATTCTCCCCGTGCTTGTGTGGGTTTTCTCCGGTGCTCCGGTTTCCTCCCACATCCCAAAAATGTGCTCTTAGGCTTATTGGCAAAACAAATTTTCCCTAAATTGTCTCAAATTTGGTTTTTAATCCATGGATCTATAAACATAGACAGGTATCACGGGTAGAGGTGGGAACATCGGAGTGGCGGCGTGGGCTCGTTGGGCCGAAGGGCCTGTTTCCCGTGCTGTTTTGTTCTTTGTTCTTTGTTCTTTGTTGTCTAAAAGTCCATTGGTAATGCTACCTTGACCAATTTAAACTCTATTGGAAATCACTCTCAGCTATGTAAAACCTCATTGGTAATGTTACTCTCAGCAATGTTAACTCCACTGGTAATGCTGCCCTCAGCAATGCAAACCCCATTGATAATGTTACAATCAGCAGTCTAAAACTCCACTGGTAATTTCACCCACAGCAATGTAAAACAACATTGGTGAGGCTCCAGCGTGGGCACGAGCCCTTCCTCCACTTTGGAGTCCCTTTTGGCACCTGGGTGACTCCATGGGACACTGGTGCTTCTGCACTGAGGTGCAGAAGCTTCGGTGTCACCTGGCACAGCCAGTCCTGGAGGATCATCTGCGTCCTACCCATGGTGATCGACCCCTTCGTGATGGCCACTTGAGTCGTGGGCCATCTCTCAATAGCTGCAGCAAGTGCCCTCTGCAAGTGGCTCACACTCTGCATACCCTCAGCTGTGGCCCTCTGAGACTAGACACCTTCCCAAGGGTTGCTGCCATTGCCCGTTGTGTGTCAGTGTTGTCCTGCTGGGTCTCCTGCAAGCTCTTGAGTCTCTCAGCCATGAGCCACAGAATCTTGAGAAGGCTGCTTAGTCCCTCTACTGTGGCCTGCTGTGACTCGGCCATTGCTTAGAGCCTGCCACCCATGGTGAGGATCTCCTGCCCCAGTCTTCCCACTGCAGTTGCCACCCTTGCAGTATTGATCTGGGGACCATGCAAGACGGAAACTAAGTGGTCCACCTGAAAGCTTTGGGACTCCTCCCAGCAGCCTTGCAATTGGTCCAGCGTGGCCGTCAGCCTCTCCTACATTCCCTGACACTGTCGCTGCATCTCCAGCAGCTGAGGGAGAAGTGATCTCAGAGGACCAGCATCTAGCCTGGGTCAACTGAGTCCTCGCCTCCAGTAGGCCTCCGCATGCCATTCCCTCCTCCACCAGATGTACATCAGCAGATATGTCATGCTCACCAGATTGTGACCTAGAAGCCTCAACATTAACTGGAATCATAACAGGTCAGTTTCTGCGATGGTGAGTTGTGAGGTATAAGCTGGTGGATAAATGGTGCCACCCTCGGAGGTCCCTTCACTCAAATCCTCCGAGGATTCGCCCGAGATATCGTTCTCAGGATGCGGAGGAGCTGTAGCTTGGGCCTGCGGTCCAGAAGGCCCTGGGGTATCAGGATCTGTCCCTGCAACCAAGGACACAAGATTAAGTGCAAGGGAGGGAGAGGAATCCGGGAACCACATGTCTCCATTGAACATAGAACAAAAAATGTAGAAAATTACATCACAGGAACAGGCCCTTTGGCCCCAACCCTTTAGCTACTAGGCTGCCCGTTTGATTTGTTTGTCCCTTACCTTCCGGGGGCCATACATCTGTATTCCCATCCCATTCAGATAGATGTAGAGATGCCCCTTAAATGTCCCTATAATTTCTGCACTCATGACTTCCCCCAGCAGCGAGTGCCAGGCAGCCACTGCCCTCTTTATTCAAATAAACATGTCTTGTATATCTCCTCTAACCTTGCCCCTTGCACCCAAAACCTGTGCACCCCAAGAAGCTGCCTCAAAGTGAATGTAGGAACGATAGGTGCTCACGCCTGGACAGCGGACCAATCATGCTGTTGCTGACAGCCTGCATCTCCCCTTCTCTGGAGAGTTCCAGTGCCCGCTCCTTGAAGGGGGTGAGGACCCGGAGGTCTGGCTCACCCCCCCCCCGCCTTCATCTTCGAATGGGTGTTGTGCTCAGTCTTCTTCTGTGGAGACAGAAGGAGCCATGAAATAAATGGTGGCATGACTCATGCAAAGAATCAGGTGGTAACCCTTAGAGGACGAACAGAGTGGGGCTCTTTGGGGGGAAAGGAAGGAGGAGTCAGGAGCTGGAAGCATGCTGGATGTTGGGAATGGGGGATCTGGGGGAGAAATTGGGGAACACTCATCCTTGCTGCACGATGAGGTCATTGAGTTTTTTCTGGCATTGCTTCGTGGTTCAGGGGGCTACTACTCTGGCACTGATTGAGGTGGCGACTTCCTCCCAGGCCACGTTGCCACCAGCCTCCCTGGGTCTGCATCGTCCTGGGAGGAAGTGGGTGTCTCGCCTCGCCTCTGCTGCATCTAGCAACCTCCCCAAGTCATCCTCAGAAAATAGGAAAGATGGTCGCAAGCTCATTTTCTCCCTGCCGCTGCCTGAGCGTTCTTTTTATGGAGCTGCCCCCTCATGAGCACAGATTAGCTACAGGTAGTTTGACAGAGCATTCCAGCAAGTTCCATGCAGTTTGCTTGTGAGCATTGAGGGGAAAGCAATGAGCACTTGCAGGTGTTCTCCTGGAGATGATCAGTGCCTCAATGATTAGCGACAGGGGAGAGAGAGGGAGGTGTCATACAGCCATTAGAATCCAGAGGAGATGGGACCTTGTGCAGGAGCGTCTGGGGTGGAGGAGAGGGGCATGACTCTGCCTAATACCTACAGGATGAAGGGAAGAGGATGGATCTCTCTGCCTGAGATCAGTGGAGGGGAAAGGGAGAGGGGGCCGTGATTGTTCTGGGGGGCGGAGGGTGGGGGGGAATGGTGGGTCTGTAATGTTGTGGGGCTGGGGCAATGTCTGAGGGGACGAGGGGAAGGCATCATCTGGCCTGTGAGCGATGTAACAGAAGCGTGATTTTAAATTTTTTTCTCACTGCGCATGTGCACTTCAGAGCTCTGATTATTTTAGTTGTGATAAACTACGCCCATGGCACAATTCAGACTCGCATTCTTTTTCAGGTCAACTAAATATGGGAGCACCTGAAAGCAGATTTCCAAGTTGGATCTGAATTGCATCTGGATTCAGCACTTAGAATCAAAATCAGACCTTCCTTAGTAATGTTATCACCAGCAATGTAAAACTCCATTGGTCATGTTGTTCTCATTAATGTAAACATCCGTTGGTAATTTTAAGCTCAGCAATGTAAATCTCTATTTGTACTTCTACACTCAGCAATGTATACTCCATTGACATTGTCACCCTCAGATCTTCATTTGTAAAGTCACCCTCGGCAGTATAATCACAATTGCAAATGTCATCCTCGGCAATGTAAAGCCCCACTGATAATGGTATCCTCAGAAATGCAAACTCTACTGGTAATGTTACCCTCAGCAATGTAAAACACCATTGGCAATGTTATTCTCAGCAATGTAAACTCCGTTGGTAATGTTACCCTCAGCAATGTAAAACTCCATTGGTAATGTTACCCTCAGCAATGTAAAACTCCATTGGCAATGTTATTCTCAGCAATGTAAAACACCGTTGGTAATGTTACCCTCAGCAATGTAAAACTCCATTGGCAATGTTATTCTCAGTAATGTAAACTCCGTTGGTAATGTTACCCTCAGCAATGTAATTGCAAGTGACAGTGTCATTCTTAGTAATGTAAACACCATTTATAATGTTACCCTCAGCACTGTAAAACCCCATTGGTAATGTTACCTTCAGCAAATATAAACTCCACTGGTAAGTCACACTCAGCAAAGTAAACTCCAGTGATAATGTTACATTCAGCAATGCAAACTTCATTGATAATGTTGCATTTGGCAATGTAAACTCCATTGGTAATGGTAGCTTCAGCAATGTAAACTCCATTGGTAATGACATCCTCAGGAATGTCAAACCCCATTTGATAATGTCTCCCTCAGCAATGTAAGTTCCATTGGTAATATTACCCTTAGCAATGTAAATTCCATTTATAATGTTACTCTCAGTGATGTAAAAATCTTTTGATAATGTCACCGTCAGCATTCTAAAACTCGGTTGCTAATGCAACCCTTAGCAATGTAAAACTTCTTTGGTAGTGTCACCCTCAACAATGTAAAACCTTCATTGTTATTGTTATTCTTCAGCAATGTCAAAGTCCATTGGTAATGTCATCCTCAGAATTTAAACCTCCTTTGATAATGTTACCCAGAGCAAAGTGAAGCTCCATTGTTAATGTCACCCTCAGCAATGTAAAACTCTATTGGTAATGTCACTCTTAGGAATGTCAAAGTCCATTTGACAATGTTACCCTTTGGAATGTCAAAGTCCATTTGATAAAGTCACCCTCAACAATGTAAAACTCCATTGGTAATGTCACCTTTAGGAATGTCAAAGTCCATTTGATAAAGTCACCCTCAGCAATGTAAAACTTTACTCAGCAATATAAACTTTATTTATAATGTATCTCTCAGAAATGTAAAAATCCTTGGGTGATATACCTTCGTCTTTGTAAAACTCCACTAGTAATGTGACTCTCAGTAAAATTTGATTGGTAATGTAACTCTCAGCAATGTAAAACTCCATTGATAATATCACCCTCAGAATTGTAAAATCCCATTGGTAACGTCACCCTCAGCTGTGTAGAACTCCATTGGTAATGTCACCATCAACAATGCAAACTCCATTGATAATGTCACACTCAGCAAAGCAAACTCCAATTATAATATTAGATTCAGCAATGCAAACTCCATTGGTAATGACATTCTCAGCAATGTAAAACTCCATTGCTAAGATTACCCAGAGCAAAGTGAGGCGACATTGGTAATGACATTCTCAGCAATGTAAATTCTATTGGTAATGTCAACCTCAGAATGGTAAAACTCCATTGGTAACATCACCCTCAGAGATATAAACTCCATGTGGAATATTACTGTCAGAATGTAGAACTCCATTGCCAATGTCACCCTCAGCAATGTAAATACCCATTGGTAATGCTGTCCTTAGCAATGTAAACTCCATTGGTAATGTTACCCTCAATAATGCAAGTTCCATTGTTGATGGCATCCTCCGTAATGTAAAACTCCATTGTTAAAGTTTCCCAGAGCAAAGTGAGTCTACATTGGTAATATCTCTCTCAGTATTGTAAACTCCATTGGTAACATCTCTCTCAGTATTGTAAAACTCCATTCGTAATATCACTCTCAGTATTGTAAACTCCATTGGTAACATCTCTCTCAGTATTGTAAAACTCCATTGGTAATATCTCTCTCAGTATTGTAAAACTCCATTGGTAATATCACTCTCAGTATTGTAAAACTCCATTGGTAATATCTCTCTCAGTATTGTAAAACTCCATTGGTAATATCATTCTCAGTATTGTAAAACTCCATTGGTAATATCATTCTCAGTATTGTAAAACTCCATTGGTAATATCTCTCTCAGTATTGTAAAACTCCATTGGTAATATCATTCTCAGTATTGTAAAACTCCATTGGTAATATCTCTCTCAGTATTGTAAAACTCCATTGGTAATATCTCTCTCAGTATTGTAAAACTCCATTGGTAATATCTCTCTCAGTATTGTAAAACTCCATTGGTAATATCTCTCTCAGTATTGTAAAACTCCATTGGTAATATCACTCTCAGTATTGTAAAACTCCATTGGTAATATCATTCTCAGTATTGTAAAACTCCATTGGTAATATCTCTCTCAGTATTGTAAAACTCCATTGGTAATATCATTCTCAGTATTGTAAAACTCCATTGGTAATATCTCTCTCAGTATTGTAAAACTCCATTGGTAATATCTCTCTCAGTATTGTAAAACTCCATTGGTAATATCTCTCTCAGTATTGTAAAACTCCATTGGTAATTCCTCTCAGTATTGTAAAACTCCATTGGTAATATCTCTCAGTATTGTAAAACTCCATTGGTAATTCTCTCTTTGTTTGGTTTTCTTCAGTATTGTAAAACTCCATTGGTAATATCTCTCTCAGTATTGTAAAACTCCATTGGTAATGTCTCTCTCAGCATTGTAAAACTCCATTGGTAATATCATTCTCAGTATTGTAAAACTCCATTGGTAATATCACTCTCAGTATTGTAAAACTCCATTGGTAATATCACTCTCAGTATTGTAAAACGCCATTGGTAATATCTCTCTCAGTATTGTAGAACAAAGAACAAAGAGCAACACAGCACGGGAAACAGGCCCTTTGGCCCAACGAGCCCGCGTCGCCGTCCTAACATCTTAATGACATATCCATGACTTTAGGCTATGCCTATTGTGGAACATTCCCATATAGGGACCAATATAGGGACAATTTGTTACCCAATCAGCCTAAGAGCACATTTTTGGGATGTGGGAGGAAACTGGAGCACCTGGAGAAAACCCACGCAACCACGGGGAGAACGCGCAAACTCCTGCAGACACAGGCCCAAATCCATGTGTCTGCACAGCAACAGTGATAGTCTCTGAGCTGTCATGTTGCCCATCAGATGGTCCAGTTTAAGCATACACTAACGACTTGAAGCACTAGGTCACTCCTGAAACAACAACCAAGAGCAGCCCCCGCACGACCTGCCGAATGCATGCACCTTGTTGGTCAACAAGGTGGACCGAATTGCCTGTGGAAACAAATAAGATATTTAGACAGTCCTGCTATATCTCTCTATCTGCAGACCGCTCATGTGGCTGTCCAAGAGACCCTTAAACAACCCTAGCATGCCTGCTCCCACCACCTTACTCGGTAGTGCATTCCACACCCCCACTACCCTTTGTGTGAAAAACTGCCCTCTAATATTCATCTTATACATAGCCCCCCTCACCCTAAGGCCGTGACCTCTCGTTCTATCCATTTCTAATGGTGGAAAAAGTTTACCACCATTTACTCTATCTATACCCCTCATAATCTTATATACCTCTAATAGATCCCCTCTCAGCCGACGTCTTGCAAGGGAAAACAACCCCAGTGAGTTCAATCTTTCCTCGTAAGACAGCCCTTCTATACCAGGCAGCATCCTGGTAAATCTCCTCTGCACTCTCTCCCACATCCTTCTGGTAGTACAGCGACCAGAACTGGACGCAGTACTCCAAGTGAGGCCTAACCAACGTTCTATACACTTGCAACATCAGACTCCTACTCTTATATTCTATACCCCTTCCTATGAAGGCTAACATACCATACGCTTTCTTTATCACATTCTCCACCTGTACTGACACCTTCAGAAACTTGTGAACCTGCACCCCCAGGTCTCTCTGCGTCTCTATACTCCGGATAGTTTTACCTTTTATCCTATAACTCCCCTCTACATTATTCCAGCCAAAATGCATCACTTCGCATTTATCCGGATTAAATTCCATTTGCCATCTATCTGCCCAATCTACCAGCCTATCTATGTCCTGTTGTATTGCCTGGCACTGCTCCTCAGTACCCGCCAATCCAAGCATCATAGTGTCATCAGCAAATTTGCTGATCACACCACCTACCCCCTCTTCCAAGTCATTTATATAAACCACAAATAGAAGAGGTCCTAGTACAGAGCCCTGTGGCACACCACTAGTGACAGACCTCCAGTTGGAAAAAGAGCCTTCTACTACTACCCGCTGTCTCCTCCTCCCAAGCCAGTTCTCAACCCATCTACATACCTGGCCCTGTATCCCATGCGCCTTCACCTTTTCTATCAGCCTACCATGAGGAACCTTGTCAAACGCCTTACTGAAATCCATGTAGACGACATCAACGGCTTGTCCTTCATCAACCGTTTTTGTCACCTCTTCAAAAAATTCCACTAGATTCGTAAGGCACGACCTCCCCTTAACGAAGCCATGCTGCGTATCCCTGATCAGATCGCAGCGCTCCAGATGCTCATACATCCTGTCCCTGAGGATCCTCTCCATTAGCTTATCTATAACTGAAGTCAAGCTCACCGGCCTATAGTTCCTTGGGTTATCCCTTTGACCCTTTTTAAACAACGGTACTACATTTGTTATCCTCCAGTCCTCTTGGACCTCACCTGTGCCCAAAGAAGAAACAAAGATTTGCGTCAGAGGCCCAGCAATGTCATCTCTCACCTCCCTTAGCAGCCTGGGGTAAATGCCATCAGGCCCCGGAGCTTTATAAGTCTTTATGCTGCCTAAAAGCCCCAACACCTCTTCCCTCGTAATGATTATTTCCTTTAACGGGTCCTCAAATTTCTCAAAGCCGGCACCAGACATCAGGCCCCTCTCCCGCGTGAATACCGACGCAAAGTATTCATTCAGGATCTCCCCCATTCCCTCAGCTCTAAGCATAGTTCCCCTCCTCTGTCCCTGAGAGGTCCAATCTTCCCTCTAACCATCCTTTTGCTCCTTACATAGGAGTAAAATGCCTTAGGATTTTCCTTAATCCTACCTGCCAAAGCCATTTCGTGGCCCCTTTTTGCCTTTCTGACACCCCTTTTAAGATCCCGTCTACACTCTCTATATTCTTCCAGCGCTGTCTCTGTCCCCAGTTGCCTAGATCTAACGTATGCCTCCCGCTTCTTCCTGACCAAGTCCTCAATATCCCTAGTAACCCACGGTTCTGTAATCCTACCTTTCCCATCCTTCCTCCTTACTGGCACGTGTCTTTCCTGCAAAGATTTTAGTTTTCCCTTGAAAGACTCCCACATGTACAGTGTCGAGCTACCCTCGAACAGCTTATCGCAGTCAGTATCCTTAAGATCCTGCCTAATCTGGCTGTATCTAGCCCTCCCCCAGTTTAACACCCTCCCCTTTAGGCAGGCTTCATCTTTTTCAATTAATATCCTAAAGCAGTCGGAGTTGTGGTCACTATTTGACACATGCACTCCTACTACAATGTCAACCACCTGCCTTGGTTCATTCCCCAGAACCAAATTCTGTTCCAAGGACCCTTAAAAAACAAACTGTAAAAATTCCTCCCCGTCTGCACCTTCCACACTGGGCACCTTCCAATCTACCCCAGGGAAATTGAAATCTCCCACTACAACCACCCTATTATTCCCACACTTATCTAAAATGTCCCTGCATATCCCTTGTTCAACGGCCCGCGGGCTGTTGGGCGGTCTGTAGTACACACCCAACGTAGTAACATCTCCATTGGCAATATCTCTCTCAGCATTGTAAAACTCCATTGGTAATATCTCTTTCAGTATTGTAAAACTGCATTGGTAATATCTCTCTCAGCATTGTAAAACTCCATTGGTAATATCTCTCTCAGCATTGTAAAACTCCATTGGTAATATCTCTCTCAGTATTGTAAAACTACATTGGAAATATCTCTCACAGCATTGTAAAACTCCATTGGTAATATCTCACCCAGTATTCTAAAACTCCATTGGTAATATGTCTCTCAGTATTGTAAAACACCATTGGGAATATCAATCTCAGTATTGTAAAACTCCACTGGGAATATCATGCTCAGCATTGTAAAATTCGATTGGTAATGGCACACTCTGTATTGTAAAACTCCACTGGTAATATCACTCTCAGCATGGTAAAACTCCATTGGTAATATCTCTCTCAGTATTGTAAAACTCCATTGGTAATATCTCTCTCAGTATTGTAAAACTCCATTGGTAATGTCTCTCTCAGTATGGAAAAACTCCATTGGTAAAGTCACTCTCAGCATTGTAAAACTCCATTGGTAATATCTCTCTCAGCATTGTAAAACTCCATTGCTAATGTCTCTCTCAGTATTGCAAAACTCCACTGGTAATGTCTATCTCAGTATTGTAAAACTCCATTGGTATTATCTCTCTCAGTATTGTAAAACTCCATTGGGAATATCTCTCTCAGTATTGTAAAACTCCATTGGTAATATGTCTCTCAGCATTGTAAAAATCCATTGGTAATATCTCTCTCGGTAGTGTAAAACTCCATTGGTAATGTCTCTCTCAGCATTGTAAAGCTCCATTGGTAATATCTCTCTCAGCATTGTAAAACTCCATTGGTAATATCTCCCTCAGCATTATAAAACTCCATTGGTAATGTCACTCACAATATTGTAAAACTCCATTGGTAATTTCACTCCCAGTTTTGTAAAACTCCACTGGTAATATCTATCTCAGTATTGCAAAACTGCACTGGGAATATCCCTCACAGCATTGTAAAATTCGATTGCTAATGGCACACTCTGTATTGTAAAACTCCATTGCTAACATCACACTCAGCATGGCAAAACTCCATTCATAATATCTCTCTCAGTATTGTAAAACTCCATTGGTAATATCTCTCTCAGTATTGTAAAACTCCATTGGTAATGTCTCTCTCAGTATTGTAAAACTCCATTGGTAATGTCTCTCTCAGTATTGCAAAACTCCACTGGTAATGTCTATCTCAGTATTGTAAAAGTCCATTGGTATTATCTCTCTCAGAATTGTAAAACTCCATTGGGAATATCTCACTCAGCATTCTAAAACTCCATTGGTAATATCTCTCTCAGTATTGTAAAACTCCATTGGTAATGTCACTCTCAGTACTGTAAAACTCCATTGGTTATATCTCACCCAGTATTCTAAAACTCCATTGGTAATATGTCTCTCAGTATTGTAAAACACCATTGGTAATATCTCTCTCAGTATTGTAAAACTCCATTGGTAATGTCACTCTCAGTATTGTAAAACTCCATTGGTAATATCACTCTCAGTATTGTAAAACTCCATTGGTAATATCAGTTAAAGTACTGTAAAATTCCATTGGTAATATCTCTCTCAGCATTGTAAAACTCCATTGGTAATGGCTCTCTCAGTATTGCAAAGCTCCACTGGTAATGTCTATCGGAGTATTGTAAAAGTCCATAGGTATTATCTCTCTCAGTATTGTAAAACTCCATTGGGAATATCTCTCTCAGTATTGTAAAACTACATTGGAAATATCTCTCTCAGCATTGTAAAACTCCATTGGTAATATCTCACCCAGTATTCTAAAACTCCATTGGTACTATGTCACTCAGTATTGTAAAACTCCATTGGTAATATCACTGTCAGTATTGTAAAACTCCATTGGCAATATCTCTCTCAGTATTGTAAAACTCCATTGGTAATATCTCTCTCAGTATTGTAAAACTCCATTGGGAATATCTCACTCAGCATTCTAAAACTCCATTGGTAATATCTCTCTCAGTACTGTAAAACTCCATTGGTAATGTCACTCTCAGTATTGTAAAACTCCATTGGTAATATCAGTTAAAGTACTGTAAAATTCCATTGGTAATGTCTCTGTCAGTATTGTAAAACTCCATTGGTAAAGTCACTCTCAACATTGTAAAATTCCATTGGTAATATCTCTCTCAGCATTGTAAAACTCCATTGGGAATATCTCTCTCAGTATTGTAAAACTCCATTGGTAATGTCTCTCTCAGTCTTGCAAAGCTCCACTGGTAATGTCTATCTCAGTATTGTAAAAGTCCATTGGTATTATATCTCAGTATTGTAAAACTCCATTGGGAATATCTCTCTCAGTATTGTAAAACTCCATTGGTAATATCACTCTCAGTCTTGCAAAACCCCACTTGTAATATCTATCTCAGTAGTGTAAAACTGCATTGGTAATATCTCTCTCCGCATTGTAAAACTCCTTTGGTAATATCTCTCTCAGTATTGTAAAACTCCATTCGTAACGACTCTCTCAGCATTGTAAAACTCCATTGGTAATGTCAGTCTCAATATTGTAAAATTCCATTGGTAACTTCACTCTCAGTATTGTAAAACTCCATTCGTAATGTCTCTCTCAGCATTGTAAAACTCAATTGGTAATATCTCTCTCAGCACTCTAAAACTCCATGGGTAATATCACACTCAGTATTGTAAAACTCCATTGGTAATATGGATCTCAGTATTGTAAAACTCCTTTGGTAATGTCATTCTCAGTATTGTAAAACTCCTTTGTTATATCACTCGAAGTACTGTAAAACTCTATTGGTAATATCTCTCTCAGCGCTGTAAAACTCCATTGGTAATATCTCCCTCAGTATTGTCAAACTCCATTGGTAATATCTCCCCACGCATTGTAAAACTTCATTAGTAATATCACTCTGAGTATTGCAAAACTCCATTGGTAATAACTCTCAGCGCATTAAAACTCCATTGGTAATGTGACTCTCAGCACGGTAAAACTCCATTGGTAATATCACGCTGAGTATTTTAAAACCCCACTGGTAATATCTCTCTCAGGATTGTAAAACTCCATTCGTAACGTCTCTCTCAGCATTGTAAAACTCCATTGGTAATATCTCTCTCAGTATTGTAAAACTCCATTGGTAATGTCACTCACAATATTGTAAAAGTCCTTTGTAATATCACTCGAAGTACTGTAAAACTCAATTGGTAATATCTCACTGAGCATTGTAAAACTCCATTGGTAATATCTCCCTCAGTATTGTCAAACTCCATTGGTAATATCTCCCTCAGTATTGTCAAACTCCATTGGTAATATCTCTCTCAGTATTGTAAAACTCCATTGGTAATGTCACTCTCAGCATTGTAAAACTCCATTGGGAATATCACTCGCACTATTGTAAAACCCCACTGGCAATATCTCTCTCAGTATTGTAAAACTCCATCGGTAATATCTCTCTCAGTACTGTAAAACTCCATTGGTAATGTCACTCTCAGTATTGTAAAACTCCATTGGTAATATCAGTTAAAGTACTGTAAAATTCCATTGGTAATGTCTCTCTCAGTATTCTAAAACTCCATTGGTAAAGTCACTCTCAACATTGTAAAATTCCATTGGTAATATCTCTCTCAGCATTGTAAAACTCCATTGGTAATGGCTCTCTCAGTCTTGCAAAGCTCCACTGGTAATGTCTGTCACAGTATTGTAAAAGTCCATTGGTATTATATCTCTCAGTATTGTAAAACTCAATTGGGAATATCTCTCTCAGTATTGTAAAACTCCAGTGGTAATATCACTCTCAGTCTTGCAAAACCCCACTTGTAATATGTATCTCAGTAGTGTAAAACTCCATTGGTAATATCTCTCTCCGCATTGTAAAACTCCTTTGGTAATATCTCTCTCAGTATTGTAAAACTCCATTCGTAACAGAGGAGGTTTACCAGGATGTTGCCTGGTATGGAGGGCAGGTCCTATGAATAGAGGTTGAAGGATTTGAGGTTGTTTTCGTTAGAAAGGAGGCGGCTAAGAGGGGATCTTATTGAAGCATATAAGATGATTAGAGGTTTAGATAGGGTGGACAGTGATAGCCTTTTTCCTAGGATGGAGAATGCTAGCACGAGGGGACACAGCTTTAAATTAAGGGGTATGAGTTATAGGACGGATATCAGAGGTAGGTTCTTTACTCAAAGAGTGATTAGGGAGTGGAATGCCCTGCCTGCAGCTGTTGTAGATGCGCCAAGTTTGGTGGCGTTTAAGAGGTTAGTTGATAAGTATATGGATGAGAAGGGAATGGTTTAGTTTGGAGGGGCATTGCTTTTTATTTTGGTCGGCACAACATCGAAGGCCGAAGGGCCTGTTCTGTGCTGTATTGTTCTATGTTCTATGTTCTATGTTCTATTGTAAAACCCGTATTGTAATGTCTCTCTCAGCATTGTAAATCTCAAATGGTAATATCTCTCTCAGTATTGTAAAACTCCATTGGTAATGTCACTCGCAGTATTGTAAAACTAGGTTGGTAATGTCTCTCTTAGTATTGTAAAACTCCATTTCTAATATCTCTTTCAGCATTGTAAAACTCCATTGGTAATATTTGTCTCAGCATTGTAAAACTCCATTGGTAATATCATTCTCAGTATTGTAAAACTCCATTGGTAATTTCTCTCTCAGCATTGTAAAACTCCATTGGTAACATCTCTCACAGCACTGTAAAACTCCATTGGTAATATCTCTCGCTGTATTGTAAAACTCCATTTGTAATGTCTCTCTCAGGATTGTAAAACTCCATTGGGAATATCTCTCACAGTATTGTAAAACTCCATTGGTAATGTCACTCTCAATATTGTAAAATTCCATTGGTAATTTCACTCTCAGTATTGTAAAACTCCATTCGTAATGTCTCTCTCAGCATTGTAAAACTCAATTGGTAATATCTCTCTCAGCACTGTAAAACTCCATTGGTAATATCACACTCAGTATTGTAAAACTCCATTGGTAATATGGATCTCAGTACTGTAAAACTCCATTGGTAATGTCATTCTTAGTATTGTAAAACTCCTTTGTTATACTCTCGAAGTACTGTAAAACTCTATTGGTAATATCTCTCTCAGCACTGTAAAACTCCATTGGTAATATCTCCCTCAGTATTGTAAAACTCCATTTGTAATGTCTCTCTCAGGATTGAAAAACTCCATTGGTAATATCTCTCCCAGAATTGTAAAACTCCATTGGTAATATCTCTCTCAGCATGGTAAAACTCCATTGGTAATATCACTCTCAGTATTGTAAAACTCCATTGATTATATCAGTTAAAGTACTGTAAAATTCCATTGGTAATGTCTCTCTCAGTATTGTAAAACTCCATTGGTAAAGTCACTCTCAACATTGTAAAATTCCATTGGTAATATCTCTCTCAGCATTGTAAAACTCCATTGGTAATATCTCTCTCAGCATTGTAAAAGTCCATTGCTAATATTTCTCTCAGCATTGTAAAACTGCATTTGTAATATTTCTCACAGTATTGTAAAACTCCATTGTTAACGTCACTCTCAATATTGTAAAACTCCATTGGTAACATCACTCTGAGTATTGCAAAACTCCATTGGTAATATCTCTATCAGTGCAGTAAAACTCCACTGGCAATGTCACTCTCAGCATTGTAAAACTCCATTGGTAATATCACTCTCAGTATTGTAAAACCCCACTGGTAATATCTCTCTCAGTAGTGTAAAACTACATTGGTAATATCTCTGTCCGCATTGTAAAAGTCCATTGGTGAATTCACTCTCAGTATTGTAAAACTCCATTCGTAATGTCACTCTCAGCATTGCAAAACTCCATAGGTAATATCTCTCTCAGTATTGTAAAACTCCATTGGGAATATCTCACTGAGCATTGTGAAACTCCATTGGTAATATCTCTCTCAGTATTGTAAAACTCAATTGGTAATGTCACTCTCAGTACTGTAAAACTCCATTGGGAATATCAATGTCAGTATTGTAAAACTCCACTGGGAATATCACGCTCAGCATTGTAAAATTCGATTGGTAATGGCACACTCTGTATTGTAAAACTCCACTGGTAATATCACTCTCAGCATGGTAAAACTCCATTGGTAATATCTCTCTCAGTATTGTAAAACTCCATTGGTAATATCTCTCTCAGTATTGTAAAACTCCATTGGTAATGTCAATCTCAGCATTGTAAAACTCCATTGGTAACATCACTTAAAGTAGTGTAAAATTCCATTGGTAAAGTCTCTCTCAGTATGGAAAAACTCCACTGGTATAGTCACTCTCAGCATTGAAAAAATCCATTGGTAATATCTCTCTCAGCATTGTAAAACTCCATTGCTAATGTCTCTCTCAGTATTGCAAAACTCCACTGGTAATGTCTATCTCAGTATTGTAAAACTCCATTGGTATTATCTCTCCCAGTATTGTAAAACTCCATTGCGAATATCTCTCTCAGTGTTGTAAAAATCCATTGGTAATATCTCTCTCAGCATTGTAAAACTCCATTGGTAATGTCACTCACAATATTGTAAAACTCCATTGGTAATTTCAGTCTCAGTTTTGTAAAACTCCACTGGTAATATCTATCTCAGTATTGTAAAACTCCATTGGTAATATCCCTCACAGCACTGTAAAACTCCATTGGTAATATCAACCTCAGCATTATAAAACTCCATTGGTAATATCTCTCTCAGTATTGTAAAACTCCGCTGGAAATATTACGCTCAGCATTGTAAAATTCGATTGCTAATGGCACACTCTGTATTGTAAAACTCCATTGATAATATCTCTCTAAGTATTGTAAAACTCCATTGGTAACATCTCTCTCAGCATTGTAAAACTCCTTTGGTAATATCTCTCTCAGTATTGTAAAACTCCATTCGTAACAGAGGAGGTTTACCAGGATGTTGCCTGGTATGGAGGGCAGGTCCTATGAATAGAGGTTGAAGGATTTGAGGTTGTTTTCGTTAGAAAGGAGGCGGCTAAGAGGGGATCTTATTGAAGCATATAAGATGATTAGAGGTTTAGATAGGGTGGACAGTGATAGCCTTTTCCTAGGATGGAGAAAGCTAGCACGAGGGGACACAGCTTTAAATTAAGGGGTATGAGTTATAGGGCGGATATCAGAGGTAGGTTCTTTACTCAAAGAGTGATTAGGGAGTGGAATGCCCTGCCTGCAGCTGTTGTAGATGCGCCAAGTTTGGTGGCGTTTAAGAGGTTAATTGATAAGTATATGGAAGAGAAGGGAATGGTTTAGTTTGGAGGGGCATTGCTTTTTATTTTGGTCGGCACAACATCGAAGGCCGAAGGGCCTGTTCTGTGCTGTATTGTTCTATGTTCTATGTTCTATGTTCTATTGTAAAACCCGTATCGTAATGTCTCTCTCAGCATTGTAAATCTCAAATGGTAATATCTCTCTCAGTATTGTAAAACTCCATTGGTAATGTCACTCGCAGTATTGTAAAACTAGGTTGGTAATGTCTCTCTTAGTATTGTAAAACTCCATTTCTAATATCTCTTTCAGCATTGTAAAACTCCATTGGTAATATTTTTCTCAGTATTGTAAAACTCCATTGGTAATTTCTCTCTCAGCATTGTAAAACTCCATTGGTAACATCTCTCACAGCACTGTAAAACTCCATTGGTAATATCTCTCGCTGTATTGTAAAACTCCATTTGTAATGTCTCTCTCAGGATTGTAAAACTCCATTGGGAATATCTCTCACAGTATTGTAAAACTCCATTGGTAATGTCACTCTCAATATTGTAAAATTCCATTGGTAATTTCACTCTCAGTATTGTAAAACTCCATTCGTAATGTCTCTCTCAGCATTGTAAAACTCAATTGGTAATATCTCTCTCAGCACTGTAAAACTCCATTGGTAATATCACACTCAGTATTGTAAAACTCCATTGGTAATATGGATCTCAGTACTGTAAAACTCCATTGGTAATGTCATTCTTAGTATTGTAAAACTCCTTTGTTATACTCTCGAAGTACTGTAAAACTCTATTGGTAATATCTCTCTCAGCACTGTAAAACTCCATTGGTAATATCTCCCTCAGTATTGTAAAACTCCATTTGTAATGTCTCTCTCAGGATTGTAAAACTCCATTGGTAATATCTCTCCCAGAATTGTAAAACTCCATTGGTAATATCTCTCTCAGCATGGTAAAACTCCATTGGTAATATCACTCTCAGTATTGTAAAACTCCATTGATTATATCAGTTAAAGTACTGTAAAATTCCATTGGTAATGTCTCTCTCAGTATTGTAAAACTCCATTGGTAAAGTCACTCTCAACATTGTAAAATTCCATTGGTAATATCTCTCTCAGCATTGTAAAACTCCATTGGTAATATCTCTCCCAGAATTGTAAAACTCCATTGGTAATATCTCTCTCAGCATGGTAAAACTCCATTGGTAATATCACTCTCAGTATTGTAAAACTCCATTGATTATATCAGTTAAAGTACTGTAAAATTCCATTGGTAATGTCTCTCTCAGTATTGTAAAACTCCATTGGTAAAGTCACTCTCAACATTGTAAAATTCCATTGGTAATATCTCTCTCAGCATTGTAAAACTCCATTGGTAATATCTCTCTCAGCATTGTAAAAGTCCATTGCTAATATTTCTCTCAGCATTGTAAAACTGCATTTGTAATATTTCTCACAGTATTGTAAAACTCCATTGTTAACGTCACTCTCAATATTGTAAAACTCCATTGGTAACATCACTCTGAGTATTGCAAAACTCCATTGGTAATATCTCTCTCAGTGCAGTAAAACTCCACTGGCAATGTCACTCTCAGCATTGTAAAACTCCATTGGTAATATCACTCTCAGTATTGTAAAACCCCACTGGTAATATCTCTCTCAGTAGTGTAAAACTACATTGGTAATATCTCTGTCCGCATTGTAAAAGTCCATTGGTGAATTCACTCTCAGTATTGTAAAACTCCATTCGTAATGTCACTCTCAGCATTGCAAAACTCCATAGGTAATATCTCTCTCAGTATTGTAAAACTCCATTGGGAATATCTCACTGAGCATTGTGAAACTCCATTGGTAATATCTCTCTCAGTATTGTAAAACTCAATTGGTAATGTCACTCTCAGTACTGTAAAACTCCATTGGGAATATCAATCTCAGTATTGTAAAACTCCACTGGGAATATCACGCTCAGCATTGTAAAATTCGATTGGTAATGGCACACTCTGTATTGTAAAACTCCACTGGTAATATCACTCTCAGCATGGTAAAACTCCATTGGTAATATCTCTCTCAGTATTGTAAAACTCCATTGGTAATATCTCTCTCAGTATTGTAAAACTCCATTGGTAATGTCAATCTCAGCATTGTAAAACTCCATTGGTAACATCACTTAAAGTAGTGTAAAATTCCATTGGTAATGTCTCTCTCAGTATGGAAAAACTCCACTGGTATAGTCACTCTCAGCATTGAAAAAATCCATTGGTAATATCTCTCTCAGCATTGTAAAACTCCATTGCTAATGTCTCTCTCAGTATTGCAAAACTCCACTGGTAATGTCTATCTCAGTATTGTAAAACTCCATTGGTATTATCTCTCCCAGTATTGTAAAACTCCATTGCGAATATCTCTCTCAGTGTTGTAAAAATCCATTGGTAATATCTCTCTCAGCATTGTAAAACTCCATTGGTAATGTCACTCACAATATTGTAAAACTCCATTGGTAATTTCAGTCTCAGTTTTGTAAAACTCCACTGGTAATATCTATCTCAGTATTGTAAAACTCCATTGGTAATATCCCTCACAGCACTGTAAAACTCCATTGGTAATATCAACCTCAGCATTATAAAACTCCATTGGTAATATCTCTCTCAGTATTGTAAAACTCCGCTGGAAATATCACGCTCAGCATTGTAAAATTCGATTGCTAATGGCACACTCTGTATTGTAAA
This sequence comes from Sphyrna mokarran, assembly GCA_024679065.1. Classification (NCBI taxonomy): domain Eukaryota; kingdom Metazoa; phylum Chordata; class Chondrichthyes; order Carcharhiniformes; family Carcharhinidae; genus Sphyrna; species Sphyrna mokarran. Next base: position 79,347,520 of record JAGIQG010000003.1, read on the forward strand.
ACTCCATTGATAATATCTCTCTAAGTATTGTAAAACTCCATTGGTAACATCTCTCTCAGCATTGTAAAACTCCATTGGTAATGTCTCTCTCAGTATTGTAAAACTCCATTGGTAAAGTCACTCTCAACATTGTAAAATTCAATTGGTAATATCTCTCTCAGCATTGTAAAACTCCATTGGTAATGTCTCTCTCAGTATTGGAAAACTCCACTGGTAATGTCTATCTCAGTATTGTAAAAGTCCATTGGTATTATCTCTCTCAGTATTGTAAAACTCCATTGGGAATATCTCACTCAGCATTCTAAAACTCCATTGGTAATATCTCTCTCAGTATTGTAAAACTTCATTGGTAATGTCTCTCTCAGTACTGTAAAACTCCATTGGTAATATCTCACCCAGTATTCTAAAACTCCATTGGTAATATGTCTCTCAGTATTGTAAAACTCCATTGGTAATATCTCTCTCAGTATTGTAAAACTCCATTGTTAATGGCACTCTCAGTATTGTAAAACTCCATTGGTAATATCAGTTAAAGTACTGTAAAATTCCATTGGTAATGTCTCTCTCAAGATTGTAAAACTCCATTGGGAATATCTCCCTCAGTATTGTAAAACTACATTGGAAATATCTCTCTCAGCATTGTAAAACTCCATTGGTAATATCTCACCCAGTATTCTAAAACTCCATTGGTACTATGTCCCTCAGTATGGTAAAACTCCACTGGTAATATCACTGTCAGTATTGTAAAACTCCATTGGCAATATCTCTCTCAGTATTGTAAAACTCCATTGGTAATATCTCTCTCAGTAATGTAAAACTCCATTGGGAATATCTCACTCAGCATTCTAAAACTCCATTGGTAATATCTCTCTCAGTACTGTAAAACTCCATTGGTAATGTCACTCTCAGTATTGTAAAACTCCATTGGTAATATCAGTTAAAGTACTGTAAAATTCCATTGGTAATGTCTCTCTCAGTATTGTAAAACTCCATTGGTAAAGTCACTCTCAACATTGTAAAATTCCATTGGTAATATCTCTCTCAGCATTGTAAAACTCCATTGGGAATATCTCTCTCAGTATTGTAAAACTCCATTGGTAATGTCTCTCTCAGTCTTGCAAAGCTCCACTGGTAATGTCTATCTCAGTATTGTAAAAGTCCATTGGTATTATATCTCAGTATTGTAAAACTCCATTGGGAATATCTCTCTCAGTATTGTAAAACTCCATTGGTAATATCACTCTCAGTATTGTAAAACTCCATTGGTAATATGGATCTCAGTACTGTAAAACTCCATTGGTAATGTCATTCTCTGTATTGTAAAACTCCTTTGTTATACACTCGAAGTACTGTAAAACTCTATTGGTAATATCTCTCTCAGCACTGTAAAACTCCATTGGTAATATCTCCTTCAGTATTGTAAAACTCCATTTGTAATGTCTCTCTCAGGATTGCAAAACTCCATTGGTAATATCTCACAGAGCATTGTGAAACTCCATTGGTAATATCTCTCTCAGTATTGTAAAACTCAATTGGTAATGTCACTCTCAGTACTGTAAAACTCCATTGGGAATATCAATCTCAGTATTGTAAAACTCCACTGGGAATATCACGCTCAGCATTGTAAGATTCGATTGGTAATGGCACACTCTGTATTGTAAAACTCCACTGGTAATATCACTCTCAGCATGGTAAAACTCCATTGGTAATATCTCTCTCAGTATTGTAAAACTCCATTGGTAATATCTCTCTCAGTATTGTAAAACTCCATTGGTAATGTCAATCTCAGCATTGTAAAACTCCATTGGTAACATCACTTAAAGTACTGTAAAATTCCATTGGTAATGTCTCTCTCAGTATGGAAAAACTCCATTGGTATAGTCACTCTCAGCATTGTAAAACTCCATTGGTAATATCTCTCTCAACATTGTAAAACTCCATTGCTAATGTCTCTCTCAGTATTGCAAAACTCCACTGGTAATGTCTATCTCAGTATTGAAAAATTCCATTGGTAGTATCTCTCTCAGTATTGTAAAACTCCATTGGGAATATCTCTCTCAGTGTTGTAAAAATCGATTGGTAATATCTCTCTCAGTAGTGTAAAACTCCATTGGTAATGTCTCTCTCAGCATTGTAAAACTCCATTGGTAATATCTCCCACAGCATTGTAAAACTCCGTTGGTAATGTCACTCACAATATTGTAAAACTCCATTGGTAATTTCAGTCTCAGTTTTGTAAAACTCCACTGGTAATATCTATCTCAGTATTGTAAAACTCCATTGGTAATATCCCTCACAGCATTGTAAAACTCCATTGGTAATATCAACCTCAGCATTATAAAACTCCATTGATAATATCTCTCTCAGTATTGTAAAACTCCACTGGAAATATCACGCTCAGCATTGTAAAATTCGATTGCTAATGGCACACTCTGTATTGTAAAACTCCATTGATAACATCACTCTTAGCATGGCAAAACTCCATTCGTAATATCTCTCTAAGTATTGTAAAACTCCATTGGTAACATCTCTCTCAGCATTGTAAAAGTCCATTGGTAATGTCTCCCTCAGTATTGTAAAACTCCATTGGTAAAGTCACTCCCAACATTGTAAAATTCAATTGGTAATATCTCTCTCAGCATTGTAAAACTCCATTGGTAATGTCTCTCTCAGTATTGGAAAACTCCACTGGTAATGCCTATCTCAGTATTGTAAAAGTCCATTGGTATTATCTCTCTCAGTACTGTAAAATTCCATTGGTAATATCTCACCCAGTATTCTAAAACTCCATTGGTAATATGTCTCTCAGTATTGTAAAACTCGATTGGTAATATCTCTCTCAGTATTGTAAAACTCCATTGTTAATGGCACTCTCAGTATTGTAAAACTCCATTGGTAATATCAGTTAAAGTACTGTAAAATTCCATTGGTAATGTCTCTCTCAAGATTGTAAAACTCCATTGGGAATATCTCCCTCAGTATTGTAAAACTACATTGGAAATATCTCTCTCAGCATTGTAAAACTCCATTGGGAATATCTCACCCAGTATTATAAAACTCCATTGGTACTATGTCCCTCAGTATTGTAAAACTCCACTGGTAATATCACTGTCAGTATTGTAAAACTCCATTGGTAATATCTCTCTCAGTATTGTAAAACTCCATTGGTAATATCTCTCTCAGTATTGTAAAACTCCATTGGGAATATCTCACTCAGCATTCTAAAACTCCATTGGTAATATCTCTCTCAGTATTGTAAAACTTCATTGGTAATGTCTCTCTCAGTACTGTAAAACTCCATTGGTAATATCTCACCCAGTATTCTAAAACTCCATTGGTAATATGTCTCTCAGTATTGTAAAACTCCATTGGTAATATCTCTCTCAGTATTGTAAAACTCCATTGTTAATGGCACTCTCAGTATTGTAAAACTCCATTGGTAATATCAGTTAAAGTACTGTAAAATTCCATTGGTAATGTCTCTCTCAAGATTGTAAAACTCCATTGGGAATATCTCCCTCAGTATTGTAAAACTACATTGGAAATATCTCTCTCAGCATTGTAAAACTCCATTGGTAATATCTCACCCAGAATTGTAAAACTCCATTGGTAATGTCTCTCTCAGTATTGTAAAACTCCATTGGTAATATCTCTCTCAGTATTGTAAAACTCCATTGGGACTATCCCACTCAGCATTCGAAAACTCCATCGGTAATATCTCTCTCAGTCTTGCAAAGCTCCACTGGTAATGTCTGTCACAGTAATGTCACTCTCAGTATTGTAAAACTCCATTGGTAATATCAGTTCAAGTACTGTAAAATTCCATTGGTAACGTCTCTCTCAGTATTGTAAAACTCCATTGGTAAAGTCACTCTCAACATTGTAAAATTCCATTGGTAATATCTCTCTCAGCATTGTAAAACTCCATTGGTAATGGCTCTCTCAGTCTTGCAAAGCTCCACTGGCAATGTCTGTCACAGTATTGCAAAAGTCCATTGGTATTATATCTCTCAGTATTGTAAAACTCCATTGGGAATATCTCTCTCAGTATTGTAAAACTCCATTGGTAATATCACTCTCAGTCTTGCAAAACCCCACTTGTAATATCTATCTCAGTAGTGTAAAACTCCATTGGTAATATCTCTCTCCGCATTGTAAAACTCCTTTGGTAATATCTCTCTCAGTATTGTAAAACTCCATTCGTAACGACTCTCTCAGCATTGTAAAACTCCATTGGTAATGTCAGTCTCAGTATTGTAAAATTCCATTGGTAATTTCACTCTCAGTATTGTAAAACTCCATTCGTAATGTCTCTCACAGCATTGTAAAACTCAATTGGTAATATCTCTCTCAGCACTCTAAAACTCCATGGGTAATATCACACTCAGTATTGTAAAACTCCATTGGTAATATGGATCTCAGTATTGTAAAACTCCTTTGGTAATGTCATTCTCAGTATTGTAAAACTCCTTTGTTATATCACTCGAAGTACTGTAAAACTCTATTGGTAATATCTCTCTCAGCGCTGTAAAACTCCATTGGTAATATCTCCCTCAGTATTGTCAAACTCCATTGGTAATATCTCCCCACGCATTGTAAAACTTCATTAGTAATATCACTCTGAGTATTGCAAAACTCCATTGGTAATAACTCTCAGCGCATTAAAACTCCATTGGTAATGTGACTCTCAGCACGGTAAAACTCCATTGGTAATATCACGCTGAGTATTTTAAAACCCCACTGGTAATATCTCTCTCAGGATTGTAAAACTCCATTCGTAACGTCTCTCTCAGCATTGTAAAACTCCATTGGTAATATCTCTCTCAGTATTGTAAAACTCCATTGGTAATGTCACTCACAATATTGTAAAAGTCCTTTGTAATATCACTCGAAGTACTGTAAAACTCAATTGGTAATATCTCTCTCAGCATTGTAAAACTCCATTGGTAATATCTCCCTCAGTATTGTCAAACTCCATTGGTAATATCTCTCTCAGTATTGTAAAACTCCATTGGTATTGTCACTCTCAACATTCTAAAACTCCATTGGGAATATCACTCGCACTATTGTAAAACCCCACTGGCAATATCTCTCTCAGTATTGTAAAACCCCTATCGTAATGTCTCTCTCAGCATTGTAAATCTCAAATGGTAATATCTCTCTCAGTATCGTAAAACTCCATTGGTAATGTTAATCTCAGTATTGTAAAACTAGGTTGGTAATGTCTCTCTTAGTATTGTAAAACTCCATTTCTAATATCTCTTTCAGCATTGTAAAACTCCATTGGTAATATTTGTCTCAGCATTGTAAAACTCCATTGGTAATATCATTCTCAGTATTGTAAAACTCCATTGGTAATTTCTCTCTCAGCATTGTAAAACTCCATTGGTAACATCTCTCTCAGCACTGTAAAACTCCATTGGTAATATCTCTCCCTGTATCGTAAAACTCCATTTGTAATGTCTCTCTCAGCATTGTAAAACTCCATTGGGAATATCTCTCACAGTATTGTAAAACTCCATTGGTAATGTCACTCTCAATATTGTAAAATTCCATTTGTAATTTCACTCTCAGTATTGTAAAACTCCATTCGTAATGTCTCTCTCAGCATTGTAAAACTCAATTGGTAATATCTCTCTCAGTACTGTAAAACTCCATTGGTAATATCACACTCAGTATTGTATAACTCCATTAGTAATATGGATCTCAGTACTGTAAAACGCCATTGGTAATGTCATTCTCAGTATTGTAAAACTACTTTGTTATACACTCGAAGTACTGTAAAACTCTATTGGTAATATCTCTCCCAGAATTGTAAAACTCCATTGGTAATATCTCTCTCAGCATTGTAAAACTCCATTGGTAATATCACTCTCAGTATTGTAAAACTCCATTGATTATATCAGTTAAAGTACTGTAAAATTCCATTGGTAATGTCTCTCTCAGTATTGTAAAACTCCATTGGTAAAGTCACTCTCAACATTGTAAAATTCAATTGGTAATATCTCTCTCAGCATTGTAAAACTCCATTGGTAATGTCTCTCTCCGTATTGTAAAACTCCATTGGTAAAGTCACTCTCAACATTGTAAAATTCAATTGGTAATATCTCTCTCAGCATTGTAAAACTCCATTGGTAATGTCTCTCTCAGTATTGGAAAACTCCACTGGTAATGTCTATCTCAGTATTGTAAAAGCCCATTGGTATTATCTCTCTCAGTATTGTAAAACTCCATTGGGAATATCTCACTCAGCATTCTAAAACTCCATTGGTAATATCTCTCTCAGTATTGTAAAACTCCATTGGTAATGTCACTCTCAGTACTGTAAAACTCCATTGGTAATATCTCTCTCAGTACTGTAAAACTCCATTGGTAATGTCACTCTCAGTATTGTAAAACTCCATTGGTAATATCAGTTAAAGTACTGTAAAATTCCATTGGTAATGTCTCTCTCAGTATTGTAAAACTCCATTGGTAAAGTCACTCTCAACATTGTATAATTCCATTGGTAATATCTCTCTCAGCATTGTAAAACTCCATTGGGAATATCTCTCTCAGTATTGTAAAACTCCATTGGTAATGTCTCTCTCAGTCTTGCAAAGCTCCACTGGTAATGTCTATCTCAGTATTGTAAAAGTCCATTGGTATTATATCTCAGTATTGTAAAACTCCATTGGGAATATCTCTCTCAGTATTGTAAAAGTCCATTGGTAATATGGATCTCAGTACTGTAAAACTCCATTGGTAATGTCATTCTCAGTATTGTAAAACTCCTTTGTTATACACTCGAAGTACTGTAAAACTCTATTGGTAATATCTCTCTCAGCACTGTAAAACTCCATTGGTAATATCTCCCTCAGTATTGTAAAACTCCATTTGTAATGTCTCTCTCAGGATTGCAAAACTCCATTGGTAATATCTCTCCCAGAATTGTAAAACTCCATTGGTAATATCTCTCTCAGCATGGTAAAACTCCATTGGTAATATCACTCTCAGTATTGTAAAACTCCATTGATTATATCAGTTAAAGTACTGTAAAATTCCATTGGTAATGTCTCTCTCAGTATTGTAAAACTCCATTGGTAAAGTCACTCTCAACATTGTAAAATTCCATTGGTAATATCTCTCTCAGCATTGTAAAACTCCATTGGTAATATCTCTCTCAGCATTGTAAAAGTCCATTGCTAATATTTCTCTCAGCATTGTAAAACTGCATTTGTAATATTTCTCACAGTATTGTAAAACTCCATTGTTAACGTCACTCTCAATATTGTAAAACTCCATTGGTAATATCACTCTGAGTATTGCAAAACTCCATTGGTAATATCTCTCTCAGTGCAGTAAAACTCCACTGGCAATGTCACTCTCAGCATTGTAAAACTCCATTGGTAATATCACTCTCAGTATTGTAAAACCCCACTGGTAATATCTCTCTCAGTAGTGTAAAACTACATTGGTAATATCTCTGTCCGCATTGTAAAAGTCCATTGGTGAATTCACTCTCAGTATTGTAAAACTCCATTCGTAATGTCACTCTCAGCATTGCAAAACTCCATAGGTAATATCTCTCTCAGTATTGTAAAACTCCATTGGGAATATCTCACTGAGCATTGTGAAACTCCATTGGTAATATCTCTCACAGTATTGTAAAACTCAATTGGTAATGTCACTCTCAGTACTGTAAAACTCCATTGGGAATATCAATCTCAGTATTGTAAAACTCCACTGGGAATATCACGCTCAGCATTGTAAAATTCGATTGGTAATGGCACACTCTGTATTGTAAAACTCCACTGGTAATATCATTCTCAGCATGGTAAAACTCCATTGGTAATATCTCTCTCAGTATTGTAAAACTCCATTGGTAATATCTCTCTCAGTATTGTAAAACTCCATTGGTAATGTCAATCTCAGCATTGTAAAACTCCATTGGTAACGTCACTTAAAGTACTGTAAAATTCCATTGGTAATGTCTCTCTCAGTATGGAAAAACTCCATTGGTATAGTCACTCTCAGCATTGTAAAACTCCATTGGTAATATCTCTCTCAGCATTGTAAAACTCCATTGCTAATGTCTCTCTCAGTATTGCAAAACTCCACTGGTAATGTCTATCTCAGTATTGTAAAACTCCATTGGTATTATCTCTCTCAGTATTGTAAAACTCCATTGGGAATATCTCTCTCAGTGTTGTAAAAATCCATTGGTAATATCTCTCTCAGCATTGTAAAACTCCATTGGTAATGTCACTCACAATATTGTAAAACTCCATTGGTAATTTCAGTCTCAGTTTTGTAAAACTCCACTGGTAATATCTATCTCAGTATTGTAAAACTCCATTGGTAATATCCCTCACAGCATTGTAAAACTCCATTGGTAATATCAACCTCAGCATTATAAAACTCCATTGGTAATATCTCTCTCAGTATTGTAAAACTCCACTGGAAATATCACTCTCAGCATTGTAAAATTCGATTGCTAATGGCACACTCTGTATTGTAAAACTCCATTGATAACATCACTCTCAGCATGGCAAAACTCCATTCGTAATATCTCTCTAAGTATTGTAAAACTCCATTGGTAACATCTCTCTCATTATTGTAAAACTCCATTGGTAAAGTCACTCTCAACATTGTAAAATTCAATAGGTAATATCTCTCTCAGCATTGTAAAACTCCATTGGTAATGTCTCTCTCAGTATTGGAAAACTCCACTGGTAATGTCTATCTCAGTATTGTAAAAGTCCATTGGTATTATCTCTCTCAGTATTGTAAAACTCCATTGGGAATATCTCACTCAGTATTGTAAAACTCCATTTGTAATGTCACTCTCAGTACTGTAAAACTCCATTGGTAATATCTCACCCAGTATTCTAAAACTCCATTCGTAATATGTCTCTCAGTATTGTAAAACTCCATTGGTAATATCTCTCTCAGTATTGTAAAACTCCATTGTTAATGGCACTCTCAGTATTGTAAAACTCCATTGGTAATATCACGCTCAGTATTGTAAAACTCCATTGGTAATATCTGTTAAAGTACTGTAAAATTCCATTGGTAATGTCTCTCTCAAGATCGTAAAACTCCAGAAGGGAATATCTCCCTCAGTATTGTAAAACTACATTGGAAATATCTCACCCAGTATTCTAAAACTCCATTGGTACTATGTCCCTCAGTATTGTAAAACTCCACTGGTAATATCACTGTCAGTATTGTAAAACTCCATTGGGAATATCTCTCTCAGTATTGTAAAACTCCATTGGTAATATCTCTCTCAGTATTGTAAAACTCCATTGGGAATATCTGACTCAGCATTCTAAAACTCCATTGGTAATATCGCTCTCAGTGCTGTAAAACTCCATTGGTAATGTCACTCTCAGTATTGTAAAACTCCATTGGTAATACCATTTAAAGTACTGTAAAATTCCATTGGTAATGTCTCTCTCAGTATTGTAAAACTCCATTGGTAAAGTCACTCTCAACATTGTAAAATTCCATTGGTAATATCTCTCTCAGCATTGTAAAACTCCATTGGGAATATCTCTCTCAGTATTGTAAAACTCCATTGGTAATGTCTCTCTCAGTCTTGCAAAGCTCCACTGGTAATGTCTATCTCAGTATTGTAAAAGTCCTTTGGTATTATATCTCAGTATTGTAAAACTCCATTGGGAATATCTCTCTCAGTATTGTAAAACTCCATTGGTAATATCACTCTCAGTCTTGCAAAACCCCACTTGTAATATCTCTCTCAGTAGTGTAAAACTCCATTGGTAATATCTCTCTCCGCATTGTAAAACTCCATTTGTAATGTCTCTCTCAGGATTGTAAAACTCCATTGGTAATATCTCTCACAGTATTGTAAAACTCCATTGGTAATGTCAGTCTCAATATTGTAAAATTCCATTGGTAATTTCACTCTCAGTATTGTAAAACTCCATTCGTAATGTCTCTCTCAGCATTGTAAAACTCAATTGGTAATATCTCTCTCAGCACTGTAAAACTCCATTGGTAATATCACACTCAGTATTGTAAAACTCCATTGGTAATATGGATCTCAGTATTGTAAAACTCCATTGGTAATGTCATTCTCCGTATTGTAAAACTCCTTTGTTATATCACTCGATGTACTTTAAAACTCAATTGGTAATATCTGTCTCCGCGCTGTAAAACTCCGTTGGTAATATCTCCCTCAGTATTGTCAAACTCCATTGGTAATATCTCCCCACGCATTGCAAAACATCATTAGTAATATCACTCTGAGTATTGCAAAACTCCATTGGTAATAACTCTCTCAGCGCAGTAAAACTCCATTGGTAATGTGACTCTCAGCATGGTAAAACTCCATTGGTAATATCACGCTGAGTATTTTAAAACCCCACTGGTAATATCTCTCTCAGGATTGTAAAACTCCATTCGTAACGTCTCTCTCAGCATTGTAAAACTCCATTGGTAATATCTCTCTCAGTATTGTAAAACTCCATTGGTAATGTCACTCACAATATTGTAAAAGTCCTTTGTAATATCACTCGAAGTACTGTAAAACTCAACTGGTAATATCTCTCTCATTATTGTAAAACTCCATTGGTAATATCTCCCTCAGTATTGTCAAACTCCATTGGTAATATCTCTCTCAGTATTGTAAAACTCCATTGGTAATGTCACTCTCAGCATTGTAAAACTCCATTGGGAATATCACTCGCACTATTGTAAAACCCCACTGGCAATATCTCTCTCAGTATTGTAAAACTCCATTGGTAATATCTCTCTCAGTATTGTAAAACTAGCTTGGTAATGTCTCTCTCAGTATTGTAGAACATAGAACATTACAGCACAGAACAGGCCCTTTGGCCTTCGATGTTGCGCTGACCAATATAAAAAGCAATGCCACTCCAAACTAAACCATTCCCTTCTCTTCCATATACTTATCAACTAACCTCTTAAACGCCACCAAACTTGGCACATCTACAACTGCTGCAGGCAGGGCATTCCACTCCCGAACCACCCTTTGGGTAAAGAACCTACCTCTGATATCCGTCCTATAACTATCACCCCTTAATTTAAAGCTGTGTCCCCTCGTGCTAGCTTTCTCCATCCTAGGAAAAAGGCTATCACTGTCCACCCTATCTAAACCTCTAATCATCTTATATGTTTCGATAAGGTCCCCTCTTAGCCGCCTCCTTTCTAACGAAAACAACCTCAAATCCCTCAGCCTCTCTTCATAAGACCTGCCCTCCATACCAGGCAACATCCTGGTAAACCTCCTCTGTACCCTCTCCAATGCCTCCACATCTTTCTTATAATGTGGGGACCAGAACTGCACACAATACTCCAAGTGCGGCCGCACTAGAGTTTTGTACAGTTGCAACATGACGTTGCGGCTCCGAAATTCAATCCCTCTACCAATAAAAGCCAAGATTCCATATGCCTTCCTAACAACCTTCTCGACCTGACTGCCTACTTTCAGGGATCTATGCACGTACACACCAAGATCCCTCTGTTCATCTAGACTACTAAGAATCCTACCATTTGCCCTATACTCTACACATTTATTATTTCTGCCATAGTGCATTACCTCACACTTTTCAACATTAAACTCCATTTGCCACCTCTCGGCCCAGCTCTGCAACTTGTCCAAGTCCCTCTGCAAACTATAACACCCCTCTTCACTATCTACCACTCCACCGACTTTAGTGTCATCTGCAAATTTACTAATCCATCCTTCAATACCCTCATCCAGATCATTTATAAAAATTACAAACAGCAGGGGCCCCAAAACAGACCCCTGAGGTACACCACTTGTCACCGAACTCCAAGATGAATATCTCCCATCAACCACCACTCTCTGTCTTCTACCTGCTAGCCAATTCCTAACCCAATTAGCTAAATCACCCTCTATCCCATACGTCTGCATTTTCTGCAGAAGTCTTCCATGGGCCACCTTATCAAACGCCTTACTAAAGTCCATATATACCACATCAACCGCCTTACCCCCATCCACCTCCTTAGTCACTTTTTCAAAAAACTCAATGAGGTTAGTAAGGCACGACCGACCCTTCACAAAACTTCATTTTTGCAAAACTCCATTGGTAATATCTCTCTCAGTATTGTAAAACCCCTATCGTAATGTCTCTCTCAGCATTGTAAAACTCAAATGGTAATATCTCTCTCTGTATTGTAAAACTCCATTGGTAATGTCACTCTCAGTATTGTAAAACTAGGTTGGTAATGTCTCTCTCAGTATTATAAAACTCCATTTCTAATATCTCGTTCAGCATTGTAAAACTCCATGGGTAATATCTCTCACAGTATTGTAAAACTCCATTGGTAATATCTCTCTCAGTATTGTAAAACCCCTATCATAATGTCTCTCTCAGCATTGTAAAACTCAAATGGTAATATCTCTCTCTGTATTGTAAAACTCCATTGGTAATGCCACTCTCAGTATTGTAAAACTAGGTTGGTAATGTCTCTCTTAGTATTGTAAAACTCCATTTCTAATATCTCTTTCAGCATTGTAAAACTCCATGGGTAATATCGGTCTCAGCATTGTAAAACTCCATTGGTAATATCATTCTCAGTATTGTAAAACTCCATTGGTAATTTCTCTCTCAGCATTGTAAAACTCCATTGGTAACATCTCTCTCAGCACTGTAAAACTCCATTGTTAATATCTCTCTCTGTATTGTAAAACTCCATTTGTAATCTCTCTCCCAGGATTGTAAAACTCCATTGGTAATATCTCTCACAGTACTGTAAAACTCCATTGGTAATGTCACTCTCAATATTGTAAAATTCCATTGGTAATTTCACTCTCAGTATTGTAAAACTCCATTCGTAATGTCTCTCTCAGCATTGTAAAACTCAATTGGTAATATCTCTCTCAGCACTGTAAAACTCCTTTGGTAATATCACACTCAGTATTGTAAAACTCCATTGTTAATATGGATCTCAGTATTGTAAAACTCCATTGGTAATGTCATTCTCAGTATTGTAAAACTCCTTTGTTATAGCACCCGAAGTACTGTAAAACTCTATTGGTAATATCTCTCTCAGCACTGTAAAACTCCATTGGTAATATCTCCGTCAGTATTGTAAAACTCCATTGGTAATTTCTCTCTCAGCATTGTAAAACTCCATTGGTAACATCTCTCTCAGCACTGTAAAACTCCATTGTTAATATCTCTCTCTGTATTGTAAAACTCCATTTGTAATGTCTCTCACAGGATTGTAAAACTCCATTGGTAATATCTCTCTCAGCACTGTAAAACTCCATTGGTAATATCACACTCAGTATTGTAAAACTCCATTGGTAATATGGATCTCAGTATTGTAAAACTCCATTGGTAATGTCATTCTCAGTATTGTAAAACTCCTTTGTTATATCACTCGAAGTACTGTAAAACTCTATTGGTAATATCTCTCTCAGCACTGTAAAACTCCATTGGTAATATCTCCGTCAGTATTGTCAATCTCCATTGATAATATCTCCCCATGCATTGTAAAACGTCATTAGTAATATCACTCTGAGTATTGCAAAACTCCATTGGTAATAACTCTCTCAGTGCAGTAAAACTCCATTGGTAATGTCACTCTCAGCATGGTAAAACTCCATTGGTAATATCACGCTGAGTATTTTAAAACCCCACTGGTAATATCTCTCTCAGGATTGTAAAACTCCATTCGTAACGTCTCTCTCAGAATTGTAAAACTCCATTGGTAATATCTCTCTCAGTATTGTAAAACTCCATTGGTAATATCTCCCTCAGTATTGTCAAACTCCATTGGTAATATCTCTCTCAGTATTGTAAAACTCCATTGGTAATGTCACTCTCAATATTGTAAAATTCCATTGGTAATTTCACTCTCAGTATAGTAAAACTCCATTCGTAATGTCTCTCTCAGCATTGTAAAACTCAATTGGTAATATCTCTCTCAGCACTGTAAAACTCCATTGGTAATATCACACTCAGTATTGTAAAACTCCATTGGTAATATGGATCTCAGTATTGTAAAACTCCATTGGTAATGTCATTCTCAGTATTGTAAAACTCCTTTGTTATATCACTCGAAGTACTGTAAAACTCTATTGGTAATATCTCTCTCAGCACTGTAAAACTCCATTGGTAATATCTCCGTCAGTATTGTCAATCTCCATTGATAATATCTCCCCATGCATTGTAAAACGTCATTAGTAATATCACTCTGAGTATTGCAAAACTCCATTGGTAATAACTCTCTCAGTGCAGTAAAACTCCATTGGTAATGTCACTCTCAGCATGGTAAAACTCCATTGGTAATATCACGCTGAGTATTTTAAAACCCCACTGGTAATATCTCTCTCAGGATTGTAAAACTCCATTCGTAACGTCTCTCTCAGAATTGTAAAACTCCATTGGTAATATCTCTCTCAGTATTGTAAAACTCCATTGGTAATGTCACTCACAATATTGTAAAAGTCCTTTGTAATATCACTCGAAGTACTGTAAAACTCAACTGGTAATATCTCTCTCATTATTGTAAAACTCCATTGGTAATATCTCCCTCAGTATTGTCAAACTCCATTGGTAATATCTCTCTCAGTATTGTAAAACTCCATTGGTAATGTCACTCTCAGCATTGTAAAACTCCATTGGGAATATCACTCGCACTATTGTAAAACCCCACTGGCAATATCTCTCTCAGTATTGCAAAACCCCTATCGTAATGTCTCTCTCAGCATTGTAAAACTCAAATGGTAATATCTCTCTCAGTATTATAAAACTTTATTGGTAATATCTCTCTCAGTATTGTAAAACTAGGTTGGTAATGTCTCTCTCAGTATTGTAAAACTCCATTGGTAATATCTCTCTCAGTATTGTAAAACCAGGTTGGTAATGTCTCTCTCAGTATTGTAAAACTCCATTGGTTATGTCTCTCTCAGTATTGTAAAACTCCATTGGTAATATCTCTCTCAGGATTGTAAAACTCCATTGGTAATGTCACTCTCAGTATTGTAAAACTCCACTGGTAATGTCTATCTCAGTATTGTAAAACTCCATTGGTAAAGTCACTCTTAGCATAGTAAATCTCAATTGGTAATATCAGTTAAAGTAGTGTAAAATTCCATTGGTAATGTCTGTCTCAGTATTGTAAAACTCCATTGGTAAAGTCACTCTCAACATTGTAAAATTCAATTGGCAATATCTCTCTCAGCATTGTAAAACTCCATTGGTAATGTCTCTCTCAGTATTGCAAAACTCCACTGTTAATGTCTATCTCAGTATTGTAAAACTCCATTGGGAATATCTCACTGAGTATTGTGAAACTCCATTGGTTATATCTCTCTCAGTATTGTAAAACTCCATTGGTAATGTCACTCTCAGTACTGTAAAACTCCATTGGTAATATCTCTCTCAGTATTGTAAAACTCCATTGGTAATATCTCTCTCAGGATTGTAAAACTCCATTGGTAATGTCACTCTCAGTATTGTAAAACTCCATTGGTAATATTACTCTCAGTATTGTAAAACTCCATTGGTAATATCAGTTAAAGTACTGTAAAATTCCATTGGTAATGTCTCTCTCAGTATTGTAAAACTCCATTGGTAAAGTCACTCTCAACATTGTAAAATTCCATTGGTAATATCTCTCTCAGCATTGTAAAACTCCATTGGTAATGGCTCTCTCAGTATTGCAAAGCTCCACTGATAATGTCTATCTCAGTATTGTAAAAGTCCATTGGTATTATCTCTCTCAGTATTGTAAAACTCGATTGGGAATATCTCTCTCAGCATTGTAAAACTCCATAGGTAATGTCACTCTCAGTACAGTAAAACTCCATTGGTAATATCTCTCTCAGTATTGTAAAACTCCATTGGTAATATCTCTCTCAGTATTGTAAAACTCCATTGGTAATATCTCTCTCAGTATTGTAAAACTCCATTGGTAATGTCACTCTCAGTATTGTAAAACTAGGTTGGTAATGTCTCTCTCCGTATTGTAAAACTCCATTTCTAATATGTCTTTCAGCATTGTAAAACTCCATTGGTAATATCTGTCTCAGCATTGTAAAACTCCATTGGTAGTATTTCTCTCAGCATTGTCAGACTCCATTGTTAATATCATTCTCAGTATTGTAAAACTAGGATGGTAATATCTCTCTCAGCACTGTAAAACTCCATTGGTAGTATCTCTCTCAGCATTATAAAACTCCTTTGGTAATATCTCTCTCAGAATTGTAAAACTCCATTGGTAACATCTCTCTCAGTATGGTAATACTCCATTGGTAAAGCACTCCCAGTATTGTAAAACACCATTGGTAATATCACTCTCAGTATTACAAAACTCCATTGGCAATATCTCTCGCAGTATTGTAAAACTCCATTGGTAATGTCACTCTCAGCATTGTAAAACTCCACTGGTAATATCTCTCTTAGTATTGTAAAACTCCATTGGTAAAAGTTCTCTCAGTATTGTAAAACTCCATTTGGAATGTCTCTCTCAGCATTGTAAAACTCCATTGATAATATCTCTCTCGGCATTGTAAAACTTCATTGGTAATATTTCTCACAGTATTGTAAAACTCCTTTGTTAATGTCAATCTCAATATTGTAAAAATACATTGGTAATTTCACTCTCAGTATTGTAAAACCTCATTTGTAACGTCTCTCTCAAAATTGTAAAGCTCCAGAGGTAATATCACTCTCAGCATTGTAAATCTCCATTGGTAATATCACTCTCAGTATTGTAAATCTCCATTGGTAATATCACTCTCAGTTTTGTAAAACTCCATTGCTAATATCTCCCTCAGCATTCTAAAACTCCATTGGTAATATCTCTCTCAGTATTGTAAAACTCCATTGGTAATATCTCTCTCAGTATTGTAAAACTCCATTGGTAATGTCACTCTCAGTATTGTAAAACTCCATTGGTAATATCACTCTCAGTATTGTAAAACTCCATTGGTAATATCAGTTAAAGTACTGTAAAATTCCATTGGTAATGTCTCTCTCAGTATTGTAAAACTCCATTGGTAAAGTCACTCTCAACATTGTAAAATTCCAAAGGTATTATCTCTCTCAGCAGTGTTAAACTCCATTGGTAATGGCTCTCTCATTATGGCAAAGCTCCACTGGTAATGTCTATCTCAGTATTGTAAAAGTCCATTGGTATTATCAATCTCAGTATTGTAAAACTAAAATGGGAATATCTCTCTCAGCATTGTAAAACTCCATTGCTAATGTCACTCTCAGTACAGTAAAACTCCATTGGAAATATCTCTCTCAGCATTGTAAAACTCCATTGGTAATATCTATCTCAGTATTGTAAAACTCCTTTGGTAATGTCACCCTCAGTATTGTAAAACTTCATTGGTAATATCACTCTGAGTTTTGTAAAACCCCATTGGTTATATTTCTCTCAGTATTGTAAAACTCCACTGGGAATATCTCGCTCAGTATTCTAAAACTCCATTTGGTAATGCCCCTCTGAGAATAGTCAATCTCCATTCATAACATCTCTCTCAGTATTGTAAAACTCCTTTGGTAATGTCACTCTCAGTATTGTAAAACTGCATTGGTCATATCTCTCTCAGTATTGTAAAACTCCATTGGTAATATTTGCATTTGCAACTCCAGGGTTGCAAATTGGGAAGTATTGTAGTAGATAGGGAGGATGTGTTAGAAATTCTCGAGGGTTTGAAGTTGGATAAGTCCCCTGGGCCGGACGGGATTTACCCTAGGATTCTCTGGGAGGCAAGAGAGGAGATTGCAGAGCCTCTGGCTCTGATCTTCAGGTCCTCGTTGGTTACGGGTGTGGTTCCGGAGGACTGGAGGATAGCGAATGTGGTCCCATTGTTTAAGAAGGGGAAGAGAGACCTTCCAGGGAATTATAGGCCAGTGAGTCTTACTTCTGTTGTGGGCAAGGTATTGGAGAGAATTATTAGGGATAGGATTTATAGTTATTTAGAGAGAAATGAATTGATTGGGGATAGTCAGCATGGTTTCGTGAAGGGTAGGTCATGCCTTACTAACCTCATTGAGTTTTTTGAGAAAGTGACCAGAGAGGTGGATGGGGGTAAGGCGGTTGATGTAGTATATATGGACTTTAGTAAGGCGTTTGATAAGGTGGCCCATGGAAGACTTCTACAGAAAATGCAGATGTGTGGAATAGAGGGTGATTTAGCTAATTGGATTAGGAATTGGCTGGCAGATAGAAGACAGAGGGTGGTGGTTGATGGGAGATATTCATCGTGGAGTTCGGTGACGAGTGGTGTGCCTCGGGGTCTCTTTTGGGGCCCCTGCTGTTTGTAATTTTTATAAATGATCTGGATGAGGGTATTGAGGGATGGATCAGTAAATTTGCAGATGATACTAAAGTTGGTGGAGTGGTAGATAGTGAAGAGGGGTGTTTTAGTTTACAGAGTGACTTGGACAAGTTGCAGAGCTGGGCCGAGAGGTGGCAAATGGAGTTTAATGTGGAAAAGTGTGAGGTAATGCACTTTGGCAGGAACAATAAATGTGTAGAGTATAGGGCTAATGGTAGGGCTCTAATAGTGTTGAGGAACAGAAGGATCTTGGTGTATGTGTCAATAGATCCCTGAAAGTAGGCAGTCAAGTGGATAAAGTTGTTAAGAAGGCATATGGAGTCTTAGCTTTTATTGGTAGGGGGATTGAATTTAGGAGCCGCAGCATCATGTTGCAACTGTACAAAACTCTAGTGCGGCCGCACTTGGAGTATTGTGTGCAGTTCTGGTCCCCACATTATAAGAAAGATGTGGAGGCATTGGAGAGGGTACAGAGGAGGTTTACCAGGATGTTGCCTGGTATGGAGGGCAGGTCCTATGAAGAGAGGTTGAAGGATTTGAGGTTGTTTTCGTTAGAAAGGAGGCGGCTAAGAGGGGATCTTATTGAAGCATATAAGATGATTAGAGGTTTAGATAGGGTGGACAGTGATAGCCTTTTTCCTAGGATGGAGAAAGCTAGCACGAGGGGACACAGCTTTAAATTAAGGGGTATGAGTTATAGGACGGATATCAGAGGTAGGTTCTTTACTCAAAGAGTGATTAGGGAGTGGAATGCCCTGCCTGCAGCTGTTGTAGATGCGCCAAGTTTGGTGGCGTTTAAGAGGTTAATTGATAAGTATATGGAAGAGAAGGGGATGGTTTAGTTTGGAGGGGCATTGCTTTTTATTTTGGTCGGCACAATATCGAAGGCCGAAGGGCCTGTTCTGTGCTGTATTGTTCTATTTCCCTCAGTATTGTCAAACTCCATTGGTAATATCACTCTCAGCATTGTAATACTCCATTAGTAATGTCATTTTCCGTATTGTAAAACTCCATTAGTAATATCTCTCACAGTATTGTAAAACTACATTGGTAATATCACTCCCAGCATTGTACAGCTCAATTTGTAATGCCTCTGTCAGCTTTGTAAAACTCCATTGGTAATATCTCTCTCAGCATGGTTAGACACCATTGGTAATATCTCTCTCAGCATTGTAATTCTCAAATGGTAATATCTCTCTCAGTATTGTAAAACTCCATTGGTAATGTGTCTCTCAGTATTGTAAAACTCCATTTCTAATATCTCTTTCAGCATTGTGAAACTCCATTGGTAATATCTGTCTCAGCATTCAAAAACTCCATTTCTAATATCTCTTTCAGCATTGTAAAACTCCATTGTTAATATCATTCTCAGTATCGTAAAACTCCGTTGGTAATTTCTCTCTCAGCATTGCAAAACTCCATTGGTAACATCTCTCTCAGCACTGTAAAACTCCATTGGTAAAATCTCTCTCAGTATTGTAAAAGTACATTTGTAATGTCTCCCTCAGCATTGTAAAACGCCATTGGTAATTAATCTCTCAGAATTGTAAAACTCCATTGGTAATACAACTCTCAGTATTGTAAAACAAGATTGGTAATATCACTCTCAGTAGTGCAAAAGTCCATTGGAAATATCTTCTCAGGATTGTAAAACTCCATTGTTAATGTCACTCTCAATATTGTAAAACTCCATTGGTATTATCACTCTGAGTATTGAAAAAAACTCCATTGGTAATATCACTCTCAGTATTGTAAAACCCCACTTGTAACATCTCTCTCAGTAGTGTAAAACTACATTGGTAATATCTCTGTCCGCATTGTAAAACTCCTTTGGTAATATCTCTCTCAGTATTGTAAAACTTCATTCATAACGTCTCTCTCAGCATTGTAAAACTCCATTGGTAATATCTCTCACAGTATTGTAAAACTCCATTGGTAATGTCACTCTCTATATTGTAAAAGTCCATTTGTAATTTCACTCTCAGTATTGTAAAACTCCATTCGTAATGTCTCTCTCAGCATTGTAAAACTCCATTGGTAACATCAACCTCAGCATTAGAAAACTCCATTGGTAATATCTCTCTCAGTATTGTAAAACTCCATTCGTAATGTCTCTCACAACATTGTAAAACTCCATTGGTAATATCAATCTCAGCATTAAAAAACTCCTTTGGTAATATCTCTCTCAGTATTGTAAAACTCCACTGGAAATATCACGCTCAGCATTGCAAAATTCGATTGCTAATGGCACACTCTGTATTGTAAAACCCCATTGGTAATATCACTCTCAGCATGGTAAAACTCCATTGGTAATATCTCTCTGAGTATCGTAAAACTCCATTGGTAATATCTCTCTCAGTATTGTAAAACTCCATTGGTAATGTTGATCTCAATATTGTAAAACTCCATTGGTAATATCACTCTCATTATTGCAAAACTCCATTGGTAATATTTCTCTCAGAATTGTAAAACTTCATTGGTAGTATCTCTCTCAGCATTGTAAAACTCCATTGGTAATATTACACTCAGTATTGTAAAACTCCATTGGTAATACCTCTCTCAGTATTGTAAATCTCCACTGGTTATGTCACTCTCAATATTCTAAAACTCCATTGGTAATATAACTCTCAGTATTGCAAAACTCCATTGGTAATATCTCTCTCAGTATTGTAAAACTCCATTCGTAATATCACTCTCAATATTGTAAAACTCCATTGCTAATATCTGTCTCAGTATTGTAAAACTCCATTGGTAATATCTCTCTCAGTATTGTAAAACTCCATTGCTAACGTTGATCTCAATATTGCAAAACTCCATTGGTAATATCTCTCTCAGAATTGTAAAACTTCATTGGTAATGTCACTCTCAGCATTGTAAAATTCCACTGGTAACATCACTCTCACTATTGTAAAACACCACTGGTAATATCTCTCTCAGCAGTGTAAAACTCCATTGGTAATATCTCTCTTAGCATTGTAAAGCTCCATTGCTAATATCTCTCTCAGTACTGTAAAACTCCATTTGTAACGTCTCTCTCAGCATTGTAGAACTCCATTGGTAATATCTATCTCAGCATTGTAAAACTCCATTGGTAATATCTCTCTCAGTATTGTAAAACTCCTTTGGTAATGTCACTCCCAGCATTGTAAAACTCCATCGGTAATATGTCTCTCAGCATTGTAAAACTCCATTGGTAATATTTCTCACAGTATTGTAAAACTCGATTGTTAATGTCACTGACAATATTGTAAAAATCCATTGGTAATTTCACTCTCAGTATTGTAAAACCCCATTTGTAATGTCTCTCTCAGCATTGTAAAGCTCCATTGGTAATATCTCTCTCAGCATTGCAAAACTCCATTGTTAATACCATTCTCAGTATTGTAAAACTCCATTGTTAATTTCTCTCTCAGCATTGTAAAACTCCATTGGTAAGGTCTCTCACAGTATTGTAAAACTCCATTGGTAATGTCACTCCCAATATTGTAAAATTCCATTGGTAATTTCACTCTCAGTATTGAAAAAAAAATTCGTAATGTCTCTCTCAGCGTTGTAAAACTCAATTGGTAATATCTCTCTCAGCACTGTAAAACTCCATTGGTAATATCACACTCAGCATTGGAAAACTCCATTGGTAATATCGAAGTCAGTACTGTAAAACTCCATTGGTAATGTCATTCTCGGTATTGTAAAACTCCTTTGTTATATCACTCCAAGTACTGTAAAACTCCATTGGTAATATCTCTCTCAGTAGTGTAAAACTCCATTGGTAATGGCACTCTCAGCATTGTCAAACTCCACTGGTAATATCTCTCTCAGCATTGTATAACTCCATTCGTAATATCTCTCACAGTATTGTAAAACTCCATTGGTAATTTCACACTCAGTATTGTAAAACCCCATTTGTAATGTCTCTCTCAGCATTGCAAAGCTCCATAGGTAATATCTCTCTCAGCATTGTAAAACTCCATTGGTAATATCTCTCTCAGCATTGTAAAACTCCATTGGTAATGTCACTCACAATATTGTAAAACTCCATTGGTAATTTCACTCTCAGTGTTGTAAAACTCCACTGGTAATATCTATCTCAGTATTGTAAAACTCCATTGGTAATATCCCTCTCAGGAATGTAAAACTCCATTGGTAATATCAACCTCAGCATTATAAAACTCCATTGGTAATATCTCTCTCAGTATTGTAAAAGTCCACTGGAAATATCACGCTCAGCACTGTAAAATTCGATGGCTAACGGCACACACTGTATTGTAAAACTCCATTGGTAATATCTCTCTCAGTGATGTAAAACTCCATTGGTAATGTCACTCTCAGCATTCTAAAACTCCATTGGTAATATCAGTTAAAGTACTGTAAAATTCAATTGGTAATGTCTCTCTCAGTATTGTAAAGTTCCATTGGTAAAGTCACTCTCAACATTGTAAAATTCAATTGGTTATATCTCTCTCAGCATTGTAAAACTCCATAGGTAATGTCTCTCTCAGTATCGCAAAACTCCACTGGTAATGTCTATCTCAGTATTGTAAAAGTCCATTGGTATTATCTCTCTCAGTATTGTAAAACTCCATTGGTAATATCTCTCTCAGTATTGTAAAACTCCATTGGTAATATCACTCTTCAGTACTGTAAAACTCCATTGGCAATATCAGTTAAAGTACTGTAAAATTCCATTGGTAATGTCTCTCTCAGTATTGTAATACTCCATTGGTAAAGTCACTCTCAACATTGTAAAATTCCATTGGTAATATCTCTCTCAGCATTGTTAAACTCCATTGGTCATGGCTCTCTCAGTATTGCAAAGCTCCACTGGTAATGTCTATCACAGTATTGTAAAAGTCCATTGCTATTATATCTCTCAGTATTGCAAAACTCCATTGGGAATATCACTCTCAGTATTGCAAAACCCCACTTGTAATATCTCTCTCAGTAGTGTAAAACTCCATTGGTAATATCTCTCTCCGCATTGTAAAACTCCTTTGGTAATATCTCTCTCAGCATTGTAAAACTCCATTCGTAACGTCTCTCTCAGCATTGTAAAACTCCATTGGTAAGGTCTCTCACAGTATTGTAAAACTCCATTGGTAATGTCACTCTCAATATTGTAAAATTCCATTGGTAATTTCACTCTCAGTATTGTAAAACTCCATTCGTAATGTCTCTCTCAGCATTGTAAAACTCAATTGCTAATATCTCTCTCAGCACGGTAAAACTCCATTGGTAATATCACACTCAGTATTGGAAAACTCCATTGGTAATATCGAAGTCAGTACTGTAAAACTCCATTGGTAATGTCATTCTCAGTATTGTAAAACTCCTGTGTTATATCACTCGAAGTACTGTAAAACTCCATTGGTAATATCTCTCTCAGCATTGTAAAACTCCATTGGTAATATCTCCCTCATTATTGTCAAACTCCATTGGTAATATCTCTCTCAGAATTGTAAAACTCAAATGGTAACATCTCTCTCAGTATGGTAATGCTCCATTGGTAATGTCACTCTCAGCATTGTAAAACTTCATTGGAAATATCACTCTCAGTATTGTAAAATCCCACTGGTAATATCTCTCTCAGTAGTGTAAAACTCCATTGGTAATATCACTCTCAGCATTGCAAAACTCCATTGATAATATCTCTTTCAGTATTGTAAAACTCCATTTGTAATGTCTCTCTTAGCACTGTAAAACTCCATTGGTAATATCTCTCTCAGTATTGTAAAACTCCATTGGTAATGTCACTCTCAGCATTGTAAAACTCCATTGGTAATATCTCTCTCAGCAGTGTAAAACTCCATTGGTAATATTTCTCACAGTATTGTAAAACTCGATTGTTAATGTCACTCCCAATATTGTAAAAATCCATTGGTTATATCTCTCTCAGTATTGTAAAACTCCATTGGTAATGTCTCTCTCAGTATCGCAAAACTCCACTGGTAATGTCTATCTCAGTATTGTAAAAGTCCATTGGTATTATCTCTCTCAGTATTGTAAAACTCCATTGGTAATATCTCTCTCAGTATTGTAAAACTCCATTGGTAATATCACTCTCAGTACTGTAAAACTCCATTGGTAATATCAGTTAAAGTACTGTAAAATTCCATTGGTAATGTCTCTCTCAGTATTGTAAAACTCCATTGGTAAAGTCACTCTCAACATTGTAAAATTCCATTGGTAATATCTCTCTCAGCATTGTTAAACTCCATTGGTAATGGCTCTCTCAGTATTGCAAAGCTCCACTGGTAATGTCTATCTCAGTATTGTAAAAGTCCATTGCTATTATATCTCTCAGTATTGCAAAACTCCATTGGGAATATCACTCTCAGTATTGCAAAACCCCACTTGTAATATCTCTCTCAGTAGTGTAAAACTCCATTGGTAATATCTCTCTCCGCATTGTAAAACTCCTTTGGTAATATCTCTCTCAGCATTGTAAAACTCCATTCGTAACGTCTCTCTCAGCATTGTAAAACTCCATTGGTAAGGTCTCTCACAGTATTGTAAAACTCCATTGGTAATGTCACTCTCAATATTGTAAAATTCCATTGGTAATTTCACTCTCAGTATTGTAAAACTCCATTCGTAATGTCTCTCTCAGCATTGTAAAACTCAATTGGTAATATCTCTCTCAGCACTGTAAAACTCCATTGGTAATATCACACTCAGTATTGGAAAACTCCGTTGGTAATATCGAAGTCAGTACTGTAAAACTCCATTGGTAATGTCATTCTCAGTATTGTAAAACTCCTGTGTTATATCACTCGAAGTACTGTAAAACTCCATTGGTAATATCTCTCTCAGTAGTGTAAAACTCCATTGGTAATATCTCCCTCATTATTGTCAAACTCCATTGGTAATATCTCTCTCAGAATTGTAAAACTCAAATGGTAACATCTCTCTCAGTATGGTAATGCTCCATTGGTAATGTCACTCTCAGCATTGTAAAACTTCATTGGTAATATCACTCTCAGTATTGTAAAATCCCACTGGCAATATCTCTCTCAGTAGTGTAAAACTCCATTGGTAATATCACTCTCAGCATTGCAAAACTCCATTGATAATATCTCTTTCAGTATTGTAAAACTCCATTTGTAATGTCTCTCTTAGCACTGTAAAACTCCATTGGTAATATCTCTCTCAGTATTGTAAAACTCCATTGGTAATGTCACTCTCAGCATTGTAAAACTCCATTGGTAATATCTCTCTCAGTATTGTAAAAGTACATTGGAAATTTCTCTCTCAGCATTGTAAAACTCCATTGGTAATATCTCACCCAGTATTCTAAAAGTCCATTGGTAATATGTCTCTCAGTATTGTAAAACTCCATTGGTAAAGTCACTCTCAGCATTGTAACACTCCATTGGTAATATCTCTCTCAGGATTGTAAAACTCCATTGGTAATGTCTCTCTCAGTATTGCAAAACTCCACTGGTAATGTTCATCTCAGAATTGTAAAACTCCATTGGTATTATCTCTCTCAGTAGTGTAAAAGTCCATTGGTAATGTCACTCTCAGCATTGTAAAAATCCATTCGTAATATCTCTCACAGAATTGTAAAACTCCATTGTTAATGTCACTCTCAATATTGTAAAACTCCATTGGTAATTTCACACTCAGTATTGTAAAACCCCATTTGTAATGTCTCTCTCAGCATTGCAAAGCTCCATAGGTAATATCTCTCTCAGCATTGTAAAACTCCATTGGTAATATCTCTCTCAGCATTGTAAAACTCCATTGGTAATGTCACTCACAATATTGTAAAACTCCATTGGTAATTTCACTCTCAGTTTTGTAAAACTCCATTGGTAATATCCCTCTCAGGAATGTAAAACTCCATTGGTAATATCAACCTCAGCATTATAAAACTCCATTGGTAATATCTCTCTCAGTATTGTAAAACTCCACTGGAAATATCACGCTCAGCACTGTAAAATTCGATTGCTAATGACACACACTGTATTGTAAAACTCCATTGGTAATATCACTCTCAGCATGGTAAAACTCCATTGGTAATATCTCTCGCAGTAATGTAAAACTCCATTGGTAATATCACTCGTAGCATGGTAAAACTCCATTGGTAATGTCACTCTCAGCATTGTAAAACTTCATTGGTAATATCAGTTAAAGTACTGTAAAATTCCATTGGTAATGTCTCTCTCAGTATTGTAAAGCTCCATTGGTAAAGTCACTCTCAACATTGTAAAATTCAATTGGTAATATCTCTCTCAGCATTGTAAAACTCCATTGGTAATGTCTCTCTCAGTATCGCAAAACTCCACTGGTAATGTCTATCTCAGTATTGTAAAAGTCCATTGGTATTATCTCTCTCAGTATTGTAAAACTCCATTGGGAATATCTCTCTCAGTATTGTAAAACTCCATTGGTAATATCACTCTCAGTATTGTAAAACTCCATTGGTAATATCTAGTATGTAAAACCTGTAATGTCTCTCTCAGATTGTAAAACTCATGGTAATCCTCTCAATTGTAAAATATTGTAATATCTCTCTCAGATTGTAAACTTTGGTAATGCTCTCTCAGTATTGCAAAGCTCCACTGGTAATGTCTATCTCAGTATTGTAAAACCATTGGTATTTATCTCTCAGTATTGTAAAACTCCATTGGGAATATCACTCTCAGTATTGTAAAACTCCACTGGTAATATCTCTCTCAGTAGTGTAAAACTCCATTGGTAATATCTCTCTCGCATTGTAAAACTCCTTTGGTAATGTCTCTCTCAGTATTGTAAAACTCCATTGGTAATTCACTCTTTTGGAATATCAGTTAAAGTACTGTAAAATTCCATTGGTAATGTCTCTCTCAGTATTGTAAAACTCCATTGGTAAAGTCACTCTCAACATTGTAAAATTCCATTGGTAATATCTCTCTCAGCATTGTAAAACTCCATTGGTAATGTCTCTCTCAGTATTGCAAAACTCCACTGGTAATGTCTATCTCAGTATTGTAAAATTCCATTGCTAATATCTCACTGTATTGTAAACTCCATTGGTATATCTCTCTCAGTATTGTAAAACTCCATTGGTAATGTCACTCTCAGTATGTAAAACTCCATTGGTAATATCTAGTAGTAAAATCCATTGTATTCTCTCTCAGATTGTAAATCCATTGGTAATGTCCTCTCAGTATTGAAAACTCCATGGTATTTTCTCAGTATTGTAAAATCCATTGGTATTCTAATTAAATCTTGGTATCTCTCAGATTGTAAACTCTTGGTAATCTCTAATTGTAAATCATTGGTAATATCTCTCTCAGATTGTAAAACTCCATTGGTAATGTCTCGTTTTGTTTTAGATTGTAAAATCCATTGGTATTCTCTCAGTATGTAAAATCCATTGGAATTCCTCTCAGATTGTAAAATCCATTGTAATTCTCAGATGTAAAACTCCATTGTAATTCCTCTATATTGTAAAACTCCATTGGTAATTCCCTCAGTATTGTAAAACCCATTGTAATTCCTCTCAGATTGAAACTCCATGGTAATTCCTTCAGATTGTTGGTTTGTTTGGGTTTTGTGTTTGGTTTGTTTGGTTTGGTTGTTGTTTGTTGTTTGGTTTGTTGTTTTGGTTTGTTTGTTTTGTTTGTGTTGTTTAGTATGTAAATTCCATTGTAATGTCTCTCTCAGTTTGTAACTCCATTGTAATCTCTCACATTTAAAATTCCATTGGTAATATCTCTCTCAGCATTGTAAACTCCATTGGTTGCTTCTCAGTATTGCAAAGCTCCACTGGTAATGTCTATCTCAGTATTGTAAAAGTCCATTGCTATTATATCTCTCAGTATTGCAAAACTCCATTGGGAATATCACTCTCAGTATTGCAAAACCTCACTTGTAATATCTCTCTCAGTAGTGTAAAACTCCTTTGGTAATATCTCTCTCCGCATTGTAAAACTCCTTTGGTAATGTCACTCACAATATTGTAAAACTCCATTGGTAATTTCACTCTCAGTTTTGTAAAACTCCACTGGTAATATCTATCTCAGTATTGTAAAACCCCATTGGTAATACCCCTCAAAGCATTGTAAAACTCCATTGGTAATATCAACCTCAGCATTATAAAACTCCATTGGTAATGTCTCTCTCAGTATTGCAAAACTCCACTGGAAATATCACGCTCAGCATTGTAAAATTCGATTGCTAATGGCACACTCTGTATTGTAAAACTCCATTGGTAATATCTCTCTCAGTATTGTAAAACTCCATTGGTAATGTCACTCTCAGTAGTGTAAAACTCCATTGGTAATATCAGTTAAAGTACAGTAAAATTCCATTTGTAGTGTCTCTCTCAGCATTGTAAAACTCCATTGGTAATGTCTCTCTCAGTATTGCAAAACTCCACTGGTAATGTGTATCTCAGTATTGTAAAAGTCCATTGGTATTATCTCTCTCAGCATTCTAAAACTCCATTGGTAATATCTCTCTCAGGATTGTAAAACTCCATTGGTAATGTCACTCTCAGTACTGTAAAACTCCATTGGTAATATCTCACCCAGCATTCTAAAACTCCATAGGTAATATCTCTCTCAGTATTGTAAAACCCCATTGGTAATATCTCTCTCAGTATTGTAAAACTCCATTGGTTAAATCACTCTCAGTATTGTGAAACTCCATTCGCAATATCTCTCTCAGTATTGTAAAATTCCATTGGTAATATCACTCTTAGTATTGTAAAACTCCATTGGGAATATCAATCTCAGTATTGTAAAACTCCATTGGTAATATCACTCTCAGCATGGTAAAACTCCATTGGTAATATCTCTCCCAGTATTGTAAAACTCCTTGGTAATATCACTCTCAGTATTGTAAAACTCCATTGGTAATGTCAGTTAAACTAGTGTAAAATTCCATTGGTAATGTCTCTCTCAGTGTTGTAAAACTCCATTGGTAATATCTCTCTCAGTAATGTAAAACTCCATTGGTAATATCACTCTCAGTAATGTAAAACTCCATTGGTAATATCACTCTCAGCATGGTAAAACTCCGCTGGTAATATCTCTCTCAGTAATGTAAAACTCCATTGGTAATATCACTCTCAGCATGGTAAAACTGCATTGGTAATATCTCTCTCAGTAATGTAAAACTCCATTGGTAATGTCACTCTCAGCATTCTAAAACTCCATTGGTAATATCAGTTAAAGTAGTGTAAAATTCCATTGGTAATGTCTCTCTCAGTATTGTAAAGCTCCATTGGTAAAGTCACTCTCAACATTGTAAAATTCAATAGGTAATATCTCTCACAGCATTGTAAAACTCCATTGGTAATGTCTCTCTCAGTATCGCAAAACTCCACTGGTAATGTCTATCTCAGTATTGTAAAAGTCCATTGGTATTATCTCTCTCAGTATTGTAAAACTCCATTGGGAATATCTCTCTCAGTATTGTAAAACTCCATTGGTAATGTCACTCTCAGTACTGTAAAACTCCATTGGTAATATCTCTCCCAGTATTGTAAAACTCCATTGGTAATATCACTCTCAGTATTGTAAAACTCCATTGGTAATGTCAGTTAAAGTACTGTAAAATTCCATTGGTAATGTCTCTCTCAGTATTGTAAAACTCCATTGGTAAAGTCACTCTCAACATTGTAAAATTGCATTGGTAATATCTCTCTCAGCATTGTTAAATTCCATTGGTAATGCCTCTCTCAGTATTGCAAAGCTCCACTGGTAATGTCTATCTCAGTATTGTAAATGTCCATTGCTATTATATCTCTCAGTATTGCAAAACTCCATTGGGAATATCACTCACAGTATTGCAAAACCCCACTTGTAATATCTCTCTCAGTAGTGTAAAACTCCATTGGTAATATCTCTCTCCGCATTGTAAAACTCCTTTGGTAATATCTCTCTCAGCATTGTAAAACTCCATTCGTAACGTCTCTCTCAGCATTGTAAAACTCCATTGGTAAGGTCTCTCACAGTATTGTAAAACTCCATTGGTAATGTCACTCTCAATATTGTAAAATTCCATTGGTAATTTCACTCTCGGTATTGTAAAACTCCATTCGTAATGTCTCTCTCAGCATTGTAAAACTCAATTGGTAATATCTCTCTCAGTACTGTAAAACTCCATGGGTATATCACACTCAGTATTGGAAAACTCCATTGGTAATATCGAAGTCAGTACTGTAAAACTCCATTGGTAATGTCATTCTCAGTATTGTAAAACTCCTTTGTTATATCACTCGAAGTACTGTAAAACTCCATTGGTAATATCTCTCTCAGCATTGTAAAACTCCATTGGTAATATCTCCCTCATTATTGTCAAACTCCATTGGTAATATCTCCCCACGCATTCTAAAACTTCATTAGTAATATCACTCTGAGTATTGCAAAACTCCATTGGTAATAGCTCCCCCAGTGCAGTAAAACTCCATTGGTAATTTCATTCTCAGCATTGTAAAACTCCATTGGTAAAATCAATCTCAATATTGTAAAAGTCCTTTGTAATATCACTCGAAGTATTGTAAAACTCAATTGGTAATATCTCTCTCAGCATTGTAAAACTCCATTGGTAATGTCACTCTCAGTATTGTAAAACTCCTTTGGTAATATCAGTTAAAGTACTGTAAAATTCCATTGGTAATGTCTCTCTCAGCATTGTAAAACTCCATTGGTAATGTCTCTCTCAGTATTGCAAAACTCCACTGGTAATGTCTATCTCAGTATTGTAAAAGTCCATTGGTATTATCTCTCTCAGTATTGTAAAACTCCATTGGGAATATCTCACACAGCATTCTAAAACTCCATTGGTAATATCTCTCACAGTATTGTAAATCTGAATTGGTAATGTCACTCTCAGTACGGTAAAACTAGATTGGTAATATCTCACCCAGTATTCTAAAACTCCATTGATAATATCTCTCTCAGTGGTGTAAAACTCCATTGGTAATATCTCTCTCAGTATTGTAAAACTCCATTGGTAATGTCACTCTCAGCATTGTAAAACTCCATTGGTAACATCACTTAAAGTGCTGTAAAATTCCATTGGTAATGTCTCTGTCAGTATGGTAAACCTCCATTGGTAAAGTCACTCTCAGCATTGTAACACTCCAATGGTAATATCTCTCTCAGCATTGTAAAACTCCATTGGTAATGTCTCTCTCAGTATTGCAAATCTCCACTGGTAATGTCCATCTCAGTATTGTAAAAGTCCATTGGTATTATCTCTCTCAGTATTGTAAAACTCCATTCGGAATATCTCTCTCAGCATTGTAAAACTCCATTGGTAATATCTCTCTCAGTATTGTAAAACTCCATTTGTAATGTCTCTCTTAGCACTGTAAAACTCCATTGGTAATATCTCTCTCAGTATTGTAAAACTCCATTGGTAATGTCACTCTCAGCATTGTAAAACTCCATTGGTAATATCTCTCTCAGTATTGTAAAAGTACATTGGAAATATCTCTCTCAGCATTGTAAAACTCCATTGGTAATATCTCACCCAGTATTCTAAAAGTCCAATGGTAATATCTCTCTCAGTATTGTAAAACTCCATTGGTAAAGTTACTCTCAGCATTGTAACACTCCATTGGTAATATCTCTCTCAGGATTGTAAAACTCCATTGGTAATGTCTCTCTCAGTATTGCAAAACTCCACTGGTAATGTTCATCTCAGAATTGTAAAACTGCATTGGTATTATCTCTCTCAGTAGTGTAAAAGTCCATTGGTAATGTCACTCTCAGCATTGTAAAACTCCATTCGTAATATCTCTCACAGAATTGTAAAACTCCATTGTTAATGTCACTCTCAATATTGTAAAACTCCATTGGTAATTTCACACTCAGTATTGTAAAACCCCATTTGTAATGTCTCTCTCAGCATTGCAAAGCTCCATAGGTAATATCTCTCTCAGCATTGTAAAACTCCATTGGTAATATCTCTCTCAGCATTGTAAAACTCCATTGGTAATGTCACTCACAATATTGTAAAACTCCATTGGTAATTTCACTCTCAGTGTTGTAAAACTCCACTGGTAATATCTATCTCAGTATTGTAAAACTCCATTGGTAATATCCCTCTCAGGAATGTAAAACTCCATTGGTAATATCAACCTCAGCATTATAAAACTCCATTGGTAATATCTCTCTCAGTATTGTAAAACTCCACTGGAAATATCACGCTCAGCACTGTAAAATTCGATTGCTAATGACACACACTGTATTGTAAAACTCCATTGGTAATATCACTCTCAGCATGGTAAAACTCCATTGGTAATATCTCTCGCAGTAATGTAAAACTCCATTGGTAATATCACTCTCAGCATGGTAAAACTCCATTGGTAATATCTCTCTCAGTAATGTAAAACTCCATTGGTAATGTCACTCTCAGCATTGTAAAACTTCATTGGTAATATCAGTTAAAGTACTGTAAAATTCCATTGGTAATGTCTCTCTCAGTATTGTAAAGCTCCATTGGTAAAGTCACTCTCAACATTGTAAAATTCAATTCGTAATATTTCTCTCAGCATTGTAAAACTCCATTGGTAATGTCTCTCTCAGTATCGCAAAACTCCACTGGTAATGTCTATCTCAGTATTGTAAAAGTCCATTGGTATTATCTCTCTCAGTATTGTAAAACTCCATTGGGAATATCTCTCTCAGTATTGTAAAACTCCATTGGTAATATCACTCTCAGTATTGTAAAACTCCATTGGTAATATCAGTTAAAGTACTGTAAAATTCCATTGGTAATGTCTCTCTCAGTATTGTAAAGCTCCATTGGTAAAGTCACTCTCAACATTGTAAAATTCCATTGGTAATATCTCTCTCAGCATTGTAAAACTCCATTGGTAATGTCTCTCTCAGTATCGCAAAACTCCACTGGTAATGTCTATCTCAGTATTGTAAAAGTCCATTGGTATTATCTCTCTCAGTATTGTAAAACTCCATTGGGAATATCTCCTCAGATTTTTTGTAATATCTCTCTCAGTATTGTAAAACTCCATTGGTAATGTCACTCTCAGTATTGTAAAACTCCATTGGTAATATCAGTTAAAGTACTGTAAAATTCCATTGGTAATGTCTCTCTCAGTATTGTAAAACTCCATTGGTAAAGTCACTCTCAACATTGTAAAATTCCATTGGTAATATCTCTCTCAGCATTGTTAAACTCCATTGGTAATGGCTCTCTCAGTATTGCAAAGCTCCACTGGTAATGTCTATCTCAGTATTGTAAAAGTCCATTGCTATTATATCTCTCAGTATTGCAAAACTCCATTGGGAATATCACTCTCAGTATTGCAAAACCTCACTTGTAATATCTCTCTCAGTAGTGTAAAACTCCATTGGTAATATCTCTCTCCGCATTGTAAAACTCCTTTGGTAATATCTCTCTCAGCATTGTAAAACTCCATTGGGAATATCACTCTCAGTATTGCAAAACCTCACTTGTAATATCTCTCTCAGTAGTGTAAAACTCCATTGGTAATATCTCTCTCAGCATTGTAAAACTCCATTCGTAACGTTTCTCTCAGCATTGTAAAACTCCATTGGTAAGGTCTCTCACAGTATTGTAAAACTCCATTGGTAATGTCACTCTCAATATTGTAAAATTCCATTGGTAATTTCACTCTCAGTATTGTAAAACTCCATTCGTAATGTCTCTCTTAGCATTGTAAAACTCAATTGGTAATATCTCTCTCAGCACTGTAAAACTCCAATGGTAATATCACACTCAGTATTGGAAAACTCCATTGGTAATATCGAAGTCAGTACTGTAAAACTCCATTGGTAATGTCATTCTCAGTATTGTAAAACTCCTTTGTTATATCACTCGAAGTACTGTAAAACTCCATTGGTAATATCTCTCTCAGTAGTGTAAAACCCCATTTGTAATGTCTCTCTCAGCATTGCAAAGCTCCATAGGTAATATCTCTCTCAGTTTTGTAAAACTCCACTGGTAATATCTATCTCAGTATTGTAAAACTCCATTGGTAATATCCCTCTCAGGAATGTAAAACTCCATTGGTAATATGAACCTCAGCATTATAAAACTCCATTGGTAATATCTCTCTCAGTGTTGTAAAACGCCACTGGAAATATCACGCTCAGCACTGTAAAATTCGATTGCTAATGGCACACACTGTATTGTAAAACTCCATTGGTAATATCACTCTCTTCATGGTAAAACTCCATTGGTAATATCTCTCTGAGTATTGTAAAACTCCATTGGTAATATCTCTCTCAGTAATGTAAAACTCCATTGGTAATATCACTCTCAGTATTGTAAAACTCCATTGGTAATATCAGTTAAAGTACTGTAAAATTCCATTGGTAATGTCTCTCTCAGTATTGTAAAGCTCCATTGGTAAAGTCACTCTCAACATTGTAAAATTCAATTGGTTATATCTCTCTCAGCATTGTAAATCTCCATTGGTAATGTCTCTCTCAGCAATGAAAGTCTCCATTGCTAATATATCACTCAGCATTGTAAAACTCGATAGGTAATATCTCCCTCAGTATTGTCAAACTCCATTGGTAATATCTCTCTCAGTATTGTAAAACTCCATTGGTAATGTTTTTTTTAAAGCAACACAGCACGGGAAACAGGCCCTTCGGCCCAACGAGCTCGCGCCGCCGTCATACCAAATACATTATCCTATTTTAATATTCCGATATAATAATATATATATTATTCCAAATATGGAAAATTTTCACCATAGGGACAATTTGTTACCCAATCAGCCTAAGAGCGAATTTTTGGGTTGTGGGAGGAAACCGGAGTGCCCGGAGAAAACCCACGCAACCACGGGGAGAACGCGCAAACTCCCGCAGACACCGGCCCAATTCCAAGTGTCTGCACAGCCACATCGATAGTCTCTGAGCTGTCATGGTGTTGATCTCCATATTGTAAAAGTCCATTGTAATATCACTCGAAGGACTGTAAAACTCAATTGGTAATATCACTCTCAGTATTGTAAACTCCATTGCTAATATCTCTCTCAGTATTGTAAAACTCCATTGGTAATGTCACTCTCAGCATTGTAAAACTCCATTGGGAATATCACTCTCAGTATTGCAAAACCCCATGGGTAATATCTCTCTCAGTAGTGTAAAACTCCATTGGTAATATGTCTGTCCGCATTGTAAAACTCCTTTGGTTATATCTCTCTCAGTATTGTAAAACTCCATTCGTAACGTCTCTCTCAGCATTGTAAAACTCCATTGGTAATATCTCTCACAGTATTGTAAAACTCCATTGGCAATGTCACTCACAATATTGTAAAAGTCCATTGGTAATTTCACTCTCAGTATTGTAAAACTCCATTCGTAATGTCTCACTCAGCATTCTAAAACTCCATTGGTAATATCTCTCTCAGCACTGTAAAACTCCGTTGGTAATATCACACTCAGTATTGAAAAACTCCATTGGTAATATCGATCTCAGTATTGTAAAACTCCATTGGTAATGTCATTCTCAGTATTGTAAAACTCCATTGGTAATGTCATTCTCAGTATTGTAAAACTCCATTGGTAATATCTCTCTGAGTATTGTAAAACTCCATTGGTAATATCTCCCTCAGTATTGTCAACTTCCATTGGGATTATCTCTCCACGCATTCTCAAACTCCATTAGTAATATCACTCTCAGTATTGTAACACTCCATTGGTAATATCACTCTCAGTATTGTAAAACCCCACTGGTAATATCTTTCTCAGTATTGTAATACTCCATTGGTAATGTCTCTCTCATCAATGTAAAACTCTAATGGTAATATCTCTCTGAGTATTGTAAAACTCCATTGGTAATATCTCTCTTAGTATGGAAAAACTCCATTGGTAAAATCACTCTCAGCATTGTAAAACTCCATTGGTAATGTTGCTCCCAGTATTGCAAAACTCCACTGGTAATGTCTATCTCAGTATTATAAAACTCCATTGGTATTATCTCTCAGTATTGTAAAACTCCATTCGGAATATCTCTCTCAGCATTGTAAAACACCATTGGTAATATCTCTCTCAGCATTGCAAAACTTCATCGGTAATATCTCTCTCAGCATTGTAAAGCTCCATTGGAAATATGTCTCTCAGCATTGCAAAACTCCATTGGTAATGTCACTCACAATATTGTAAAACTCCATTGGTAATTTCACTCTCAGTTTTGTAAAACTCCACTGGTAATATCTATCTCAGTATTGTAAAACCCCATTGGTAATATCCCTCAAAGCATTGTAAAACTCCATTGGTAATATCAACCTCAGCATTATAAAACTCCATTGGTAATATCTCTCTCAGTATTGCAAAACTCCACTGGAAATATCACGCTCAGCATTGTAAAATTCGATTGCTAATGGCACACTCTGTATTGTAAAACTCCATTGGTAATATCTCTCTCAGTATTGTAAAACTCCATTGGTAATGTCACTCTCAGCATTGTAAAACTCCATTGGTAACATCACTTAAAGTGCTGTAAAATTCCTTGGTAATGTCTCTGTCAGTATGGTAAACCTCCATTGGTAAAGTCACTCTCAGCATTGTAACACTCCAATGGTAATATCTCTCTCAGCATTGTAA
The DNA here is from genome assembly GCA_024679065.1 of Sphyrna mokarran. Taxonomy (NCBI): domain Eukaryota; kingdom Metazoa; phylum Chordata; class Chondrichthyes; order Carcharhiniformes; family Carcharhinidae; genus Sphyrna; species Sphyrna mokarran. Next base: position 79,384,363 of record JAGIQG010000003.1, read on the forward strand.
AACTCCATTGGTAATGTCTCTCTCAGTATTGCAAATCTCCACTGGTAATGTCCATCTCAGTATTGTAAAAGTCCATTGGTATTATCTCTCTCAGTATTGTAAAACTCCATTACGAATATCTCTCTCAGCATTGTAAAACTCCATTGGTAATATCTCTCTCAGCATTGTAAAAGTCCATTGGTAATATCTCTCTCAGTAGTGTAAAACTCCATTGGTAATGTCACTGTCAGCATTGTAAAACTCCATTGGTAATATCTCTCTCAGCATTGTAAAACTCCATTCGTAATATCTCACACAGTATTGTAAACGTCCATTGTTAATGTCACTCTCAATATTGTAAAAGTCCATTGGTAATTTCACTCTCAGTATTGTAAAACCCCATTTGTAATGTCTTTCCCTGTATTGTAAAACTCCTTTTGTAATATCTCTCTCAGCATTGTAAAACTCCATTGCTAATGTCACTCTCAGCATTGGAAAACTCCATTGGTAATATCACTCTCAGTATTGTAAAACCCCACCTGTAATATCTCGCTCAGTATTGTAAAATTCCATTGGTAATGTCTCTCTCAGCATTGCAAAACTCAAATGGTAATATCTCTCTCAGTAGTGTAAAGCTCCGCTGGTAATGTCACTCTCAGCATTGTAAAACTCCATTTGTAACGTCTCTCTCTGCATTGTAAAACTCGATTGGTAACATCTCTCTCAGCATTGTAAAACTCCATTGGTAATATCTCTCTCAGTATTGAGAAACTCCATTGGTAATGTCACACTCAGCATTGTGAAACTCCATTGGTAATATCTCTCTCGGCATTGTAAAACTCCATTGGTAATATTTCTCACAGTATTGTAAAACTCCATTGTTAATGTCACTCTCAATATTGTAAAAATCCATTGGTAATTTCACTCTCAGTATTGTAAAACCCCATTTGTAATGTCTCTCTCAGCATTGTAAAGCTCCATAGGTAATTTCTCTCTCAGCATATTAAAACTCCATTGGTAATATCACTCACATTATTGTAAAATTCCATTGGTAATTTCACTCTCAGTTTTGTAAAACTCCATTGGTAGTATCTCCCTCAGCATTCTAAAACTCCATTGGTAATATCACGCTCAGTATTGTAAAACTCCATCGGCAATATCTCTCTCAGTATTTAAAATCCATTGGTTATATCAATCTCAGTAGTGTAAAACTCCATTGGTAATATCTCTCTCAGTATTGTAAAACTCCATTGGTAATGTCACTCTCAGCACTGCAAAACTCCATTGGTAATGTCATTTTCCGTATTGTAAAACTCCATTAGTAATATCTCTCACAGTATTGTAAAACTCCAATGGTAATATCACTCCCAGCATTGTAAAGCTCAATTTGTAATGTCTCTCTCAGCATTGTAAAACTCCATTGGTAATATCTCTCTCAGCATTGTAAAACACCATTGGTAATATCTCTCTCAGTATTGTAAAACTCCATTGGTAATGTCAGTCTCAGTATTGTCAAACTAGGTTGGTAATGTCTCTCTCAGTATTGTAAAACTCCATTTCTAATATGTCTTTCAGCATTGTAAAACTCCATTGGTAATATCAGTCTCAGCATTGTAAAACACCATTGGTAATATTTCTCTCAGCATTGTAAGACTCCATTGTTAACATCATTCTCAGTATTGTAAAACTCCTTTTGTAATATCTCTCTTAGCATTGTAAAACTCCATTGGTAATTTCACTCTCAGCAATGTAAAACTCCATAGGTAATATCACTCTCAGTATTGTAAAACCCCACTGGTAATATCTCTCTCAGTATTGTAAAATTCCACTGGTAATGTCTCTCTCAATGTTGGAAAACTCCATTGGTAATTTCACTCTCAGTATTGTAAAACTCCATTTGTAATGTCTCTCTCAGCAATGAAAGTCTCCATTGGTAATATATCACTAAGCATTGTAAAACTCGATAGGTAATATCGCTCTCAGAATTGGAGAACTCCATTGGTAATATCTCTCTCAATATTGTGAAACTCCATTGGTAATGTTGATCTCCATATTGTAAAAGTCCATTGTAATATCACTCGAAGGACTGTAAAACTCAATTGGTAATATCACTCTCAGTATTGTAAACTCCATTCCTAATATCTCTCTCAGTATTGTAAAACTCCATTGGTAATGTCACTCTCAGCATTGTAAAACTCCATTGGGAATATCACTCTCAGTATTGCAAAACCCCATGGGTAATATCTCTCTCAGTAGTGTAAAACTCCATTGGTAATATGTCTGTCCGCATTGTAAAACTCCTTTGGTTATATCTCTCTCAGTATTGTAAAACTCCATTCGTAACGTCTCTCTCAGCGTTATAAAACTCCATTGGTAATATCTCTCAAAGTATTGTAAAACTCCATTGGCAATGTCACTCACAATATTGTAAAAGTCCATTGGTAATTTCACTCTCAGTATTGTAAAACTCCATTTGTAATGTCTCTCTCAGCAATGAAAGTCTCCATTGGTAATATCACACTCAGTATTGAAAAACTCCATTGGTAATTTCACTCTCAGTTTTGTAAACCTCCACTGGTAATATCTATCTCAGTATTGTAAAACTCCATTGGTAATATCCCTCTCAGGAATGTAACTCCATTGGTAATATCAACCCAGCATTATAAAACTCCATTGGTAATATCTCTCTCAGTATTGTAAAACTCCACTGGAAATATCCGCTCAGCATTGTAAAATTCGATTGCTAATGCACACACTGTATTGTAAAACTCCATTGGTAATATCACTCTCAGCATGTAAAACTCCATTGGTAATATCTCCTCAGTATGTAAAACTCCATTGGTAATATCACTTCAGCATGGTAAAATCCATTGGTAATATCTTCTAGTATGTAAACTCCATGGTATGTCACTCTCAGCATTGTAAAACTCCATTGGTAATATCAGTTAAAGTACTGTAAAATTCCATTGGTAATGTCTCTCTCAGTATTGTAAAACTCCATTGGTAATGTCTCTCTCAGTATCGCAAAACTCCACTGGTAATGTCTATCTCAGTATTGTAAAAGTCCATTGGTATTATCTCTCTCAGTATTGTAAAACTCCATTGGGAATATCTCTCTCAGTATTGTAAAACTCCATTGGTAATGTCACTCTCACTACTGTAAAACTCCATTGGTAATATCTCTCCCAGTATTGCAAAACTCCTTTGGTAATGTCACTCTCAGTATTGTAAAACTCCATTGGTAATATTTCGCTCAGCATTGTAAGACTCCATTGTTAATATCATTCTCAGTATTGTAAAACTCCTTTTGTAATATCTCTCTCAGCATTGTAAAACTCCATTGGTAATTTCACTCTCAGCATTGTAAAACTCCATAGGTAATATCACTCTCAGTATTGTAAAACCCCACTGGTAATATCTCTCTCAGTATTGTAAAATTCCATTGGTAATGTCTCTCTCAGCAGTGCAAAACTCAAAAGGTAATATCTCACGCAGTATTGTAAAACTCCATGGGTAATGTCACTCTCAATGTTGGAAAACTCCATTGGTAATTTCACTCTCAGTATTGTAAAACTCCATTTGTAATGTCTCTCTCAGCAATGAAAGTCTCCATCGGTAATATATCACTCAGCATTGTAAAACTCGATAGGTAATATCGCTCTAAGAATTGGAGAACTCCATTGGTAATATCTCTCTCAGTATTGTAAAACTCCCTTGGTAATGTTGATCTCAATATTGTAAAAGTCCATTGTAATATCACTCGAAGGACTGTAAAACTCAATTGGTAATATCACTCAGTATTGTAAACTCCATTGCTAATATCTCTCTCAGTATTGTAAAACTCCATTGGTAATGTCACTGTCAGCATTGTAAAACTCCATTGGGAATATCACTCTCAGTATTGCAAAACCCCATGGGTAATATCTCTCTCAGTAGTGTAAAACTCCATTGGTAATATATCTGTCCGCATTGTAAAACTCCTTTGGTTATATCTCTCTCAGTATTGTAAAACTCCATTCGTAACGTCTCTCTCAGCGTTGTAAAACTCCATTGGTAATATCTCTCACAGTATTGTAAAACTCCATTGGCAATGTCACTCACAATATTGTAAAAGTCCATTGGTAATTTCACTCTCAGTATTGTAAAACTCCATTCGTAACGTCTCTCTCAGCATTGTAAAACTCCATTGCTAATATCTCTCACAGTATTGTAAAACTCCATTGGCAATGTCACTCACAATATTGTAAACGTCCATTGGTAATTTCACTCTCAGTATTGTAAAACTCCATTCGTAATGTCTCACTCAGCATTCTAAAACTCCATTGGTAATATCTCTCTCAGCACTGTAAAATTCCGTTGGTAATATCACACTCAGTATTGAAAAACTCCATTGGTAATATCGATCTCAGTATTGTAAAACTCCATTGGTAATATCTCCCTCAGTATTGTCAACCTCCATTGGGATTATCTCTCCACACATTCTAAAACTCCATTCGTAATATCACTCTCAGTATTGTAACACTCCATTGGTAATATCACTCTCAGTATTGTAAAACCCCACTGGTAATATCTTTCTCAGTATTGTAATACTCCATTGGTAATGTCTCTCTCATCAATGTAAAACTCTAATGGTAATATCTCTCTGAGTATTGTAAAACTCCATTGGTAATATCTCTCTCAGTATGGAAAAACTCCATTGGTAAAATCACTCTCAGCATTGTAAAACTCCATTGGTAATGTTGCTCCCAGTATTGCAAAACTCCACTGGTAATGTCTATCTCAGTATTATAAAAGTCCATTGGTATTATCTCTCTCAGTATTGTAAAACTCCATTCGGAATATCTCTCTCAGCATTGTAAAACACCATTGGTAAGATCTCTCTCAGCATTGCAAAACTCCATTGGAAATATGTCTCTCAGCATTGCAAAACTCCATTGGTAATGTCACTCACAATATTGTAAAACTCCATTGGTAATTTCACTCTCAGTTTTGTAAAACTCCACTGGTAATATCTATCTCAGTATTGTAAAACCCCATTGGTAATATCCCTCAAAGCATTGTAAAACTCCATTGGTAATATCAGTTAAAGTACTGTAAAATTCCATTGGTAATGTCTCTCTCAGTATTGTAAAGCTCCATTGGTAAAGTCACTCTCAACATTGTAAAATTCAATTGGTAATATCTATCTCAGCATTGTAAAACTCCATTGGTAATGTCTCTCTCAGTATCGCAAAACTCCACTGGTAATGTCTATCTCAGTATTGTAAAAGTCCATTGGTATTATCTCTCTCAGTATTGTAAAACTCCATTGGGAATATCTCTCTCAGTATTGTAAAACTCCTTTGGTAATATCACTCTCAGTATTGTAAAACTCCATTGGTAATATCAGTTAAAGTACTGTAAAATTCCATTGGTAATGTCTCTCTCAGTATTGTAAAACTCCATTGGTAAAGTCACTCTCAACATTGTAAAATTCCATTGGTAATATCTCTCTCAGCATTGTTAAACTCCATTGGTAATGGCTCTCTCAGTATTGCAAAGCTCCACTGGTAATGTCTATCTCAGTATTGTAAAAGTCCATTGCTATTATAGCTCTCAGTATTGCAAAACTCCATTGGGAATATCACTCTCAGTATTGCAAAACCCCACTTGTAATATCTCTCTCAGTAGTGTAAAACTCCATTGGTAATATCTCTCTTCGCATTGTAAAACTCCTTTGGTAACGTCTCTCTCAGCATTGTAAAACTCCATTGGTAGGTCTCTCACAGTATTGTAAAACTCCATTGGTAATGTCACTCTCAATATTGTAAAATTCCATTGGTAATTTCACTCTCAGTATTGTAAAACTCCATTCGTAATGTCTCTCTTAGCACTGTAAAACTCCATTGGTAATATCACACTCAGTATTGGAAAACTCCATTGGTAATATCGAAGTCAGTACTGTAAAACTCCATTGGTAATATCTCTCTCAGTAGTGTAAAACCCCATTTGTAATGTCTCTCTCAGCATTGCAAAGCTCCATAGGTAATATCTCTCTCAGTTTTGTAAAACTCCACTGGTAATATCGATCTCAGTATTGTAAAACTCCATTGGTAATATCCCTCTCAGGAATGTAAAACTCCATTGGTAATATCAACCTCAGCAGTATAAAACTCCATTGGTAATATCTGTCTCAGTGTTGTAAAACTCCACTGGAAATATCACGCTCAGCATTGTAAAATTCGATTGCTAATGGCACACACTGTATTGTAAAACTCCATTGGTAATATCACTCTCTTCATGGTAAATCTCCATTGGTAATATCTCTCTGAGTATTGTAAAACTCCATTGGTAATATCTCTCTGAGTATTGGAAAACTCCATTGGTAATATCTCTCTCAGTAATGTAAAACTCCATTCGTAATGTCACTCTCAGCATTCTAAAACTCCATTGGTAATATCAGTTAAAGTACTGTAAAATTCCATTGGTAATGTCTCTCTCAGTATTGTAAAGCTCCATTGGTAAAGTCACTCTCAACATTGTAAAATTCAATTGGTTATATCTCTCTCAGCATTGTAAAACTCCATTGGTAATGTCTCTCTCAGTATCGCAAAACTCCACTGGTAATGTCTATCTCAGTATTGTAAAAGTCCATTGGTATTATCTCTCTCAGTATTGTAAAACTCCATTGGGAATATCTCTCTCAGTATTGTAAAACTCCATTGGTAATGTCACTCTCAGTACTGTAAAACTCCATTGGTAATATCAGTTAAAGTACTGTAAAATTCCATTGGTAATGTCTCTCTCAGTATTGTAAAACTCCATTGGTAAAGTCACTCTCAACATTGTAAAATTCCATTGGTAATATCTCTCTCAGCATTGTTAAACTCCATTGTAAGGGCTCTCTCAGTATTGCAAAGCTCCACTGATAATGTCTATCTCAGTATTGTAAAAGTCCATTGCTATTATATCTCTCAGTATTGCAAAACTCCATTGGGAATATCACTCTCAGTATTACAAAACCCCACTTGTAATATCTATCTCAGTAGTGTAAAACGCCATTGGTAATATCTCTCTCCGCATTGTAAAACTCCTTTGGTAATATCTCTCTCAGCATTGTAAAACTCCATTCGTAACGTCTGTCTCAGCATTGTAAAACTCCATTGGTAAGGTCTCTCACAGTATTGTAAAACTCCATTGATAATGTCACTCTCAATATTGTAAAATTCCATTGGTAATTTCAGTCTCAGTATTGTAAAACTCCATTCGTAATGTCTCTCTCAGCATTGTAAAACTCAATTGGTAATATCTCTCTCAGCACCGTAATACTCCATTGGTAATATCACACTCAGTATTGGAAAACTCCATTGGTAATATCGAAGTCAGTACTGTAAAACTCCATTGGTAATGTCATTCTCAGTATTGTAAAACTCCTTTGTTATATCACTCGAAGTACTGTAAAACTCCATTGGTAATATCTCTCTCAGTAGTGTAAAACTCCATTGGTAATATCTCCCTCATTATTGTCAAACTCCATTGGTAATATCTCTCTCAGAATTGTAAAACTCAAATGGTAACATCTCTCTCAGTATGGTAATGCTCCATTGGTAATGTCACTCTCAGCATTGTAAAACTTCATTGGTAATATCACTCTCAGTATTGTAAAATCCCACTGGTAATATCTCTCTCAGTAGTGTAAAACTCAGTTGGTAATATCACTCTCAGCATTGCAAAACTCCATTGATAATATCTCTTTCAGTATTGTAAAACTCCATTTGTAATGTCTCTCTTAGCCACGTAAAACACAGTGGTAATATATCTATCGTAGTGTAAAACTCATTGTAATAGTCACTCTCAGCCACTGTTAAAACTCAATCGCGTAATATCTCTCTCAGCCCGTGTAAAACTCCATTAGTAATATTTCTTCGACAGACTGTAAAACTAGATTTGATTAATGTCACTCCCAAATATTGTTTAAAAATCCATTAGTAATTTCACTACTAAGTATTGTAAAAACCCATTTACATAGAAATAGAACATAGAACAATAACAGCACAGAAAGGCCTCGGCTTCGATGTTGTTGCCGACCAAAATAAAAAGCAAATGCCCCTCGAAACTAAACCATTCCCTTCCAGCCATATACTTATCAACTAAAATCTTAACGCCACCAAACTGAGGCGCATTACAACAGCTGCAGCAGGGCATTCAACTCCATAATCCACTCTTTGAGTAAAGAACCTACCTCTGATATCAGTCTATAAACTCTACCCTTAATTTAAAGTTCGTTGTGTCCCTGTGCTAGCTTTTTCCACACTAGGAAAAAGGGCTATCACTGTCCACCCTATCCAAACCTCTAATATACTATATGAAATTATATGAAATCTATATTTGTAATGTCTCTGTCAGCATTGTAAAGCTCCATAGGTAATTTCTCTGTCCGCCATTGTAAAACTCCTTTGGTTATATCTCTCTCAGCGAGTGACAAAACTCCATTCGTAACGTCTCTCTCAGCATTCTAAAATCACTGGATATCACTCTCGTTACTGGTAATAACACCACTGGTAAATATCTCTCTCAGTATTGTAAAAACCCCGTATCGTAATGGCTCTCCTCCAGCATTGTAAACTCCAATGTGTCATATTCCTCAGTATTGTAATACTCATTGCTACTGTCTCTTCATCAAGCTAAAACCTCTAATGGTAATATCTCTCTCAGTATTGTAAAACACCTTTGGTAATATCTCCCTCAGTGTTGTAAAACTCCATTGGTAATGTCTCTCTCAGCATTGTAAAATTCAATTGGTCGTATCTCTGTCAGTATTGTAAAACTCCTTTTCTAATATCACTCACAGTATTGTAAAACTCCATTGGTAATATCACTCTCAGTATTGTAAAACTCCACTGGTAATGTCGCTCCCAGTATTGTAAAACTCCATTGGTTATATCTCTCTCAGTACTGTAAAACTCCATTGGTAACATCACTCTCAGTATTTTCAGCCTCCATTGGTAATGTCACTCTCAATATTGTAAAACTCCATTGAAAATATCACTCTCAGAATTGCAAAACTCCATTAGTAATATCACTCTCAGTACTGTAAAACTCCATTGGTATTATCTCTCTCAGTATTGTAAGACTCCACTGGTAATTTCCTTCTCAGTATTGTAAAACTCCTTTTGTAATATCTCTCTCTGCATTGTAAAACTCCATTGGTAATTTCACTCTCAGCATTGTAAAACTCCATAGGTAATATCACTCTCAGTATGGTAAAACCCCACTGGTAATATCTCTCTCAGTATTGTAAAATTCCATTGGTAATGTCTCTCTCAGCATTGCAAAACTCAAATGGTAATATCTCACGCAGTATTGTAAAACTCCATGGGTAATGTCACTCTCAAAGTTGGAAAACTCCATTGGTAATTTCACTCTCAGTATTGTAAAACTCCATTTGTAATGTCTCTCTTAGCAATGAAAGTCTCCATTGCTAATATATCACTCAGCATTGTAAAACTCGATAGGTAATATCGCTCTCAGAATTGGAGAACTCCATTGGTAATATCTCTCTCAGTATTGTAAAACTCCATTGGTAATGTTTTTTTTTTAAAGCAACACAGCACGGGAAACAGGCCCTTCAGCCCAACGAGCCCGCGCCGCCGTCATACCAAATACATTATCCTATTTTAATATTCCGATATAATAATATATATATTATTCCAAATATGGAAAATTTTCACCATAGGGACAATTTGTTACCCAATCAGCCTAAGAGCGAATTTTTGGGTTGTGGGAGGAAACCGGAGTGCCCGGAGAAAACCCACGCAACCACGGGGAGAACGCGCAAACTCCCGCAGACACCGGCCCAATTCCAAGTGTCTGCACAGCCACATCGATAGTCTCTGAGCTGTCATGGTGTTGATCTCCATATTGTAAAAGTCCATTGTAATATCACTCGAAGGACTGTAAAACTCAAATTGGTAATATCACTCTCAGTATTGTAAACTCCATTGCTAATATCTCTCTCAGTATTGTAAAACTCCATTGGTAATGTCACTCTCAGCATTGTAAAACTCCATTGGGAATATCACTCTCAGTATTGCAAAACCCCATGGGTAATATCTCTCTCAGTAGTGTAAAACTCCATTGGTAATATGTCTGTCCGCATTGTAAAACTCCTTTGGTTATATCTCTCTCAGTATTGTAAAACTCCATTCGTAACGTCTCTCTCAGCATTGTAAAACTCCATTGGTAATATCTCTCACAGTATTGTAAAACTCCATTGGCAATGTCACTCACAATATTGTAAAAGTCCATTGGTAATTTCACTCTCAGTATTGTAAAACTCCATTCGTAATGTCTCACTCAGCATTCTAAAACTCCATTGGTAATATCTCTCTCAGCACTGTAAAACTCCGTTGGTAATATCACACTCAGTATTGAAAAACTCCATTGGTAATATCGATCTCAGTATTGTAAAACTCCATCGGTAATATCTCCCTCAGTATTGTCAACTTCCATTGGGATTATCTCTCCACGCATTCTGAAACTCCATTAGTAATATCACTCTCAGTATAGTAACACTCCATTGGTAATATCACTCTCAGTATTGTAAAACCCCACTGGTAATATCTTTCTCAGTATTGTAATACTCCATTGGTAATGTCTCTCTCATCAATGTAAAACTCTAATGGTAATATCTCTCTGAGTATTGTAAAACTCCATTGGTAATATCTCTCTCAGTATGGAAAAACTCCATTGGTAAAATCACTCTCAGCATTGTAAAACTCCACTGGTAATGTTGCTCCCAGTATTGCAAAACTCCACTGGTAATGTCTATCTCAGTATTATAAAAGTCCATTGGTATTATCTCTCTCAGTATTGTAAAACTCCATTCGGAATATCTCTCTCAGCATTGTAAAACACCATTGGTAAGATCTCTCTCAGCATTGCAAAACTTCATCGGTAATATCTCTCTCAGCATTGTAAAGCTCCATTGGAAATATGTCTCTCAGCATTGCAAAACTCCATTGGTAATGTCACTCACAACATTGTAAAACTCCATTGGTAATTTCACTCTCAGTTTTGTAAAACTCCACTGGTAATATCTATCTCAGTATTGTAAAACCCCATTGGTAATATCCCTCAAAGCATTGTAAAACTCCATTGGTAATATCAACCTCAGCATTGTAAAATTCGATTGCTAATGGCACACTCTGTATTGTAAAACTCCATTGGTAATATCACTCTCAGCATGGTAAAACTCCATTGGTAATATCTCTCTGAGTATTGTAAAACTCCATTGGTAATATCTCTCTGAGTATTGTAAAACTCCATTGGTAATATCTCTCTCAGTATTGTAAAACTCCATTGGTAATGTCACTCTCAGCATTGCAAAACTCAAATGGTAATATCTGACGCGGTATTGTAAAACTCCATGGGTAATGTCACTCTCAATGTTGGAAAACTCCATTGGTAATTTCACTCTCAGTATTGTAAAACTCCATTTGTAATGTCTCTCTCAGCAATGAAAGTCTCCATTGGTAATATATCACTCAGCATTGTAAAACTCGATAGGTAATTTCGCTCTCAGAATTGGAGAACTCCGTTGGTAATATCTCTCTCAGTATTGTAAAACTCCCTTGGTAATGTTGATCTCAATATTGTAAAAGTCCATTGGTAATATCACTCGAAGGACTGTAAAACTCAATTGGTAATATCACTCTCAGTATTGTAAACTCCATTGCTAATATCTCTCTCAGTATTGTAAAACTCCATTGGTAATGTCACTCTCAGCATTGTAAAACTCCATTGGGAATATCACTCTCAGTATTGCAAAACCCCATGGGTAACATCTCTCTCAGTAGTGTAAAACTCCATTGGTAATATGTCTGTCCGCATTGTAAAACTCCTTTGGTTATATCTCTCTCAGTATTGTAAAACTCCATTCGTAACGTCTCTCTCAGCGTTGTAAAACTCCATTGGTAATATCTCTCACAGTATTGTAAAACTCCATTGGCAATGTCACTCACAATACTGTAAAAGTCCCTTGGTAATTTCACTCTCAGTATTGTAAAACTCCATTCGTAACGTCTCTCTCAGCATTGTAAAACTCCATTGGTAATATCTCTCACAGTATTGTAAAACTCCATTGGCAATGTCACTCACAATATTGTAAAAGTCCATGGGTAATTTCACTCTCAGTATTGTAAAACTCCATTCGTAATGTCTCACTCAGCATTCTAAAACTCCATTGGTAATATCTCTCTCAGCACTCTCTCATCAATGTAAAACTCTAATGGTAATATCTCTCTGAGTATTGTAAAACACCATTGGTAATATCTCTCTCAGTATGGAAAAACTCCATTGGTAAAATCACTCTCAGCATTGTAAAACTCCATTGGTAATGTTGCTCCCAGTATTGCAAAACTCCACTGGTAATGTCTATCTCAGTATTATAAAACTCCATTGGTATTATCTCTCTCAGTATTGTAAAACTCCATTCGGAATATCTCTCTCAGCATTGTAAAACACCAATGGTAATATCTCTCTCAGGATTGCAAAACTTCATCGGTAATATCTCTCTCAGCATTGTAAAGCTCCATTGGAAATATGTCTCTCAGCATTGCAAAACTCCATTGGTAATGTCACTCACAATATTGTAAAACTCCATTGGTAATTTCACTCTCAGTTTTGTAAAACTCCACTGGTAATATCTATCTCAGTATTGTAAAACTCCATTGGTAATATCCCTCTCAGGAATGTAAAACTCCATTGGTAATATCAACCTCAGCATTATAAAACTCCATTGGTAATATCTCTCTCAGTATTGTAAAACTCCACTGGAAATATCACGCTCAGCATTGTAAAATTCGATTGCTAATGGCACACACTGTATTGTAAAACTCCATTGGTAATATCACTCTCAGCATGGCAAAACTCCATTGGTAATATCTCTCTGAGTATTGTAAAACTCCATTGGTAATATCTCTCTCAGTACTGTAAAACTCCATTGGTAATATCTCTCTCAGTATTGTAAAACTCCACTGGAAATATCACGCTCAGCATTGTAAAATTCGATTGCTAATGGCACACTCTGTATTGTAAAACTCCATTGGTAATATCACTCTCAGCATGGCAAAACTCCATTGGTAATATCTCTCTGAGTATTGTAAAACTCCATTGGTAATATCTCTCTCAGTATTGTAAAACTCCATTGGTAATGTCACTCTCAGTAGTGTAAAACTCCATTGGTAATATCAGTTAAAGTACAGTAAAATTCCATTTGTAGTGTCTCTCTCAGCATTGTAAAACTCCATTGGTAATGTCTCTCTCAGTATTGCAAAACTCCACTGGTAATGTGTATCTCAGTATTGTAAAAGTCCATTGGTATTATCTCTCTCAGCATTGTAAAACTTCATTGGGAATATCTCACTCAGCATTCTAAAACTCCATTGGTAATATCTCTCTCAGTATTGTAAAACTCCATTGGTAATGTCACTCTCAGTACTGTAAAACTCCATTGGTAATATCTCACCCAGTATTCTAAAACTCCATAGGTAATATCTCTCTCAGTATTGTAAAACTCCATTGGTAATATCTCTCTCAGTATTGTAAAACTCCATTGGTAATGTCACTCTCAGTATTGTAAAGCTCCATTGGTAATATCACTTTCAGTATTGCAAAACTCCATTGGTAATATCAGTTAAAGTACTATAAAATTCCATTGGTAATGTCTCACTCAGTATTGTAAAACTCCATTGGTAAAGTCAGTCTCAACATTGTAAAATTCCATTGGTAATATCTCTCTCAGCATTGTAAAACTCCATTGGAAATGGTTCTCTCAGTATTGCAAAGCTCCACTGGTAATGTCTATCTCAGTATTGTAAAAGTCCATTGGCATAATCTCTCTCAGTATTGTAAAACTCCATTGGGAATATCTCTCTCATTATTGTAAAACTACATTGGAAATATCTCTCTCAGCATTGTAAAACTCCATTGGTAATATCTCACCCAGTATTCTAAAAGTCCATTGTAAGTATGTCTCTCAGTATTGTAAAACTCCATTGGTAATATCACTCTCAGTATTGTAAAACTCCATTGGCAATATCTCTCTCAGTATTGTAAAACTCCATTGGTAATATCTCTCTTAGTATTGTAAAACTCCATTGGGAATATCAATCTCAGTATTGTAAAACTCCATTGGTAATATCACTCTCAGCATGGAAAAACTCCATTGGTAATATCTCTCTGAGTATTGTAAAACTCCATTGGTAATATCTCTCTCAGTATTGTAAAACTCCATTGGTAATGTCACTCTCAGCATTGTAAAACTCCATTGATAACATCACTTAAATTACTGTAAAATTCCATTGGTAAGGTCTCTCACAGTATTGTAAAACTCCATTGGTAATGTCACTCTCAATATTGTAAAATTCCATTGGAAATTTCACTCTCAGTATTGTAAAACTCTATTGGTAATGTCTCTCTCAGTATTGCAAAACTCCACTTGTAATGTCCATCTCAGAATTGTAAAACTCCATTGGTATTATCTCTCTCAGTAGTGTAAAACTCCATTGGTAATGTCACTCTCAGCATTGTAAAACTCCATTGGGAATATCTCTCTCAGTATTGTAAAATTCCATTGGTAATGTCACTCTCAGTATTGTAAAACTCCATTGGTAATATCAGTTAAAGTACTGTAAAATTCCATTGGTAATGTCTCTCTCAGTATTGTAAAACTCCATTGGTAAAGTCACTCTCAACATTGTAAAATTGCATTGGTAATATCTCTCTCAGCATTGTTAAACTCCATTGGTAATGGCTCTCTCAGTATTGCAACGCTCCACTGGTAATGTCAATCTCAGTATTGTAAAAGTCCATTGCTATTATATGTCTCAGTATTGCAAAACTCCATTGGGAATATCACTCTCAGTATTGCAAAACCCCACTTGTAATATCTCTCTCAGTAGTGTAAAACTCCGTTGGTAATATCTCTCTCCGCATTGTAAAACTCCTCTGGTAATATCTCTCTCAGCATTGTAAAACTCCATTCGTAACGTGTCTCTCAGCATTGTAAAACTCCATTGGTAAGGTCTCTCACAGTATTGTAAAACTCCATTGGTAATGTCACTCTCAATATTGTAAAATTCCATTGGTAATTTCACTCTCAGTATTGTAAAACTCCATTCGTAATGTCTCTCTTAGCATTGTAAAACTCAATTGGTAATATCTCTCTCAGCACTGTAAAACTCCAATGGTAATATCACACTCAGTATTGGAAAACTCCATTGGTAATATCGAAGTCAGTACTGTAAAACTCCATTGGTAATGTCATTCTCAGTATTGTAAAACTCCTTTGTTATATCACTCGAAGTACTGTAAAACTCCATTGGTAATATCTCTCTGAGTAGTGTAAAACTCCATTGGTAATGTCACTCTCAGCATTGTCAAACTCCATTGGTAATATCTCTCTCAGCATTGTAAAACTCCATTCGTAATATCTCTCACAGTATTGTAAAACTCCATTGTTAATGTCACTCTCAATATTGTAAAACTCCATTGGTAATTTCACACGCAGTATTGTAGAACCCCATTTGTAATGTCTCTCTCAGCATTGCAAAGCTCCATAGGTAATATCTCTCTCAGCATTGTAAAACTCCATTGGTAATATCTCTCTCAGCATTGTAAAACTCCATTGGTAATGTCACTCACAATATTGTAAAACTCCATTGGTAATTTCACTCTCAGTTTTGTAAAACTCCACTGGTAATATCTATCTCAGTATTGTAAAACTCCATTGGTAATATCCCTCTCAGGAATGTAAAACTCCATTGGTAATATCAACCTCAGCATTATAAAACTCCATTGGTAATATCTCTCTCAGTATTGTAAAACTCCATTGGTAATGTTGATCTCAATATTGTAAATCTCCATTGGTAATATCTCTCTCAGAATTGTAAAACTTCATTGGTAATGTCACTCTCAGCATTGTAAAACTCCATTGGTAATATCACTCTCAGTATTGTAAAACACCACTGGTAATACTTCTCTCAGCAGTGTAAAACTCCACTGGTAATATCTCTCTCAGCATTGTAAAGCTCCATTGCTAATATCTCTCTCAGTATTGTAAAACTCCATTTGTAACATCTCTCTCAGCATTGTAAAACTCCATTGGTAATATCTCTCTCAGCATTGTAAAACTCCATTGGTATTATCTCTCTCAGCATTGTAAAACTCCATTGGTAATATTTCTCACAGTATTGTAAAACTCCATTGTTAATGTCACTCCCAATATTGTAAAACTCCATTGGTAATTTCACTCTCAGTATTGTAAAACCCCATTTGTAATGTCTCTCTCAGCATTGTAAAGCTCCATTCATAATGTCATTATCATTATTATAAAACTCCATTGGTAATATCTCTCTCAGTATTCTAAAACTGCATTGGTAATATCTCTCTCAGTATTGTAAAACTCCATTGGTAATGTCGTTCTCAATATTGCAAAACTCCATTGGTAATATCACGCTTAATATTGCAAAACTCCATTGGTAATATCTCTCTCAGTATTGTAAAACTCCATTCATAATGTCATTCTCATTATTATAAAACTCCATTGGTAATATCACTCTCAGTATTGTAAAACTGCATTGGTAATATCTCTCTCAGCATTGTAAAACTCCATTAGTAATATCTCTCTCAGCATTGTAAAACTCCATTGGTAATGTCTCTCTCAGTACTGTAAAACTCCATTGGTCATATCTCTCTCAGTATTGTAAAACTCCATTGGTAACGTCACTCTCAGCATTGTAAAACTCCATTGGTATTATCACTCTCAGTATTGTAAAACTCCATTGGTAATGTCTCTCTCAGTATTGTAAAACTCCATTGGGAATATCTCTCTCAGTATTGTAAAACTCCATGTGGTAATGTCCCTCTGAGAATTGTAAACCTCCATTCGTTACCTCTCTCTCAGTATTGTAAAACTTGCTAGCACGAGGGGACACAGCTTTAAATTAAGGGGTATGAGTTATAGGACGGATATCAGAGGTAGGTTCTTTACTCAAAGAGTGATTAGGGAGTGGAATGCCCTGCCTGCAGCTGTTGTAGATGCGCAAGTTTGGTGGCGTTTAAGAGGTTAATTGATAAGTATATGGAAGAGAAGGGAATGGTTTGTTTGGAGGGGCATTGCTTTTTATTTTGGTCGGCACAACATCGAAGGCCGAAGGGCCTGTTCTGTGCTGTATTGTTCTATGTTCTATGTTCTATGTAACTCCTTTGGTCATGTCACTCTCAGTACTGTAAAACTCCATTTGTTATATTCTTCAGATTGTAAAACTCCATTGGTATATCTCTCTCAGTTTTGTAAAACTCCATTGGTAATATCACTCTCAGTATTGTAAAACTCCATTGGTAATATCACTCTCAGTTTTCCAAAACTCCATTGGTAATATCTCACTCAGTATTGTTAACTCCACTGGTAATGTCACACTCAATATTGTTAGACTCCATTGGTGATATCTCTCTCAGTATTGTAAAACTCCATTGGTAATGTCGCTCTCAATATTGTAAAACTCCATTGGTAATTTCACGCTTAGTATTGCAAAACTCCATTTGGTAATATCTCTGTCAGTATTCTAAAACTCCATTGATAATGTCATTCTCATTATTAGAAAACTCCATTGGTAATATCACTCTCAGTATTGAAAAACTGCATTGGTAATATCTCTCTCAGCATTATAAAACTCCATTAGTAATATCTCTCTCAGCATTGTAAAACTCCATTGGTAATGTCTCTCTCAGTACTGTAAAAGTCCATTGGTCATATCTCTCTCAGTATTGTAAAACTCCATTGGTAATGTTGATCTCAATATTGTAAATCTCCATTGGTAATATCTCTCTCAGAATTGTAAAACTTCATTGGTAATGTCACTCTCAGCATTGTAAAACTCCATTGGTAATATCACTCTCAGTATTGTAAAACACCGCTGGTAATACTTCTCTCAGCAGTGTAAAACTCCATTGGTAATATCTCTCTCAGCATTGTAAAGCTCCATTGCTAATATCTCTCTCAGTATTGTAAAAATCCATTTGTAACATCTCTCTCAGCATTGTAAAACTCCATTGGTAATATCTCTCTCAGCATTGTAAAACTCCATTGGTATAATCTCTCTCAGCATTGTAAAACTCCATTGGTAATATTTCTCACAGTATTGTAAAACTCCATTGTTAATGTCACTCCCAATATTGTAAAACTCCATTGGTAATTTCACTCTCAGTATTGTAAAACCCCATTTGTAATGTCTCTCTCAGCATTGTAAAGCTCCATTCATAATGTCATTATCATTATTATAAAACTCCATTGGTAATATCTCTCTCAGTATTCTAAAACTGCATTGGTAATATCTCTCTCAGTATTGTAAAACTCCATTGGTAATGTCGTTCTCAATATTGCAAAACTCCATTGGTAATATCACGCTTAATATTGCAAAACTCCATTGGTAATATCTCTCTCAGTATTGTAAAACTCCATTCATAATGTCATTCTCATTATTATAAAACTCCATTGGTAATATCACTCTCAGTATTGTAAAACTGCATTGGTAATATCTCTCTCAGCATTGTAAAACTCCATTAGTAATATCTCTCTCAGCATTGTAAAACTCCATTGTTAATGTCTCTCTCAGTACTGTAAAACTCCATTGGTCATATCTCTCTCAGTATTGTACAACTCCATTGGTAACGTCACTCTCAGCATTGTAAAACTCCATTGGTATTATCACTCTCAGTATTGTAAAACTCCATTGGTAATGTCTCTCTCAGTATTGTAAAACTCCATTGGGAATATCTCTCTCAGTATTGTAAAACTCCATGTGGTAATGTCCCTCTGAGAATTGTAAACCTCCATTCGTTACCTCTCTCTCAGTATTGTAAAACTTGCTAGCACGAGGGGACACAGCTTTAAATTAAGGGGTATGAGTTATAGGACGGATATCAGAGGTAGGTTCTTTACTCAAAGAGTGATTAGGGAGTGGAATGCCCTGCCTGCAGCTGTTGTAGATGCGCCAAGTTTGGTGGCGTTTAAGAGGTTAGTTGATAAGTATATGGAAGAGAAGGGAATGGTTTAGTTAGGAGGGGCATTGCTTTTCATTTTGGTCGGCACAACATCGAAGGCCGAAGGGCCTGTTCTGTGCTGTATTGTTCTATGTTCTATGTTCTATGTAACTCCTTTGGTCATGTCACTCTCAGTACTGTAAAACTCCATT
Source organism: Sphyrna mokarran (assembly GCA_024679065.1). Lineage (NCBI taxonomy): Eukaryota > Metazoa > Chordata > Chondrichthyes > Carcharhiniformes > Carcharhinidae > Sphyrna > Sphyrna mokarran. The sequence goes on from JAGIQG010000003.1 coordinate 79,403,577, forward strand.
TGTTATATCTCTCTCAGTATTGTAAAACTCCATTGGTAATATCTCTCACAGTTTTGTAAAACTCCATTGGTAATATCACTCTCAGTATTGTAAAACTCCATTGGTAATATCACTCTCAGTTTTCCAAAACTCCATTGGTAATATCTCACTCAGTATTGTTAACTCCACTGGTAATGTCACACTCAATATTGTTAGACTCCATTGGTGATATCTCTCTCAGTATTGTAAAACTCCATTGGTAATGTCGCTCTCAATATTGTAAAACTCCATTGGTAATTTCACGCTTAGTATTGCAAAACTCCATTTGGTAATATCTCTGTCAGTATTCTAAAACTCCATTGATAATGTCATTCTCATTATTAGAAAACTCCATTGGTAATATCACTCTCAGTATTGAAAAACTGCAATGGTAATATCTCTCTCAGCATTGTAAAACTCCATTAGTAATATCTCTCTCAGCATTGTAAAACTCCATTGGTAATGTCTCTCTCAGTACTGTAAAAGTCCATTGGTCATATGTCTCTCAGTATTGTAAAACTCCATTGGTAATGTCACTCTCCGCATTGTATAACTCCATTGGTAGTATCACTCTCAGTATTGTAAAACTCCATTGGTAATGTCTCTCTCAGTATTGTTAAACTCCATTGGGAATATCTCTCTCAGTATTGTAAAACTCCATTTGGTAATGTCCCTCTGAGAATTGTAAACCTCCATTCGTTACATCTCTCTCAGTATTGTAAAACTCCTTTGGTAATGTCACTCTCAGTACTGTAAAACTCTATTTGTAATATCTCTCTCAGTATTGTAAAACTCCATTGGTAATATCTCTCTCAGTATTGTAAAACTCCATTGGTAATATCACTCTGAATATTGTAAAACTCCATTGGTAATATCACTCTCAGTATTGGAAAACTCCATTGGTAATATCTCTCCCAGTATTGTAATACTCCATTGGTAACATCACTCATTATTGTAAAACTCCATTGGAAATGGCTCTCTCAGTATTGTTCAACTACATTTGGAATATCTCTCTCAGTATTCTAAAACTCCATTGCTAATGTCCCTCTGAAAATTGTAAAACTCTATTCGTAATATCTCTCTCAGTATTGTAAAACTCCTTTGGTAATGTCACTCTCAATATTGTAAAACTCCATTGGCAATATCACTCGCAGTATTGTAAAACTCCATTGGTAATACCTTTCTCAGTATAGTAAGACTACATTGGTAATATCACTCTCAGCATTGTTAAACTCCATTGGTAATTTCACTCTCAGGATTGTAAAACTCCATTTGTAATGTCTCTCTCAGCAATGTAAGAATCCATTGGTAATATATCACTCAGCATTGTAAAACTCCATTGGTATTATCACGCTCAGTATTGGAAAACTCCATTGTTAATATCTCTCTCAGTATTGTAAAACTCCATTGGTAATGTCGTTCTCAATATTGTAAAACTCCATTGGTAATATCACGCTTAATATTGCAAAACTCCATTGGTAATATCTCTCTCAGTATTGTAAAACTCCATTCATAATGTCATTCTCATTATTATAAAACTCCATTGGTAATATCAATCTCAGTATTGTAAAACTGCATTGGTAATATCTCTCTCAGCATTGTAAAACTCCATTAGTAATATCTCTCTCAGCATTGTAAAACTCCATTGGTAATGTCTCTCTCAGTACTGTAAAACTCCATTGGTCATATCTCTCTCAGTATTGTAAAACTCCATTGGTAACGTCACTCTCAGCATTGTAAAACTCCATTGGTAATATCACTCTCAGTATTGTAAAACTCCCTTGGTAATATGTCTCTCAGTATTGTGAAAGTCCATTGGTAATGTCTCTCTCAGTATTGTAATACTCCATTTGTAATGTCACTCAGTATTCTAAAACTCCATTGGTAATATCTCTCTCAGTATTGTAAAACTCCATTGGTAATATCTCTCTCAGTATTGTAACACTCCATTGGTAATATCTCTCTCAGTATTGTAAAACTCCATTTGTAATTTCTCTCTCAGCATTGTAAAACTCCATTGTTAATATCTCTCTCAGCATTGTTAAACTCCATTGGTAATATCACTCTCAGTATTGTAAAACTCATCGGTAATATCTCTCTCAATTTTGTAAAACTCCATTTTTAATGTCTCTCTCAGTATTGTAAAACTAAATTGGTAATATCTCTCTCAGTACTGTAAAACTCCATTGGTTATGTCACTCTCAGTATTGTAAAACTCCATTGCTAATTTCTCTCTCAGTATTGTTAAACTCCATTTGTAATGTCGCTGTAAGTATTGTAAAACTCGGTTGGTAATGTCACTCTCAGTATTGTAAACTCCATTTCTAATATCTCTCTCAGCATTGTGAAACTCCATTGGTAATATCTCTCTCAGCATTGTAAAACTCCATTGGTAATATCACTCTCAGTATTGTAAAACTCCATTGGTAATATCTCTCTCAGTATTGTAAAACTCCATTGGTAATATCTCTCTCAGTATTGTAAAACTCCCTTGGTAATATCTCTCTCAGTATTGTAACACTCCATTGGTAATATCTCTCTCAGTATTGTGAAAGTCCATTGGTAATGTCTCTCTCAGTATTGTAAAACTCCATTGGTAATGTCGTTCTCAATATTGTAAAACTCCATTGGTAATATCACGCTTAATATTGCAAAACTCCATTGGTAATATCTCTCTCAGTATTGTAAAACTCCATTCATAATGTCATTCTCATTATTATAAAACTCCATTGGTAATATCACTCTCAGTATTGTAAAACTGCATTGGTAATATCTCTCACAGTTTTGTAAAACTCCATTGGTAATATCACTCTCAGTATTGTAAAACTCCATTGGTAATATCACTCCCAGTTTTCCAAAACTCCATTGGTAATATCTCACTCAGTATTGTTAACTCCATTGGTAATGTCACACTCAATATTGTTAGACTCCATTGGTGATATCTCTCTCAGTATTGTAAAACTCCATTGGTAATGTCGCTCTCAATATTGTAAAACTCCATTGGTAATTTCACGCTTAGTATTGCAAAACTCCATTTGGTAATATCTCTGTCAGTATTCTAAAACTCCATTGATAATGTCATTCTCATTATTAGAAAACTCCATTGGTAATATCACTCTCAGTATTGAAAAACTGCATTGGTAATATCTCTCTCAGCATTGTAAAACTCCATTAGTAATATCTCTCTCAGCATTGTAAAACTCCATTGGTAATGTCTCTCTCAGTACTGTAAAACTCCATTGGTCATATCTCTCTCAGTATTGTAAAACTCCATTGGTAATGTCACTCTCCGCATTGTATAACTCCATTGGTAGTATCACTCTCAGTATTGTAAAACTCCATTGGTAATGTCTCTCTCAGTATTGTTAAACTCCATTGGGAATATCTCTCTCAGTATTGTAAAACTCCATTTGGTAATGTCCCTCTGAGAATTGTAAACCTCCATTCGTTACATCTCTCTCAGTATTGTAAAACTCCTTTGGTAATGTCACTCTCAGTACTGTAAAACTCTATTTGTAATATCTCTCTCAGTATTGTAAAACTCCATTGGTAATATCTCTCTCAGTATTGTAAAACTCCATTGGTAATATCACTCTCAGTATTGTAAAACTCCATTGGTAATATCACTCTCAGTATTGCAAAACTCCATTGGTAATATCACTCTGAATATTGTAAAACTCCATTGGTAATATCACTCTCAGTATTGGAAAACTCCATTGGTAATATCTCTCCCAGTATTGTAATACTCCATTGGTAACATCACTCTTATTATTGTAAAACTCCATTGGAAATGGCTCTCTCGGTATTGTTCAACTACATTTGGAATATCTCTCTCAGTAATCTAAAACTCCATTGCTAATGTCCCTCTGAAAATTGTAAAACTCCATTCGTAATATCTCTCTCAGTATTGTAAAACTCCTTTGGTAATGTCACTCTCAATATTGTAAAACTCCATTGGCAATATCACTCGCAGTATTGTAAAACTCCATTGGTAATACCTTTCTCAGTATTGTGAGACTACATTGGTAATATCACTCTCAGCATTGTTAAACTCCATTGGTAATTTCACTCTCAGGATTGTAAAACTCCATTTGTAATGTCTCTCTCAGCAATGTAAGAATCCATTGGTAATATATCACTCAGCATTGTAAAACTCCATTGGTATTATCACGCTCAGTATTGGAAAACTCCATTGTTAATATCTCTCTCAGTATTGTAAAACTCCATTGGTAATGTCGTTCTCAATATTGTAAAACTCCATTGGTAATATCACGCTTAATATTGCAAAACTCCATTGGTAATATCTCTCTCAGTATTCTAAAACACCATTCATAATGTCATTCTCATTATTATAAAACTCCATTGGTAATATCAATCTCAGAATTGTAAAACTGCATTGGTAATATCTCTCTCAGCATTGTAAAACTCCATTAGTAATATCTCTCTCAGCATTGTAAAACTCCATTGGTAATGTCTCTCTCAGTACTGTAAAACTCCATTGGTCATATCCCTCTCAGTATTGTAAAACTCCATTGGTAACGTCACTCTCAGCATTGTAAAACTCCATTGGTAATATCACTCTCAGTATTGTAAAACTCCATTGGTAATATCTCTCTCAGTATTGTAAAACTCCATTGGTAATATCTCTCTCAGTATTGTAAAACTCCCTTGGTAATATCTCTCTCAGTATTGTAACACTCCATTGGTAATATCACTCTCAGTATTGTGAAAGTCCATTGGTAATGTCTCTCTCAGTATTGTAATACTCCATTTGTAATGTCACTCTCAGTATTTTAAAACTCCATTTGTAATATCACTCTCAGCACTGTAAAACTCCATTGGTAATGTCACTCAGTATTCTAAAACTCCATTGGTAATATCTCTCTCAGTATTGTAAAACTCCATTGGTAATATCTCTCTCAGTATTGTAACACTCCATTGGTAATATCTCTCTCAGTATTGTAAAACTCCATTTGTAATTTCTCTCTCAGCGTTGTAAAACTCCATTCTTAATATCTCTCTCAGCATTGTTAAACTCCATTGGTAATATCACTCTCAGTATTGTAAAACTCCATCGGTAATATCTCTCTCAATTTTGTAAAACTCCATTTTTAATGTCTCTCTCAGCATTGTAAAACTCCATTGGTAATATCTCTCTCAGTACTGTAAAACTCCATTGGTTATGTCACTCTCAGTATTGTAAAACTCCATTGCTAATTTCTCTCTCAGTATTGTTAAACTCCATTTGTAATGTCGCTGTAAGTATTGTAAAACTCGGTTGGTAATGTCACTCTCAGTATTGTAAACTCCATTTCTAATATATCTCTCAGCATTGTGAAACTCCATTGGTAATATCTCTCTCAGCATTGTAAAACTCCATTGGTAATATCAAAACTCATTGGTAATATCACGCTTAATATTGCAAAACTCCATTGGTAATATCTCTCTCAGTATTGTAAAACTCCATTCATAATGTCATTCTCATTATTATAAAACTCCATTGGTAATATCACTCTCAGTATTGTAAAACTGCATTGGTAATATCTCTCACAGTTTTGTAAAACTCCATTGGTAATATCACTCTCAGTATTGTAAAACTCCATTGGTAATATCACTCTCAGTTTTCCAAAACTCCATTGGTAATATCTCACTCAGTATTGTTAGCTCCATTGGTAATGTCACACTCAATATTGTTAGACTCCATTGATGATATCTCTCTCAGTATTGTAAAACTCCATTGGTAATGTCGCTCTCAATATTGTAAAACTCCATTGGTAATTTCACGCTTAGTATTGCAAAACTCCATTTGGTAATATCTCTGTCAGTATTCTGAAACTCCATTGATAATGTCATTCTCATTATTAGACAACTCCATTGGTAATATCACTCTCAGTATTGAAAAACTGCATTGGTAATATCTCTCTCAGCATTGTAAAACTCCATTAGTAATATCTCTCTCAGCATTGTAAAACTCCATTGGTAGTATCTCTCTCAGTATTGTAAAACTCCATTGGTAATATCACGCTTAATATTGCAAAACTCCATTGGTAATATCTCTCTCAGTATTGTAAAACTGCATTCATAATTCATTCTCATTATTATAAAACTCCATTGGTAATATCACTCTCAATATTGTAAAACTGCATTGGTAATATCTCTCTCAGCATTGTAAAACTCCATTAGTAATATCTCTCTCAGCATTGTAAAACTCCATTGGTAATGTCTCTCTCAGTACTGTAAAACTCCATTGGTCATATCTCTCTCAGTATTGTAAAACTCCATTGGTAATATCACTCTCAGTATTGTAAAACTCCATTGGTAATATCACTCCCAGTTTTCCAAAACTCCATTGGTAATACCTCACTCAGTATTGTTAACTCCATTGGTAATGTCACACTCAATATTGTTAGACTCCATTGGTGATATCTCTCTCAGTATTGTAAAACTCCATTGGTAATGTCGCTCTCAATATTGTAAAACTCCATTGGTAATTTCACGCTTAGTATTGCAAAACTCCATTTGGTAATATCTCTGTCAGTATTCTAAAACTCCACTGATAATGTCATTCTCATTATTATAAAACTCCATTGGTAATATCACTCTCAGTATTGAAAAACTGCATTGGTAATATCTCTCTCAGCATTGTAAAACTCCATTAGTAATATCTCTCTCAGCATTGTAAAACTCCATTGGTAATGTCTCTATCAGTACTGTAAAACTCCAATGGTCATATCTCTCTCAGTATTGTAAAACTCCATTGGTAATGTCACTCTCCGCATTGTATAACTCCATTGGTAGTATCACTCTCAGTATTGTAAAACTCCATTGGTAATGTCTCTCTCAGTATTGTTAAACTCCATTGGGAATATCTCTCTCAGTATTGTAAAACTCCATTTGGTAATGTCCCTCTGAGAATTGTAAACCTCCATTCGTAACATCTCTCTCAGTATTGTAAAACTCCTTTGGTAATGTCACTCTCAGTACTGTAAAACTCTATTTGTAATATCTCTCTCAGCATTGTAAAACTCCATTAGTAATATCTCTCTCAGCATTGTAAAACTCCATTGGTAATGTCTCTCACAGTACTGTAAAACTCCATTGGTCATATCTCTCTCAGTATTGTAAAACTCCATTGGTAATGTCACTCTCCGCATTGTATAACTCCATTGGTAGTATCACTCTCAGTATTGTAAAACTCCATTGGTAATGTCTCTCTCAGTATTGTTAAACTCCATTGGGAATATCTCTCTCAGTATTGTAAAACTCCATTTGGTAATGTCCCTCTGAGAATTGTAAACCTCCATTCGTTACATCTCTCTCAGTATTGTAAAACTCCTTTGGTAATGTCACTCTCAGTACTGTAAAACTCTATTTGTAATATCTCTCTCAGTATTGTAAAACTCCATTGGTAATATCTCTCTCAGTATTGTAAAACTCCATTGGTAATATCACTCTCAGTATTGTAAAACTCCATTGGTAATATCACTCTCAGTATTGCAAAACTCCATTGGTAATATCACTCTGAATATTGTAAAACTCCATTGGTAATATCACTCTCAGTATTGGAAAACTCCATTGGTAATATCTCTCCCAGTATTGTAATACTCCATTGGTAACATCACTCTTATTATTGTAAAACTCCATTGGAAATGGCTCTCTCAGTATTGTTCAACTACATTTGGAATATCTCTCTCAGTATTCTAAAACTCCATTGCTAATGTCCCTCTGAAAATTGTAAAACTCTATTCGTAATATCTCTCTCAGTATTGTAAAACTCATTTGGTAATGTCACTCTCAATATTGTAAAACTCCATTGGCAATATCACTCGCAGTATTGTAAAACTCCATTGGTAATACCTTTCTCAGTATCGTAAGACTACATTGGTAATATCACTCTCAGCATTGTTAAACTCCATTGGTAATTTCACTCTCAGGATTGTAAAACTCCATTTGTAATGTCTCTCTCAGCAATGTAAGAATCCATTGGTAATATATCACTCAGCATTGTAAAACTCCATTGGTATTATCACTCTCAGTATTGGAAAACTCCATTGTTAATATTTCTCTCAGTATTGCAAATCTCCATTGGTAATATCACTCTCAACATTGTAAAACTCCATTGGTAATATAACTCACAGTATTGCAAAACTCCATTGTTAATATCTCTCTCAGTATTGTAAAACTCCATTGGTAATGTCGTTCTCAATATTGTAAAACTCCATTGGTAATATCACGCTTAATATTGCAAAACTCCATTGGTAATATCTCTCTCAGTATTGTAAAACTCCATTCATAATGTCATTCTCATTATTATAAAACTCCATTGGTAATATCAATCTCAGTATTGTAAAACTGCATTGGTAATATCTCTCTCAGCATTGTAAAACTCCATTAGTAATATCTCTCTCAGCATTGTAAAACTCCATTGGTAATGTCTCTCTCAGTACTGTAAAACTCCATTGGTCATATCCCTCTCAGTATTGTAAAACTCCATTGGTAACGTCACTCTCAGCATTGTAAAACTCCATTGGTAATATCACTCTCAGTATTGTAAAACTCCATTGGTAATATCTCTCTCAGTATTGTAAAACTCCATTGGTAATATCTCTCTCAGTATTGTAAAACTCCCTTGGTAATATCTCTCTCAGTATTGTAACACTCCATTGGTAATATCACTCTCAGTATTGTGAAAGTCCATTGGTAATGTCTCTCTCAGTATTGTAATACTCCATTTGTAATGTCACTCTCAGTATTTTAAAACTCCATTTGTAATATCACTCTCAGCATTGTAAAACTCCATTGGTAATGTCACTCAGTATTCTAAAACTCCATTGGTAATATCTCTCTCAGTATTGTAAAACTCCATTGGTAATATCTCTCTCAGTATTGTAACACTCCATTGGTAATATCTCTCTCAGTATTGTAAAACTCCATTTGTAATTTCTCTCTCAGCATTGTAAAACTCCATTGTTAATATCTCTCTCAGCATTGTTAAACTCCATTGGTAATATCACTCTCAGTATTGTAAAACTCCATCGGTAATATCTCTCTCAATTTTGTAAAACTCCATTTTTAATGTCTCTCTCAGTATTGTAAAACTCCATTGGTAATATCTCTCTCAGTACTGTAAAACTCCATTGGTTATGTCACTCTCAGTATTGTAAAACTCCATTGCTAATTTCTCTCTCAGTATTGTTAAACTCCATTTGTAATGTCGCTGTAAGTATTGTAAAACTCGGTTGGTAATGTCACTCTCAGTATTGTAAACTCCATTTCTAATATCTCTCTCAGCATTGTGAAACTCCATTGGTAATATCTCTCTCAGCATTGTAAAACTCCATTGGTAATATCACTCTCAGTATTGTAAAACTCCATTGGTAATATCTCTCTCAGTATTGTAAAACTCCATTGGTAATATCTCTCTCAGTATTGTAAAACTCCCTTGGTAATATCTCTCTCAGTATTGTAACACTCCATTGGTAATATCTCTCTCAGTATTGTGAAAGTCCATTGGTAATGTCTCTCTCAGTATTGTAAAACTCCATTGGTAATGTCGTTCTCAATATTGTAAAACTCCATTGGTAATATCACGCTTAATATTGCAAAACTCCATTGGTAATATCTCTCTCAGTATTGTAAAACTCCATTCATAATGTCATTCTCATTATTATAAAACTCCATTGGTAATATCACTCTCAGTATTGTAAAACTGCATTGGTAATATCTCTCACAGTTTTGTAAAACTCCATTGGTAATATCACTCTCAGTATTGTAAAACTCCATTGGTAATATCACTCTCAGTTTTCCAAAACTCCATTGGTAATATCTCACTCAGTATTGTTAACTCCATTGGTAATGTCACACTCAATATTGTTAGACTCCATTGATGATATCTCTCTCAGTATTGTAAAACTCCATTGGTAATGTCGCTCTCAATATTGTAAAACTCCATTGGTAATTTCACGCTTAGTATTGCAAAACTCCATTTGGTAATATCTCTGTCAGTATTCTAAAACTCCATTGATAATGTCATTCTCATTATTAGAAAACTCCATTGGTAATATCACTCTCAGTATTGAAAAACTGCATTGGTAATATCTCTCTCAGCATTGTAAAACTCCATTGGTAATGTCTCTCTCAGTACTGTAAAACTCCATTGGTCATATCTCTCTCAGTATTGTAAAACTCCATTGGTAATGTCACTCTCCGCATTGTATAACTCCATTGGTAGTATCACTCTCAGTATTGTAAAACTCCATTGGTAATGTCTCTCTCAGTATTGTTAAACTCCATTGGGAATATCTCTCTCAGTATTGTAAAACTCCATTTGGTAATGTCCCTCTGAGAATTGTAAACCTCCATTCGTTACATCTCTCTCAGTATTGTAAAACTCCTTTGGTAATGTCACTCTCAGTACTGTAAAACTCTATTTGTAATATCTCTCTCAGTATTGTAAAACTCCATTGGTAATATCTCTCTCAGTATTGTAAAACTCCATTGGTAATATCACTCTCAGTATTTTAAAACTCCATTGGTAATATCACTCTCAGTATTGCAAAACTCCATTGGTAATATCACTCTGAATATTGTAAAACTCCATTGGTAATATCACTCTCAGTATTGGAAAACTCCATTGGTAATATCTCTCCCAGTATTGTAATACTCCATTGGTAACATCACTCTTGTTATTGTAAAACTCCATTGGAAATGGCTCTCTCAGTATTGTTCAACTACATTTGGAATATCTCTCTCAGTATTCTAAAACTCCATTGCTAATGTCCCTCTGAAAATTGTAAAACTCCATTCGTAATATCTCTCTCAGTATTGTAAAACTCCTTTGGTAATGTCACTCTCAATATTGTAAAACTCCATTGGCAATATCACTCGCAGTATTGTAAAACTCCATTGGTAATACCTTTCTCAGTATTGTGAGACTACATTGGTAATATCACTCTCAGCATTGTTAAACTCCATTGGTAATTTCACTCTCAGGATTGTAAAACTCCATTTGTAATGTCTCTCTCAGCAATGTAAGAATCCATTGGTAATATATCACTCAGCATTGTAAAACTCCATTGGTATTATCACGCTCAGTATTGGAAAACTCCATTGTTAATATCTCTCTCAGTATTGTAAAACTCCATTGGTAATGTCGTTCTCAATATTGTAAAACTCCATTGGTAATATCACGCTTAATATTGCAAAACTCCATTGGTAATATCTCTCTCAGTATTGTAAAACACCATTCATAATGTCATTCTCATTATTATAAAACTCCATTGGTAATATCAATCTCAGTATTGTAAAACTGCATTGGTAATATCTCTCTCAGCATTGTAAAACTCCATTAGTAATATCTCTCTCAGCATTGTAAAACTCCATTGGTAATGTCTCTCTCAGTACTGTAAAACTCCATTGGTCATATCTCTCTCAGTATTGTAAAACTCCATTGGTAACGTCACTCTCAGCATTGTAAAACTCCATTGGTATTATCACTCTCAGTATTGTAAAACTCCATTGGTAATATCTCTCTCAGTATTGTAAAACTCCATTGGTAATATCTCTCTCAGTATTGTAAAACTCCCTTGGTAATATCTCTCTCAGTATTGTAAAACTCCATTGGTAATATCTCTCTCAGTATTGTAAAACTCCATTGGTAATGTCTCTCTCAGTATTTTAAAACTCCATTTGTAATGTCACTCTCAGTATTGTAAAACTCCATTGGTAATATCACTCTCAGTATTGTAAAACTCCATTGGTAATGTCTCTCTCAGTATTGTAAACTCCATTGGTAATATCTCTCAGTATTGTAAAACTCCATTGGTAATATCTCTCTCAGTATTGTAAAACTCCATTGGTAATATCTCTCTCAGTATTGTAACACTCCATTGGTAATATCTCTCTCAGTATTGTAAAACTCCATTTGTAATTTCTCTCTCAGCATTGTAAAACTCCATTGTTAATATCTCTCTCAGCATTGTTAAACTCCATTGGTAATATCACTCTCAGTATTGTAAAACTCCATCGGTAATATCTCTCTCAATTTTGTAAAACTCCATTTTTAATGTCTCTCTCAGTATTGTAAAACTCCATTGGTAATATCTCTCTCAGTACTGTAAAACTCCATTGGTTATGTCACTCTCAGTATTGTAAAACTCCATTGCTAATTTCTCTCTCAGTATTGTTAAACTCCATTTGTAATGTCGCTGTAAGTATTGTAAAACTCGGTTGGTAATGTCACTCTCAGTATTGTAAACTCCATTTCTAATATCTCTCTCAGCATTGTGAAACTCCATTGGTAATATCTCTCTCAGCATTGTAAAACTCCATTGGTAATATCACTCTCAGTATTGTAAAACTCCATTGGTAATATCTCTCTCAGTATTGTAAAACTCCATTGGTAATATCTCTCTCAGTATTGTAAAACTCCCTTGGTAATATCTCTCTCAGTATTGTAACACTCCATTGGTAATATCTCTCTCAGTATTGTGAAAGTCCATTGGTAATGTCTCTCTCAGTATTGTAAAACTCCATTGGTAATGTCGTTCTCAATATTGTAAAACTCCATTGGTAATATCACGCTTAATATTGCAAAACTCCATTGGTAATATCTCTCTCAGTATTGTAAAACTCCATTCATAATGTCATTCTCATTATTATAAAACTCCATTGGTAATATCACTCTCAGTATTGTAAAACTGCATTGGTAATATCTCTCACAGTTTTGTAAAACTCCATTGGTAATATCACTCTCAGTATTGTAAAACTCCATTGGTAATATCACTCTCAGTTTTCCAAAACTCCATTGGTAATATCTCACTCAGTATTGTTAACTCCATTGGTAATGTCACACTCAATATTGTTAGACTCCATTGATGATATCTCTCTCAGTATTGTAAAACTCCATTGGTAATGTCGCTCTCAATATTGTAAAACTCCATTGGTAATTTCACGCTTAGTATTGCAAAACTCCATTTGGTAATATCTCTGTCAGTATTCTAAAACTCCATTGATAATGTCATTCTCATTATTAGAAAACTCCATTGGTAATATCACTCTCAGTATTGAAAAACTGCATTGGTAATATCTCTCTCAGCATTGTAAAACTCCATTAGTAATATCTCTCTCAGCATTGTAAAACTCCATTGGTAATGTCTCTCTCAGTACTGTAAAACTCCATTGGTCATATCTCTCTCAGTATTGTAAAACTCCATTGGTAATGTCACTCTCCGCATTGTATAACTCCATTGGTAGTATCACTCTCAGTATTGTAAAACTCCATTGGTAATGTCTCTCTCAGTATTGTTAAACTCCATTGGGAATATCTCTCTCAGTATTGTAAAACTCCATTTGGTAATGTCCCTCTGAGAATTGTAAACCTCCATTCGTTACATCTCTCTCAGTACTGTAAAACTCTATTTGTAATATCTCTCTCAGTATTGTAAAACTCCATTGGTAATATCTCTCTCAGTATTGTAAAACTCCATTGGTAATATCACTCTCAGTATTGTAAAACTCCATTGGTAATATCACTCTCAGTATTGCAAAACTCCATTGGTAATATCACTCTGAATATTGTAAAACTCCATTGGTAATATCACTCTCAGTATTGGAAAACTCCATTGGTAATATCTCTCCCAGTATTGTAATACTCCATTGGTAACATCACTCTTATTATTGTAAAACTCCATTGGAAATGGCTCTCTCAGTATTGTTCAACTACATTTGGAATATCTCTCTCAGTATTCTAAAACTCCATTGCTAATGTCCCTCTGAAAATTGTAAAACTCCATTCGTAATATCTCTCTCAGTATTGTAAAACTCCTTTGGTAATGTCACTCTCAATATTGTAAAACTCCATTGGTAATACCTTTTCAGTATAGTAAGACTACATTGGAAATCACTCTCAGTATTGAAAGTCCATTGGTATGTCTCTCTCAGTATTGTAATATCCATTTGTAATGTCACTCTCAGTATTTTAAAACTCCATGTAATATCACTCTCAGTTTGTAAAACTCCATTGGTAATATCTCTCTCAGTATTGTAAAACTCCATTGGTAATATCTCTCTCAGCAGTAAAACTCCATTGGTAATATCTCTCTCAGCATTGTAAACTCCATTGGTAATGTCTCTCTCAGTATTGTAAAACTCCATTGGTAATATCTCTCTCAGTATTGTAAAACTCCATTGGTAATGTCACTCTCAGTATTGTAAAACTCCATTGGTAATATCACTCTCAGTATTGTAAAACTCCATTGGTAATATCTCTCTCAGTATTGTAAAACTCCATTGGTAATATCTCTCTCAGTATTGTAAAACTCCCTTGGTAATATCTCTCTCAGTATTGTAACACTCCATTGGTAATATCACTCTCAGTATTGTGAAAGTCCATTGGTAATGTCTCTCTCAGTATTGTAAAACTCCATTTGTAATGTCACTCTCAGTATTTTAAAACTCCATTTGTAATATCACTCTCAGCATTGTAAAACTCCATTGGTAATGTCACTCAGTATTCTAAAACTCCATTGGTAATATCTCTCTCAGTATTGTAAAACTCCATTGGTAATATCTCTCTCAGTATTGTAAAACTCCATTGGTAATTCTCTCTCAGCATTGTAAAACTCCATTGTTAATATCTCTCTCAGCATTGTTAAACTCCATTGGTAATATCACTCTCAGTATTGTAAAACTCCATCGGTAATATCTCTCTCAATTTTGTAAAACTCCATTTTTAATGTCTCTCTCAGTATTGTAAAACTCCATTGGTAATATCTCTCTCAGTACTGTAAAACTCCATTGGTTATGTCACTCTCAGTATTGTAAAACTCCATTGCTAATTTCTCTCTCAGTATTGTTAAACTCCATTTGTAATGTCGCTGTAAGTATTGTAAAACTCGGTTGGTAATGTCACTCTCAGTATTGTAAACTCCATTTCTAATATCTCTCTCAGCATTGTGAAACTCCATTGGTAATATCTCTCTCAGCATTGTAAAACTCCATTGGTAATATCTCTCTCAGTATTGTAAAACTCCATTGGTAATGTCGTTCTCAATATTGTAAAACTCCATTGGTAATATCACGCTTAATATTGCAAAACTCCATTGGTAATATCACTCTCAGTATTGTAAAACTCCATTCATAATGTCATTCTCATTATTATAAAACTCCATTGGTAATATCACTCTCAGTATTGTAAAACTGCATTGGTAATATCTCTCACAGTTTTGTAAAACTCCATTGGTAATATCACTCTCAGTATTGTAAAACTCCATTGGTAATATCACTCTCAGTTTTCCAAAACTCCATTGGTAATATCTCACTCAGTATTGTTAACTCCATTGGTAATGTCACACTCAATATTGTTAGACTCCATTGGTGATATCTCTCTCAGTATTGTAAAACTCCATTGGTAATGTCGCTCTCAATATTGTAAAACTCCATTGGTAATTTCACGCTTAGTATTGCAAACCTCCATTTGGTAATATCTCTGTCAGTATTCTAAAACTCCACTGATAATGTCATTCTCATTATTATAAAACTCCATTGGTAATATCACTCTCAGTATTGAAAAACTGCATTGGTAATATCTCTCTCAGCATTGTAAAACTCCATTAGTAATATCTCTCTCAGCATTGTAAAACTCCATTGGTAATGTCTCTCTCAGTACTGTAAAACTCCATTGGTCATATCCCTCTCAGTATTGTAAAACTCCATTGGTAACGTCACTCTCAGCATTGTAAAACTCCATTGGTAATGTCACTCTCAGTTTTGTAAAACTCCATTGGTAATATCTCTCTAAGTATTATAAAACTCCATTCATAATGTCATTCTCATTATTATAAAACTCCATTGGTAATATCAATCTCAGCATTGTAAAACTGCATTAGTAATATCTCTCTCAGCATTGTAAAACTCCATTAGTAATATCTCTCTCAGCATTGTAAAACTCCATTGGTAATGTCTCTCTCAGGACTGTAAAACTCGATTGGTAATATCCGTCTCAGTATTGTAAAACTCCATTGGGAACGTCACTCTCAGCATTGTAAAACTCCATTGGTATTATCACTCTCAGCATTGTAAAACTCCATTGGTAATATCTCTCTCAGTATTGAAAAATTCCATTGGTAATATCTCTCTCAGTATTGTAAAACTCCCTTGGTAATATTTCTCTCAGTATTGTAACACTCCATTGGTAATATCACTCTCAGTATTGTGAAAGTCCATTGGTAATGTCTCTCTCAGTATTGTAATACTCCATTTGTAATGTCACTCTCAGTATTTTAAAACTCCATTTGTAATATCACTCTCAGCACTGCAAAACTCCATTGGTAATGTCACTCAGTATTCTAAAACTCCATTGGTAATATCTCTCTCAGTATTGTAAAACTCCATTGGTAATATCTCTCTCAGTATTGTAACACTCCATTGGTGATATCTCTCTCAGTATTGTAAAACTCCATTTGTAATTTCTCTCTCAGCATTGTAAAACTCCACTGTTAATATCTCTCTCAGCATTGTTAAACTCCATTGGTAATATCACTCTCAGTACTGTAAAACTCCATCGGTAATATCTCTCTCAATTATGTAAAACTCCATTTTTAATGTCTCTCTCAGTATTGTAAAACTCCATTGGTAATATCTCTCTCAGTACTGTAAAACTCCATTGCTAATTTCTCTCTCAGTATTGTTAAACTCCATTTGTAATATCGCTGTAAGTATTGTAAAACTCGGTTGGTAATGTCCCTCCCAGTATTGTAAACTCCATTTCTAATATCTCTCTCAGCATTGTGAAACTCCATTGGTAATATCTCTCTCAGCATTGTAAAACTCCATTGGTAATATCTCTCTCAGTATTGCAAAACTCCATTGGTAATGTCGTTCTCAATATTGTAAAACTCCATTGGTAATATCACGCTTAATATTGCAAAACTCCATTGGTAATATCTCTCTCAGTATTGTAAAACTCCATTCATAATTTCATTCTCATTATTATAAAACTCCATTGGTAATATCACTCTCAGTATTGTAAAACTGCATTGGTAATATCTCTCACAGTTTTGTAAAACTCCATTGGTAGTATCACTCTCAGTATTGTAAAACTCCATTGGTAATATCACTCTCAGTTTTCCAAAACTCCATTGGTAACATCTCACTCAGTATTCTTAAATCCATTGGTAATGTCACACTCAATATTGTTAGACTCCATTGGTGATATCTCTCTCAGTATTGTAAAACTCCATTGGTAATGTCGCTCTCAATATTGTAAAACTCCATTGGTAGTTTCACGCTTAGTATTGCAAAACTCCATTTGGTAATATCTCTGTCAGTATTCTAAAACTCCATTGATAATGTCATTCTCATTATTATAAAACTCCATTGGTAATATCACTCTCAGTATTGAAAAACTGCATTGGTAATATCTCTCTCAGCATTGTAAAACTCCATTAGTAATATCTCTCTCAGCATTGTAAAACTCCATTGGTAATGTCTCTCTCAGTACTGTAAAACTCCATTGGTCATATCTCTCTCTGTATTGTAAAACTCCATTGGTAATGTCACTCTCCGCATTGTATAACTCCATTGGTAGTATCACTCTCAGTATTGTTAAACTCCATTGGGAATATCTCTCTCAGTATTGTAAAACTCCTTTGGTAATGTCACTCTCAGTACTGTAAAACTCCATTTGTAATATCTCTCTCAGTATTGTAAAACTCCATTGGTAATATCTCTCTCAGTATTGTAAAACTCCATTGGTAATATCACACTCGGTATTGTAAAACTCCATTGGTAATATCACTCTCAGTATTGCAAAACTCCATTGGTAATATCACTCTGAATAGTGTAAAACTCCATTGGTAATATCACTCTCAGTATTGGAAAACTCCATTGGTAATATCTCTCCCAGTATTGTAATACTCCATTGGTAACATCACTCTTATTATTGTAAAACTCCATTGGAAATGGCTCTCTCGGTATTGTTCAACTACATTTGGAATATCTCTCTCAGTAATCTAAAACTCCATTGCTAATGTCCCTCTGAAAATTGTAAAACTCCATTCGTAATATCTCTCTCAGTATTGTAAAACTCCTTTGGTAATGTCACTCTCAATATTGTAAAACTCCATTGGCAATATCACTCGCAGTATTGTAAAACTCCATTGGTAATACCTTTCTCAGTATTGTAAGACTACATTGGTAATATCACTCTCAGCATTGTTAAACTCCATTGGTAATTTCACTCTCAGGATTGTAAAACTCCATTTGTAATGTCTCTCTCAGCAATGTAAGAATCCATTGGTAATATATCACTCAGCATTGTAAAACTCCATTGGTATTATCACGCTCAGTATTGGAAAACTCCATTGGTAATGTCGTTCTCAATATTGTAAAACTCCATTGGTAATATCACGCTTAATATTGCAAAACTCCATTGGTAATATCTCTCTCAGTATTGTAAAACACCATTCATAATGTCATTCTCATTATTATAAAACTCCATTGGTAATATCAATCTCAGTATTGTAAAACTGCATTGGTAATATCTCTCTCAGCATTGTAAAACTCCATTAGTAATATCTCTCTCAGCATTGTAAAACTCCATTGGTAATGTCTCTCTCAGTACTGTAAAACTCCATTGGTCATATCCCTCTCAGTATTGTAAAACTCCATTGGTAACGTCACTCTCAGCATTGTAAAACTCCATTGGTAATATCACTCTCAGTATTGTAAAACTCCATTGGTAATATCTCTCTCAGTATTGTAAAACTCCATTGGTAATATCTCTCTCAGTATTGTAAAACTCCCTTGGTAATATCTCTCTCAGTATTGTAACACTCCATTGGTAATATCACTCTCAGTATTGTGAAAGTCCATTGGTAATGTCTCTCTCAGTATTGTAATACTCCATTTGTAATGTCACTCTCAGTATTTTAAAACTCCATTTGTAATATCACTCTCAGCATTGTAAAACTCCATTGGTAATGTCACTCAGTATTCTAAAACTCCATTGGTAATATCTCTCTCAGTATTGTAAAACTCCATTGGTAATATCTCTCTCAGTATTGTAACACTCCATTGTTAATATCTCTCTCAGCATTGTTAAACTCCATTGGTAATATCACTCTCAGTATTGTAAAACTCCATCGGTAATATCTCTCTCAATTTTGTAAAACTCCATTTTTAATGTCTCTCTCAGTATTGTAAAACTCCATTGGTAAATCTCTCTCAGTACTGTAAAACTCCATTGGTTATGTCACTCTCAGTATTGTAAAACTCCATTGCTAATTTCTCTCTCAGTATTGTTAAACTCCATTTGTAATGTCGCTGTAAGTATTGTAAAACTCGGTTGGTAATGTCACTCTCAGTATTGTAAACTCCATTTCTAATATCTCTCTCAGCATTGTGAAACTCCATTGGTAATATCTCTCTCAGCATTGTAAAACTCCATTGGTAATATCTCTCTCAGTATTGTAAAACTCCATTGGTAATATCACGCTTAATATTGCAAAACTCCATTGGTAATATCTCTCTCAGTATTGTAAAACTCCATTCATAATGTCATTCTCATTATTATAAAACTCCATTGGTAATATCACTCTCAGTATTGTAAAACTGCATTGGTAATATCTCTCACAGTTTTGTAAAACTCCATTGGTAATATCACTCTCAGTATTGTAAAACTCCATTGGTAATATCACTCTCAGTTTTCCAAAACTCCATTGGTAATATCTCACTCAGTATTGTTAACTCCACTGGTAATGTCACACTCAATATTGTTAGACTCCATTGGTGATATCTCTCTCAGTATTGTAAAACTCCATTGGTAATGTCGCTCTCAATATTGTAAAACTCCATTGGTAATTTCACGCTTAGTATTGCAAAACTCCATTTGGTAATATCTCTGTCAGTATTCTGAAACTCCATTGATAATGTCATTCTCATTATTAGACAACTCCATTGGTAATATCACTCTCAGTATTGAAAAACTGCATTGGTAATATCTCTCTCAGCATTGTAAAACTCCATTAGTAATATCTCTCTCAGCATTGTAAAACTCCATTGGTAATGTCTCTCTCAGTACTGTAAAACTCCATTGGTCATATCTCTCTCAGTATTGTAAAACTCCATTGGTAATGTCACTCTCCGCATTGTATAACTCCATTGGTAGTATCACTCTCAGTATTATAAAACTCCATTGGTAATGTCTCTCTCAGTATTGTAAAACTCCATTTGGTAATGTCCCTCTGAGAATTGTAAACCTCCATTCGTTACATCTCTCTCAGTATTGTAAAACTCCTTTGGTAATGTCACTCTCAGTACTGTAAAACTCTATTTGTAATATCTCTCTCAGTATTTTAAAACTCCATTGGTAATATCTCTCTCAGTATTGTAAAACTCCATTGGTAATATCACTCTCAGTATTGTAAAACTCCATTGGTAATATCACTCTCAGTATTGCAAAACTCCATTGGTAATATCACTCTGAATATTGTAAAACTCCAGTGGTAATATCACTCTCAGTATTGGAAAACTCCATTGGTAATATCTCTCCCAGTATTGTAATACTCCATTGGTAACATCACTCTTGTTATTGTAAAACTCCATTGGAAATGGCTCTCTCAGTATTGTTCAACTACATTTGGAATATCTCTCTCAGTATTCTAAAACTCCATTGCTAATGTCCCTCTGAAAATTGTAAAACTCCATTCGTAATATCTCTCTCAGTATTGTAAAACTCCTTTGTTAATGTCACTCTCAATATTGTAAAACTCCATTGGTAATACCTTTCTCAGTATAGTAAGACTACATTGGTAATATCACTCTCAGTATTGTGAAAGTCCATTGGTAATGTCTCTCTCAGTATTGTAATACTCCATTTGTAATGTCACTCTCAGTATTTTAAAACTCCATTGTAATATCACTCTCAGCTTTGTAAAACTCCATTGGTAATATCTCTCTCAGTATTGTAAAACTCCATTGGTAATATCTCTCTCAGTATTGTAACACTCCATTGGTAATATTTCTCTCAGTATTGTAAAACTCCGTTTGTAATTTCTCTCTCAGCATTGTCAAACTCCATTGTTAATATCTCTCTCAGCATTGTTAAACTCCATTGGTAATATCACTCTCAGTATTGTAAAACTCCATCGGTAACATCTCTCTCAATTTTGTAAAACTCCATTTTTAATGTCTCTCTCAGTATTGTAAAACTCCATTGGTAATATCTCTCTCAGTACTGTAAAACTCCATTGGTTATGTCACTCTCAGTATTGTAAAACTCCATTGCTAATTTCTCTCTCAGTATTGTTAAACTCCATTTGTAATGTCGCTGTAAGTATTGTAAAACTCGGTTGGTAATGTCACTCTCAGTATTGTAAACCCCATTTCTAATATCTCTCTCAGCATTGTGAAACTCCATTGGTAATATCTCTCACAGCATTGTAAAACTCCATTGGTAATATCTCTCTCAGTATTGTAAAACTCCATTGGTAATATCACGCTTAATATTGCAAAACTCCATTGGTAATATCTCTCTCAGTATTGTAAAACTCCATTCATAATGTCATTCTCATTATTATAAAACTCCATTGGCAATATCACTCTCAGTATTGTAAAACTGCATTGGTAATATCTCTCTCAGCATTGTAAAACTCCATTAGTAATATCTCTGTCAGCATTGTAAAACTCCATTGGTAATGTCTCTCTCAGTACTGTAAAACTCCATTGGTCATATCTCTCTCAGTATTGTAAAACTCCATTGGTAATATCACTCTCAGTATTGTAAAACTCCATTGGTAATATCACTCTCAGTTTTCCAAAACTCCATTGGTAATATCTCACTCAGTTTTGTTAACTCCATTGGTAATGTCACACTCAATATTGTTAGACTCCATTGGTGATATCTCTCTCAGTATTGTAAAACTCCATTGGTAATGTCGCTCTCAATATTGTAAAACTCCATTGGTAATTTCACGCTTAGTATTGCAAAACTCCATTTGGTAATATCTCTGTCAGTATTGTAAAACTCCACTGATAATGTCATTCTCATTATTATAAAACTCCATTGGTAATATCACTCTCAGTATTGAAAACCTGCATTGGTAATATCTCTCTCAGCATGGTAAAACTCCATTAGTAATATCTCTCTCAGCATTGTAAAACTCCATTGGTAATGTCTCTATCAGTACTGTAAAACTCCAATGGTCATATCTCTCTCAGTATTGTAAAACTCCATTGGTAATGTCACTCTCCGCATTGTATAACTCCATTGGTAGTATCACTCTCAGTATTGTAAAACTCCATTGGTAATGTCTCTCTCAGTATTGTTAAACTCCATTGGGAATATCTCTCTCAGTATTGTAAAACTCCATTTTGTAATGTCCCTCTGAGAATTGTAAATCTCCATTCGTTACATCTCTCTCAGTATTGTAAAACTCCTTTGGTAATGTCACTCTCAGTACTGTAAAACTCTATTTGTAATATCTCTCTCAGTATTGTAAAACTCCATTGGTAATATCTCTCTCAGTATTGTAAAACTCCATTGGTAATATCACTCTCAGTATTGTAAAACTCCATTCATAATGTCATTCTCATTATTATAAAACTCCGTTGGTAATATCACTCTCAGTATTGTAAAACTGCATTGGTAATATCTCTCTCAGCATTGTAAAACTCCATTAGTAATATCTCTCTCAGCATTGTAAAACTCCATTGGTAATGTCTCTCTCAGTACTGTAAAACTCCATTGGTCATATTCTCTCAGTATTGTAAAACTCCATTGGTAATATCTCTCTCAGTATTGTAAAACTCCCTTGGTAATATCTCTCTCAGTATTGTAAAACTCCGTTGGTAATATCTCTCTCAGTATTGTAACACTCCATTGGTAATATCTCTCTCAGCATTGTAAAACTCCATTTGTAATGTCTCTCTCAGCATTGTAAAACTCCATTGTTAATATCACTATCAGCATTGTTAAACTCCATTGGTAATATCACTCTCAGTATTGTAAAACTCCATCGGTAATATCTCTCTCAATTTTGTAAAACTCCATTTTTAATGTCTCTCTCAGTATTGTAAAACTCCATTGGTAACATCTCTCTCAGTACTGTAAAACTCCATTGGTTATGTCACTCTCAGTATTGTAAAACTCCATTGCTAATTTCTCTCTCAGTATTGTTAAACTCCATTTGTAATGTCGCTGTAAGTATTGTAAAACTCGGTTGGTAATGTCACTCTCAGTATTGTAAACTCCATTTCTAATATCTCTCTTAGCATTGTGAAACTCCATTGGTAATATCTCTCTCAGCATTGTAAAACTCCATTGGTAATATCTCTCTCAGTATTGTAAAACTCCATTGGTAATGTCGTTCTCAATATTGTAAAACTCCATTGGTAATATCACGCTTAATATTGCAAAACTCCTTTGGTAATATCTCTCTCAGTATTGTAAAACTCCATTCATAGTGTCATTCTCATTATTATAAAACTCCATTGGTAATATCACTCTCAGTATTGTAAAACTGCATTGGTAATATCTCTCTCAGCATTGTAAAACTCCATTAGTAATATCTCTCTCAGCATTGTAAAACTCCATTGTTAATGTCTCTCTGAGTACTGTAAAACTCCATTGGTCATATCTCTCTCAGTATTGTAAAACTCCATTGGTAACGTCACTCTCAGCATTGTAAAACTCCATTGGTATTATCACTCTCAGTATTGTAAAACTCCATTGGTAATGTCTCTCTCAGTATTGTAAAACTCCATTGGGAATATCTCTCTCAGTATTGTAAAACTCCATTTGGTAATGTCCTTCTGAGAATTGTACACCTCCATTCGTTACCTCTATCTCTGTATTGTAAAACTCCTTTGGTCATGTCACTCTCAGTACTGTAAAACTCCATTTGTTATATCTCTCTCAGTATTGTAAAACTCCATTGGTAATATCTCTCACAGTTTTGTAAAACTCCATTGGTAATATCACTCTCAGTATTGTAAAACTCCATTGGTAATATCACTCTCAGTTTTCCAAAACTCCATTGGTAATATCTCACTCAGTATCGTTAACTCCATTGGTAATGTCACACTCAATATTGTTAGACTCCATTGGTGATATCTCTCTCAGTATTGTAAAACTCCATTGGTAATGTCGCTCTCAATATTGTAAAACTCCATTGGTAATTTCACGCTTAGTATTGCAAAACTCCATTTGGTAATATCTCTGTCAGTATTCTAAAACTCCATTGATAATGTCATTCTCATTATTAGAAAACTCCATTGGTAATATCACTCTCAGTATTGTAAAACTGCATTGGTAATATCTCTCTCAGCATTGTAAAACTCCATTGGTAATGTCTCTCTCAGTACTGTAAAACTCCATTGGTCATATCTCTCTCAGTATTGTAAAACTCCATTGGTAATGTCACTCTCCGCATTGTATAACTCCATTGGTAGTATCACTCTCAGTATTGTAAAACTCCATTGGTAATGTCTCTCTCAGTATTGTTAAACTCCATTGGGAATATCTCTCTCAGTATTGTAAAACTCCATTTGGTAATGTCCCTCTGAGAATTGCAAACCTCCATTCGTTACATCTCTCTCAGTATTGTAAAACTCCTTTGGTAATGTCACTCTCAGTACTGTAAAACTCCGTTTGTAATATCTCTCTCAGTATTGTAAAACTCCATTGGTAATATCTCTCTCAGTATTGTAAAACTCCATTGGTAATATCATTCTCAGTATTTTAAAACTCCATTGGTAATATCACTCTCAGTATTGCAAAACTCCATTGGTAATATCACTCTGAATATTGGAAAACTCCATTGGTAATATCTCGCCCAGTATTGTAATACTCCATTGGTAACATCACTCTTATTATTGTAAAACTACATTGGAAATGGCTCTCTCAGTATTGTTCAACTACATTTGGAATATCTCTCTCAGTATTCTAAAACTCCATTGCTAATGTCCCTCTGAAAATTGTAAAACTCCATTCGTAATATCTCTCTCAGTATTGTAAAACTCCTTTGGTAATGTCACTCTCAATATTGTAAAACTCCATTGGTAATATCACTCGCAGTATTGTAAAACTCCATTGGTAATATCTCTCTCAGTATTGTAAAACTCCCTTGGTAGTATCTCTCTCAGTATTGTAACACTCCATTGGTAATATCACTCTCAGTATTGTGAAAGTGCATTGGTAATGTCTCTCTCAGTATTGTAAAACTCCATTTGTAATGTCACTCTCAGTATTTTAAAACTCCATTTCTAATATCACTCTCAGCATTGTAAAACTCCATTGGTAATGTCACTCAGTATTCTAAAACTCCATTGGTAATATCTCTCTCAGTATTGTAAAACTCCATTGGTAATATCTCTCTCAGTATTGTAACACTCCATTGGTAATATTTCTCTCAGTATTGTAAAACTCCATTTGTAATGTCTCTCTCAGCATTGTAAAACTCCATTGTTAATATCTCTCTCAGCATTGTTAAACTCCATTGGTAATATCACTCTCAGTATTGTAAAACTCCATCGGTAATATCTCTCTCAATTTTGTAAAACTCCATTTTTAATGTCTCTCTCAGTATTGTAAAACTCCATTGGTAATATCTCTCTCAGTACTGTAAAACTCCATTGGTTATGTCACTCTCAGTATTGTAAAACTCCATTGCTAATTTCTCTCTCAGTATTGTTAAACTCCATTTGTAATGTCGCTGTAAGTATTGTAAAACTCGGTTGGTAATGTCACTCTCAGTATTGTAAACTCCATTTCTAATATCTCTCTCAGCATTGTGAAACTCCATTGGTAATATCTCTCTCAGCATTGTAAAACTCCATTGGTAATATCTCTCTCAGTATTGTAAAACTCCATTGGTAATGTCGTTCTTAATATTGTAAAACTCCATTGGTAATATCACGCTTAATATTGCAAAACTTCATTGGTAATATCTCTCTCAGTATTGTAAAACTCCATTCATACTGTCATTCTCATTATTATAAAACTCCATTGGTAATATCACTCTCAGCATTGTAAAACTGCACTGGTAATATCTCTCTCAGCATTGTAAAACTCCATTAGTAATATCTCTCTCAGCATTGTAAAACTCCATTGGTAATATCTCTCTCAGTATTGTTAAACTCCATTGGTAATATCTCTCTCAGCATTGTAAAACTCCATTGTTAATATCCCTCTCAGCATTGTTAAACTCCATTGGTAATATCACTTTCAGTATTGTAAAACTCCATCGGTAATATCTCTCTCAATTTTGTAAAACTCCATTTTTAATGTCTCTCTCAGTATTGTAAAACTCCATTGGTAATATCTCTCTCAGTACTGTAAAACTCCATTGGTTATGTCACTCTCAGTATTGTAAAACTCCATTGCTAATTTCTCTCTCAGTATTGTTAAACTCCATTTGTAATGTCGCTGTAAGTATTGTAAAACTCGGTTGGTAATGTCACTGTCAGTATTGTAAACTCCATTTCTAATATCTCTCTCAGCATTCTGAAACTCCATTGGTAATATCTCCCTCAGCATTGTAAAACTCCATTGGTAATATCTCTCTCAGTATTGTAAAACTCCATTGGTAATGTCGTTCTCAATATTGTAAAACTCCATTGGTAATATCACGCTTAATATTGCAAATCTCCATTGGTAATATCTCTCTCAGTATTGTAAAACTCCATTCATAGTGTCATTCTCATTATTATAAAACTCCATTGGTAATATCACTCTCAGTATTGTAAAACTGCATTGGTAATATCTCTCTCAGCATTGTAAAACTCCATTAGTAATATCTCTATCAGCATTGTAAAACTCCATTGTTAATGTCTCTCTCAGTACTGTAAAACTCCATTGGGAATATCTCTCTCAGTATTGTAAAACTCCATTTGGTAATGTCCCTCTGAGAATTGTAAACCTCCATTCGTTACCTCTCTCTCTGTATTGTAAAAATCCTTTGGTCATGTCACTCTCAGTACTGTAAAACTCCATTTGTTATATCTCTCTCAGTATTGTAAAACTCCATTGGTAATATCTCTCACAGTTTTGTAAAACTCCATTGGTAATATCACTCTCAGTATTGTAAAACTCCATTGGTAATATCACTCTCAGTTTTCCAAAACTCCATTGGTAATATCTCACTCAGTATTGTTAACTCCATTGGTAATGTCACACTCAATATTGTTAGACTCCATTGGTGATATCTCTCTCAGTATTGTAAAACTCCATTGGTAATGTCGCTCTCAATATTGTAAAACTCCATTGGTAATTTCACGCTTAGTATTGCAAAACTCCATTTGGTAATATCTCTGTCAGTATTCTAAAACTCCATTGATAATGTCATTCTCATTATTATAAAACTCCATTGGTAATATCACTCTCAGTATTGTAAAACTGCATTGGTAATATCTCTCTCAGCATTGTGAAACTCCATTGGTAATGTCTCTCTCAGTACTGTAAAACTCCATTGGTCATATCTCTCTCAGTATTGTAAAACTCCATTGGTAATGTCACTCTCCGCATTGTATAACTCCATTGGTAGTATCACTCTCAGTATTGTAAAACTCCATTGGTAATGTCTCTCTCAGTATTGTTAAACTCCATTGGGAATATGTCTCTCAGTATTGTAAAACTGCATTTGGTAATGTCCCTCTGTGAATTGCAAACCTCCATTCGTTACATCTCTCTCAGTATTGTAAAACTCCTTTGGTAATGTCACTCTCAGTAATGTAAAACTCCGTTTGTAATATCTCTCTCAGTATTGTAAAACTCCATTGGTAATATCTCTCTCAGTATTGTAAAACTCCATTGGTAATATCATTCTCAGTATTGTAAAACTCCATTGGTAATATCACTCTCAGTATTGCAAAACTCCATTGGTAATATCACTCTGAATATTGGAAAACTCCATTGGTAATATCTCTCCCAGTATTGTAATACTCCATTGGTAACATCACTCTTATTATTGTAAAACTCCATTGGAAATGGCTCTCTCAGTATTGTTCAACTACATTTGGAATATCTCTCTCAGTATTCTAAAACTCCATTGCTAATGTCCCTCTGAAAATTGTAAAACTCCATTCGTAATATCTCTCTCAGTATTGTAAAACTCCTTTGGTAATGTCACTCTCAATATTGTAAAACTCCATTGGTAATATCACTCGCAGTATTGTAAAACTCCATTGGTAATACCTTTCTCAGTATTGTAAGACTACATTGGTAATATCACTCTCAGCATTGTTAAACTCCATTGGTAATTTCACTCTCAGGATTGTAAAACTCCATTTGTAATGTCTCTCTCAGCAATGTAAGAATCCATTGGTAATATATCACTCAGCATTGTAAAACTCCATTGGTATTATCACTCTCAGTATTGGAAAACTCCATTGTTAATATTTCTCTCAGTATTGCAAATCTCCATTGGTAATATCACTCTCAATGTTGTAAAACTCCATTGGTAATATAACTCTCAGTATTGCAAAAATCCATTGTTAATATCTCTCTCAGTATTGTAAAACTCCATTGGTAATGTCGTTCTCAATATTGTAAAACTCCATTGGTAATATCACGCTTAATATTGCAAAACTCCATTGGTAATATCTCTCTCAGTATTGTAAAACTCCATTCATAATGTCATTCTCATTATAATAAAACTCCATTGGTAATATCACTCTCAGTATTGTAAAACTGCATTGGTAATATCTCTCTCAGCATTGTAAAACTCCATTAGTAATATCTCTCTCAGCATTGTAAAACTCCATTGGTAATGTCTCTCTCAGTACTGTAAAACTCCATTGGTCATATCTCTCTCAGTATTGTAAAACTCCATTGGTAACGTCACTCTCTGCATTGTAAAACTCCATTGGTATTATCACTCTCACTATTGTAAAACTCCATTGGTAATATCTCTCTCAGTATTGTAAAACTCCATTGGTAATACCTCTCTCAGTATTGTAAAACTCCCTTGGTAATGTCTCTCTCAGTATTGTAACACTCCATTGGTAATATCACTCTCAGTATTGTGAAAGTCCATTGGTAATGTCTCTCTCAGTATTTTAAAACTCCATTTGTAATGTCACTCTCAGTATTTTAAAACTCCATTTGTAATATCACTCTCAACATTGTAAAACTCCATTGGTAATGTCACTCAGTATTCTAAAACTCCATTGGTAATATCTCTCTCAGTATTGTAACACTCCATTGGTAATATCTCTCTCAGTATTGTAAAACTCCATTTGTAATGTCTCTCTCAGCATTGTAAAACTCCATTGTTAATATCTCTCTCAGCATTGTTAAACTCCATTGGTAATATCACTCTCAGTATTGTAAAACTCCATCGGTAATATCTCTCTCAATTTTGTAAAACTCCATTTTTAATGTCTCTCTCAGTATTGTAAAACTCCATTGGTAATATCTCTCTCAGTACTGTAAAACTCCATTGGTTATGTCACTCTCAGTATTGTAAAACTCCATTGCTAATTTCTCTCTCAGTATTGTTAAACTCCATTTGTAATGTCGCTGTAAGTATTGTAAAACTCGGTTGGTAATGTCACTCTCAGTATTGTAAACTCCATTTCTAATATCTCTCTCAGCATTGTGAAACTCCATTGGTAATATCTCTCTCAGCATTGTAAAACTCCATTGGTAATATCTCTCTCAGTATTGTAAAACTCCATTGGTAATGTCATTCTCAATATTGTAAAACTCCATTGGTAATATCACGCTTAATATTGCAAAACTCCATTGGTAATATCTCTCTCAGTATTGTAAAACTCCATTCATACTGTCATTCTCATTATTATAAAACTCCATTGGTAATATCACTCTCAGTATTGTAAAACTGCATTGGTAATATCTCTCTCCGCATTGTAAAACTCCATTAGTAATATCTCTCTCAGCATTGTAAAACTCCATTGTTAATGTCTCTCTCAGTACTGTAAAACTCCATTGGTCATATCTCTCTCAGTATTGTAAAACTCCATTGGTAACGTCACTCTCATCATTGTAAAACTCCATTGGTATTATCACTCTCAGTAGTGTAAAACTCCATTGGTAATATCTCTCTCAGTATTGTAAAACTCCCTTGGTAATATCTCTCTCAGAATTGTAACACTCCATTGGTAATATCACTCTCAGTATTGTGAAAGTCCATTGGTAATGTCTCTCTCAGTATTGTAAAACTCCATTTGTAATGTCACTCTCAGTATTTTAAAACTCCATTTGTAATATCACTCTCAGCATTGTAAAACTCCATTGGTAATGTCACTCAGTATTCTAAAACTCCATTGGTAATATCTCTCTCAGTATTGTAAAACTCCATTGGTAATATCTCTCTCAGTATTGTAACACTCCATTGGTAATATCTCTCTCAGTATTGTAAAACTCCATTTGTAATGTCTCTCTCAGCATTGCAAAACTCCATTGGTAGTATCGCGCTTAATATTGCAAAACTCCATTGGTAATATCTCTCTCAGTATTGTAAATCCCCATTCATAATGTCATTCTCATTATTATAAAACTCCATTGGTAATATCACTCTCAGTATTGTAAAACTGCATTGGTAATATCTCTCTCAGCATTGTAAAACTCCATTAGTAATATCTCTCTCAGCATTGTAAAACTCCATTGTTAATGTCTCTCTCAGTACTGTAAAACTCCATTGGTCATATCTCTCTCAGTATTGTACAACTCCATTGGTAACGTCACTCTCAGCATTGTAAAACTCCATTGGTATTATCACTCTCAGTATTGTAAAACTCCATTGGTAATGTCTCTCTCAGTATTGTAAAACTCCATTGGGAATATCTCTCTCAGTATTGTAAAACTCCATTTGGTAATGTCCCTCTGAGAATTGTAAACCCCCATTCGTTACCTCTCTCTCTGTATTGTAAAACTCCTTTGGTCATGTCACTCTCAGTACTGTAAAACTCCATTTGTTATATCTCTCTCAGTATTGTAAAACTCCATTGGTAATATCTCTCACAGTTTTGTAAAACTCCATTGGTAATATCACTCTCAGTGTTGTAAAACTCCATTGGTAATATCACTCTCAGTTTTCCAAAACTCCATTGGTAATATCTCACTCAGTATTGTTAACTCCATTGGTAATGTCACACTCAATATTGTTAGACTCCATTGGTGATATCTCTCTCAGTATTGTAAAACTCCATTGGTAATGTCGCTCTCAATATTGTAAAACTCCATTGGTAATTTCACGCTTAGTATTGCAAAACTCCATTTGGTAATATCTCTGTCAGTATTCTAAAACTCCATTGATAATGTCATTCTCATTATTAGAAAACTCCATTGGTAATATCACTCTCAGTATTGTAAAACTGCATTGGTAATATCTCTCTCAGCATTGTAAAACTCCATTAGTAATATCTCTCTCAGCATTGTAAAACTCCATTGGTAATGTCTCTCTCAGTACTGTAAAACTCCATTGGTCATATCTCTCTCAGTATTGTAAAACTCCATTGGTAATGTCACTCTCCGCATTGTATAACTCCATTGGTAGTATCACTCTCAGTATTGTAAAACTCCATTGGTAATGTCTCTCTCAGTATTGTTAAACTCCATTGGGAATATGTCTCTCAGTATTGTAAAACTCCATTTGGTAATGTCCCTCTGAGAATTGCAAACCTCCATTCGTTACATCTCTCAGTATTGTAAAACTCCTTTGGTAATGTCACTCTCAGTACTGTAAAACTCCATTTGTAATATCTCTCTCAGTATTGTAAAACTCCATTGGTAATATCTCTCTCAGTATTGTAAAACTCCATTGGTAATATCATTCTCAGTATTGTAAAACTCCATTGGTAATATCACTCTCAGTATTGCAAAACTCCATTGGTAATATCACTCTGAATATTGTAAAACTCCATTGGTAATATCACTCTCAGTATTGGAAAACTCCATTGGTAATATCTCTCCCAGTATTGTAATACTCCATTGGTAACATCACTCTTATTATTGTAAAACTCCATTGGAAATGGCTCTCTCAGTATTGTTCAACTACATTTGGAATATCTCTCTCAGTATTCTAAAACTCCATTGCTAATGTCCCTCTGAAAATTGTAAAACTCCATTCGTAATATCTCTCTCAGTATTGTAAAACTCCTTTGGTAATGTCACTCTCAATATTGTAAAACTCCATTGGCAATATCACTCGCAGTATTGTAAAACTCCATTGGTAATACCTTTCTCAGTATTGTAAGACTACATTGGTAATATCACTCTCAGCATTGTTAAACTCCATTGGTAATTTCACTCTCAGGATTGTAAAACTCCATTTGTAATGTCTCTCTCAGCAATGTAAGAATCCATTGGTAATATATCACTCAGCATTGTAAAACTCCATTGGTATTATCACTCTCAGTATTGGAAAACTCCATTGTTAATATTTCTCTCAGTATTGCAAATCTCCATTGGTAATGTCACTCTCAATATTGTAAAACTCCATTGGTAATATAACTCTCAGTATTGCAAAACTCCATTGTTAATATCTCTCTCAGTATTGTAAAACTCCATTGGTAATGTCGTTCTCAATATTGTAAAACTCCATTGGTAATATCACGCTTAATATTGCAAAACTCCATTGGTAATATCTCTCTCAGTATTGTAAATCTCCATTCATAATGTCATTCTCATTATTATAAAACTCCATTGGTAATATCACTCTCAGTATTGTAAAACTGCATTGGTAATATCTCTCTCAGCATTGTAAAACTCCATTAGTAATATCTCTCTCAGCATTGTAAAACTCCATTGGTAATGTCTCTCTCAGTACTGTAAAACTCCATTGGTCATATCTCTCTCAGTATTGTAAAACTCCATTGGTAACGTCACTCTCAGCATTGTAAAACTCCATTGGTATTATCACTCTCAGTATTGTAAAACTCCATTGGTAATATCTCTCTCAGTATTGTAAAACTCCATTGGTAATATCTCTCTCAGTATTGTAAAACTCCCTTGGTAATATCTCTCTCAGTATTGTAACACTCCATTGGTAATATCACTCTCAGTATTGTGAAAGTCCATTGGTAATGTCTCTCTCAGTATTGTAAAACTCCATTTGTAATGTCACTCTCAGCATTTTAAAACTCCATTTGTAATATCACTCTCAGCATTGTAAAACTCCATTGGTAATGTCACTCAGTATTCTAAAACTCCATTGGTAATATCTCTCTCAGTACTGTAAAACTCCATTGGTAATATCTCTCTCATTATTGTAACACTCCATTGGTAATATCTCTCTCAGTATTGTAAAACTCCATTTGTAATGTCTCTCTCAGCATTGTAAATCTCCATTGTTAATATCTCTCTCAGCATTGTTAAACTCCATTGGTAATATCACTCTCAGTATTGTAAAACTCCATTGGTAATATCTCTCTCAGTATTGTAAAACTCCATTGGTTATGTCACTCTCAGTATTGTAAAACTCCATTGCTAATTTCTCTCTCAGTATTGTTAAACTCCATTTGTAATGTCGCTGTAAGTATTGTAAAACTCGGTTGGTAATGTCACTGTCAGTATTGTAAACTCCATTTCTAGTATCTCTCTCAGCATTCTGAAACTCCATTGGTAATATCTCCCTCAGCATTGTAAAACTCCATTGGTAATATCTCTCTCAGTATTGTAAAACTCCATTGGTAATGTCACTCTCAGCATTGTAAAACTCCATTGGTATTATCACTCTCAGTATTGTAAAACTCCATTGGTAATGTCTCTCTCAGTATTGTAAAACTCCATTGGGAATATCTCTCTCAGTATTGTAAAACTCCATTTGGTAATGTCCCTCTGAGAATTGTAAACCTCCATTCGTTACCTCTCTCTCTGTATTGTAAAACTCCTTTGGTCATGTCACTCTCAGTACTGTAAAACTCCATTTGTTATATCTCTCTCAGTATTGTAAAACTCCATTGGTAATATCTCTCACAGTTTTGTAAAACTCCATTGGTAATATCACTCTCAGTTTGTAAAACTCCATTGGTAATATCACTCTCAGTTTTCCAAAACTCCATTGGTAATATCTCACTCAGTATTGTTAACTCCACTGGTAATGTCACACTCAATATTGTTAGACTCCATTGGTGATATCTCTCTCAGTATTGTAAAACTCCATTGGTAATGTCGCTCTCAATATTGTAAAACTCCATTGGTAATTTCACGCTTAGTATTGCAAAACTCCATTTGGTAATATCTCTGTCAGTATTCTAAAACTCCATTGATAATGTCATTCTCATTATTAGAAAACTCCATTGGTAATATCACTCTCAGTATTGTAAAACTGCATTGGTAATATCTCTCTCAGCATTGTAAAACTCCATTAGTAATATCTCTCTCAGCATTGTAAAACTCCATTGGTAATGTCTCTCTCAGTACTGTAAAACTCCATTGGTCATATCTCTCTCAGTATTGTAAAACTCCATTGGTAATGTCACTCTCCGCATTGTATAACTCCATTGGTAGTATCACTCTCAGTATTGTAAAACTCCATTGGTAATGTCTCTCTCAGTATTGTTAAACTCCATTGGGAATATGTCTCTCAGTATTGTAAAACTCCATTTGGTAATGTCCCTCTGAGAATTGCAAACCTCCATTCGTTACATCTCTCAGTATTGTAAAACTCCTTTGGTAATGTCACTCTCAGTACTGTAAAACTCCATTTGTAATATCTCTCTCAGTATTGTAAAACTCCATTGGTAATATCTCTCTCAGTATTGTAAAACTCCATTGGTAATATCATTCTCAGTATTGTAAAACTCCATTGGTAATATCACTCTCAGTATTGCAAAACTCCATTGGTAATATCACTCTGAATATTGTAAAACTCCATTGGTAATATCACTCTCAGTATTGGAAAACTCCATTGGTAATATCTCTCCCAGTATTGTAATACTCCATTGGTAACATCACTCTTATTATTGTAAAACTCCATTGGAAATGGCTCTCTCAGTATTGTTCAACTACATTTGGAATATCTCTCTCAGTATTCTAAAACTCCATTGCTAATGTCCCTCTGAAAATTGTAAAACTCCATTCGTAATATCTCTCTCAGTATTGTAAAACTCCTTTGGTAATGTCACTCTCAATATTGTAAAACTCCATTGGTAATATCACTCGCAGTATTGTAAAACTCCATTGGTAATACCTTTCTCAGTATTGTAAGACTACATTGGTAATATCACTCTCAGCATTGTTAAACTCCATTGGTAATTTCACTCTCAGGATTGTAAAACTCCATTTGTAATGTCTCTCTCAGCAATGTAAGAATCCATTGGTAATATATCACTCAGCATTGTAAAACTCCATTGGTATTATCACTCTCAGTATTGGAAAACTCCATTGTTAATATTTCTCTCAGTATTGCAAATCTCCATTGGTAATGTCACTCTCAATATTGTAAAACTCCATTGGTAATATAACTCTCAGTATTGCAAAACTCCATTGTTAATATCTCTCTCAGTATTGTAAAACTCCATTGGTAATGTCGTTCTCAATATTGTAAAACTCCATTGGTAATATCACGCTTAATATTGCAAAACTCCATTGGTAATATCTCTCTCAGTATTGTAAATCTCCATTCATAATGTTATTCTCATTATTATAAAACTCCATTGGTAATATCACTCTCAGTATTGTAAAACTGCATTGGTAATATCTCTCTCAGCATTGTAAAACTCCATTAGTAATATCTCTCTCAGCATTGTAAAACTCCATTGGTAATGTCTCTCTCAGTACTGTAAAACTCCATTGGTCATATCTCTCTCAGTATTGTAAAACTCCATTGGTAACGTCACTCTCAGCATTGTAAAACTCCATTGGTATTATCACTCTCAGTATTGTAAAACTCCATTGGTAATATCTCTCTCAGTATTGTAAAACTCCATTGGTAATATCTCTCTCAGTATTGTGAAACTCCCTTGGTAATATCTCTCTCAGTATTGTAACACTCCATTGGTAATATCACTCTCAGTATTGTGAAAGTCCATTGGTAATGTCTCTCTCAGTATTGTAAAACTCCATTTGTAATGTCACTCTCAGCATTTTAAAACTCCATTTGTAATATCACTCTCAGCATTGTAAAACTCCATTGGTAATGTCACTCAGTATTCTAAAACTCCATTGGTAATATCTCTCTCAGTATTGTAAAACTCCATTTGTAATGTCTCTCTCAGCATTGTAAAACTCCATTGTTAATATCTCTCTCAGCATTGTTAAACTCCATTGGTAATATCACTCTCAGTACTGTAAAACTCCATTGGTTATGTCACTCTCAGTATTGTAAAACTCCATTGCTAATTTCTCTCTCAGTATTGTTAAACTCCATTTGTAATGTCACTGTAAGTATTATAAAACTCGGTTGGTAATGTCACTCTTAGTATTGTAAACTCCATTTCTAATATCTCTCTCAGCATTGTGAAACTCCATTGGTAATATCTCTCTCAGCATTGTAAAACTCCATTGGTAATATCTCTCTCAGCATTGCAAAACTCCATTGGTTATGTTACTTCCAGCATTGTAAGACTGCATTTTTAATGTTATCCTCAACAGTGTCGATCTCCAAACTATGTCTACCACATACACAGACGATCTGGAGGAGGCGGCTGAATATATGTTAACAAAGTTTGCTGATGACACAAAGATGAGTGGGAAAGCGAATTGCTTGTAGAACGTGGAAAGTCTGCAGGGAAATTTGGATAGGCTAAGTGAGTGGGCAAGGATCTGGCAGATGGAGTATAATATTGGCAAGTATGAGGTTATCCACTTTGGAAGGAATCATAGTAAAATGGACTATTATTTAAGTGGTCAAAAATTACAACATGCTGCTGTGCAGAGAACCTGGGGGTCCTTGTGCATGAATCACTAAATCTCAGTTTGCAAGGTGCGGCAGGTGATCAAGAAGGCAAATGAAATGCTGGTCATTATTGCGAGAGGAATGGAATATAAAAGCAGGGAGGTCTTGTTGCAATTGTATAGGGCTCTGGTGAGGCTGCACCTGGAGTACTGTGTGCAATTTTGGTCCCCTTATTTGTGAAAGCACATATTGTCTTTGGAGGGAATGCGAGAAGGTTCACCAGGTTGATGCCGGAGATGAGGGGGTTAGCTTATAAGGAGAGATTGAGTAGACTCAGCCTGTACGCATTGGAGTATAGAAGGCTGAGGGGGGATCTTATAGAGACAGATAAGGTAATGAAAGGGCTAGATAAGATAGAGTAGAGAGATTATTTCCATTTCTAAAGGAAATAAGAACTAGAGAGCACAGCGTCAAAATAAGGGGGAGTCAATTTAGAACAGGAGGAGGAACTTCTTTTCTCAGGGGATAGTGAATCTTTGGAATTCTCTGTTCATTGAAGCAGTGGAAGCTACTTTGTTAAATGTATTTAAGTCACAGGTAGATAGATTTCTGACCAATAAGGGAATCAAGGGTTATGGGATCAGGCAGGTAAATTGAACTGAACCACTATCAGATCAGTCATAATCTTATTGAATGGCGGGGTGGAGTCTAGGGGCTAGATAGCCAACTCTTGCTCCTATTTCTCATGTACTTATGTTCCATTGGTAATGTCAACCTCAGAATTGTAGAACTCCGTTGTTGATGTAACCCAGAGCAAAGTAAAGCTCCATTGTTAATGTTACCCTCAGCGATGTAATCACAATTGGTATTGTCACCCTCAGCAATGTAAAGCTCCATTGATAATGGTATCTTCAGCAATGCAAACTCCATTGATAAGGTCACAGATCAAAGTGAGGCTACTCTCAGCAATGTAAATTCCGTTGGTAATGCAACATGCAACATTGTAAAACACCACTGGTAATGTGTCCTGAGCAATAAGAACCTCCATTGATAACATCACCCTCAGCAATGTAAGACTGCATTATTAATGTTATACTCAGCAATATCAAATTCCACTGTTAATGTCAACCTCAGAATTGTAAGACTCCATTTTTAATGAAACGCAGAGCAAAGTAAACTTTCATTTGTAATGTTACCTGCAGCAATATAAACTGCATTGTTAATGTTGCCCTCATCAATGTAAAACTCCATTGGTAATGTTACCCTCAGCAATGTAAAACTCCATTGGTAATGTTGCCCTCATCAATGTAAAACTCCATTGGTAATGTTGCCCTCATCAATGTAAAACTCCATCGGTAATGTTGCCCTCATCAATGTAAAACTCCATTGGTAATGTTACCCTCAGCAATGTAAAACTCCATTGGTAATGTTACCCTCAGCAATGTAAAACTCCATTTATAATATTACTCAAAGTAAAGTGAAGCTCTATTGGCAACTTCACCCTCACAATGTAAGCTCCATGTGTAATGTCATCCTCAGCAATGTATATCTCCGTTGGTAATGTCACTCTCAACAAGTAAAACTCAATTAGTAATGTCATCTCAGCAAAGCAAACACCACCAGAAATGTCACAATCAACAATGTAAAACGTCATTGGTGGTGTTACCTCCACAATATAAACTTCAATTGGTAACATTGCCCACGGCAATGTAAAATTCGATTAGAAATGTCACCTTCAGCAATGTAAAACTCCAATGACAAGGTTACCCAGAGCAACGTAGAGTCCATTGCGAATGCAATTCTCAACATTGGAAAACTCCATTGCTAATAAAGAACAAAGAACAAAACAGCATGGAAAACAGGCCATTCGGCCCAACGAGCCCGCGCCACGACCTCGATGTTCCCACTTCTACCCATGGTCCCTATCATCCCTGTCTATGTTTATAGATCTATGCATTAGAACCAAATTTGAGACAATTTAGGGAGAATTTGTTCTGCCAGTCAGCCTAAGAGCACATCTTTGGGATGTGGGAGGAAACCAGAGCACCCGGAGAAAACCCACGCAAGCACGGGGAGAATGCGCAAACTCCCACAGACACAGGCCCAAATCCATGTATCTGCACAGCACAGCGATAGTCACTGAGCTGTTGTGTTGCCCATCAAATGGTCCAGGTCAAATGTACACTAACGATGTGAAGCACTAGGATACTTACGAAAAATCCAAGAGCAACCCTCTCACGACCCATCGCGTGTATGCCCCTTGTTAGACAACAAGGTGGACCAAAGTACCTGTAGGATAAAACAAATACATCAATATCATCATCTATTTACACACTTCACAGGGACTCCCACAGCTCATGATGCCTATTTTAAATCAGTTTTCTACATCCCTCCATTCCCATTCTGTTCATGTGCCTATCTAAGTATTTCTTAAATAACTTCAGAGTGCCTGCTTCCACTACTTTACTTGGCAGCGCATTCCATACCCCCACCACCCTCTGTGTGAAAAAACTCCCTCTAGCATCCAAATTATACCTTACCCCCCCCACCCTAAGCCCGATGTCAACCTCAGCAATGTAATCTTCTGTTGGTCTTGTTATTGTCGTCAATATACACTCTATTGGTAATGTTACCATTAGCACTGTGGAAATCCATTGGTAATGTTACTCTCACTGCTGCAAAACTCCATTGACAATGCTACACTGAGCAATGTGAATTCCATTAGTAATATTACTCTCAGTATTATGAACTCTGTTGTTAATGCCACCCTCAGCAATGTAAATCTCCACTTGGTAATGTCACTCTCAGTGATATAAAGTTTAATTGGTAATGTCACTCTCAGCAATGTAAAACTCCATTGGTGATGTTACCCTCAGCAATGTTATCACAACTGGTAATATCACCCTCAGCAATGTAAATCTCCATTGATAATGACATCATCAGTAATGTAAAACTCCATTGACAAGGTTACCCACAGCAAAGTGAGACTACATTGGTAAATCACTCACAGCAACATAAACTCTGTTAGAATTTTACCCTCGGCAATGTGAACTCTATTGGAAATGTTCCCCTACGCAATGTAAACTCCTTTCGTAACTTTGTCCCTTGGCAACATAGATTCCATTTGTAATGTTGTCTCAGCAACGTAAAACTCCATTGGTAATGTTATTTACAGTGATGTAAAACCCCCTTGTTAATGTTACTCTCAGTAATGTATACTCCACTGGTAATGTCACCTGAACATCTATAAACGCCATTGGTAATGTCACCCTCAGCGAAGTAAAACTCAATTGGTAATGTCACTCTCAGCAATATAAAACCCCAACAGCAATGTTACCCTATGCAATGTAAGGTCCTGACCTTACAACGTCTTTGGAACTTCCATCTTGGTAGAAAAATCCTGCTCTTGGTCAGGTTTCAGGCATTGCTCATATCTCCCTCCCTTTTCAATTCATCTGATTACCCTCAAAATATCACACTCTCAGTAATTTATCACACCCTCAGTAATATGTCACACCCTCAGTAATATGTCACACCCTCAATACTATATCACACCCTCAATACTATATCACACCCATAGTATATATCTCACCCTTACTAATATATCACACCCATTATAATATATCACACCCTCAGTAATATATTACACTTAGTAATATATCAATCCTCAGTAATCTATCACAGAATTAGTAATATATCACACCGTCAGCAATATATCGTATTCTTAGTGATATGCCACTTCCTCAGTAATATATCACAAATTTAGTGATATATCAGAGCTCAGTAATATATCACAATCTTTGCAAGATATCACAAACTCTGCAATATATCACATCCTTAGTAAGATAGCACACACTTAAAAATATATTGCATCTTTAGTAATATACCATACTTTTAGTAATATGCCACACCCTTGGTAATATATCACATCTTTATTAATACATCACATTCTTAGTAATATACCACATCCTCTGTAATATATCATACCCTTAGTAGTATATCATACCCTCAGTAATATATCACATCCTTGCTAATGTATCACATCCTCAGTAACGTATCACACCTCAGTCATATATCACAATCTTTGTATTATATCACAAACTCTGTATCACATCCTTAGTAATATACCATACTTCAATAATAGATCAGATGCTCAATAATATATCATATCTTTGTAAATATATCACACCCTCAGTAATATAACACACCCTCAATAATACATCATGCCCTCATTAATATATTACATCCATACTAATAAATCACACCCTCAGCAATATATCACACTTTCAGTTATATATCACATTCTTGTTAATATATCCCACCTTCAATATAGAAACTAGAAGCAGGAGTAGGTCATTCAGCCTCAATTTACATCCATTCAAGTAATAATCTGTTTTCCTTTGATTGCTACCAAAGTGGATAACTTCACATTTATACAGCCATTCACTTGTCCACACACTCAGCCTGTCCAAATTAAACTGAAGCATCTCTGCATCCTCCTCAAAGTTTACCCTCCCATCGAACTTTTTATCACCTGCAAATTTGGAGAGAATACATTCAGTTCCCTCTTTCAAATCATTAATACATAATGTGAACAGTTGGGATCCTGACACAGATCTCTGCAGAACCCGACTAGTCAATTGGTTTTTCTGACTGCTAATCAGAAAAAGACTCACTTATGCCAACTGTTTGCTTCCTATCTGCTAACCAGCTTTCTATCCATCTCAAGCCATTACCTGCAATCCCATGCATTTTAATTTTACAGTATCTGTTATGTGAGACCTTGTCAAAAGCCTTCTGAAAGTCAAAATAAACAACATGCATTGGTTCTCCTTGATCAATTCTGCTAGTTACATCCTTGAAGATTTCCAATAGATTTGCCAAGCATGATTTCCCTTTTGTAAATCCATGCTGACTTTGTTTGATTATGCCACTGCCACGTTATGAAATACTTGATAGTAGACTTTAGCTACTTACCCAGTACTGATGTTAGGCTCATTGGTCTATAGTTCCCTGTTTTCTCTCCACATCCCTTTTTGAATAGTGAGCTTATATTAGCTACCCTCCAATATGAAGGAATTATCCAGAGTCCAAAGAATTTTGGAAAATAGCCAACAATGGATTTACTATTTCCAGGGCCATTTCCTTAAATACTCTGGGATGAAGAATATCAGGACCTGGAGATTTATCCACCTTCAATCCCAAAACCATTTCTCTACTAATGCTGATTTCCTTCAGCTCCTCACTAAAACATGCTTTTTTCAGCATTTCCTGGATATTATTCCTTTCTTCCTTTGTGAAGACTGAAGGAAAATACATATTTAATTCCTCAGCCTTTTTTATTCCCCATTATGAATCCCCCTATTTCTGACTGTAAGGGCCCTACATTTGTTTTTGTTAATCTTCTTCTCTTTACACACCTATAGAAACTTTTAAAGCCAATTTTTATGTTCGCTGCTAGCTTTCTCTTTTTTTCTCTTAATCAATCACTTGGTCCTCCTTTACTGAATTTTAAACTGCTCCCAATTGCTCAGGCCTCAGGCCTATTGCTTTTTCTTGCCCATATCTATGTTTCTTCTATATTACTGAGGGACTGGATTATTACTAAGAATAGGATATATTGCTGAGGGTATGATATATTACTAATTCTGTGATATATTACTGAGGATGTGATATATTACAAAGTTTGTGGTACATTACTGAGAGTGTGATATATTATAATGGGTGTGATATATTAGTAAGGGTGAGATATATACTATGGGTGTGATAAATTACTGAGAGTGTGATAATTTGCAGCTAATCAGATAAATTGCCAAGAGAGGGAAATATGAGCAATGCCTGAAACCTAACCATGAGCAGGATTTTTTTTTACCAAGATGGAGGTTCTGAAGACCTTGTAAGGTCAGGACTTTACATTGCAGAGGGTAACATTGCTGATGGGGTTTTATATTGCTGAGGGTGACATTACCAATTGAATCTGATATGACCTCTAATTTCCATTGTAACCCATGGTTTAGCCTCAATTCCCTTACCACTCTTGCACAAAACAGGAATATCAATTTTGTTCTTT
The DNA here is from genome assembly GCA_024679065.1 of Sphyrna mokarran. Classification (NCBI taxonomy): domain Eukaryota; kingdom Metazoa; phylum Chordata; class Chondrichthyes; order Carcharhiniformes; family Carcharhinidae; genus Sphyrna; species Sphyrna mokarran. The sequence goes on from JAGIQG010000003.1 coordinate 79,446,465, forward strand.
AAATGTTTGCCATTGTTTGTCCACTGTCTTTCCTTTCAGTAATGTTTCCCAGTCCATCATGGCCAATTCATGCCTCATGTCATCATAGTTATATTTGTTGAGATTCAGGACCCTTGCCTCAGAATCAGTTATACCACTGTCCACCTTGACAAAGAATTCTACCATATTATGGTAACTTGGCCCCAAGAGTTCTCTCACAACTAGATTGCCAACCAATCCTTCCTCATTGTGTAACACCCAGTCCAAGATGGCGTGCTCCCAGAGAAACATCCCACATGCACTCCAGAAATTCCTCTTTTATTGTGTTGTGACTAATCTTACTCTCCCCATTAGTATACAGATTAAAGTTGCCCATAATCATAGATTTTCCTTTAACACATGCATCTCTGATTTCCTGTCAAATGTGTTTTCCTGTATTATCACTATAGTTTACTGGTCTGTATACCACCCTTATCAATGTTTTTGCCATTGTTGTTTCTTAACTCAACCCACACAAGTTCTACATAATCTATTCTAATATCTTTCCTCAATATTGTATCAATTTCATCTTTAATCAACAATGCAACCCCCACCACCTTTTTCTTTCTGTCAATCCTTCCAAAACATTGAATCCTTAGTTCCCATCCTTGGTCACCTTGGAGCCACATCTCTGTAATGCCAACTATATCATATCCCTTTAAATTATATGTGCAACTAATCCATTGATTTTGTTTTGAATGCTCCATGCATTCAAGCACAAAACCTTAAGGTAGGCACTTTTAACATTTCTTTTCCCTTTTCCATTATTTTTTACTCAGTCCTTTTCAGACTTTGGTCATTGATTTCTCTGCCTATAACTTTCCTTATTCTTCTTACTGTCTTTTCCTCTTATCCTTAATTCTCTCTTGTCTGAATCTTTGCAAATGTTCTCATCCCCTGCCGTATTAGTGCAAATCCTCCTCAGCCACTTTAAGAAGTACCCTTCCCATTTCCGATCCTGCCTAGATGTAGCCCCTCCACTTTGTACAGGTCCCATTTCCCCCAGAGCTGGTCCCAGTGCCTAGGAAACTTTCTCCCTCATACCAACCTTTCAGCCACATATTCATCCTATGTATTCTGCTCGTCTATTCAGACTAGCACATGGCATAGTTAGTAACCCTGAGATCACTACCTTTGAGGATCCTACTTTTTCAGCTTGCTTCCTAGCTCCTAATATTCTGCTTTAGGATATCATCCATTTTTGACCTATATTGTTTATGCCAACGAATACTACAACCAATGGCTGTTCACCATTCCCCTTCAAAATGTCCTGCATCTGCTCTGTGACATCCTTGTCCCTCGCTCCAGAGAAGCAACATACCATCCTAGAGTCTCATTTGCAGCCACAGAAATGACTATCTATTCCCCTTACAATTAAATATCCTATAACAATTGCATTTCCACACTTTTTATTCCTCCCCTCTGCAACAGATCCAATCATGGTGTAACTGTTTTCCCCTAAAAGGCCATTCTCCTCAATAGTATCCAAAATGGTATATCTGTTCTGCAGGGGAATAGCCACAGGAGATTCCTGCACTACCTGCATAGCTCTCTTGCTCTGGGTGGTCACCCATTCCCTTCCTGCATGTTGAGTCTGAGCCCTCAATGTGACCACTTCTCTAAACATGCTATCAATGATACTCTCTGCCTCACCAATGTTCCACAGTGTCCCCAACAACTGCTCCAACTCTAAAATGCAGGCTTCCAGGAGCTGGCCTGGGCACTGGAAATGTTCCCGGTCTCCCACATGAAGCACGAACAGCAGCCCATGGCTTGGAGTTCTCCTGTCACATCTTACCCCTTTAAATTAAACTTTTGGAAGATGTTTTGTTTCAGATTATATCCAATTCTCTAGAGACCTTCTTTCCTGCTCCTCATTATTACCGAACATAACCTTTACAAATCATAAACTACAGAAATTTCCTCTGAGACTGCCAGTGATAAAATTATTAAATACTTATCCAACCTTTCTACTTACCAATTAACTCTTTCCCTGGTGTCTTCTACTACTAGGGCTAGTGGGGCTACTATCAAATAAGCTTGTTGGACCTTAGTCTGGTCTCACTGTGTTTGCCCCAGTCCAATGCCGGCATCTCTACATCACATCTTCTGCTACTGAAGCAGGGCAGGATCACAGCTTGCTTTTACCCTGTTTGTCCTTCTCACAGTGCCCTTTTTTTTGGTTAGAGGAGAAAGGAGGAAAGGAAGCATAAATATAGTATCTTGGGCTTAACCACTCTTTGACACCAATTCTTCGCCTATCCACTATATAGCCAAGGTGAATATGTTGACTTACCCAGGATGTTCCTCTGTGAAGTCTCTCTGCCGCCTCTGCTGGATGTTTGCCAGATATATTTATCTCAATATATTACACCTTCAGCAATATAACACACTCTCACCACTGTATCACACTCTCAGTAGTGCATCATACCCTTAGCAATATATCACAGCATCTGTAATATATACATCCTTGCCAATATATCCCACCCTCAGTACTATATCACATCCTCAGTAATATATCACACCTCAGTAATATATCACATCCATAGTAATATATCATACCCCGAGTAATGTATCACAATCTCAGTAATATATCACATCTTTGCTAAATTAACACACCTTCAATAAAGTATCACATCTTCAGCAATTTATCACACGCTCAGTAATATATCACACCCTTGCTAATATAACACATCCTCAGTATTATATCACACTCCCAGTAATATGTTACATCCTCAATAACATATCACACCTGCAGTAATACATTATACCTTCAGTAATGTATTACAACCTCAATAATATATCACACCTTTTGTAATATACTACACCATTAGCAGTATACCATACCCTCAGTAACATATCACATCCTTGGTACTATATTACAGCCTCAGTGATATATCACACCTTCAATAATATATCACACTATCAGTAATGTACCACATCCTTGGTAATGTACAATATCTTCAGTATTATATCACACCTTCAGTAATATATTACACCCTCAGTAATAGATTGTACCCTCAGTAATCTCTCATACTCACAGTAATATATCATGACCTTGGTAATATACCAGATTCTCAGTCATATACCATACCCTCAGTAATATACTACATCCTCAATCTCTATATAATCACATCTGCACCACATCCTTGGTAATGCACCATACCCTCAATAATATATCACACTCTCAGTAATATATTGTATCCTCAATAATATATCATACTCTCAGTAATACATCACATCCTCAGTGATATAGCACATCCTCAATAATATATCATACTCTCAATAATATATTGCACCCTCAATGACATATTAGGGGTGGCACAGTGGCACAGTGGTTAGCATTGTTGCTTCACAGCACCAAGAACCTGTATTTGATGCCTGGTTTGGGTCACTGTTTGTACAGAGGCTTCACATTCTCCCTGTGCCTGCATGGGTTTCTGCTGGATATTCCGATTTCCTCCCACAGTCTGAAAGATGTGCTGGTTAGATGCATTGGCCATGCTAAATTCCTTCTCAGTGTACTTGAACAGGTGCCAGGGTGTGGCAACAAGGGGATTTTCACAGTAACTTCATTGCAGCGTTAATGTAAGGCTACTTGTGATGAATAAATAAACTATTTTACTTATCATATCCTCAGTAACATCACATCATTCGGTAGTATATCACAGCCGTGAAGTAACATTAAAATATCCTATCCCATATAAATCAGTAAAATATCCATTTCTCGTATTGTCCGACAGGCAGCCGTTACTCATTTGAAACTCGATTGAAAATTCTTGCTAGCTCTTTGTCATTTTATATGTTTTCTTTGTATCTTTGTGCACTGTTTTGTGATATGCAACTTAATGTCAATGACAGCATTTATAGTGTTAAATAGTGAATGTTTTGTTCCATAGTTAAATATTTATGCTGTATATGTTATATGAATAAAGGTTTTTGAATGGAGAGGCATATATTGTTAATTTATTGCTTGGACCAGAGACAATTGAATTCTGTGTTATGCCAGGGTGAGCATGTAATAATGAGAAGTTCATTGCAAAATTATTTTTATGTTTCAATTAAACATACATCCAGAACTTAACAAGGAAAATAAATTATTTGAAAAAGAAACAGATAAAGCTAGGGCTACATGGAAATATTAGCTATAAACCCAATACTGTAACCCACTCTGTGTCACACAAATTTATAAATATCTCCTTAAAACTATACAACATAACAAATTTATAACTGATTCTGTGATTCAATAAGGTAAATACAAGAGTGTACTCTTGCTTGTGGAATATCTGGAACAAGATGGTTCAATCTTCAAATTAAACTAGATCATTCAGGACACTTTTTTTCACAAGACGTGACTATCATTGGCTGGGCCAGCATTTATTGCCCATCCTGAATTGCCTTTGTGAAGTTGATGGTGAACTGCTTTCTTGCACCGCTGCAGTCTCTGATGTGTAGAAACAACCACAGTGCTGTTAGAGAAGGAATTCCAGGATTTTGACCTGTGAAAGAATAGAGATATATTTTCAAGTTAGGATGGTGAGTAACTTAGAAGGGAACATCCAGGTAATGATATTCCCAGATATCTGCTGTTCTTATCCTTTTAGATGGTAGTGTTGTGTGTGTGGAAGGTGCTGTTGAAGAAACCTTGGTGAACTGCTGCAGTGAATCTTGTAGATGGGGTACATACTGCTGTCAATGTGCATCAACTGGGGAGGGAATGCATGTTTAAGGTGGTGGATGGGCTGCCAGTCAGGTGAGCTATTTTGTCTTCCATTGTGTTGAGCTTACAGCATGTTATTGGAGTCGCACTCATCCTGGCAGTGGAGAGCATTCCATCAAACTCCTGACTTGTACCTTGTAGGCCTCCTGGCATTTGGACATGGGCTGCTTCAATACCTGAGGAGTCATGAATTGTAATGAACATTGCGCAATTATCAGTGAATATTCCCTACCATTTGTTGGTAGGAAGTCATTGATGAAGATGGTTGGGCTGAGGATACTCTCTTGCAGAACTCCACCATCATGACTGCTAAAAAAAGATCATTTTGTCAAAGCTTTTCATCTTGTACTCATCAGGACACTTCACAAAAATACCAATATAAGGGGAAATTTATACTGAAGGAAAGAATATTGAATGGTTGGTAAGTGGACTCTAATTGATATAGCATTGCCATGGAGAATGCATCAGTTGATGGTGACTGATAGTTAATTTCCAAGCATTATTTGAAATTTAAAATAGGTAGCTTGATCTGATTGGTTAAGGAAATGCCCAGGAGAATAAATCAGCGAAAGGCTGCCACTTATTTTAATTAGCTGAATCAGGAGCAATGTGCATACATGTTCTTTCTGTCTGCAGAGACAGAATTTAAAATGCTCTTATAGGAAGGATCTGTCAGTTTTACCAAGGCGAGCCTCTTGTTTTCTCTCATAGCGTGGTGATGTACTTTGATGGCCAATAATGATTTAGTTTCACCGGGGAGTTTCTCTTTTAACATTGGAAGAGTAACATTGGGCGCTTGGCCCTTTGATGTGGTTTGATTGACAGCTTGGATCAATCCCACTAGCCAGGAGTTTTATTTGTTTCTTTCCCTTCTCAGTTGAATGTCTCTCAAGTTATTCTTTTATTCTTAACTGTAAGACTATAAGCATTTTGCCATTGATTGACAGGTTGGATCACTTAGGAGGTTTTACTTTCTCTTTTCTAACCACAACAGTTACATGATTTATTTAAACAGAAAGCTGCCTGAGATCACCATGCTGAGAGTGATCTCCACCTTTTCCCTGGCTAGAAGGGGCAGTCCTGCATAAGACCCCCATCCTGGGAAAGACTCTCAGTTTCAGCACCTTGCCCCCCAACCCAAGCTCACCCAACCCTTCTGGGACTCTCCTTCTGCAGCCTGGCATTGGTAGAGGGAGCATATGCCTCCCTAACCCCACACTCCCCCCCCATCCTAGGACTCCAAGAGGCCAAATAAGGGTGTCATTGTCAGGATGTCAGGGGGCAGTGCAATGTTGGCACTGCCAAAGAGGCCTTAGGGGCCCCCATCTCTGAGTGCTGCTCTTGTCTGTGGGTGGGGTGGGGGGAAAGTGGGGAGGCGAGGAGGCTCTGGCTGGGGCGGTGGGCAGGTCACACTCATGCCTGTGCGGAGTGGTGTGGGAGGCAAGTGCTTTCAGTGGATGGCCTCTGTGCTGAGAGATTGGGGTGTTTGTCAGCGAGGGGGGGGTCATTTGTTGGTTACAGAGGAGAAGTGGGCCCGTCTCTCAGTGTTGAGATTGGAGCATCCTTTAAAAAGGCTACCCTGATCTTTGTAAAGCTGGGCTGGCTGCCGTGATTCCCGGGATGTTCAAATTTAAATGCTGAAGGTAGGGGAGTGCCACCAATCAGGTGCTGCTAACGGCAAGGGGAAACACTCCAGATTTCCTGCTGGCGGGAGCACTTAGAGCGCAAATGGGAGAATCCCAGCCATGGTCTCATTGAATGCTGGCACAAACTCGATGGGCTGAATGGGCTGACTTTTACTACTATGTCATGTGGAGGAAGAGCATTCTGTCATCTAAGTCTTGCACACCCTTTCAGCTGAGTAGATACAATCACGTCAGTGTATGACAGATGGAAAGGGGAACACAATGAGAGGAACACTTCAATACGCAGAGGGACTGGTCCTGGCAACAGCAATGGAATTGCTGGAGAAACTCAGCAGGTGCTGATAACCAATCTGAAATGTTAACTCCCAAAAAATTCTACATGTTGAATCTGTGGGAAAACTGGAGTATTTCATGCTGTTTTTTCCTGTGTGAGTTCAGATTAGAATTTCCCCACAGTCTGTGCATTGCCGAGGTCGCCAGAATGAATATTATTAAATTTCAGAGGGCAGGGCCTATTCACACTGGACAGGCTGAAGTCAGCAGGCCTCTGCACATGCGCAATGGCCCTGAAATGTCAACCTTGGATTTGCTGACCAGTCTCAAAACCCCCTCATCCTCACCTGCCATGATTTCCAGCCCCCCACAGCAGTAACAATCCCCTTCCCCCACCTCCCTCTGCCAGCAGATCCTCTCCCCCCCACCTTGGTTGACCACCCTCTCCCCAGCCCACTCTGATTGCTGGCCTCTCTCCAGTTCCAACCAGATCCCAATGCAGAGTGGCAGTGGGACTCCCCCATCCCACTGATCACCCCCTATGCCCTATCCTATCTGGCCCCACACTCAATAGTCCTGCCCTCTTGGCACTGCCCCCTGACTGCAGGCATGAGCATTTTGCCCTTTGGTCTGTGCTGGGGGCACAGGCTGGCACTGCCAGCATACCCATGCTCAAGGAGCACTATCTACCACCAGCCAAACCCCTGGGGTCCCCAATTTCCCTCTCCCTTCACACCAGTGGGGTCGTACAATTGCTCCACAAAAGTGGGGAGCTAGTCTGAACCCTCTGGAGTGAGGTACTCCTGGTGGAATGGGAGATGCTAGCGGTCCCAGAGAATTCAGTCCCACTAATAGCATTTAAATAGTATATAAAATACTATTTAAATGCTAGCTCCGCTGCCCAGCCAATTTCCAGCACTACGCAGATGCTGCTGGAAATCTGGGCCTGGGAGATGCAAAGCGTGGCACGAATACTCACGGGAATCCCGCGAATTGGTGGAAGCGCAATTCTCCCGGTCTGCTGTGCTAAACAATTAGCACAGTGGGAAGAATCGCATCCCCCTTCCCCTTAATCTCTCCGCACAGATCTGAAGGTGATTTTCCAGCCTCGCTGTGCCTGCCACTGATCGTGCTGATCCCGGAGAAAAGCGTATGGACCCAAAAACGCATTTTGCACCAAGTACCAAATAGTTTGCAATTGTCCCAGTCCCTTGTTACTGGCAGAAACCGAATGTCATGCAGAAAGGGTGCAAGTCTGTTTAGTAAATTTAAAGTAGCACTTAAATATGCTTAGCCTGATCAATATCAGATTGTCCCAGCTCCCAGGATCTTCCCACTCTCGGGCGCAGCGCGAACCTGGCGAGAATCACAACTGATCTCCACTAGTAGAGACCTGGCGTGATGGCCACAACAGGGATCTCGGAAGCCATTGAAGCCCTGGATGATTGGGGACATGGCTGGGCAGTGTTCACCTGGCACTCCGGCACCCCCTAGGTCCTTAGTGGAGGTGCTATAACAAGGTGGGAGCTATATCGAATGGATATAACATGAGGATCATGCAAGGGAGCTTGTAAATGGGTGGGACGTGTCAGAGTGTGCTGATGTTTCTGACAGACAGCTTCCATTAGGAGAGAGAACACTCTGATAGAAGCTCGCATACAGTATGTACACAATGATGGTGTAAAGCTGGGAAGAATCTCATCAAACCATCATCCTAATGGCTGAGCGCTCCATTCCAAGCCTGCCTTAAGCTCTCTCATGCTCTATTAATAGGAAAGTGTGGTCCTGAGAAGGAGGAGAAAGACAGGGGTAATGGCAGTGAAATTCTCTTCAAGGTACCCAGATGTCATGACCCCACTGTTGAATGCTGCATCCTACTCCGAAACCATAGAATCTGGTCGGACCCCCATGGGTTCCAAAGCCCAGTGAGCGTCCACCACGGGTATCTTATCTGTCAGAGAGGGACTGAGCAGGCACCATTGAAATAGAACCGTAGAGAGGTAAGGGACCATAGGAGGTGAGAGGCAGGAGATGCTTTGTTACCAATGCATGAGTGAAGATGTCTCTTTGTAGTGAGTAAGTGTGTTTGTTGGAACAAGGATTTCAAATGGCAATGAGAACACATCTGGGCAGAGCACACCCCATTGAGGCAGGCCTGCATTAAGGTGTCACCAGCTTCTTTAGCATGTAGGCCTCAGGCTTCAGCAGGCCATCCTCCTCAGCGGCTTTCATTCTAAATGATGGCAGGCGCTCATCAACTTCTTTTCATGTCTTTAAGAACCCAGCAACCTGAAACTGCAGATAATAAAAGTATCGTGGCTGCTCCCTACAACCTTGGCACAGAACTGCAAGGATCCTCTTGAGGTGGTGATATACCAAGTACACTTTGGAAAACCTCCTCTGATTCACACCTTGACCGAGCTTGAATTAGATGGAGCTTGAATTCTACTTGATTATACTCCGGGCATGAGGAGATCCGGTCAGGATGATCAAGCTAACAGCCCTCATGGGAATGACTGCTCCTCCATTTTGAACTTAGTGTAACATGAAGCCCTACCAAGCAAGGCTGCTACCATTGGCTAATTGTAAGATCCTCTACATGTAACTAACCACTGGGTATGAGCCCAGTCAATAATATCGAGAGTCACATTGATGGCCACAGAGAATGGATGATCACCTGTTAGAGCTAATCTTCGACCTCCCTCCATGAGGATGCAGAAGTCAGTGACTACCTGATTCCAGAGCTGCAATCTGGAGGTTCCTAGTGCTCTGATTCTAGACTGAGAGACCCTGTGCTGAGGGCTGCACCTTGGTCAGGGCCTGGGGTCTTTCCCTCTGCTGTTTGTAGGTAGCCTGTTACAGTGTAAAATGCTGCTCCCCTCACAGTCATTCGATGACTGAGCTCAAGGGTACCGCACGTCCTCCCTCACCGCCGTTCCCAACTTGGAGCCCTTGTGTAAGAGCAGGGGCAGAAAGGTTAATGACCTTCCAAAGGTGCTTCCAAATGACTGCCAAGAAAATGGCATCAAACTGCTTTCTTTTCATCAAACCACCCAGATTAACCGCAATGATCTGCTCTTATCAGCACCAGCTTCCGATTGTAGCTGACTTCTGGCTTAAGTTCTGCCTTTCTGAATGCTGAGATGCCAGTTTTAATGATTTGCTGCTTCTGACTTGCTCTCACTAACCAGGCCAGCTGGGGGGACATAGGGCCGGATTGTCCGACCTCGCCTGCAACTGAGATTCTCCAACTTCGCCCGCGACTGGGATTCTCCGACTTCGCCCGGAACTGGGATTCTCTAACCTCGCCTGCAATTGGGATTCTCCGACTTCGCCCACGACTGCGATTCTCTAACCTCACCTGGAACCGGGATTCTCCGACTTCGCCCGGAACTGGGATTCTCCGACTTCGCCCGGAACTGGGATTCTCTAACCTCACCTGGAACTGGGATCCTCCAACCTCGCCCGCGACTGCGATTCTCTAACCTCGCCTAGAACTGGGATTCTTCAACTTCGCCTGGAACTGGGATCCTCCAACCTCGCCCGCGACTGTAATTCTCTAACCTCGCCTGCAACTGGGATTCTCCGACTTCGCCCGGAACTGGGATTCTCTAACCTCACCTGGAACTGGGATTCTCCAACCTCACCTGGAACTGGGATTCTCCGGTCCCGCTGCAGTGAGTTAAGATCTGGTTGAGTGTGAACGGCTGGATAATTTCAGTGAGTGCGCGTACCTGCTGCTGGGAAAAGCAGAAACTGTCGTAATTCCTATTTAATTTTTTCAACTGGCTTCCTTCCCCCACCACAGAGGTTTCTAACCTCTCACCCAACCCCTCCCTGGGATGATAGAAGGAGCTGAGGAGAGATCGGGAGTCTGCTCTTCTGGCTTTTTCTGCAATTTTCCCAATATTACCAGCCCCAGGCTCGATTCAATTGTTCTGGGAAAATTCCAGCCATCATTTCACAGATTTATAGAGGCAGTGTGTGTGTGTGAGTGCACGCACACGTGAATGTGAGTCTGTGTGTGTATTAGTCTGAGTGTGTGTTAGTCTGTGTATGAGTGTGAGCCTATGTGTGTGTGTGTGTTTGTGTGAGAGTGTGAGCCTGTGTGTGTCAGACTGTGTGTGTGTGTGAGAGAGTATGTGTGTATATATGTGAGTGTGTGTGAGTGTATGAGAGTCTATGTGAGAGTCTATGTGTGTGTATCTGTGTGGGTCAGAGTGCTGCTTTCCCTGATTGCTGCACGGCGGTGGAACCCTAGATTATGACTCGCATCTTTGGAATATCATGTCAATTATCATTTGTTAAAGGGATATCACATTTGACTAACTTGATTGAGGTCTTTGATGAAGTAACAAATGGTAGAAATGCAGTAGATGTTGTGAATGAGGACTTGTAGAAATAACACACCATATTTTGAGTGCAAAATTAGAGGTCCATTGGATTGCAGAGATAGTGACAAAATGGTGTCAGACTGCAGTGGTGTTCCTGAATATTCAGAGCAATTACCCTTTTGTTGGATAACAGTGGCTCCTTTCATGTGAAAAAGACATCAACTCCAAGTTTACAAATGACACAAAGCTTGGAAATGTAATATATAGTGAGGTAGAGAGTTCAGGGGAATGTAATGAGGAATTTTATGACCTTGTTTGGGCGAAGCTCATAAAATCTCACTTGATGCCAACGGAAAATTCTGTTCTGTGAGCCTCACCTGCCTCTATTCCAGGGCGGTTGAGGCAGTAAAATTCTGGCTGTAAACTTTGACAGGCAGGCTCATGGCAGAGAAATGTGAAATAATTCCCCTCGATGAAGAGAAGGAGGTAAGGCAATAAAAACTAAACAATACAGTCTGAAGAGGTTCAGGAACAGGGGCCCTTGATGTGTATGTTTATAAATCTTTGTAAGTGCAGATAAATTAAAGAAGGCAGACTTAGCCCCTATTATTGTTCTGGGCAGAAAATCCAAAAACCAGTGAGATCAGAACCTGTGCCTTCATCTCAATTGCTCTATTCGTCTTTTGGTAGTACAGAGCTTGAATATTGCTGAAAAGATATTTTGTGAAAGCTTTTCATCTTGCACTCATCACGACAACCACAAGAATACAAATGTAGGGGGAAACAACAGCTTTATATTTCTGACAAGGTGATTCTGATTGGTTAACAAGTGAAGGCATTGCCATGGAAAATGCACCAGTTGATGTTGACAGCCAATTGCTGTCTGAAATTTAATGTGGGCAGCTAGATTTTGATTTGTCAAGGCTTTGCTCTGAGGAATGAACCAGTGAATGGCTGTCATTTCTTTTGTTTGGCTGAAACGGACACAAAGGGTGGGATTTTCCAGATACAACTCAGACTAAAACTGGAAAATCCTGCCCCAGTCAATGAATCTACCCTTCACCTGCAACAATTCCCGTAGCGGGGGCGAAACAGGAAAATTCTCCTAACAGGTGGGATTTCGGGGTCATGACCACCCGCGACAAGAAGTTTATTTATAAAGTTTAAAGTTTATTTATTTATTAGTCACAAGCAGGTTTATATTATCCCTGTTAAGAAGTTACTGTGAAAGTCCTTTAATCATCATACTCTGGTGCTTGTTTGGGTCAACGCACCTAACCAGCACATCTTTGAGACAGTGAGAAGGGACACACAGAAGAAACCAATACAGACACAGGAAGAACATGCAAACCCCAGGCAGTGACCAAGCTGGGAATCAAACCCAGGTCCCTGGTGCTGTGAGGCAGCAGTGCTAACCACTGTGCCACCATGCTGCCCAGAAATTCCTGCCCAAAGTCAATGGACCTTTAAATGCTTCATCAAATTGTCCATCTTGCCCGTGGTGATTCCTGCAGAATATTTACCCAATGTGTGTGTGCATGTGAAAGAGCAAGATAAATGAGAGGTTGTACATTTTGAGGACTAGGGTGTTCACTTAAAGTGCAAGTGTAGGTAGGACAAAGCAACAAAGGGACCCCTCCACCCCATACCAATCATAAAAACTGCAGTCACAGTTTAGCAAGGCCATCAAGAAAATCACATCAACAGCAACCTTTATTGTTGGAAAATCCAGAGAAAATTCACAAGGACAATACAAGAACTGTCTTCCCAGTAATCCCCTTTTTACCCTGGAGCCCGTTGGCTTTATATATCTTCTCTCAAGTGGGCCCTTCTATACAGCTAAGCATTCACTTCTTTTCAAATATCCCAGATATTGCCTGGAATTTCACCTTTCTCTGATTGGAAAAAACCTCATTTAAAACAAGATGGAGAATTCCTTTTCTTACTTGTTCTTCCTTCAATGGCACTTCAATTTTTAATCCTGTTGTTGATTTTCCCCAGCCTTCTAAGATTCAAAGTGTGAAGACCCACAATGTTTTTATTTCTAACAGGATATTTCCTCAAAGCTCTCAATGAAACAAAATCCTGACTCATCACCCATTTTCTTTTTATAACATCCAAATTATGTTAGGGGTTGTGGGTTTGAACATAAAGAAAAAGATGTTGGCTGGGATTTTCTTCTCCACTGCAGTGTGTTTCGTGATGATGTGAGGTAGTGTGCTCCTCACTGGCAATGGGAACTTATGGTCCCACCATTCTCATGAGATTTCCTATAGAACATGCCTCTTCCTGGCTGGAAAGCCACAGTGAGGGTATACCGGAATAAATGACAGATAGATTCAAAGTAACACATAATAGGTTTATTCTCGGGAGTTGACACCAGTACAAAGTATAAAATGAAACTAAACATATGAAACACTCCAATGACATCACCATCAAGTCATGTGATCAGCCTTTAAAGCAATCATGCAACCATTTAAATATGCAACAAATTGACAAGTTGTTGCCTCTTTCCTCTTGGAAACAAAAGAAGGCTGAAAGAATGATCTAATCAAGGTCATTAACGATACAAGAGGTTCTGGTGGAATTGTTGTTTGTCCGTCATTGTTGATGAGGACCTCGACACCATTAGTCATTTTGAAGCTGGTTGCAGTGTGTCCGAAGATGACTGATCAGGCCAATTCAGGCACAAAACATCCTGGCACGTGTTGGGTAGGCTTCTATAGGCACTGTAGCTGTTGCCCTAGTGGCTCTGGACTTACACAGCTTGTGCTTAAGTTATGCTTCAGCAATGCAGCTTGCTTTGTAAGTTTGACAGTCCTTGTGGATGAGGCAGCGCCAGGTAGGGTGGTTTTGTGCCAGCATTTCCCAGGTGGTCATGTCTGTATCAAGCAACTTCAGGGAGGTTTTGAATGTGTCCTTGTAACATTTCTTCTGCCCTCCATGCAAGTGTTTTCCCGCAGTTCCCCAAAAAGGAGCTGCTTGAGTATGTGCTCGTCTGACATACATGACCTGCCACCGGGTCTACGCTCTCATCAGCAGTGTGTGGACTGATGGGAGAATCATTCTAGAGAGAACTTCACCAACTGATGTGTAATATTCTGCGAAGACAAGTCATGTGAAAATGACTGAGCTGCCTTGCATGCCTTCAATACGCAGTCCACGTTTCACAGCCATGCAGGAAGGTAATGAGTACCATGGCACTGTAGACCTTCAGTTTTGTTACTGGGCTGATTCCTCGACGTTCCCATACAGTGGTGTGCAATCTACCAAAAGCAAAACTTGCCTTTACTATTCTGCAGTTAACTTCTGTATCAATAGTCACTGCTTGGGAGAGAGTGCTGCTGAGATAAGTGAACTGGTCCACTGCCTGTAGTTTCTGCCCTTTGATTGTGATTATGGGTTCTGTGTACGGTGCATGAGGAGCAGGCTGTGCATGACTTTGGTCTTTTTAATGTTGAGCCCAAAGTTGTCACAAGCCATGGAAAATTTGTCCATACTGACTTGCATCTCTGGCTCTGAGGCAGTAAAACGGAAAGCAATCCCACAACACCATAACAGGTTTATTTGTAGTAGCCTGTCCCTTTGTCAGGGGGTTGGGAGTTCTCCGAAAGCTTGGAGCTTTTGCTACAAGTAAACTGTTTGCACTTTAAGCTGGAGTTACGGGATTCCTTTCTGTTTTACCGCAGTCCAACGCCAGCATCTCCACATCATGATTACCATCTGAGCCAGTTATACAGGGTGCAGTCATTGGCAAAGAGGAAATTTCTCAGAACAGTCTCTTTCACTTTGGTAATAGCTTGAAGTCTCCTCAGGTTGAAAAGCTTCCCATTCCTCTGAACTTGAGGCTGATTCCAGCAACACTCTCCTGGAAGGTATCATTCAGCATGGCAATAAACATCATGCTGAACAGTGTGGGTGTGAGCACACAGCCCTGTTTGATGCCATTGGTGACTGGGAATGCCTCAGAGGATTCTCCGCCATCCAGTACTCTGGCCATCGTGTCATCATGGAACTGGCGTATCATCTGAATGAATTTGGGAGGGCAGTCGAACTTTGACATGATCCTCCACAGACCTTGTCAGCTTACAATGTCGAAGGCTTTCACAAGGTCAACAAAGGTTGTGTAGAGCTTGTGATTCTGCTCCTGACACTTCTCCAGAAGTTGGCATGCACCAAAAATCACGTCAATAGTCCTATGACCTTTGTGGAAGCCACACTGTGATTCTGGAAGCAGGCCCAGCTCCAGGTGAGTGACCAGACGATTTAGCAGGATTCTTAGAACAAAGAACAAAGAACAAAGAGCAACACAGCACGGGAAACAGACCCTTCGGCCCAACGAGCCCACGCCACCGTCCTAATGTCTTAATGACATATCCTTGACTTTAGGCTATGCCTATTGTTGAAGATTCCCATATAGGGACCAATATAGGGACAATTTGATACCCAATCAGCCTAAGAGCACATTTTTGGGATGTGGGAGGAAACCGGAGCACCCGGAGGAAACCCACGCAACCACGGGAAGAACGCGCAAGCTCCTGCAGACACAGGCCCAAATCCATGTGTCAGCACAGCAACAGCGATAGTCTCTGAGTGTCACGTCGCCCATCAGATGGTCCAGTTTAAGCATACACTGACGATGTGAAGCACTAGGAAACTCCTGAAGCAACCTCCAAGAGCAGCTCTTACACGACATGCCGCATGCATGCCCCTTGTTGGTCAACAAGGTGGACCGAATTGCCTGCGGAAACAAATAAGACTTAATTAAACATGCTAAAAAAAAACTAAGACATTCCCAA
Source organism: Sphyrna mokarran (assembly GCA_024679065.1). NCBI lineage: Eukaryota > Metazoa > Chordata > Chondrichthyes > Carcharhiniformes > Carcharhinidae > Sphyrna > Sphyrna mokarran. The sequence goes on from JAGIQG010000003.1 coordinate 79,462,255, forward strand.
GACGAAACTAAAAGATAGTCTACTACTATTTGGTCCTCCCGATATTCAAACAGTCCTGCTATATCCCTCTATCTGCAGACCGCTCATGTGGCTGTCCAAGAGACCCTTAAACAACCCTAGCGTGCCTGCTCCCACCACCTTACTCGGCAGTGCATTCCACACCCCCACTACCCTTTGTGTGAAAAACTGGCCTCTAATATTCGTCTTATACATAGCCCCCCTCACCCTGAGCCCGTGACCCCTCGTTCTATCCATTTCTAATGGTGGAAAAAGCTTACCACCATTTACTCTATCTATACCCCTCATAATCTTATATACCTCTAAAAGATTCTTGTGAGGGTTTTTCCTGTGAAGGAGAGCAGCGAGATTATTTGGTGGTTGTCACATACTCGCCGAATGCCCTTCCTCTTGTAGAGGTGTGTGATGGAAGCATCTTTAAGTTCCTGAGGAATGGATCCTTGCTTCCAAAAGGAGTGGTGGAGTAGATCCAGGGAGAATGTTTCCTTTTGTGGGAAGAGCAGAACAAGAGGCAGTCATCAAGAAATCCAATAGGGCATTCAGAAGAAACTTTTTCACCCTGAGAATGGTGAGAATGTGGAACTCACATTGAAGTGAACAATATGAATGAACTTAAGAGGAGACTAGACAAGTTTGTGAGGAAGAAAGGAAAAGATGATTTTGATGTTAGATTCAGATTAGAAAAAATAGGATGAGACTCAAATTTATTTTACATAATCCTATGTAGGTGTTGTGTGTATGTGAAGGGTTCTCTGTCTCTGTCTGTCTGTCTTTTTCCTTCATTCATTCATTCATTAAATCTCTCTTTTTCTCTCTGTCATTCACTCCCTCTCACACACTCTTTCACTCTCACTCACTATCTCCCTATCCTTGCAATACTCTTTCCCAGAGCCACTCAATGCTCTCAATGTTGCTGCCCCACCAGTCACAAACTGCTTTGCTCCCATAAGTTCCTCCCCCACTGGGAGAGCAACAGCCTGCGATTGGAGAAGGAATTTTTTTCAAACTATTCCACTGAATCTACCGGCAATTTGAGAACTACTTCCAGGGGTCACGTCTGGTTGTGAGTTGGACAAAAATCCATCATTCCCAATTTTAAGTCAACAACCGATTGAGCAATAATTGCCATTTTCAGGAGAAGTTCCCAAATTCTACCACCTTTTCCTACATTCAACCCTGAAATGTCTGCCTCTTACTTTTAGGCTCTACCTGCCCCCTTATCCAAGAATCCATAACCAATGGAAATGGTTTTTTTGGACTCTATCTATTCCTCATCATATCTTGAACACTTCAAACAAATTACATAATCTTCGAAATTCCAGAAAACATCTCCCTAGAATTTAATTCTTGGAGTCCAGATATCATTCTGCTAAATTCACACTTTTCTCACTCTCCAAGCTTGATATATCCAGAACTGCTCTCTGTAATTCCAGATATGATCTTTGTATAGCTGTAGCATGACTCCCAGCCTCCTTCTCAGATATAAAGACCAGCATTCCTTTAGTTTTTATAATTATTTTCTGAACCTATTCAGGATATATTAATGATCTATCGACCTGAAACCTCTAAGTCACTTTGAATCTTGGTTCTCCACCATTTACAGAGAATCTTGGCCTGCCTTTTTGGGTCCAAAATGGATGACCTTACATTTCTTACACTGAAATCCATTTGCTACAGTTTTCCCCATTAACAATCTATCCAGTTTACACATCTGTCCAGCCACAGGAGCAGGGTGGTGGCTGTGAGATTCAGGTTGGGATTCACAAGCTTCTCCAAGCTCCACTCAGCTGGACTCAGATCCTGAACCCCTATCATGAGGGCTACATCAGCACTGAACCGGGTACAGGTAGAAGTTTCACACAAACTCTCCTCAATGGCAGAGGAATAGTCCAATTTGATCGTTGGAATCCAGGTTTCATTCTGGTAAATCTATGCTGTTCTCTTTCCCAGGACAATATACCCATTCAAAGATATGGTGCCCAGAACTACTCACAGTAACCCAGGTATGGTATAACTAAGGTTAATCAGATTCCATTGGTGGAGTTAGGATTGGGAATGCAGCTGATAAAAGAGTTTATGTAGACCATGACCACCATCATACAGATTTCAGATATCCTATTTGTGGATGTACAACACACTGATGACCCCCATCCACCTCCTCAGGGTGCAGTAGGAGGCCAAATGATGTTGCTGACCAGGAGCGAGACAGTGGTGGGAAGAAACATGAATAGGGATTGTCACTTCAATTGACCCTATTCCTTGCCCACACTCGGTACACCAAATGTTGCTGTGTCTCCTGGTGGCTGCTTTTTCTCCTATCTGTGCGCAGGTACAGAGCTATCTATGTCAGCTGAATCCAAGGACCAGCGGTTATCAACCAAAGGTCACTCAGCAGTGAGACCAGCCAGCCTCTATCTCTACTCAAACCACATGACAAGTAGGATGTAGAAGCACCAGAAAGCTGCTGCTGAAGTGAGTGTAATTCACAAACAGGTGAACTATGCTTCCTTTCATGATTTTACCATTCGAATCATTTCCGTGGTTTTGTCTGGTATGCTATCCACACAACCAACTCACAGACTCGGAATATGTTCCTGGTACTGGCTGGGTCAAATCCGAGAGAGCTGATCACTATCACAGGCACTGTGGTCACCGGGGAGGGAGCAGATACCAGTCACCTCCTGGTGTCTCAGGAAGAGAGGAAACACCATACTTCAACAAGTCGAGGAAGCCAAGCCAATGGTGACGATTTTCCGACCTCACTGCACCAGCACAGATTGCACCAATCCTGGAGAACAGCATGTGATCCTAAAAGTCAATAGCACATACAGTTTGTAATTGTCCCAGTTTCTTTCTCAAAGGGCACAATGCCAATTGGCATATTAAAAATAGCATTTAAATATACTTAGTCCATCCAACATCAGATTCTGCCGGCTCCCAGAATCTTCTGATCTTCAGGCACAAAGTGAGAATCACTACTGATCTCCATTAATGGAGCTATGTCATGATGGCCAGCCTGCGGGGGCTGGGGGCGTTGAATCCCCGGGTGGTCAGGGCTATGGCTGGGCAGTGTCCACCAGATAGCCTGGCAATACCTATCACATTTCCTGGCAGTGCTAGTCTGCTGGGGCAGTACCAAGAGGTTGGGGCCTGAGTGAGGCTATGTTGGGGATCTATGACGGGGGGAGGTTGAGGGGGTGCAGATGGGTAGGGTGGTAGGTGCAGCTTAAAGGGTATTATGTTGGAGGTTATGATGGAGACAGACAGGGAGATCCATTAGGAGGGCCCTGATGCCTGCAACCTGTGTGAGGAAGAGTACTGGGGGAACATGCCACTGATGGGGGAGGGTCCTGGTATCCATGGGTGAGAGAGAGGGGTCTCCCAGTGCACTCTGAAGCTCAGCTCATCAGTGTGTTTAGATGCCCCTTGCCCATCTTCCCACTCAGCCCCCTCTCCAGTACCAGTGCAAAACTCAACTTGCCAAAGAAATGACTGAGTGTGGCAAGATTGTGGTGTGGTACACGCCTGAGAGACCGGCACAGATCTCACTGGTAATGACCCTTTTTTGGGGGGAATATTCTGCCCCAAGTCACTAAATATTGCATCATAAGTAAATCCAACTGCAACTTCAGCAAGTTACCCATGTACCTCTCTCTGCCTACATGCTTCCCACATCCTGCACACCCCCCGTCAATCCTGTACCCGTCATTCTGGTGTTCATGCTGATTCCACCGGGAGCTGGAATGTGGATTGCTACCCCATTCTGAGATGCTGATAAATGTATCTGTGGCATCCCACGTCCTGATGTTAATCATTGGAAATCTTCAAAGGTGAGAACAAGCTGTCAACATGTAAAGAAATTCTTTCGTGTGCCACAGCAAAGTGAGGAAGCAGCTGCAAAAAGTCAGATTGTATACAAATGTATTCAATAACAAGTTCCAATAACCACCTGAACCACTGTACAAACTAACCTCATCTTCCTGATCCTTGCTTCCAAAAGGTTCTCAGGTTCTGATTGGGTTCTCTGAACCTGGGAGAATTCTGCTCTTAAAAAACTTGGAGCCAAATTAAAGGCAATTCTGAACCTCAATAAAGCTGATGCAGAATGTGCAGAATGCCCATGTCCCTCTTTGGTGAGTTGGGAGTTTCACATTGGCATGGGGGAAAGGGACTAGGGTCCATAAACATACCCAATAAGCCTGAGTTTAGAGTGCACTGGGAGACCCTCCTCTCCCTCACCTCACAGCCATCAGCTCTCCGAGCCCAGACTTCCTCCTGAGTGAAGGGTGGGAATTTTGCCTGCAGCCACTTGGATGTGAGGCACTCAAAACCCTGATATATTCCCCGCCAATTTGTTGGATGGTGGGATGTGAGACCCCAGCATTAGAAATATTCAGGCCACTGCCCCAATGACAGAAGCAGTGAGAACGGAAGGGCCCCGAATCAAGGTCATTGACAAAAGACATTTTTTCTGATGATCTGATCAGCATAGTGTGTATGGGGAACAGGAGTGGGCCATTTGGCCCATCGAGCCTGCTCTATCACACAAAATGATAAAGCTGACCATCTAGCTGTGCACATTTTCCCCAATATCCCCATATCCCTCAATGTCATTATTCTCAAGAAATATAGTGATTTCTGTCTGAAATACTGAGCCTCACTTCTGGATTGGAGAGTTCCACAGATTCACCAGATTCTGAGTGAAGAAATTCCTCCTCATTTTAGTGCTAAATGCCCCATCTTTTGCTCTGAGTTGGTGCTCCCTGGCTTGAGATTCTGGGAGATGAGTGAAAGCAGATTCAACTGAACATTTCAAAGGACATTTGAAGAATTGAAGAAGAGGCTATTGCAAGGTGAGGTAGAAAGAGCAGGAGAGTGTAACTAATTGGATCAAAAGGCCAGAACACACATGATGCCAAATAGCATCAATTGGTGCCGCATCTTTCTCGTTGCTGGAACCTCAGAATCAATTTTGTGTTTGGGTTTCTAATGAACTCAAGCACAGGTCTTCAACTGTGACATTCCGACAACATCACTTTAACACTCATAGTCATCTGTCACCAACTAACAGTTCCAAACCCATTTCAGAAGACTAGTGATTCCTCCCTCCCAGTCATTTAACCATGTGCAGAGAGCTACCCTATTTCTCCCTCCTCTGGTTATCCATCCCCTGTTTCCCAATACCCCACTTGCTTTATCTCTATGACAACATCATTGATGTTGATTCTGTAGGAAGTGCCTGGAATCCTGTGGAACACCAGCTTTGTACACTGCCCATTATTATTCACATGGACTGCAAGCCTGTGAAGTCAAAATTGCACCCAACCAATTTCCCAACAATTAGATCAGTTAAATTGCACCCGATAAGCCTGGCTTTCAAATTTCTTATTCCCAAGTCTCTGTATTGCTGATTTGCATTTCATTAGCAGGCGGGAAGTGGCAAGGCATTTATCCCAGCTTTGCCCTCCAGGATGGGGATCAGGTAGCTGGGCTGCCCTGGGAATCCTGAAGATCACTCTTGGTATAGTGATTTCAGGCAGCTGTCTGATCAAAATCTTTATTCCTGCCTGTATTGTAAAAACTTTTAAGTAGCTTGCTCAATATAATCTCCATTTGCCCTGGAAATTTTCCAAATCTCAGCAGCGCTCCATTCTGCAAAAGAGATTGCTCATTCTCTCTCTAAGAAGTTGCAAGTGACAGAAGACCTCTCCAAAGTGCTCTAACTCACATAAGTCATTTTCACTAGGAGGGAATTTCCTTCCCCACAGCTGCTCACTCAGCCCCATTCTTGTAACGCTACATTTTTTTCAAGTCTCTGAGCCTTCCTAGAAAGATCAAACTCATTGGTCCAGAACCTTTAACTAGCCTTTGATTGACAGTTTTTATATAGCATATAGGTATATTTATTTATCTTTCCCTTCATGGTTTAATGAATCTGAAAAAACTCCAATTGTTCCTAATCAAATGCTTATAAGCATCCTAGTTTTGCTTGACAGCTGTAGGCAAAACAGCTCAAAACAGCTAAGTGCTTTTATTTCCTGTTTTTTAACTGCAGCAGTTATACTTACTTGTGCACCACAGGTGGGTTATCTTGCCAGCTTCTCATCTTTAAAACCTTGCCAATTTGCTGTCATGCCAGCTAAGATGATAATTCCTAAAGTGCGGAGATAATACTGTGGGGAAGCCTGCTAGTTATCTAGCAGGGGGGAGCTCATGGCAAATGTGGGTGCATATCAGAGCAACTATTCCAAATGTCAGGAATGAGACATAACTGTCCCAAACAGCAGGAATTGGACACCATGGTCTGGAATATCAGGAACTAGACACACAGTGCAGGATTTTCCTAGGACCTCACGATGTATTCCACGGTGAAGGAAGTGGTCGGTCGTTGGCCAGCGCAGGATTTTCTGATCCCAATGCTATCATCAAGATTTTCCATTGTTTAAAACCCTGGCCCAAGGGAACTGGAAAATGCCGGACACCATTTGGAATATCAGGAATCAAACAAAAACTGTCCTAAATATCAGAAACCAGACAAAACTGTCCCAAATTTAAGGGTTAAACAATATCGTTCCAAATTTCAGAAATCAGACAACACTGTTCCAAATGTCGGGGGTGGGGGATGCGGGGAGGATGGGGGGATGGGGGGCGTGGTGGGCAATCTTATCAAAAAAAATTTTAAGTGTGAAAACGGGAGAGTTTCAGATCCATCTTTTCAACAAGTGGAAAAAAAAATCAGATCTTGCGATACTTTAATGAAGCATAATCTGATTCTCGCCAGCAGAAGCAGGAGGCGGGTGGGAATGGGCTAAGCTCACCAGCTCAGAAGACACTATTGACATATATCCTGAAACCAATATAATGGAAGGTCTGCTGCCAGCTCACCCCAATGTCATAAACATAGACCCCTGACTACTTCACGGACATCAGAACCACTCAGAGACACCCCCATGGGGGTAAGGCTCCCCCCATTGGGTACAGACCCTCCCACCAATATCATTCTTGCAAGCTGCCTCCTCTCACCCCCTTCCCATAGCTCAGAGTTCTCTCTCTCCCTTCCCTTTGATCACCACAGCAGCATACATCAACCCACACTGCATCAGCATTTCTGCAGAGCTGCCCTTGGTTCCCCCCCTCATTACAACAAAGCAGTCTGCATATAATCTCACTGGAATGGCCTATCGGGCCGATGACTCACCCAAAGGAAAGTTCCATATCAGCTCCATTGATGGACGCACAGGCAGTCACCCCAGGGAAATGGCATCTTGTAGAACTACATCAAAGCTTACTGAGGGACAGCTGGCTTGCTAGATGCAATGGAAAGGAAGGAGGGACACATTCTTCCCCTGGGCAGGTGTTAAAACAGGGGTAGGGAAGGCCTGGAAAGTATTGGCATCAGTGTCTGGCATTTAGGACTGGCCACCAATGCTGAAAGAAAATGAATTACCTCATTTAAGCAACAAGGGTGAGTGTCCATCCTGTCCTGGCATTGGTGCCATATATGGTGCCTGCAATGTCCACCCTCCCCCTGACACCCCATGCCCTTCCAGCAGCCGATCTCCCAGCATCAGTGCAGGCTCGATGGGCCAAATGGCCTTCTTCTGCACTGTAGGGATTCTATGATAAAGATTAGGAGCAGGAGTAAGTCATCTGGCCCCTCAAGTCTGCCCCGCCACTTAGTAAGATCATGGTTGATCTTTTCATGGCGGGTCAGCACCACTTGCCCATCTGCTTCCATAACCCTTAACTCATTTACTGTTCAAAAATGTATCTAACCTTGACTGAAAAATATTTAATGAGGTAGCCTCAACTGCTTCACTGCCACCAGGAGTGGATGTCCCCCATTCCCTTGATGTTCCAAGTCTGCAAGAACCTGATATAAGTGTCACACTATCTCCTTCTGGAGCAAGAGACTACAACAGCGGCACACCCTGTCCGGCAGCTCTTTGAAGGACATACATGTCCTGAACAGCCGTGCTCTCTGTCTCCTGTACAGCCTCCTGCCCACCTCCTGCCCACAACCTGTGCCTCTCTCTCCTTCTGCTGCAGCCTCTAATCTGATCTGGCCTTGCAGTGCATACACTTCTTCCTCCTCTGCAGACACAAGGATCGCTGCCATTACTAGCAAAGTCATCATTGCTCTGGAAGGATGAGGGGGAATGGGGTAGAGCATTGGGGGAAGGAGGGAGATAGAGAGAGAGTGAGAGACAGAGAGAAATAAATGCCATCAGGCTCTCATTTTGGGACCCGCATTCCCTCTTCAACAACCTGTGGCCCAACTCAGTGTGTGGATGGTGGCATGCCAACACCATGTTGGTTGCCATGCTGGCCTGGATGGGATGGCGACCACCATTGCACTTCACCATGGTGGGGAGATGGGGCAGGGAGAGCGTACAGGTGGCTTTGCCAGGTTCCTGCTGAGGAAGTCTTGAAGCATAAACATGGGTACAGACACCAGATGTCTGGTGCAGTTCCTTTCAGGAATGAATGGCAGTTCATACAGATGGGGAAGTGGCAGCCTTACTACTGTTATGGGATAGGTTCCCCTGGAGGGCAGCATTGACAGGTCCATTCTTTGTGAGGAGCCAAGTGCTTTCTTGCTTGGAGCAGCAGCTTTGAGATCTGTTTGTTGTTTCTGCTGGTTGGTTTCCCAGGATGAAATATCAACAGCCAGCCACTGAGGCTTTGTAGCTGATGGATGGAAGGGTGACATGACTGGGGTCATGGTATTTGAACCAACTGGGATTGGTGTCTGAACTCATAAAGAGGCCCTTAGAGGATTGCTCAGCAGTCAGGAGAATGTTCACTACACCAACCAGCACTGAGCTCTGATCTTTGCACCCTTCTTATTTCTGACCTCTGCAGCCACCCCCCCTTAACCTTGACCACTGCCATTCCACTTACCCCTGAACACTGCACCCTGCTTATCCCTGATCCTTGCACCCCCTTACCCCAACCTCTTTACTATCTTTACCCCTCAACCTCTGCACCCCCTCTTATCCCCTACCTCTGCACCACCTTTACACCGAACTTCTGAATTCCCCTTCCCCCCCACCTCTGCACCCCCATACCCTTGAACTCTGTCCCCGTTATCCAACTCTGCATCCCTTTACCTTTGACATCTGCACCCCGCTTATTCATGACCTCTGCACCCCACTTACCCAGACCTCTGCACCACCTTTACCCCCAACCTCTGCCCCCCCACCTCTGAGCTTGCACCCCCTACCCTGACCTTTGCATCACCCTTACCCCCAATTTCTGCACTCCTTTATCCCCATCATCTGCAGCCCTTATTCCTGAGTTCTGTACCCCTCTTGCTTTCAACCTCTGCACCATCTCACAGCAAGTTCTGTCCCCCCCACTCCTGAACTCTCCCCCATCCCTGAGCTCGCCACCCCCTTACATCTGAGCTCTCCAGCCCCTACCCTCAAGCTTTCAACTCCCCACTCCTAAGCTCTGTCCCCTGCTCTAATACTGTGGCTGCATAGTGCCTCCCTCTCCCTACCCAATGCGGGTCCCAGCCAGCACTGTGCCCCAAACTGCAAGGCCTGAGGGAGGCATCACCAGAGTATTGCTGCTGCTTGTCCCTTCCATCCCCACCCACCCACCTCCCACTGCCAGTCCCAGCCAGCACTGAGCCCTCAGCTCGGAACTCCTTGACTGGCACCATACCCCCACACCCCAACACACATACAAGCCCACTTCCCCAAGGTGCAACATGGTTATCTCTATGACTCCCCCTTCCTCCTACAACACAGAAGGTGGTGGTCACAGTGACCTACCTCCACTCCAGTAGTGCTGCACCTGCAGCAGACTTCTATGGAACTGGCATGACACCCTGCTGATGATGTCATTAGGGTAAGTGAGGGGAAACAATTGCAAGAGAGTTAAAACTGTTGAGATACCAGCTAATGCACGCAAATTCACGTCTCGCTCCTCATCACGCCCAGGTAAACAGTATAGTAAGATGGGAACTGGCAAGAAAGTGGGCACAATTTCCACTTTTCCCTCACTCCTGATCTTAATATCTCACCTCGTCAAAAAACAAGCAGGATGAAGTTGTAAGGTCACCCCCTCGGGAATCAGACAAAACTGTCCCAAATATCAGGAATGAGAGAACATATTCCCAAACACCAGGAGTTGGATTCCATGGTTTAGAATGTCAGGAACCAGGCACAAGCCAGAACGAATTTCTGATCCCAATGCTATCAATGACCCCATTGTTTACATCCTCTGGTCCCAGGGAACTAGGAAATGCTGGACACTGTTTGAAATATCAGGAGTCAAATAAAACTGTCTCAAATATCAGGAACTAGTCAAAATTGTCTCAAATATCAGAATTTAGACAAAATTATACCAAATATCAGAATGTTGGGGCTTTTTTCAGAGGCTAAGTATTGAGTTGAACTTTAGCTAATAAAAGGACTTGCCATGACAGAATCCTAGTGAAAGATGTTTTTATTGACCAATGTACGCTGGGAGACAAGTGCTGGGCATTCCAGCATTTTTCTGAAGTTGCATCACATTAACAGTATAACTACACCATTTCCAAAAGTCATTTTATTCACCCCCACCACTGCCCCCTGTCCCAACCAGACATGAACCAATCATCATTAGTGCAGGTCAATCATTATTAGTAAATGTCATATACTGTGGCATGAGAATAGTGATTATGAATGATTTCTGACTGTCTTTCCCATAGTTAATTGTTGCTTGTTCCAAGCCCTCTTATCTAGTTTAATACTAGTTTCATCCTTGGCTGATGAATATTCTATTCATGAGGACAATCTAGAGCCCGTGCTATTAAGAGCTATGATTCTGTAGTGTATTGTTGTAAAGAATGTGGTTCATTTTATTTGACTACTTCTCATGAAACTGAGAACTCTGTGCCATTCGTCAAGACGTATGTTTTTTCAATAACACCCTTCAGAATATATGCTTTTATATGTGTTTCTATGCAAACAGTGCCTCTATAAAATGCAATATTATATATGCAATTAGACAAAATTGTCCCAAATATGGGTGATGAAATATCCCAAATCAAACAAAACTGTCCCAAATATCAGGAATGAGACAAAATTAAGCATGGCATCAGGCCTTCTGTGATCCTCCCAGAATGGGCGCAATATCAATTAAAATGCATTTGAATAGGTTACCATGTCATTAGTGAGTTTGGCACAATCCTTCTCCTCCCCTCCCCTATCATTTCCCCCTCTCCAGTGTGATGTCACGCCAGCTGATCTATAAAAGTCTAAGCTCCGCACAGCAATAGTGTAGGGGAGCAAGAGGATAAGCAATTCCATTGGGTGAAAGCTCCAGAGTGTTGGAGGAATGGGGGATGTGGAGAGGGATACCCAGGCACTGCAAAGTTGCTGGATGAGCATGTGTGCAGTGGTTTAGTCGGGGAGGGATGGGGAGGGTGGGCTGTGCTGGTCTAGGGGTCCACAGGTCAGAGGTTGCCTGTGGCTCCAGGCTCATGATGGGTGCATTGCTATGTTCACCATCAAATCCATGAATATCAATCTGTTTGCCCTTCTATCCATCTGCAGGACGGGCTGACTGCAGACCTTGCATTCCAGGGCCCACTAACAATAAGAGGCAGTAGATCTGGCAACTGCTACTCTGATCACAGGTTCTGCAGCTGTTAACATTTCCCCTCATGCTGCATGGACTCAGCAGTGCTGCCTTCAATGGCAATCCATCTTGTGATAGTCAGGAGGCTGTCCTTCTCCCATGTGGCTGAACTGCAACAACCTGGAAGGCAAAGTAGTGGTTGCACCCTTGTGTCTGTGCTACAAGGGTCCACAATGGGCATCCTTGCGCATGCACCCATATGCCCTCCTTACCCACAGTGGCCAGGATGTAAACATATGGCACCAGGGAAGGCATTGGGTTGCCAGCATTCACACTGGTCATTGGGAGGGAATAGGGTGCCCAGGATGGAAAACTGTACAAAATGTTTCTCTCTCTCTCTGTCACCGTCACCACACAAACCCCACTCTCCTGTCCTTGTTCCCATCTCTGCCTCACTGCGGTTATGGATTTTGGATTGGCAGCCATTGAGATGGCCATTGTTGTGGAGACCCAGGGTCTTACAGGAGCTTCAGGATAACAGAGGCTCTATGCCACCATAAGCTCTGGGTAAGTAATGGGATGGTGCAGCAGCTCCTGTGTGAGATCCTCATGGACCCGACACCTTGAGGGATGGGGACACTTGCTCCCAGTGGCAATAATAGTCACAACAGCCCAAAACATCTAAACCATTAGATCCTACCAGGTTCCAGTGGCATCTCGCAGCCCTGAATGTGCAACCGCGCCACCAAGTAAGGGACGCCCAGTTCACCCGGGCTGCCAATTACATGAACTTTGACATGGCTGGGCCCAACAGGGAGTTCAGATTTCAGGCTTCACCTCCATGTGTAGGTGGCACCCACATCGCCCTGCGGTCCCCACATGGTCAGGGAATACGGTTCATCAACTGGAAGGGCTTCCACGCCTTGAGCATGTAGATAGTATGTGATCATAGGATGAACATGTGCAGGAATATGCATGGCACCCAGGAGAACGCATAACAGCTATATCCTCTGGAGTTGTGACATCTTCAACCTCTTCGAGGACCAGTCCAAGCTGCCAGGATAAGTTATGGGGACAAGGGCTAACCACTGGGGACAAATGCGCAGGCTGGAGACATGTTACAGCAAGGCCCACTCTGCCACCCAGCCCATCGCCGAGCAGAGGATCTAACTCTTGAAGATGAGGCTCTGGCCGGGCGCTCCAATTTGGTCCCATGATGTGGGCTCCGGAGCCTGGCACAGTGACAAGGAGACCTCCCAGAGGAGGAGAAGGAGGAGCATCACCCGCCAGATGTGGAAGAAAAGGCTGATGAGGAGCCAGAGGGTGGAGGACGGGTGGCACTGGTGAGGATCCAGCAGGAAAGTGTGGTGTGCAAAACACTCATTGCAACAGCTTCCCTGCAGTCCAGCAGCTGCTACCCGCACCCACGCACCACAGTCCAGGAGTCATAACCCCCCCCATCCAACAACCTCACTAGCCTACCCAACCACCCCCTGACCCCAAACTGAAATATTTCAGCATTAGCCCTGCAAGCATAGGTTAAATTGTTTATGTCCATAGCCAGGGTGTCTCCAGAATGCCTAAAGAGCCCCTACAATGACCAGCTATGTCTCCAGAATGCTTCTGACACCCTCGGCCTTTGTTGCTATGTTTTTGCCATGGCCCCTGTGCCTGCACCCTGTCACCCAAGAGGAGAATTTCCTGATACAGGCTTTCCAGCAGACATCAGCTTAGCAGTGTTGACCTGTGTACCACTCTGTGCTGGCACCACCTCCTGCAGCAGATATTTGTTGGTCTCCTACAAACATCCCTGATGTCGCTGCTTGGTTGCTGACAATACCTCCACCATTTTCCGGATCTGCTGATGCATCTCCAGCAGCTTCGGGATGGCCAACCCCAGGGGCCTGACGTCTGGCTCGGGGCCAACTGAATCCATGCCTCTGGCGGACTTCCACATGCCCGAAGCCTCGGACGCTCCTGCCTCCATCTAATGTACATCAATGGCTGTGTCATGCGCAGCAGTGAGCGAGTGAGACAGAAGCCTCACTGCTTAGATATCTCACCATGGTGATAGTGTCTGCGTTGGTGGATTGTGTGGTGGATGCCTATGTCAAACGACTGCTGCCGCCCCCAGAGGATTGCTCAGGCCCTCCCTCTGGGGTGTCATCCGAACTGTCACTCAGCAGGAGAAGTGGATGGGGGGAGAGGGGTGGCGACTCCCAAGTGGCCTGAGGTATCAGGGTCATCTCCACTAACAGATGATGAAAGGTTCAATGCAAGGGGGGGGGAACAAGTGACTGGGCAGCACACCACTGTTATAATTCAGGTCAGAAACTACAAAGTGTTTTATGAAACCTGCCTGGACTGTAAGTTTTGCACTTTGAATTTGTCTAGGGTAAACACGATACTTTTCATTTCAGGTATGATTCAAATGACCCATTAGGAAGCTTTTATCAAACAAAATTTATTTAAAAATATAGTAAAATGCATAGCAAGAAATTGGCAGTAACATTATTTACAGACAACACAATAATGTATAACCTTTAACAAATATATCTAGGATGTTCCAATCATCACAAACTTCCCATAGACAAAAATACCCTTCCCCCACCCTGCTCATATGATACTGGAATTGAGTCTTTTGGTTGGAGAATTGAAAATACTGATTTCTCAGCCTTGAAACTTCTAGCAGCCCTCTGGAAGCACTCATAGAACATAGAACATTACAGCACAGAACAGGCCCTTCGGCCTTCGATGTTGCGCCGACCAATATAAAAAGCAATGCCCCTCCAATCTAAACCATTCCCTTCTCTTCCATATACTTATCAACTAACCTCTTAAACGCCACCAAACTTGGTGCATCTACAACTGCTGCAGGCAGGGCATTCCATTCCTGAACCACCCTTTGGGTAAAGAACCTAGCTCTGATATCCATCCTATAACTATCACCCCTTAATTTAAAGCTGTGTCCCCTCGTGCTAGCTTTTTCCATCCTAGGAAAAAGGCTATCACTGTCGAAATGTTGATCTATCACTCAGAACAGTTTGAAGTCAGAGCAGTTTCCCAGAACATCAGGGAGAGATTTTGGTCAAGTCATTAATAGCAGATGTTTTACTCCGGGAAGTCAAGAAGCCTTACTTTCAGTGAACCAGCAGAAGTTCCAAAACCAGAGAGAAAGAGAAATCCTTTTCAGTGTGATGTCCCTTCTAAAACTAATACTTCTGCTAGCAAAAGCAGGAAATGAAGAAATTAGATTCACTAGGAAGAAAAAATACTCTCCAAAACACATGACCTACAATGTAGGTCATAGAAGATCCAAGAGGAAAAATAAACAACCCCACTTAAACCACTGACAGAGCAGTATAAAGACTTGTAGCAGATGGCCTGGCAGCAATGAAAGCAAAACAGATTGTAGCTGCAGAGAACATGATTCATTTTTACATTTCTTAAAGGTACACTAACTCCACATCTCCCCCCTTAAAAAAAATTGAATCATCAACATTCAAAAACAGTTTCATTTTTCAAACTCGTTTGGTTTCACATTATTAGTACTCTACAATAGATAGACATGCATTTTTCAAAATCAAAACATGCACAGCAGTCATATAATTCATTTTGGTCTTTGTCTTCTACCATCAAACATTCCTTCTTCCTGTTTCACATTTGCAACAAACTGTTCCTCTCTAATAATCTCCTTTAGTCCTTACATTGTATTGATTCCGAAGCCAACCTCAGTTAATTGTTGCAATGATAAATTAATTCTGGTAATGTCCTCTGAGAACTAGGCAGGATCAACAAGATAACCCATTGCATGTGGATAGTCAGCGCCATTCAGAAAGGTCATTTTACCTCTATCCCCTTTCTTGTTCATTGACCTTAGCTCCTCCTCTGCCGAGTAATTTGACTCCTTTGTTTGCTCTTGATCTGCACCATCATTTTCTGTAGACTTTTTGCCAAGGACACACAACAGACTGTCTTTCTTGGTTTCAGAACACATTTTGACCCATTTTGGGATGGTTCCAGTGATCACTGTAGCAAAAACTACAATGATGTATTTGAATACCAGCTATGTACAGTGCTGTTTCACTGGATATCCACATCTCTGCACACTGTACAGAATCAATATGCTACCTGTTCATTTTAGATGATGGTATTATTTTAGGAGTCAAATCCTACGTTGTTGTCCTTTCCTTTGATCCACAGTACAATACTTCCACTCCTCAATCTCCTTTTTGAGATCACACATGCTTGTTGTTTCATCTGCACTTTTCTTTGCATAGATGATGGACTGTCTTTGATAGGCCTGCACTTTGTGTTTAGTTGAACAATTCTCCAAAATTCCATGTTCCAAAACAGATATTTCTGGCATCTATTTCCACACATGTTTACTTTCTTTGTTCACATTATTGCCCATTAACTGGTTCTTCTCCACCTCTGCCTGTTTTATATGATTGATCAAGACTTTTTGCTGCTGCATCTCAGACTGAATAAATATCAGCTTTTCATCTGAACTTGCGAGGCATGGTGGCACAGAGGTTCGTACTGCTGCCTCACAGCTTCAGGGATCTGGGTTCAATTCTGGCCTTGAATAACTGTTTGTGTAGAGTTTGCACATTCTCCCCTTGTATGCCTGAATTTCCTTCAGGTGCTCCGGTTTCCTCCCACAGTCTAAAGATGCGCAAGTTAGGTTGATTGGCTGTGCTAAATTACTCCTTTGTGTCAGAGTACTAGCTAGGGGAAATACATGGTTATGGGGATAGAATTGGGGTTGGATTGTGGTCGGTGCACACCCAATGTGCCAAATGACTTCCTTCTGTACTGTATAATTCTATGGATTCTATGATTCTAACCTGGAAAGCTCATGTTTGCAGGGATGTTGTTTAACTGGAACAGCACTTTCTACATCTACATCATGTATAACCATTCTGGTATTTGCCAACTTATTCCTACATATTTGTCCATGTGATGTTAATAACTCTTTCAGGTCATTTTGATTTTCCTCTGAAAGATAAGTCAGTAATTTATCCCAATTTTTAATAATGTCCTCATAGTTCAATTTAAGTTAAGGAATGTAAAATTCACCTAGATTTGGTTTTTCACTGAGTTATAACCAGTAAACATCCTTCTTCTGCTCTCCTTCTCTATCAAAATACTTCTAAGCACATTCACAAGGCACACTCTGAGTTTTCCTTCTATTTGGAGTTTTTATCAAATAATTCACCTCTCAATTTCCTTTCAGTTTGATAAGGCCCACTAAACCTTGCTTTTAAAGGTTTACCTGCCACTGATAGCAGTACTAAGATTTTCTCCCCATCAGCAAAACTGTGAAGTTTTGATTTCTTATCTGCTTCCTGTTTCATCACATGCTGCACCACTTTTAAATGTTATCTAGCCAATTGATCTGTTTTATTCAATCTTTCCCTAAAATTTGACACACTGTCCAATAATGTAGTCTCAGAAAGTTCTCTCACCAATTTCCCCTTAATCAATTTAAGAGTCCCCTTACCTCATGACCAAAAATCAATTCAAATGGACTGAATTTAGTTGATTCATTAGGTGTATCCTTAATTGGAAAGAGTACAAATGGAATTCCTTTATCCCAATCCTCTGGATAATCTTAACAACAAACCTTCAACATTGTCTTCGAAGTTTGATGCCACCATTCTGGATTCTGGATGATAAGCAGTTGATTTAATTTGTTTTATTCCTAAACTATTCATAACATCCTTGAATAACTTTGATATAAAACTTGGTCCTTGATCTGATTGTAATTCTGTGGGTAGTCCACAGCTAGTAAAAAACTGAAGTAATCTTCTATACTCTTTTTAACTGTAATATTGTGTATTGGAATGACTTCCGGAAACCTAGAAGACATACCCATCATGGTCAACAGATACTGATTCCCACATTTTATCCTCAGGAGAATCCTACACAATCAATTAAGACCCTTGTAAATGATTTCTCAAATATTGGCATGGGTGTTAATGGTGTTGGTTTTATCATCACTTGAGGTTTCCCTATTACTTGAAATGCATGACGTAACTGACAAAATTTAACTACATCTTATACAAGCCAGGCCAATAATAATGTTTTTGCATTTTAGCTTGAGCTTTCTTTACTCCCAGATGACCTCATCTGGTCCTCACATGCTACTCACAACACTTCCTTTCTATTCCCTACTGGCAATACCACTTAATGAGTTTCTGCCTACTTTTCATCTGCCTGAATATGTAAACGTCTCCATTTCCTCATTAAGACCTAATTTTTAAGGTAATAACATTCCACTATACACTCAGCTTCCTCTTTGATGTATGCTTTCTGATACAACTTTCTGTTGTAATTCTACCAACTTTCAGGAACTAAAAATATCCACCTCATCCTCTGTTTGTTTTTATTCTTTTCCAATCATCTGATCAAAAATTGTTTCTGATAATTGAACTTCAATTTTCTTACCTTTACTCTTTGATTTCTCCTCTCGTCTTAACCTGTGACTTTGTGAACTTGTTATTGCACAATCAGGAAAAGTCCCAGGATAGGTGTCCTTCAGTAGCTCAGTTATTTGATTCTCAGCTGGTTTTTCAACGACAGTAGGCATGACTTCCAACTGCGATCCAGCTATATTATTACCCAAGATAAACTGTATATCTGGATAAGACAATTTCTCTATTACTCCTCTTCATCAATCTTCACTGGACTCTCCAACCTCACCTAAAATAATGGAAGACTAATCTTCTCACCCTGAATATTACTAACTTTTCTGGCAATGCACCTTCCAAACTACATAACTTCTCATCTCTTACCATTGAAAATTGACTTGCTCCTGTAGCGCTTAAAATTTTAACTTCTTTAATATTCTTCCTGGTATACATGAATAAACTTTACCCACACAAGTAAATTCTTTACAGAGATCTGGCACTTTCTATTCAATCAACTCCTGACCCGACATTCTTTTTTGCTTCAGCTGGGCTTTCTTTTATCATTTTAACAAACTGCAGTGGCTTATTCTGTTTTACCGCATAAGTTTTCTCAGTGCTTTTCTTGAACCACTAACACCGCGACTTCACATGCCTTAATTTATTACAGTCAAAACATCTGAGGCTTTTCATTTTTCTTTCATCCTCCTGTATTTCCTTTTTAACTGTTTTTATTATCTCTCACAAAATCCCCTTTACCTTTACCGCCTGAGGATTTCTCTGTCCCCCGGTTCCCATCCCTCACAGGAGCCCTCACTGAAACTGATGTCAGAAACTAAACTTCGATTCATAAGCTAATTTATAATCATCTGCCGTTTCTGCTGCTAAGTTCACAGTTTTAACCGTTTGCTCTTCCATATGAGTTCTGACTACATCAGGAAACTAATTTTTAAACTCTTCCAAAATGACCATTTCTCTAAGGGCTTCATACATCTGGTCTATTTTCAAAGGTCTTATCCACCTATCAAAATTACTCTGTTTGATCCTTTCATGTTTGACCAGGTTCTTTCTTTAGATGTCTAAACACCTGTTTGTAAGCTTCTGATATCAGTTCATAGGGACTTAAGGTAGATTTTTTCACCTCATTATATTTCCCAGATACCTCCTCAAGTGGTGATGCAAACACCTCACTAGCTCTACCTACCAACTTTGTTTGAATCAATAGAATAGAATAGAATCTCTATAGTGCAGAAGGAGGCCATTCAGTCCATTGAGCCTGCACTGAACGTAATTCCACCCAGTATCTTATTCCTGTAAATCCAAGTATTTACCCTTGCTAATCCCCATACACTAAGGGGAATTTCACATGGCCAGTTCACCCAACTTGCACGTCTTTGGTCTGTAAAAGGAAACCAGAGCACCCGGAGAAAATCCACGCAAACACGGGAAGAATGTGCAAAATCAACATTGACAATGATCCGAGCCAGGAATTGATTCCCGGCCCCTGGTGCTATGAGGCAGTAGTGTTAACTACAATGCCACCTTGCCACCCCTATAGTCTGTGACCATTCCATTTGTTTAGCCACTTTCTCAAATTAAATTCAAAAGGATTCTACATCCATCTCATCAAACCTTGGCAATGCTTGGACATATTTAAATATATCCCCATCAAGCCTTTGATTATGAAGCTCTTGCTCCTTTTAATTTTCCTCATCACTATATTCAATCTATACTTTTCCCTTGACCTCCACAAATTTAAACAAACATTCACTTTTTACTGCCAGTTTCTGAAGTTCAAATTCTCTTTTTCTTTTTCTTCTGTTAACACTATTCTTTCCCTTTCTTTTTCCCTTGCCCACAATTCAAGCAGTTTAATTTATTGTGCTTTTTGTTCCTCTCCTTCACTGGCTTTCACCACTCTCTCTCTCTTTCCTTTAATTTGAATTCAAGCTGCTTTAATTTATTTTCATGCTCAAGCTGTTTCATTTAGAATTGAATTCTAGCCATTTCCAGTGACTGCCTGCATTTCTGGCAATTTTAAATGCTGAGCTTTGCCACAATTATCTTCACTTTCTTTACAGTATCAGGTAATGTAAACAGCAACATTTTTGCCAATTCCAGAAGCTTTATTTTAGCCATCTTTTGTAAATCATTTTGTGTGACTTCCTCCACCCCCAGGAACTTCTTAGCCTCTGAAAGAGCCATTTTTACCCAAACCACTCCCTATTTAAACCTGAATACAATACCTGAAAAGAAAGCACAAATATGCTCATCACTCACTGTCTTTGAGTTCAATAATCCTAAATCAATCAAGAAATATAGATTTTAATCCCACAAGAGAACCCCCAGCTGTTATAATTCAACTCCAAACTGTCTTGTGAATTTTGCCCAGTTCATGAGTTTTACGTTTTGAATTTGGCTGGGGTACAAATGATATGTTTCACTTCAAATATGATTCAAATGACCCATTAGGGAGCTTTTATCAAACAAAGTTTATTTAAGAATTTAGTTAACATGTATAGTAAGAAAATTATCAATAACTTTTATCAATTACAGACTAAAACAAAACAACCATGATAATATATAACTCTTAACAAATGTATCTAAAATGTTCCAACAAACACAAACTTCCCATAGACAAAAAAACCCTTTCCACAGGTTTAACACAACAAAGACTACTGTTCACCTGATACTTGAACTGAGTCCTTTTATTGAGAATTGAAAATCCTGAATTCTCAGCCTTATAACTTCCAGCAGTCCTCTGGACACACTTAGAACAGTTTGAAGTCCCAGAACAGCTTCCCAAGCACACCAGAGAGAGATTCTGGTCAAGTCACCAACAGCAGATACTCTACTCCAGGATAGTGAGAAGACATACTTTAAGAAAACAAGCAGAATTTCCAAAACCAGAGGCAGAGAAATACTTTTTTTCAGCTCAATGTCCCATCTAAAACTCAAAACTGTTGCTAGCCAAAACAGAAAATGAAACCTTAAATTCACTTAGAAGGAAAATAACTGTCCAAAACACATGACCTTTCTCCTTACAATGAAGTCATAAAAGATCTCACAGTGAAAATAAACAGCCCCACTTAAACCACTGATGGAGCAATAAAAAGATTTCGAGCAGCAATGAAATCAAATTATAGCTGCAGAGAACATGATTTAAAAGAAAACATTTTTTAAAGGTACACTACTATCACAGCATTTATTTCCTGATTCCTGATATTTGGGACAGTTTTGTCTGATTCATTGGGTGGAATTTTTTCCAAAAAGATTCTAAGTGTTAATTAGGTGAGAAAATGTGATGTTTTCTCATTTTTTTTCAGCGAGTTGAATTTCATTACATGCAATGCAGAGGCCATCAGGACATGATAGGTAACAATACTTCTTTCATGATTTTCCTTGATGTGGAGATGTTAGTGTTGGACTAAGGTGGACATTTAAGAAGCCTCACAACACCAGATTAAAGTCCAATAGGTTTATTTGGAATCATGAGTTTTCAGAGCACTGCTTTTTCATCAGGTGATTCACTCGATGAAGGAGCAGTGCTCCAAAAGCTTATCATTCCAAATAAACTCTTTTAACTTTAACCTAGTGTTGTGAGACCTGTTCCCATGTTTCCTCAACTCTGGTGCCCACAAGGTTATGTTCTCAACCCTCTCCTATACTCCTTATACACCTATGACTGTGTGGCCAAATTCCCCTCCAACTCAATTTTCAAGATTGCTGATGACACCACTGTTCTGGGTTCAGATCTTAAACAATGATGAGGCAGAATACAGAATGCTTTGCTCATCCCAAAACCATAAAATTCCTCCCAAACTCAGTGGACATTTCCATGGTCCAACCCTCACCTGCTCTGATTCTGGTGGGTGGGATGGTAAAATTGGTGTGACGATACTCAATATCAGTAAAATGTAAGAGGTAGTTATTGACTTCAGCAAGCATAGTGGAGAACATGTCCTTGGTCTATATCCATGGTGATGAAGTGAAAAATGGTCAAGAGGTTCATGTTTCTAGGTGTCCAGATCACCAACAACCTGTCCTCCACACTGACATTATAGTTAAGAAAGCCCACCAATGTCTCTACTTGCTCAGGAGGCTGAGGAAATTTGGCATGTCCACTATGACTCTCACCACTTATTACAGATGCACGTAGGAAGCATCCATTCCAGATGTATCATAGCTTGGTTTGGTTCCTGCTCTGACCTGCAAGAAACAACAAAGAGTTAAGAACATAGGCCAGTCCATCATGCAAACCAACTTCCTATCCATTGTCTCCATCTACACTTGCTGGTGTGGCACAGTGGTTAGCACTGCTGCCTCACAGTGCCAGAAACCCAGGTTTGATTCCCAGTTTGGGTCACTATCTGTGGGAACTTTGCACATTCTCCCCATGTCTGCATGGGTTTTCTGTGGGTGCTCTGGTTTCCTCCCACAGTCCAAAAGATATGCTGCTTAGGTGCATCGGCCTTGCTGAATTCTCCCTCAGCGTACCCGAACAATCGCTGGAGTGTGGCAACTTGGGGATTTTCACAGTAATTTCATTGCAGTATTAATATAAGTCTATTTGTGACACTAATAAAAATACATTTTAGCGTTGCTGCCTTGGAAAAGCAACCAGCATAATCAAGGACACCTGGCACCTAGGACATTCTCTCTTCCACCTTCTTCCATCAGGAAACAAATACCCTAACGTCTGAGATCACATACCAACCGACTCAAGAACAGCTTCTTCCCCGCTGCCATCAGACCATCTGACTTGTGAGAAACAATACCTTTCACTGTATCTTGATACGTGTGACAATAATAAATCAAATCAAATCAAATATCAGGAATCGGACAAAAATATCCTAAATATTAGAAGTCAAATAAAACTGTCCCAAACATCAGAAACTGAGCAATTTGTTGTTCCGAAACGTTAGCAATTATTCTGTTAAAAACATCACAAGAGCTCCCAAGTATCAGGAGCTGTCGAGTCACCACTGCACAGAATGAGGCCATTTGGCCCATTGACTAAGTGCTGGTTCTCTCTGCAGGCAGCCTGTCAGTGCCATTCAATGTTCCCTCACTCTATGCCTGATACTGGCTTGTGTGTGTGTGAATTTAACCTGTCAGCTTTGGTGTGAAGTAAGGTTTCTCTCCTTCTTTCTCTTAGTATTCTCATTTTGAGTTCTCAGTGTGTGTGTGTGAGAGGATCAGCACTGTCATAGGAAGCATCTCTGTCAGAAAATGGGCTCTCTCCAGACTCCAGTCTCTCGTCCCCAGGCAGCCCAAGGACATTCTCTGGAGTCTGGTTAGAAAAGTGGTGGCTGGAAGAATCCAATAAATTTAAGCGAAGCAGGAATGTGCTTTAAGGGGACAAGGTTCCACGAGGGAAGTGTGTGTGTGTGTGTGTGTGGGGGGGGGGGGGGGGGTTGCTTAAGATGCAGAGAGAGGAGGAACTGGGGGGAGGTGCTGGCTGTTTCAAGTTATTCCAACATCTCAGAAGCTGAGCAAAGCGATGGAGTGAAGACCTGTTACAACCTGAACTGGGGAGGAGAGTGACAGACATATAGGGAGAGAGAGAGAGAAAAAAACAGACACACAGGGGGAGAGAGAGAGACAGGGGGTGAGAGATAGACAGACAGACTGACAGGAAGAGAGAGACAGAGAGTGAGAGAGACAGACAGACAGACAGGGAGAGAGAGAGACAGACAGCAAGAAAGAGACAGAGTGAGAGAGACGGAGTGAGACAGACAGGGAGAGAAACAGGGAGAGAGAGAGAGACAGACAGCAAGAAAGAGAGAGAGTGAGAGAGACAGAGACAGACAAGGAGAAAGAGAAAGGCAGAGAGACTGACAGGGAGAGAGACAGACAGAGAGAGAGAGAGAGAAAACAAGACAGAAACAGAGAGACAGAGACAGAAAGAGACAGAAAGAGAAACAGAGAGAGAGGCAGAGTGAGAGGCAAGGAGAGAAACAGACAGCAAGACAAACAGGGAGACAGACGGAGAGAAAGAAACAAAGATTGAGAGACAGCGGAGAGGCAGAGATACACAAAGAAAGATTGAGAGGGACAGAGAAAGACAGAGTGAGACAGTGAGAGGGATAGAGACAGAGAAAGAGCGAGTGACAGAGAGTGATAGAGAAAGACGAAGAGTTAAGGGGAGAGAGAAAGAGAGAGAGAGTTAGAGGGAGAGACAGAACCGAAGGAGAGAGACAGACAGGGAGGCAGAGAGGGAGCCGCTAGCTCTCCAGTGTCAGGGCGATGATGGAGAAGGGAGTCTCTGTAGAGATGGAGCAGACGGAGCGCTGAGAAGGAACAGGTCCACATTCCTGATGGTGGATCGCAGCTTGGGAAGATGCGGGGACACTGGCCGCTCTCAGCCCCAGCCGGAGTACGGATTACAGGGTAAGAACCAAGTCTCTCTTCACACTTCGCTGTCAGTGTGAGTTGGGTTTGACAGTCTGGATTCTCAGTCCGGGTGCATGTGAGTGAAGCTCTTACTCCGGGAGTTAGCATGTGGCAAGCTCTCGCTGCTGAACTTATCCGGGATCACTCCTGGATTCCAGCTTCTCTCTGTAAACCCGCTTCACATTGTTAGGAAGCTGCTGTGTTGATGGTGCTGGCGTTTCTCAGACACGGAGCAGGTTTCAGAGGGATTCAGTCCTTTGCCCCTCTGCCGGGCTCTGTCTCTCCGAGCGAACAGGAATCCGGCTCTGTTCCCGGAGCCCAGCCTATGCTCACACACCAGCTTTGTACAGACACAGAGAGGTAGGTGATCCTTATGCAGACACAAGAGAGGTGATTTTTATACAGACACACAGCAGCCTCTCAGTAAGAGAGCCATTCACCCCCTACACGCCTCCCCCCATGCACATGCACATACACTGATACACACACTGATGCACATAGTGACACACACACACACCAACACATAATGACACACATAGCCCAAGACAGACACACATTGATGCACACTGACACACACACACACACACTGATGCACACTCACACACAGACCATACATATACTGACACGCAATGACATTCACACACTGACACACACTGAAACATTCACTGAAACATACACTGACTTGCACACTGATACACACTGACATGCACACAATGACACGCACACACTGGCACACACGCTGATATGCACACTGACACATAGTGACATATGCACTGTCGCACATTGATACACATTAACACGCACTGGCATACACAAACTGGCACACGCACACTGTTACACATTGACACACACACTGACACATACACACTGATGCACACGCTGACACATGCACTGCTACACACTGATACATATTGAGATACACATTAACACATGTTACACATTGACACAGACTGTTGCACACTGACACACGCTGACACACACACACTGCTACACACTGATACATACTGATGAACACTCTGATACACACATACTGACACATACTGACAGATACACAAAAACACACACATACACCCACTGATGCACACTGACACATGCACGCTGATACACACACTGACATACATACTGACAGATGCACTGTTACACACTTATACACAATGGAACACACACTGACACACGTACAGTGACACACAAACTATTACACACTGACACATACACTGTTACACACAGACATACACACTAACACACAGACTGTTACACACTGATACATTGTCACACACATACTAACATATTGATACACACTGACATACACGCATTGACACACACCCTAATATGCACATGCTGATACACACACTATTGCACACTGACATACACACTAACACACACATGCTAACACACACTGACAACAGACACACACTGACACATTCAGTGATACACGTTGACACACTGATGCACACACTGACACACACTGACATGTATACTGACATGCATATTGAAACATGCTGACACACATACATGGACACATGCACTGACATACACACTGATACACACTGACACTCATGCACATTGTCAAAAACACAGAAGCACACATTGATACACACACTGATACACAAACTGGCAGACACTCTAACATATACTGACACATGATGTGGAGGTGCCGGCGCTGGACTGGGGTAAACACAGTAAGAAGTCTCACAACACCAGGTTAAAGTCCAACCAGTTTATTTGATGGTAAACTCCACAAGCTTTCGGTGTTTGCCCTTCATCAGGTGAATTGAGAGTTCTGGTCTCAAGACTATCAAATAAACTGGTTGGACTTTAATCTGGTGCTGTGAGACTTCTAACTGTACATACTGACACACGCACCTACACTGGCACACACTCCCACAATGACAAACATATACATACTTACACGTGCACAGATACACTCTGATACACATATTGTCACACATTGACACACAAACGCTCACAGTGACATGCACTGACACATACACACACAGACACACACACTGTCACATACGCACACATATATACTGACATACACACTGACACATACACGCACACTGACACACACACACTGATGCATACACACACGCTGGCACACATTGACACATACATTGATGCACACTGACACAAAAACACACTGACACACACACTGATACATGCACACACACAGTGGTATACACAGACATTCACCAAGACATACTGACATACACACTGGCTCACACATTGACACACTTACTGACACACCCACTGATACACACTGGTACATACTGACACACACGCACACACTGACATGCATGCTGAAGCACACACATGCACACTGACATGCACACTGACATTAACACATGCACACATACACACAGACACACACACACAGACACACACACACACACATTGACACACACACTGAAACACACACAGATTGACACACCACATACACAGGCACACAATGAAACACACATTGATGTACACTTCCACACACACACACACACACACACACACACACACACAAAACCATGAGGGAAGAGTGGACAGGCTGGGTTTGTTTTCCCTGGACTAGAAAGGCTGAGGGGGATCTGATAGAGGTTTACAAATTATGAGAGGCATAAATAGGGTAGATTGTTTGAATCCATCCCCCATGACTGAGGTACCTCAGTACCTCAGAGGGTACAGATTTAAAGTGAGCAGTAAGTGGTTTGGGGAGATCTGAGGAAAAGATTTTTCATCCAGAGGATGGTGGAAATATGAAATGCACTGCCTGAGAGGGTGCTGGAAGCAGGAACTCTCACAACATTTAATAAGCAGTTAAATCGCCAAGGCATAATAGGCTGTGGACCAAGGTCAGGTTAATGGGATCAATGCAGATTGATGTTTGATAATTCATACAAACTTGATGGGCTGAATAATTTGTATCATAGAGTGATACAGTCATACAGCCTGTTTATGTGCTGTATGACTGTATGACTCAAACATATACACTGATAGATCATACACATACACTGATACAGACAGAACAATCCACATATATACACGTAGACCAATAAACACACTGACACATACATTGAAACACACGCACACGCGCACACACACACACACACACACTCTCAGGTACATATCCACACAAACACCGAACATACAGACATATACAGTTACTGACCCTAACACACATAAATGTTTATTCATTCACTCACTTACTTATATGCTCACTCACTCATTCATATAAGCACAAACAATATTATTTTCTCTTTGTGTCTGCATTCTGATTGTAGTAGGCTGTACATTTCGGAGAATGATATTAGTCTGTGTGAAATCTAGCAATCAGTTTCTGTGACTGAGAATCAATGGTTTTACACAGTAGTTAATTCCAGATTCCAAAATACCTGGAACATCGTTAATCATTCAAACCCCAGCAGATAGTGTCTTCAATCTGGGATAACACTCCGCTTTGTGACTCAAAAGCAGCCTTCTGATGTTGTTCGTTGTTTCAGCCCTTCATTGGTGGAAATTTCAGTACCCTGAAATTTTCCCATTCAGATTATTTCTAACTCAATTTTCCAAATTGAAAGATGAGTGAAAGTGGCTGTATAAAATGACCAAGGAGATTGTCAAATAAGGGAATGTCCAGGTAGGGGAACATTCACATTGGAGAATGTCCAGATAGGAAATGTCCAGATAGGAAATTTCCACACAGGGAATGTCCGGATTGGAGAATGTTCAGATGGGGAATGTTCAGATGGGGAATGTCCAGATTGGAGAATGTCTAGATAGAGGAATAAGCAGATTGGAGAATGTCCAAATAGGGAATGTTCAGATGGGGAATGTCCAGATTGGAGAATGTCTAGATAGAGGAATAAGCAGATTGGAGAATGTCCAAATAGGGAATGTTCAGATGGGGAGTATCCAGATGGGGAATGTCCAGGTATAGAATGTCCAGATAGGGAATGTCCAGATTGGGAATGTCCAGATTGGAGAATGTTCAGGTGGGGAATGTTAGATTGGAGAATATCCGGATAGGGGAATATTCAGATAGAAGAATGTTTAGATGGGGAATGTCTGGATTGGGGAATGTCTGGATTGGAAATATTCGGGTTTGAAATGTCTCAACTGGGGAGTGTCAGAGTAGACGAATGTCTGGATAGTCGAATGTCCAGATTGGGAATGTTCCCCAGTTAGGGATCTGTAAACCTGTCTGCCCCAGCCAATTGCTGAAGGTTATTGCTCAATGGGGAACTGGCAATGAAATTCCTTTGGTTTCCCTAAATGTCGGTGAATGTCGGCTTATTATATAGTCCACTGAGTGAGCTCAAAGCCATTCACCTTCCTGTCACACCGAGACAATAATTAGGAATTTAAAAAATAAAACTGCATTATAAATGCATGTACAAATAAAAGGAAAAAAATTAAAGTTTTGTCACATGATTTAAATATCACTTTTGTAAGCAATTAGAAAAGGATTGTAATACCGAGAATTGTAAAGTGTTTTACATCGAGAGGGTGAGATTTGATTTGATTTATTGTCATGTATATTAGTATACAGTGAAAAATATTGTTTATTGTGCACTATTTAAAGCAAACCATTCGTAGGGAAGGAAAGGAGAGGGTGCATTATAGTTACAGCTAGAATGTAGAGAAAGATCAACTGAATGTGAGGTAGGTCCATTCAAAAGCCTGATGGCAGAGGGAAAAAGCTGTTTTGAGTCAGCTGGTATGTATCCTCAGACTTTTGTATCTTTTTTCTGATGGAAGAAGGTGGAAGAGATTATGTGGAGTGTGTGGGGTCCTTGATTATGCTGCTGCTTTTCTGAGGCAGTGGGAAAATGTAGACAAAGTAAATAGATGGGAGGCTAGTTTGCATGATAGACTGGGTTATGTTCACAATCCTTTGTAGTTTCTTGCGATATACATCTTGAAATGTACAATCTGGGGATATAGCAATGAGATTGAAGAAATATAATGTAGAGGGATAATTGAAGAGGAAACCAGGTATATGACCATGACTGAAATGTAAAGGCGGCTCCAAATATGATCACTCCAGACGTACTAAAGTGAGTGCAGAGACAAATAGCAACTCCTATTGATGGAAGGAGCTCTGGAAAACTAGGTGAGGAAGTTAATATACAGTTAATACTACAATGTGAGCTAAGATAACACTTCAGAATATATTTGACAATGAAGATTAGAGGACAATTAAACAAATACAAAATTAAATACTAACACATTTTGTATCTAAATATACAATAAAGATATGCACTATACAATAATATTTGAATAAAAAACAAAATCCTTTAGAATCCTTTATGATTCCTTTAGCCAACGCCCATCAAAAACATGTTTCTGTTTATGGGACAGAAATAATCGTGGGCACACTTCAGAGGCACTTTGGGAATATCTTGGGAAGGTGGGAGGTATTATACAAATGTAACTTCCTATTTTCTGATTCAGCCTGAGGCAATATGGAATAAAGTGGCTGAGTTGGAAAGCTCAGAATACTCTTTTCACAGGATAATCACAACAAAGACAAATCAGGAATGATACATGTATCACTGAGCCATCAGTGTTGGTGATGGACGACTGTTTGCGATTTATCCTAGGAATATACAACACTGTTATTGTGGGTTGAGATCTGCAGGTCTCCCTCGGCTTAGACACAGAAGCAGTTCAAAGGGATTTCCCAATCTGCACTCTGATTAAAGTAAAATGCTTTTCCCAGACTGAAAGCTGACCTCAGGATTCAACTGGAGCAGCAAGTGTAATGGAGAGGATTTACAAAACTTTGGTGTCCTCTCAGATATCTGAGAAACAATTCTGTCATGGGATCTTTATAACATTATAGAATCAACAAGAGGGATATAGGGATATTCTGGAAGCATGTTCCAGATATGGGGCTGCATAAGAATTACCAGCACAAACAGACACTGCTAGCAAATCAGCTACACAATCACACCATAGTAAGCAGCAGCTAAACTGCTCCCTGTGAAGGGTGCAGGCAGCCTGGAGCTATATTGCTGATCGTGCACTCTAAACCTCCTGATCAGGAAACTAGGGTTGTATCAATGTGTGAGTGCTGGCATTAACAGAGCAGACCTTTATTACACAGAGTCCATTTTAACTTGGACTAAAGAAATATCAAATAAGGAAAGATGGAAGGAAAAGAGGGGGGGAGGGAGGGAAGGAGAGAGGGAAGGAGAAGTCTAAAATCCAAGTATGACTGGACAGAAACATTCGCTGTATCAAGCTGCACTATGAGCTTGACAGCCTTCCAAGATTGTCCCTGATTCTTCCCAAATGAAAGGGATTAATCTTGTTTCCAATGCTAATGGAGAGAAAACTGGGAGAAGAACCATTAAAAATATTTTCTTTATCATGTTGTGGTTCCTTTATGCTTGGGGTTATTAAATATTGGAGGTGGGACAAGGTGCCTTTTGAACAGGTAGGGCAGTTGAAGTTGGGAGGTTGTACCATGAAATCTCTCTAATATACCCAACTAGGGTCTGAGATTCTGAAACTTCGCTCACAGCTACAAGGACAAACACCACATAGCAACTTCCCCATTGTCCTGCTCATAGATATCCACAAATTCTTGTAATGACATGAGTATGAATGAAGCAACGAATAACCACAAAGAATTCAACCACAACAAACTGCCTGTAAATCGAACCCGCCGGCTGGCTGGTGAAGTGTGCTTAGCACTGCAAATGGATGGTTATGTCATCATTATATAAGATTTAATCTGCTTAATTAAACACACACAGACAGGGAGATATCAAAGCCTTGAGTATAACAGGAGTTTGCACAGGCACACAAATTCACACTTTCACTCATTTCCTCACTCATTCACTCACTCCCACGCA
Organism: Sphyrna mokarran; assembly: GCA_024679065.1. Lineage (NCBI taxonomy): Eukaryota > Metazoa > Chordata > Chondrichthyes > Carcharhiniformes > Carcharhinidae > Sphyrna > Sphyrna mokarran. The sequence continues at coordinate 79,493,507 of JAGIQG010000003.1, forward strand.
TACTCGCTCACATATACAGACACACACTCTCTCACACACACACGCTTCCACAGACACTCACACATATGTACACACACACACACACACACACTTCCACACACACTTCCACATACACACACACACACACACACACGTACTCCCTCACCTATTCGCACACTCCACACTCATCCACTCCTACACACACTCACTTACATGCACTCATGCATATTGATAAGCCTAAATTAATCTAGTCACCAATATACACGTATGCATATTTATCCCCTTACGTGTTCACACATACACTCATCACCATTACACGCACGTTTATACTGCCACATCGAGCTGCAAATAGTGTTGGACAATTAAACAACTGCTGAGGAGGACGTTCCACAAATATCCCCATACTCAATGATAGAGGAAACTGCATATCTGTGCATGAGATAAGGAAGAAGCATTTGCAAAACATTCCAGCTGAAGTGGCTTCTGGAGAGCCCCAGCAACTAGATGTTAATATTAAACCAATTTGCTGCAAAGGCTGTGGGCACTGTCAATATTCCAGCAATAATACTGAAGACTTGTGCACCAGAAGTTGCTGCTCCCTTAGCTAAGCTCTTCCAGCACAGTTACAACACTAGCATCTACCTGACAATGTGGAAAATTGCCCAGGTATGTTCTGTACACAAAAAACAGGACAAATCCGACCCAGCCAATTATCGCCAATTCAGAGTACCCTTGATCATCAGTAAAGTGATGGAAGATGTCAGCAACAGTGTTATCAAGTTTCACTTACTCAGCTATAACCTGCCTGAGGTGAGGTGAGAGTGACAGCCCTTGATATCAAGGCAGCATTTGACCAAGTGTGGCATTAAGAAGCCAAAGTAAAACTGGAATCAATGTGTATCAGGGGAAACTCTCCATTTGGCATCATATCTGGCTCAAAAAAAGATAATTGTGGTGGTTGGATGTTAATTATCTGAGTTTCAGGATATCACTACAGGAGTTCATTAAAATAGTGTCTTAGGTCCAATCATCTTTGGCTGCTTCATCAATGACTTTCCTTCCATCAGGACACACTGACACACACACACACTTACACACACCTACATACATTCTTGCAAACACAATACATAGATACTTAAACACATACTTACATACACACCTAACACACTTATACACACACATAAACACTGTCTTAAACAGACATTTGCACATCAACTTACACACAAGCTTACACAATGCTTATACACATGCTTACATACATTCTTAAACACTTACACACACGTACTTATACACACATAAATAGACACAAGTACACACATACTCATCACACAAATGTATCTTTCCTATTCAAGTACACTGTGAAAGTGAATGGATGGGAATCCAATGATTTTCGCACAATAGTCAATCCCAGCTGTCAGATTCCAACATGGTCAGATTAGAACGGACCATTCGCATCCTATTGTGTAACAGTCAAGATTTAGGAATTGCTACATCTGCTTACCCTGATGTGCCACAGGATAGAAATCCTAAAGTTTCACAAATTACTTCAAGGAGGACACAGAGAGGGGGAAGTTTGTGCTCTGACCAAAAACTGGGCGAAAACATTGGAAGACTAAATCAGCTTGTTTAAAAGTGAGGAAATGAAAGAAGAGAGAGAGAATTCAAGATTTTGGGATGAAGCTGTAAACACTGCACTGCTACCAAGGAGAGGTTACAGTGAGGGAGAATGCACATGAATCAGATAACAAACTGGACAGATGGTAAAGATGAATGGGAAGAATACACAAAATAAGGACTTATCAAGCGGAATTTTGAATTGAATATGTTGTGAGACTGGGAGTGTCAGAACCCTCAGTTAGTGAGACATGGGAAATGGGAGGCTATCAGGCAGAATGATGGAAGAGATGCTTTGGAAGGATAGGAGTTTGACAGGGGAATGGATGATGGTGGGTCATGTGCAGCTGACAGTCTAAACGAAGCAGGCTATGTGGGAATAGATGATATGGGTGTGTGAGGATGAGGATGTGGGGATGGGTGATGTAGGGATGGGGATATGAGAATGGGGGATGTAAGGGAGGGATATGTGAGGGTGGGGTAAGACTATGGGGGATATGGGGTTGGGGATGTGGCGGTGAGGGTGGGTGTGAGTGTGGGGATGTGGAGGAGGGGGTGGGAATGTGGAGAATGTGGGACTGGGGTGGGGGATGTATGGGATGTGGGCGATGTGGGAATGGGGATGTGGGGGTGAAATTGGGTGTGGGGATGTGGAGTGGGAGATGTGAGTGCAGGGATGTGGAAGTGGGATGGGGGATGTAGCAAATGTGAGGGATGTGGGAGTGGAGATGTGGGGAATGTGGGGGAGTGTGGTTGAGGGGGATGTAGGAGATGTGGGGGTGGGAATGTGGAGGTGGTGCAGGGATATGGGATTAGGGGTGGGGATGTGGAATGGCAGATGGGATGTGGGAATGTGGGTGTGGGGGGTGGGGATGTGGGGTTGGAGTGGGGGATGTGGGGGTGGGGGTAGGAATGTGGGGGTGGGCATGGGGATGTGGAAGTGGGGATGGAGGTGTGGTGAGGACAGGGGGTGGAGAAGGATGTGGGAATGAATACAGTTAGTTCAGGTGTAGGTGATGTTACGCAGTGACACTGGGGAATAATCCATTATGTATCACAAGTACCGGCTATATTTTAACCCACTGGTGATATACACAGTATGATATTGAATTGTTACCTCTCAGAGATACAAGCTGTTTAATGATGTCTTTCAAACAGAGCGGTGTATAAAATTAGATTAAGGTGTAACATTCTGCCTGTCGTGAATGTCTGTTCCACAGGATTCAGTGATAGAACTCACAAATAATGAGTATAACCAGAGGAATGGCTATTGATGTGTGCTCAGAGATTCTTTAGAATGTGTTTAGCTTTGAAAGTGTTTGAGATCACAGGGGTAATGTCCAGGAAATGAAAACCATTTGGATTGGTGTTCCAGAAATGATGCAGATGCTTATGCCAGAGATTGGGGATCATGACTACTCACACATTCCCCACTCTTTAACACGGGAGATTTCCAGGGTATAAGCACTGATTGCAATGTTAACTGAATGCATCCAGTTACAAGAATTTGTACAAGAATGAAAATTTGGTGAGGGTGGCAATTTGACCCAGAGGGGATAGGATGTCCTCATTTTCACCTTTAACACTTCCAGTTGTTTTCATAGGGTTGGGTTAGCTCAGGTGTCTGGGTGATCAGGATAACATCAGTAGAGCAGCTTCCATCCCAGTCCTGGTGAAGACACTACTCAGAGGCTGCTTTCCAGAGTGATATCATGGCATCTCTCAGATAAGTAGGAATACCATGGAGACAGTGATTTCTATAAACCTGAGGCAGTGAAATTGTCAAACTAGATGCTTAAAAGAATTAATCAACTTAATAATAAATCAGGTGAATTAATGAATTAATACTACAAGAGTAGATTGCATTGGTGCTTTAATAGGTTGCAGTTTTAGACTGGTGTCACATCTGCAGCTTGTGGAGAGACAGAAAGCTAAATCTGTAACTCGAGCAGCTTTGGCTCAGAGTTACTGGCCAAGGAAGGAGTGAGGGAGAAGGTAAATTAGCTGAACAGGCTGCTTCAAGAAACAGTCATATCCCTCAGGATAGGTAGAGATTTTGATTTGGTTACTGTGGAGTGTCAACAGTGCATGACGGTGACATTGACACAGCAACGGGGAACTAGAGGTTCAGTGGATGGAGGAATCTCAGCCTTTGTCAATTTTCTCCAGGTAAAAGGGCTGAAATTTTCCAACCGTTACCACTGACAGGATTTTTCAATCCCACCAATAGTGGCCCCCTTCCACAGATTTCCCAGTGGTGAAGGTGTAAACAAACCCATTAACAGCTGTGGGACTGGAAGATCTCACTGCCAGCCAATTACTAGCTGCCTGACCAAACATGGGCGGTTGGGGGATGGGGGGGGCGGGGGTAGTTGGCAGGGAAACAGGCACAGGGTGTTTCCTATCATAATGGATGAAAATGAAGACCACAGGATGAGTGACTGAACTGTCCAGGACAGTGTGGTGCTGGAGGCCAATCAAATCAGAGGATTGGTAGTGATAGGGGCCCATATAGTCAAAAGAATAGAATCTTCCCTGCAGTGTGATCAGCAGTTCCAGTGTTGACTGTCCAATGTCAGGGATAAGGACATCTCCTCACAGCCAGAGAAGAAAATGAAGGAGGAGCAGAAGAATCCAATTGTTGGAGTTCATGAAGGAATCAGTGACTTACATAAGAATAACGTTCTGCTGAGGGAGCTTCAGGAATTATTGTACAAATTTTAAAAAACAGAATCTGAATGTAATAATCTCTGAATTATAATCTGGGCCATCAGCAAACTGGCATAAGATCGGCGGTTTGAATGCATGTACAGAAAATAGGAGTTTGAATTTACAGGGAACTATCAGCAATACTGGGAAAGAGGAAACAATCCCATTAAAATGGCTCCACAGAAATTGGATTCGGAACAGTTCCCTCGTGAAACAAGTTTCAACCAAATGTGGGGGAGTGAGGGGTCAGCTGAGGATAGATGACTAATTCTGAAGTGAAAAGTCAAGGTTGTAAAGAAAAATAGTGATTTAAGTAAAAAAGAACTGTTTATGTTAGGAATGAACAAAGTGTTTAATAATGGTAGCAGGCATTAGGCTTTTTGCCAAAAAAAAATGGCAAAAAAGTTCAAATGGAAGACATTTGCCAGAATTCTACTGCCTCACCCACCACAGGAATCAGAGTGAGTGAGCAGTGGACAATAGGAAAGTCCATTGACCTCGGGTGGGGATTTCTGGTCTTGGGTCAAATGTGGCTGTAAAATCCTACCCATTGTACCTGAATGCACAACACATTCATAGGGTCACAAAATCAGAGAGCACAAAAACAGATTCTTCAGCCCACCATGTCTATGTCGACCATCAAATACCAATTTATACTAATCCCATTAACCAGTACTCAGTCCATAGCCTACTGCTCATCCAGATGCTTCTGAAATGTTGCGTCCAGCACCCTCTCAGGCAATGCATTTCATATTTACACCATCCTCTGGGTGAAAAACCTTTTTCTCAATTCCTCCAACCACTTACTCCTCACCTTAAACCTATGCCTTCCGGTCATTAACACCTCAGCCATGGGGAAAGATTCTTATGATCTACCCTATCTACCCATAATTTTGTATACCTCTAGCAGATCCCCCCCGCAATCTCCTCTGCTCCAAGGAAAACAAACCCAGCCTATCCATTCTTTTTTAAGGATGAAACTTTCCATGATGTGGAGATGCCAGCATTGGACTGGGGTAATGACAAAGGCCATTCACCTGACGAAGGGGCAAGCCCTGAAAGCTTGCGAGTTTACTATCAAATAAATCGGTTGGACTTAAACCTGGTGTTGTCAGACTTCTTACTGTGAAACTTTCCATTCCAGGCAACATCCTGATGAATCTCCTCTCCAGTACAATCACATCCTTCTAATAGTGTGGCGACCAGAATGACACACAGTACTGTAGCTGTGTCCTAACCAATGCTTTATAAAGCTGTACCAAGACTCCCTACTTCTATACTCTATGCCCTTACAAATAAAGGCAAGCATTCCATATGCTTGTTTACCTGTACTATTGCCTTCAGGGATCTGTGGACTTTACACCAAGCTTCCTTTGTTCCTCAATACTCCTTAGGGACTAATCGTTCACTGTGTATATTCTATCCTTATTAGACCTCCCACTTCACACTTCAATTCTATCTGCCATTGCTTTGCACAACTTATCAGCTGATCAATATCAGTTTGTAACCTAAGACTATCCTCCTCACTATCAACAATATCATCAATTTCTGTGTTATTTACAAACTTCTTAATTATACCTTCCACATTCACATCCAAGTATTAGTGTATATAATAAACAGCAAGAGTCCTAGCACCGACCCCTGTAGTACACTGCTGGTCACAGGCTTCCAATCACAAAATCAACCTTCCACCGTCACCCGTTGAAGATCTAGAAGATTGACAAAATAATGTTACAAAGAGGATAAATATGTTTGACCTGGTGGCCATTGCAGAGATTTGGTTGCCAGGTGACCAAGATCAAAAAATAAATACTTCCAGGAGCCTGAATTTTAGAAATAACAGGCAAAAAGGAAAAGGAGATGGGACAAGCCTGACAATGAAGAATGAAAGGATCTTAGATCAAGGAAGTTAAGGAAAATTGGGTGGGAAACAGAGTTGGGGAATCATTTTTCCTCTCCTACAGTGGTCATAATGCAGGACAGAGTACTAATAAGGAAATTAGAGGAGAATTTAAGAAGGGTAATTGTGGGGGACTTTAATCTTTATATCAAAAGAGCAAACAAATTGGCAAAATTGGTGTTGAGGACAAGCCCATGAAATGTACTCAAGATTGTTTTTGAGAGTAATATATGGAGGAACCAATAAAGGAAAGTCTTTTTGAGATCTTGTATTGTGTAATGAAACAGAGCTCATTAGTAATGTTACAGTTAAGACTTTTCTGGGGAAGAGTGATCATAATATGATGGAATTTCACACCAAGTTTGAGAGAGATGATGTCAACTGAGAAATCAAGTGTTTATATTTAAGCAAAGCCAAACAGAAAGGCTTGAGGGGCAAGTTGGCTGAGGAACATTTGATTCAAATATATGATGACAGATAAACAATGGGAAACATTTGAAGAAATAATTCATAATTCTTAACTAATACATAAGCCCTTGAGGAATAAAGGCTCCACTGGAAAAATGATACAACCATGCTTAATTAGAGAAGTGAAGGTTAATGTTAGATTACTCTGCTGTCAAAAGGAATCATAATTCTGAAAAGGAGCAGTAAAGGAGCAGTAAAGAGAGAGAAAATTTAATGAGAGTAAACTGGCACAAATGGAGAGACAGATTGGATAAAATGAAAAATAGAAGAGATTAGCAAAAGTAAATGTGAGTCCCTTAGAGACAGAGACAGCAGAAATTCTAATGGAAATAGCAGAGATAATGAACAAATATTTTATCCTTGTCTTTACAGTGGGAGACAAATAATAGCAGAAATTCTAATGGAAATAGCAAAGATAATAAACAAATATTTCATCTTTATCTTTACAGTGGAAGACACCAAGAATTTTGTAGGGAATTGAGAGATTAACGATGTTGAGTAATTTGAACTAATTAGCATCAATGTTAGTATTCCTGAAAAAATCTATTTTGTTAAAGCTTTTCATCTTGCACTCATCAGGACAATCACAAAAATACAATATCAGGGAAATAACAATTTTATGCTGCCTGAGAAGAGAGTGCTGATTGGTTGGCCAGTGATCTCTGATTGTTGGAGGCATTGCCATGAAGAATGCACAAGTTAATGGTGACTGACAGTTAACTGCTAAACATTAGTTGAAATTTAAACCTGGCAGTTTGACTTTGATTGGCCAAGGCATTGTCCTGAAGAATGAGCCAACAAATAGCTATTATTTATACTGTTTAGTTGAAATAAGCACAATGTGTGTACATATTCTCTCTGCAAAGAACTAGACCCTGGGTATTGATATATGTAACTTCCAGTACACTGAGAACCTGACAGATAACCTTAAGTTGATTGCCAGAGTAATGTTTCAGTTGACCAATCATGGAATCACATCTGATGGATTTTGCTTTGCACTTTGCAAGAATGGACTGGCTGCGTATGGCTTTAACGGACATCTTTTTTCAGCAATACTCAAGACCTATTTGAATTGTTTAAGAGTTTAACTAGCACATTTGATAAGGGAGAACCAGCAGATGCAGTATATTTGGATTCTCAGGAGTTCCCACACAAGAGCTTATTCCAAAAAGTGAAGGTTTATGGAATAGGAGATCCTAAATAAAAATGGATTGTGTGTTGGTTAACAAACAGAAAACAGATGCTATAAATTGGTTACTATTGGGATGATAAGATGTGTTGGGTAGTCCTTGTTTCACAACTATTTAAAAAATGGATTAGTGATTTCAGTGAGATGACCAAGTATAAAATATCATAGCTTCTTGCTGGTACAAAAATGGAAGAGAAAGTGATCTGTGAGAAAGATGCAAAGGAATGAGGGCAAGTTAAGTGATTGGTCTTGCCAAGTTGGAGTATAATGTGGGAAATGTAAAATTATCTGGAATGTTTTTTTAACAGGTGAGATACTTACCTAGCAGGGTGAAACTATGATCAAGCAGGTAGTTCGCCCAAGACAAGGATAGTCCATTGCACTCATAGAATCATAGAAACCTTACAGTGCACAAAGAGACCCTCTGGCCCATTGAGTCTGTACCAAACACAATCCCATCCAGGCCTTATCACAATATCCCTACACATTTACCCGCAAACCTACACATCTCAGTTCACTAAGGGGCAATTGGCCAATCAACCTAACCCATACATCTTTGGACTGTGGGAGGAAACTGGAGTACCCGGAAGAAACCCACACAGACACGAGAGAACGTGCAAATTCCACAGACAGTGACCCAAGCTACGAATGGAACCCAAATCCCTGGAGCTATGAAGCCGTAGTGCTAATTACTGTGCTACCGTGCCACCCATAGTGTGCTAATGCCAGCAATGTCTTCAAATGCGGGATACCTTTTGGGGTAGCATAGTCGCACAGTGGTTAGCACTGCTACCTCACAGTGCCAGGGGACCCAGGTTTGATCCCAGCTTGTGCCACTGTCTGTGTGTAGTTTGCATGGTTTCCCCATATCTGCATGGGTTTCCTCCCATAGTCTGAAAGACATTCAGGTTAAGTGCAATGACCCAAACAGACACTGAAGCTTTACAACTAGGGGAATTTCACAGTAACTTCACTGCAGTGTTAATGTAAGTCTATTTGTGAATAATACATACGTAAATTAATTAATTAAATGATGGTATTCAGAGGGATTTGGGGATCTGTGTGCACAAATCACAAAAAGATAATAATCAGGTACAGCAAACAGCATGGAAGGTAAATAACCTAATGGTTGTTATTGAAATTTTGCTGCAGTTATAAGTGAGAGCTGTGCAGTTGTGGCCACCTAACCTAATGTAGAATCTATTTGCCTTAGAAGAGATGGAAGAAAAACTCAGTGAATTGATTTCTGAATGGCTGGGCTGTCTAATGAGCAGAGAGTGAGGAGAAATATTTTCTGAAGTTTAGAATAATGAGAAATACTCTTTTTGAAAAGTATCAAACTTTTAGAGAAGCTGAACAATCGTCACTCCTGGGTGGATGGATAATTTAGAATATGGGGCAGAGTGTACGGAAAAGGAAGATGAGGAGGAATTTCTCCATTGTTGTGAATTTTTGGATTTCTCTAGCCCAGAGGGTGTGGATGCTTGATTGATATTCATGGCTAATATTGATAGATTTTTGGGCACTAAGAGAATCTTAAGAGATCGGATGGGAAAGTGGGAGAGGTGAAAAGTTCAACTATGAATGACAGAAAAGGCTAACTGGCTATTTAGCCGACTCCTGCTCCAATATCTGGTGTCCTAAATCTAGTCTAAAGAAAATTGACAATGAACACTCATGGAGTTATTGTTAATAATGCAAGGGGATTTTCCCAGTAACTTCATTGCAACATCAATGTAAGCCTACTTGTGACACTAATAAAGTAAACTAATCTATTACATTCTTAACAAGCTGTTATATTGCAAGCACAATCTTGGAGCTCTTGTTGAATACAGTAGATGTAGTGCCTCAGCTACTAGTCAGGACAACTGTGAACTCAAATCCTAGGAAGACGTCTTGCGAAATAGTATCTAATCATTCTGGGCAGTTACAGGGAGCAGCAGCAAACTTGACCTTGTTGAAAGCTTGTCAAAAATCTAACCTAAATTCTCCAATATTCTCAGACAAGGGAATGTACCACTTCTTCTAGGCTGGCCTTCACCCAGCACCTTTAAATTTTTCTGAGGTACCTCACAAACCACTCAGCTAGATAATGGTGATATAGTGGGGAAGATGAATTACCATTACTGTTGTTGGGTGTATGTAAAGGGCACATGAGGGTAAGGCAGGTAAATAGAGTTGAGATACATGGTAGTCATGATGTAATTAATACTAGAACAGGTTTGATGGGCTGAATGGTTTACCCCTGTTGCTTTATTGCTAACTGGAAGTGAGCAATTAAATCTTCGGAACAACTGCAGAGAGATTTCCAAAGACTGAAGGAAAGTTCAGTTAGACTGTGCAGCAGCATGTGGTGCTTTGACCAGGGAGTAGGGCTATGCATGTGTATGATAGAAATTTTAAATGATGTGTAGCAAATACCAATTCAATTTTAACTTGAGCAATATGATTCTAATTGAATTTTTAAAATTATGGATTAATAACCAGAACAGACAGGCTTGGGATCATTAGTAAAAGAACCATTTAAGTAGATGGGGACAAATAAATTTTTGCAGTGAGTTGTTGTGGTCTGGAATTCACTGGAAGCACATTCAATAATGATTTTCAAAGTGATATGAAGTGACGAATCCACATAACGTGGGCCTGCCATGTAACCCCTTTATTTGGTAGCGAGGTAAAATTCTGTTCTAGGATACTCCTGTGAATCAACCTGGTGGTTTCAGTTTGTCAAAGGGGCTATTCTAAATACAAATCCTGAACAAACCCTTTGTCGCTTCAGTCTGGAGTATGATTAAGATCTTTGCTGCTAAGGCAGAGCAGTGTTTAGCTTTGTGTGCCTTTTAAAGCTAGCTCTTACACTCACTCATTGCGAAGGTATGATCTATATAGAATATATTGGCAAACCTAGATAACTGAAGCAGCTTGTAAACTCCTCAAGTCAGTGAGACAGTGTTCGGACATGTGTGTATGAAATGTTGGCTGCTGTTCATTATAATCCAATGTCAAAAAGTATACTTTCTTTCTGTCAATTTGAGACCGCCTTCCGTTTGTATCAAACCACAATTCTGACTGTCTAGGAATAGACTTTCAGATGTACAATAGTTAGGAATGTGAAGCGAGGATGTTCGGTTAGGTGGAATGATACTACAGCTGTTAGCAGCTGTCTCCATTGTGGTCAGCTTCTGATCAGTAACTCAGCTAGCCACCCAATGGGGATCCCTTTTTCCCACTGCAGTAGCAACATAGCAGATCAGTGACTCACTGTCACCTCTAATGCCTGGATTTACAACAGTGTTACTGGTTGGGAATAAGTTGCATCTTTATTTTCCATTATTGACTGAGAGGAATATGGGAACAGGAGTACACTCCTCAAGCCTGTTCTCTATTCAGTGAGACCTTGGCTTTATCCCTTGACTTGACATTCATCTATATCCATGAGCTTAAAAAACTAAAAGTCTCATTTTTGAATTTTCAGTTGAACCCCAACACCCTCAGCCTTGGTAGGGAGGAGTTACAGGTTCAATAACTTCTGTGTGAAAAAATGAAAAATGAGATTGCTCCTAATAGTTCCTTTTATTCTGGACCTCTTCATTAGAGGAAATCCAGCACAAAGCAGCCCGTTTGTTTGGCACCTCATCCGTCACCTTCAACATTTGTTCCCTCTACCAAACACAACTACCATCGGAAGGACAAGGGCAGCAGATACTTTGGAACACCACCACCTGGAGAGTCCCCTCCAAGTTGCTCATCGTCCTGATTTGGGAATATATCGCCATTCCTTTACTGTCACTTGGTCAAAATCCTGGAATTTTCTCACTAACAGCACTGTGGGTGTACCTACACTATAGGCACTGCAGCGGTTCAAGAAGCCGACCCACCACCACCTTCTCAAGGACCCTTAGGAATGGGCAAGCCAGCAATGCTCTCACAAGAATAAATCTACAAAATATTCTATTTAACATTTTAAAAACCTCAAATAAAACATCTGTCCATTTTTAACCTCAAGAAAGTGCAAAGCAAGCATATTCAACCTCCTCCCGTGATTTAACTGGGGAATCTACTTACATCCTTTCAAAGGCCTGAGACCTCTGACACTTTATTTCATGCCCTGGTAATCTTCAGAGAGCAGGCTTTTCATTGGTTGCAAACCCAGTCTTCGGAACTGTAATTAACATTGAAATGTATTCGTAGTGAAACTAGGCGGTGACAATGTAGAGGAGCTGTACTTGTCCTGGGAGTATTTGATGGGGACCATGGAGAGAGAGCTTTACTCTGTATCTAATGCCGTGCTGTACCTGTCCTGGGTGTGTTTAGTGGGGACAGTGTAGAGGAAATTTTATTCTGTATCTAACCTCTTGTTGTACTTGTTCTGGGATGGTTTGGTGGACCTAGTGTAATGGGAGCTTTACTCTCTATCGAACCCTGTGCTTTATCTGTTCTGGGAGTGATTGGTGGATAGTATTGAGAAGGGGCTTTATTCTGTATCTAACCTCCTACTGCACTTGTTCCAGGAGTGTTTGATGGGGACATTGTAGAGGGTGCCTTCTTCTGTATCAAAACTCGGGCTCTGTCTGTCCTGGGAATGTTTGATGGGATTGGGAGTGTTTGATGGGACACTGGGAGTGTTTGATGAAGACACTGGGAGTGTTTGATGGAGACACTGAGAATGTTTGATGAGACATTGGAAGTGTTTGATGAAGACACTGGGAGTGTTTGATGGAGATGCTGGAAGTGTTTGATGAAGACACTGAGAATGTTTGATGGAGATGCTGGGAGTGTTTGATGGAGACACTGAGAATGTTTGATGGAGATGCTGGGAGTGTTTGATGGAGACAGTGGGAGTCTTTGTTGGAGACGCTGGGAATGTTTGATGGGGACACTAGAACTAGTGTTCAATGGGTCATTGGGAGTGTTTGATGAAGTGGGAAACTGGTTTGAGTGATGGATTGGGCTACGTTCATGATCCTTTGTAGTTTTTTGTGTTCTTGGACAGAAGCCATACCGAGTCGTGATATAATGAGAAATAATGCTTTCTATAATGCTTCTGTTGAGGTTAGTGAGAATTGTAGTGGATATGCCAAATTTCCTTAGGCTCCTGAAAAAGTAGAGGCATTGGTGGGCTTTCTTAATGAATGGAGAAATTAGGGCAGGTTGCTGGTGATCTGGACACCTAAAAACTTGAAGCTGTCAACTATTTTTACTTTGTCCCCATTGATGTAGACGGGGACATGTTCTCCACTACACTTCCTGATGTTGGTGACTATCTCCTTTGTTTTGTTGATATTGAGGAACAGATTATTGTAGTCGCCCCAGTTTACCAGATTCTCTATTTCTTTTCTGTACTCAGTCCCATTGTTGTTTGAGATCTGACCCACAACAGTGGTGTCATCAGCAAACTTAAAAATCAAGTTGGAGGGGTATTTGTCCACACAGTCAAAGGTGTATAAGAAGTATAGTAAGGGGCTGAGGGCACACCCATTAGAGCATTGGTTGAAGATGATTGTGGACGTGATGTTGTTCCCTATCCTTACTGACTGAATGTTAGAGAGCCTCGGATCCAGTTCCAGAGGGAGGGTCCGAGCCCCAGACCACAGAGTTTGGAGATGAGTCTTGTAGAAATAATGGTGTTAAAGAATGAGCTGTAGTTTACAAATATGAGTCTGACAAAGGTGTCTTTGTTAGCTAGGTGTTCCAAGTATAGGGCCAGGTGTAGGTGGTGTCTGCTCTGTACCTGTTGTAGCAATAGGCGAACTGTAGTGGATCCAGGTAGTCTGGTAGATGGGAATTGAATTGTGCCAAGACTAACCTTCTGAAGCACTTCAAAATGATGGAGTGTTTGATGGAGAAACTGGGAGTGTTTGATGGAAACATTGAGTGCCTATATTGTGAAGTTAATCAGTTCCCCATTCTGGCAATAACAATGTCAAATTGTTACTTACAGCTTTGAATATTGGAAATAAAAGTGCTTGGTTTAAAATGCTTTTCATATCTTCATAATTAAGGATGCCAATGGTGTTAATGAGACCTTTTGCCGTCAAGGACTGGGATATTATTTCGAATAAAAGGGCGTTAAATCTGCTGGTGGCTCCTTGGTGTTTTTTAATTATGTGGCTGAAGCAGATTGTTACAATTTTGGAGTTTTTGCTCGTGCCCCACAGGGCTGTTATCATTGAGCAGGGATCTAATCTATGAACACACGAGGGTGGGAGATGTGGAGATTAGGCAAGTGCTCCGTGACTTGTTCATTCTGGCTGAGAAGAGGCTGTGTTTGATACTCTTCCCTGCAGACCCCACTGTGAGTGACTATCGTATGTGTTTCATTTAAAAGCTGACATCAGTCCCACTCGGTTTGCAGTCTGAGACACATCCTACCAGCCGGGCCGAGGGCACTGTCTATGTAATCTCCTGACTCGCTGCTGCACAGATCTCAGCCCACTCTCTCTGGCGTACGGTAAGTGTTGGGGAGATTTTTAAAGCAGCATGTGGTTAAATGTATACAGGGGTTGGGATTTGATTATTGATTTTCAGTTTTCTGACACTGGATTTCTGTCCCAGGTGTGTGCGGATTGTATCCCAGCCGGATTATACTGGATTGGCGGCAGTGTTTTTGCTGTTTGTGTCTGAAAGCATTTTAAGTCAATAAAGTTCTTTTGAAGTTGTTCTTAGGGAAGGCTGCCATCCATGTCGAAAAGCCCAAATCTTCTCTGGTTTTCTTGATGCGGAAATCTGCTTTGTGATTTCTCTTTTCACTGTTTCACGAGCGTGAAACTCTCTCCTGTGTCTTGCAGACCAACCCTGGCCAAAGTCTTCAAGATGCCTCCTAACCGAAGCTCCAGATTGGGTTCGGTGTGTGTCCACCAGCCCCCCCACCCGCCCACCCCCATTTCACATTGTGTGTGGGACCCATCCTCAGAATGTTACACTGAATCTTACAGTCCAGAAGGAGGCCTTTCAGCCTGTCATTGTCTATACTGGCTCTTTGAAACAGCAATCCAATTAGAACCATTCCTCCGCACTCTCCCCCTATCGCCACATAAAGTTTATTTTTCAAAGTATTTATCCGCCTCCCTTTCAACAGCCTTCATGAACTTCTTTCCACTCCCTTTTCCTCCCGGACGTTCCAGGTCACAACTTGTTGTTTAAGAATTTTCTTCTCATTATTCCTTTGCTGCTCCTGGCAATTAAATTAACTCTGACCAATGCAAACAGTTTCTCCCTATCTACTGCCTGGAAACAATTCTGAGCTCCACATTTTCCTTGCACTTCGCCGGTTTCGGGGAGAATAATCTGAGCTTTTCTGGCGTCTCCACATGAACTGAAATACTTTGTTTTAGCAAATTTCCTCTTATCCTCTCTTTGGTCCTGACATCCTTCAGAAAGTGTGGTGTCCAAAATGGAACATAATATTAGGAACTAACCAGCATTTTAAAAGTGCATTGTGTCCTCTGAGCCTCTGTTTATAATATCATGTATCCTCTACTGCTTTCCACAGCTTTTCCTACCACCTTCCAACATTTATATTTATTCAACCCCATCTTCCTCTCTTCCTGCGTCCTCTTTAAAATTGCACCATGTTGTTTATACTGCCTCTCTTCAATCTCACTCCCATCGCATCCTTCTCAGAGTTTGCACACTGTTTCCTCACTGTCCTGGTATTGATGACAAAGACATTAATTAGATTTCAGGGGCTATGACTGGGGTGATCACTGTATTTTGGGTGGGTACTCTCTGGTGTCTCTAATTCCACCACCATCGCAATGTCGGACTATAAGAGAGCACAGTGCCAGAATCTCAGCAATTCCTACACACTGTGCCATTTCCAACAACGCAAATGCCACCCAGTTACTTGTCACCGACTAATGATAGCGCAGTGGTATGAAGGTGCCAATTAAACCAATGTTTACTCAGTTGTAGTCACCCAGAATAATAGTTTTTTAAAAAAGGAAGATAGGTAGAAAAAGCAGTGCTTAACGCATGGCACCTCAATCCCTGGACACTAGCTAGGTCAGCTGTATTTAGTAGGAATTTATCTATCTCAAGACCCATCCCAGAGACTTGAGCACAGATATCCAGGCTGATACTCTGGGCTGAGAGCATTGAGGACCATCGCACTGTTAGAGCTGCTCACCAGAAACTTGCATTAATATCACATTTTCACATCAGCTGGGCAGCACAAAGCACTTTACAGCCAATTGAGTATTTCTGAAGTGTTAATCACTGCTGCAATGTAGGAAATGTGTCAAATATTTTGCACACAGCAGATAGAAACATAATAGTGACCAGATTATATGTTTTTATGATATTGATTGAGGGATAAATATTGGCCAGGACATTGAGGGTAAGTCCCCTGCTCTCTTCAATTAGCATCACAGAATCTTTGATGTCCAGGCAACCTAATTTAATATCACATCCACTCTGACAGTGTAGCACTAGCTCAAAGTGACATGGAAGTTTCAGTCTTCATTCCTGAGCTCAAGACCGGAGTGGAGCTTGAATCCAGAAGAGAAGCATTACTAACTGAACCGACGGCCAAACCGGTCCCCCATGAAAGAATATGGGTTGGATCTCTGATCTCGCCCGCAAGTGGAGTTCTCCAATCTCTCCCATGGCTGGGATTCTCCAATCTCTCCCATGGCTGGGATTCTCCAACTTCTCCCATGGCTGGGATTCTCCAACCTCTCCCATGGCTGGGATTCTCCAACCTCACCCATGGCTGGGATTCTCCAACCTCACCCATGGCTGGGATTCTCCAATCTTTTTTTTTAATTAACTAATACCCTTAGCTTTTTTAAAAAGAATACCTGAAACCGGATACAGGAAGTTGTCATACGGAGGTCAGTGTAGTTTTTTTATTCTGGGCCCCCATAAATTGGAACAGAGAGGACACCCGATACTCTACACGTGTAGAGTATGCCACCCTCCCCCCTCCTCTAACCTAAAAAAAAGAGTGACTTGGTGAGAGCAGGTAAGGTTTTTTCTGGTAAGGGCAGCAATAGGGATGGCAGTTCAGGCAGTGCGTTGTACCTCCTGTGGGATGTTTGAGGTAAAGGACACAGGCAGTGTCCCTGCTGATTACACTTGCAGGAAGTGTATCCATTTACAGCTCCTTGAGAACCGTGTTAGGGATCTGGAGCTGGAACTGGAGGAAATAAGAATAATTCGGAAAGCAGAGGCTGCTATTGACAAAAATTATAGGGAGATAGTTACTCCTAAAAGCGATACATGGGTGACTGGTAGAAAAAAAAGGGGTAAGAAGAGGTCAGAGCTGCAATCTACTGAGGCAGTTCCTCTCCAAAATAGGTACTCTGTTTTGGATGTTGTTGGGGATGAAAATTCATCCGCGGTAAGTCATGGGGTGCAGGCTTCGGGAGGAGAGCCTGTTCCTGATGTTCAGGTGGGAACTGGGAGGAAAAGATCTGGATTAGTCATTGGGGATTGGATAGTTAAGGGGACAGATAGGAGAGTCTGTGGAAATGAGAGAGACTCACGGTTGTTATGCTGCCTCCCAGATGCTAGGGTCCGTAATGTCTCGGATCGAGTGTTTGAGATCCTTAAGAGGGAGGGGGATTACCCTCAAGTTGTGGTTCATGTTGGCACCCATGACATAGGAAGGATAAGGGACGGGGATCTAAAACAGAAATTCAGGGAGTTGGGGTGGAAGCTTAGGGCTAAAACAAAGACTTTTATCTGTGGTTTGTTACCTGTGCCGCGGGATAGCATGGAGAAGAATAGAGAGAGAGAACATTTAAACTCGTGGCTAAAGGGGTGGTGCAGGAAGGAAAGATTCAGATACTTGGACAATTGGGGCTCTTTCTAGGGTAGATGGGACCTCTATAAGAGGGATGGTCTGCACCTGAACCAAAAGAGTTCAATATCTTGGGGAGAATAGCCGGTGCTATTCGGGGGGGGGGTTAAACTGATTCAGAGCGGGGATGGGACCCTGAGTAGCTCAAATGTACAGGAAAATGGGAATAGCAAGTTCATGGATAAGGTTTCTGGGTCTCAGCAGGGTACTGGTAGGTGGGAGGGTGGTTTGAAGTGTGTATACTTCAATGCGAGGAGCATACGCAATAAGGTGGGCGAACTTGCAGCCTGGATAGGTACCTGGGACTTCGATGTTGTGGCCATTTCAGAGACATGGATAGAGCAGGGACAAGAATGGATGTTGCAGGTTCTGGGGTACAGATGTTTCAGTCGGAGCAGAGTAGGTGGTAGAAGAGGGGGAGGTGTGGCATTGTTAGTCAAAGACTGTATTACGGTGGCAGAAAGGACATTTGATGTGGACCTGTCTATTGAGGTAGTTTGGGCTGAGATTAGAAACAGGAGAGGAGAGGTCACCCTGTTGGGAGTTTTTTATAGGCTTCCAAAAAGTTCCAGGGATGTGGACGAAAAGATTGCAAGGATGATTCTGGACAGAAGTGAAAGTAACAGGGTAGTTGTTATGGCGGACTTTAACTTTGCAAATATTGATTGGAAAAGTTACAGCTCAAGCACGTTAGAGGGGTCAGTTTTTGTATAATGTGTGCAGGAAGGTTTCCTGACACAGTATGTAGATAAGCCAACAAGAGGTGAGGCTACATTGGATTTGGTACTGGGTAATGAACCAGACCAGGTGTTAGACTTGGAGGTGGGTGAGCACTTTGGTGATAGTGACCACAATTCGGTTACATTTACCTTAGTGATGGGAAGGGAGGAAGTTACAGCTGGGAGAAAAGTAATTATGAGGTTATTAGGTGAGATTTAGGATACATAGGGTGGAGTAGGAAACTGCAGGGGCTGGGAACACCTGAAATGTGGAACTTATTCAAGGAACAGCTACTGCAAGTCCTTGATAAATATGTACCTGTCAGGCAGGAAGGAAGTGGTAGAGCCAGGGAACCATGGTGTACTAAGGAAGTTAGTTCACTAGTAAAGAGGAAAAAGGAGGCTTATATAAAGATGAAACGTGAAGGCTCGGTTAGGGCACTGGACAGTTATAAATTAGCCAGGAGAGAGCTAAAGAGGGAGATAAGAAGAGCTAGAAGAGGACATGAGAAGACTTTGGTGGATAGGATAAAGGAGAACCCTAAAGCTTTTTATTGATATGTTAAGAAAGAAGATTGGTTAGGTCAAGATTAGAGCCAGTCAAAGACAATAGTGGGAAGTTGTGTGTGGAATCTGTAGAGATTGGTGAGGCACTGAATGAATATTTTTCATCCGTCTTCACGCAGGAAAATGCCAATGGAGTTGGGGAGAATACTGGGATACAGGGTTGTAGACTAGACAGGATAGAGGTACATAAGGAGGCAGTGTTAGCTATTCTTGAGAGTATGAAAATAGATAAGTCTCCTGGGCCGGATGGGATTTATCCCAGGTTACTCTGGGAGGCTAGAGAGCAGATTGCAGAGCCTTTGGCTTTGATCTTCATGTCGTCGTTGGCTACAGGTGTAGTGCTGGAAGACTGGAGGATGACAAATGTTGTCCCCTTGTTTAAGAAGGGGAGCAGAGACCATCCTGCAAATTATAGACCAATGAGCCTTACATCTATAGTGGGGAAAGTTTTGGAAAGAATTATAAGGGATAGGATTTATAGTCATTTAGAAAGAAATGAATTGATTAGGGATAGTCAGCATGGATTTGTGAAGGGAAGGTCATGCCTCACAAACCTTATTGAGTTTTTTGAAAAGGTGACTAAAGAGGTAGATAAGGGTAAGGCAGTTGATATGGTGTACATGGATTTTAGCAAGGCATTTGATAAGGTTTCCCATGGAAGACTACTGTAGAAAATGCAGATGCATGGGATTGAGGGGGATTTAGCAATTTGGATTAGGAATTGGCTAGCTAATAGAAGACAGAGGGTGGTGGTTGATGGGCTATATTCAACCTGGAGTTTAGTTACTAGTGGTGTACCTCAGGGATCTGTGTTGGGGCCACTATTGTTTGTTGTTTTTATAAATGACCTGGATGACGGTGTAGAGGGATGGGTTAGTAAATTTGCTGACGACACCAAAGTCGGAGGAGTTGTAGACAGTGAGGATGGACAGTCTGCAGAGGGACATAGATAAGTTGCAGAGCTGGGCCGAGAAGTGGCAAATGGAATTTAATGTGGAAAAGTGTGAGGTGATTTACTTTGGTAGGAGTAATATGTGTGCAGAATATAGGGCTAATGGTAGGACTCTTAGCAATGTAGACGAGCAGAGAGATCTTGGTGTACAGGTGCATAGATCTCTGAAAGTTGGTACTCAAGTTGATAAGGTTGTTAAGAAGGTGTATAGTGTGTTAGCATTTATTGGTAGAGGAATTGAGTTTCGGAGCCAAGATGTCATGTTGCAACTGTACAAAACTCTGGTGCGGCTGCACCTGCAGTATTGTGTATAGTTTTGGTTGCCACATTATAAGAAAGATGTGGAGGCATTGGAAAGGGTGCAGAGGAGGTTTACTAGGATATTGCTTGGTATGATGGGTAGGTCATATGAGAAAAGGCTAAGGGACTTGAAGTTATTTTCATTAGAGAGAAGAAGGCTAAGAGGTGACTTAATTGAGAACACATAAGATGATCAGAGGGTTAGATAGGGTGGACAGTGAGAGCCTTCTTCCTCAGATGGAGATGGATAGCACGAGCACACATAGCTTTAAATTAGGGGGTGGTAGTTATAGGACAGATGCTAGAGGTGGGTTCTTTACTCAGAGGGTAGTAAGGGCATGGAATGCCCTGCCTTCAGCAGTTGTAGACTCGTCAAGTTTAAGGGCATTCAAATGGGCAGTGGATAGGCATATGGATAGCATTAGAATAGTTTAGGATAGAGGGTCATAAAATTGGTTACATTGGTCGGCGCAACATCGAGGACCGAAGGGCCTGTACTGCACTGTAATGTTCTATGTTCTATATTCTAATCTCTCCCATGGCTGGGATTCTCCAACCTCTCCCATGGCTAGGATTCTCTGACTTTGTCTATGTCTGAGATTCTCCAGCTTCACCTGTGTCGGTGAATTTCCAACCATGCCTGGGGCTGGGATTCTTTGACTTTGCTCACAAGTAGACTTTCCAACCTCGCTCGCAGCTGGGATTCTCTGGTCCCGCTGCAGTGAACAGAGATTTGGCTGAGCACTAAATTATCGTTCTTGCTGGCAGTGGTGGCAGGGCATAAACAGCCAGAGAATTCCAGCCTATGAATATAGGATTTCCAAACAGTGCTAAATCATTTGGAGGACCTGTGATATTGGGCGACAGAGAGTCCAACCAGGTCAGCATTTCAATCCATAACTCTCCACTTTCTTCTGAGTTCTCTTCAGGAAAAGAATGGGGGATGCATCACAAACTGAATACATTGTAAGAGGAGAGAGCAATTGCTAGATTTGGTTATGAGTAAATAAAACAACGGAAATGGTAGCTATATGTTTATATGGTTTAAATTTGAAATAGAAAAAGAAGTGACATAGGTTATATCCATGGAAACCATTCATTTATCCTACTTGCAATTGCCTGTCCGCTACCCAATTCTCTGTCCATGTTACTAAATTACCCCAATCACATTCTCATATACTCTCTTTTGTGACACCTTATCGAATACCTTTTGGATATCCAAATACAATAGATCCATTACTTTCCCTTTATTCTCCTCACTTGTTAAATTCCCAAAAATCTCTCAAAATTCTGCCAAACATGATTTATCTTTCATATAACCATGCCAGCCTAATCAGATTGATTTTAAAGTGTCTTGTTAACATCTTCTCAGTAATGGAACTCAGCATTTTCTCCACTACTGATGCCAGGTTTAAGTGGCCTGCAGTTTCTTATTTCCTCTCTCCCTCTTAGTTTGAATAGTAGGATTAAGGTTTCTAAGTTCCAATCTTATTGGGACTGTTCCAGATTTCAGGGAATTTTGAAAGATCGCAACTAAGTAATCCACAATCTTCGCAGTTGCGTCTTTTGAACCTAAGGCATCATGTAGGTCACGGGGATTTAAAAGCTTTTCTATTAATTTCCAAGCTATTGGGGGAAGATACCAATCACGTGGGCTCCTCTGATGAATTACGTTGAGAGATTAAGTGAAAGCCTCATTGAAATTCTTCCCCCAAAGTTACAAAATCACTCAAACCAAAAGATAACCAGCAACGGCTTTCAGAATAGATTTGTGCTAACATTGTTCTAGGAAGTGAAAGAGGGTGGGTGAGTAAATGCAGCAGATGTGGTGTACAGGGACTTCAGGAAGCCTTTGACTTGGTTCCCTAATTATTTTCCGCATGACACAATTGGGGAAGGATAAAAAATAGCAACTTAAAAATTATTTAAGGGCAAAGACAGTCAGTCAGATCTAAAGATAGTCTCTTACAGTCAAGGATGGGTAAGCAATGCCCACAATGTTCTGCTCTCAATGTCATCTTTCAGGACTAGGCTCAGGGTGACGGGGTAGTTAATTAATTAATTAATTAATTAGTTAATTAATGAATCTAACGTGGAGATTCAGCAAATCATTCCAAGGCCCAATATAAGCAACAAAGAAATATTAACAAGATGGTGGAATTGGCATAGGAATGTGGAAGATGGAATTCAACGGTGGCAAGTGTGAGGTGGCACATTTTGATTAAAAACTGTAATTATTATACTTTGTGGAGTTGAAGGAACCAACCCACCAGATAACCCAAAGCATTTTCAGGAATTGAAGATTAATCTCCAGGCACAACCAGGAGAAAAGTTAATAGTATTAACATGTGTGAGATTTTCATTTTCCCTTTGTACATTGCGAAAAGATATTGAAGTATGAGACACGCTGTAAAAGGACTGAGTGAGAGTGGAGCATCATCCACAAAGGTATTAAAAGGCTGGTTGCTTTCCAAGGCCAGATGCCACAAGTATGGAGCGTGGGGATTGGCGTGGTAGAGAAACCCAGAGTTACTGCCAGGCAGAGTAATGTGGGAAGGGACAGGATTTGGAGGGTTAGTTTCATAAGGTATTAAAAGTTAGACAGGAGATGGTGGTGTTGAAGTAATCCAGGGATCCAGACTAATGCTCTGGGAACATGGGTTCAAATTCCACCACAGCACCGGTGAATTTAAATTCAATTAGCAAATCTGGGACTGAAAGTTAGTCTCTGTAATGGTGACCGTGATACTATTATCGATTTTCATTAAAAAAACAATCTGGTTCAGTAATGTCCTTTAGGGAATGAAATCTGCTATCCTTACCTGGTCTGGTCTACATGTAACTCCAGAACCACAGCAATGTGGTTGGCTCTTAACTGCCCTCTGAAATGGCCTAGCAAGCAACTCAATTCAAGGGCAATTAGGGATGAGCAACAAATGCTGCTCTTGTCAGTGTTCCCCACATCCTATAAAAAGAGTAAGATTTTTTTTTAAGAAATGACACCTCAAGTGGAAAAGGCCCTTAAAAATGGAAACCTGACGCTAATGGGAAGAGGTAAAGAACAAAGAACAAAGAATAAAACAGCACGGGAAACAGGCCCTTCAGCCCAACGAGCCCGCGCGCCGCCCTGATGTTCCCACCTCTACCCGTGATCTCTGTCTATGTTTATAGATTTATAAACATAGATTAAAAACCAAATTTGAGACAATTTAGGGAGAATTTGTTTTGCCAATTAGCCTAACAGCACATTTCTGGGATGTGGGAGGAAACCGGAGCACCTGGAGAAAACCCATGCAAGCACAGGGAGAATGCGCAAACTCCCACAGACACAGGCCCAAATCCATGTATCTGCACAGCACAGCGATAGTCACTGAGCTGTCGTGTTGCCCATCAAATGGTCCAGGTCAAACGTACACTAACGACGTGAAGCACTAGGGTACTCTCAAAAAAAAAATCCAAGAGCAGCCCTCTCACGACCCATCGCGTGTATGCCCCTCATTAGACAATAAGGTGGACCAAAGCACCTGTAGGATAAAAACAAGTTCATCAATATCATCATCTATTTACACACTTCCCAGGGACTCCCAAGGCTCATGATCCTTATTTTACAGTTTTCTCTACTCCTCCATTCCCATTCTGCTCATGTGCTCATCTAAGTATTTCTTAAATAACTCCTTAAATAACTAAATAACTTAAATAACTAAATAACTTCTTAAATAAGTACCTGCCTCCACCACTTTACTTGGCAGCTCATTCCATATCCCCATCACCCTCTGAGTGAAAAAACTCTCTCTAGCATCCAAATTATACCTTACCCCCCTCACCCTAAGCCTGTGACCCCTCATGCTATTCGAGTCCATCCCAGAAAAAAGCCTAACCCTGTTTACTCTATCTATACCCCTCATAATCTTGTACACTTCTATTAGATCTCCTCTAAGTCTACATCTTTCTAAGGCAAAACAGCTCCAATTTGCCTAACCTCTCCTCGTAACTCAGACCTTCCATACCAGGCAGCATCCTGGTAAACCTCCTCTGCACTCTCTCCAGAGTCTCCATGTCCTTCCGGTAGTAGGGCGACCAGAACTGGACGCAGTATTCCAAATGAGGTCTAACCAACGTTTTATACAACTGCAACATTAAAGGCCAGCTCTTGTACTCTATACCCCTTCCTCTAAAGGCTAGCATACTACATGCTTTCTTCACAACCTTCTCCACTTGCTCTGCCACCTTCAGAGACTTGTTCACCTGCACCCCCAGGTCCCTCTGAGTTTCTATACTCTTAATAGGTCTACCCTTTATCATATACCTCTCCCCTACATTCTTTCTCCCAAAATGCATCACCTCACATTTATCAGGATTGAATTCCATCTGCCATCTATCTGCCAAAGCTACCAGCCTATCTATGTCCTGCTGCATCGCCTGACAATGCTCCTCACTATCCGCAAGTCCAGCCATCTTTGTATCGTCTGCAAACTTGCTGATCACTCCACTTACTCCCTCTTCCAAGTCACTTATATATATTACAAATAGAAGAGGTCCCAGTACCAAGCCCTGCAGCACACCACTAGTGACCAACCTCCAGTTAGAAAAACACCCTTCCGCTATTACTCTTGATGAATCTGGAGGAAAACCTCAGAAACCACACAGTGCAAGTACTGAGTGCAGGTTTTGAGCTCACATAGCAAGAACATTGAGGATAGAGCATAGATTCGCTAGGATGCTGCCTTGATATGAGGAAATATAAATACATTGGAAAACGTTGGAAAACTGGGTCTGTCAGAGATTTGAAATGAGGAGGGATTATGCAGAGCAGATGGAAACAGACTGTTCCTAGTGACTGAGGAGTCCAGGGGAGATAGAGATATAATATTTGGGACAGAGAGCAGGAGGAAATCTAAAACAGGGGATTCAGAGGTTATAGACTGCACTGTCCAAATATTGAAACAGAGACCATGTCACGGTTAAGAACAGAACTGATAGGAGATTGAAGGATCAAAGAAGACAGCAGCAAAACAGACTAATCAGAACTGAATACTATGTCTGTGGAGGATGAACCTCAATACAGGCAGGTAGAGGGTGAACCTCAATACAGGCAGGTAGAGGGTGAACCTCAATACAGGCAGGTAGAGGGTGAACTTCAATACAGGCAGGTAGAGGGTGAACCTTTATACAGATGGGTAGAGGGTGAACCTCAATACAGGCGGGTGAAGGGTGAACATTGATACAGACAAAATGAGCCCAATGATCTGTTTGCATGCTGGAATTTTCTAGGCAATTGTGATATAAGCTGGAAAACTCGCCATCAAGGGGCAGCTGTTTGATCAGAATGAGAGGCTGGGAATGATAGTGGGACATAATGGACAGCAGGTTACAGCTAAGTGCTTAACAAAGTAGCGGGATTGATCAGAACATTCGCTGTAATTTTGAGTGCACATTTGGATGCAAAGATATTTTGTCATTGTGATGTGTGATTGAGTGGAATTTTTATGAGCAAGCAACTGTTGAATGTTTTCTGCTGATGATATATGCCACAAAGCTGCGATGGTGGCATTTCTGTCACAATATTTGAATCAATTTCCTGTTTTGATGATGGTGTTGAAATGACTATTCTAATTCAAGCTTTTATAAATCTCTCCCCGCAGCCAATGGACTGGAACGATGCAATTAGCTCCCAGCTTTAAGGAAATTACTGGCTCCCATCTCACAGAAACCGTGCCATCTTGATATGAACAGCTGCCCCATGAGGAATCTGAACATGTCCCACTCACAGCAGCTCCCCTTCCTACTCTTTCTGCTCCAGGCCATTCTCCTGTCCTCCAGCAACCTGCCCAGTGCCAAGAAGGAGATTGCGATAGAGGGGGATCTCGTGATCGGAGGATTGTTCCCAGTCCATGAGAAAGGCAATGGTTTGGAAGATTGTGGAAGGATCAATGAACAACGTGGCATCCAACGGCTTGAGGCTATGCTGTTTGCATTGGACATGATAAACAAAGACCCCACCATTTTGCCCGGAATTAAGCTTGGAGCTCACATCCTGGACACCTGTTCCAAGGACACGTACGCTCTGGAACAGTCACTGGAATTTGTGAGGTCCTCTCTGACAAAAGTGGATGAGACAGAATACATCTGCCCAGATGGGTCTTATGCCATCCATGATGACACAGCCTTTGCCATAGCTGGAGTCATTGGGGGCTCCTACAGTGATGTATCCATTCAGGTAAGGAACAAATAGAACTTACCCCAAGGGGCAAGCAAGGAATCATGTTGAACTGTCAGCACAGGAGATCAATTTTCTTTGACTTGATTTATTATTATTGTCACATATTAATATACAGTGAAAAGTATTGTTTCTTGTATGCTGAACACACAAAGTATACCATTCATAAGGAAAGGAAAGGAGAGAGTGCAGAATGAAATGTTACACAGCTCGGGTATAGAGAAAATCAACTTAATGCAGGGTAGGTCCATTCAAAAGTCTGACAGCAGCAGGGAAGAAGCTGTTCTTGGGTGGTGGGTACGGAGCTTCAGACTTTTGTATCTTTTCCCTGACGGAAAAAGGTGGAAGAGGGTATGTCCGGAGTGTGTAGGATCCTTGATTATGCTGGCTGCTTTTCCAAGGAAGCGGGAAGGGTAGACAACTTCAATAGATTGGAGATTGGTTTGAGTGATGGACTAGGCTTCATTCACAGCCCTTTGTAGTTTATTTGAACAGAGCAGGAACAACACCAAGCGGTGATATAACAAGAAATAATATTTTCTATGGTAGAACTTCATCTGTAGAAGTTGGTGACAGTTATTGCAGACATCCCAAATTTCTTTAGTTTCATCAAGACAGGCTGTTGGTGATCTGGACACCTAAAAACCTGAAGCTAGTGCATTTCTGCATCATCCCCATTGATGTAGGCAGGAGTATGTCCTCACTATGCTTCCTGAAGTCAATGATTATCGTCTTTGTTTTGTTGATATTGAGGGAGAGATTATTGTCATCGTATCAGCTCACCAGATTCACTATCTCTTTCCTATACTCCATCTCGTCATTATTTGAGATCTGATCCACAACAATGGTGTCATCAGCAAACTTGAAAATTGAGTTTGAGGGGAATTTGGCCACACAGTTATAAGTGTATAAGGAGTATAGTAAGAGGCAGAGGACACCCAACATTTTCATTGAGGTCACTGTTAGTACTTGAGAATATGCTTTGATAAATTGACTGCTTTGTACACCATCAGTAATCAGGGGTATTGATGGCAATGTCATTCAGGTCCCACTCCAAAGCCAAAAGAACATAATCTAGGCTGACATTCACACTGATGGAGCTTTGCGACATTCAAACAAATCCCCAGAAAGATCCCATGGCACTTTGTGAAGGAGAGCAGGAGAGTTTTCCTAAAGCACTGGTCAATATTTATCACATGACTAAAATTGCTATCTGGTGATTTTGATGTTTTTGGGATCTTGCTTTTCTGGCTGCCAGAATTCCCCACATGAAAATAGTGAGTAGAATTTTACCAAAAAAATGGCAAAAGAGCTCTGACTGAAAACTGACATGTTTCTCTCTTGATCTTATGGCACTTTGTCAAAAAAGAATCGGGAGAGGGGTGTTTCATGTTGTTCCATGTTGAGCGGCAGGGCCTAAATACGCCTGTAAAACCCGGATGTACTGAAATCCCCCCAACCACCCATGGCAGATCAGGTTTAACAGCAGCCAGAGTTCCTTTGCTTCTTTTCCCGAGCTTTTTTGTAAAGGTCACTTCATGTAATGTGCACCCTGAGCTGATTGGGCTGATAAGGGACCAGAATGGAGCTCTTGCCCATTATCACCGTTGAAATTGGTTGCCAACCAGTTGTGAAGACTCATGGGAGTGACTCAAGCTGCCTGTGAAAAGTTGACTCTCTCCCTACAGGCAATAACCGTCCTCTGTCACCAACCCATGGATGGCACATGGGAAACAAAGTGGTTAGCACTGCTGCCTCACAGCGCCAGTGACCCAGTTCAATTACCGGCTTGGATCACTATCTGTGCAGCTGTGCAAAGTCTGCACATTTTCCCTGTGTCTATGTGGGTTTCCTCCAGGTGCTCTGGTTCCCTTCCACAGTCCGAAAGATGTGCTAGTTAGGTGCATTGACCAAGCTAAAATCTCCCCACTGTGTATGCACATGGAAGGGGGAAGCAACAGACAATCCACTCCTAGCTTCAGCCAGTCCCTTATCTTCTGGTTGGACCTGGTTTTCCTCCTACATTGTGAATGGTCAAATCTCTGTCCCAGTAGTTGTGAATGTTGGAAGGCCAATTCAAGCTTTCTGTTCTGTGACAAGTAGGTTTTTATTCAGTAGGAGTTTCGGGAGGATGTGGAGTAAATGTGTGTAAATGGGGCTGAGGAATATGTCAGCCAAGATTTGCAACACATATGAAATGATAGATCAGACTTGAGGAGCTGAATGGCCTACACCTGTTCCTATGTTGTTTACATGTTTCAGACCTTACCATCAGTGGTGGCCCCATATATTTTAAGCTGCCAATTACTGTCAAACGTATGAAATTTATTAAGCAGTAGGTCAGCAGGTACGAGCAGTGGGAGGTTGATGTGATACCTTGTGGTTAAACTAGTGGTTACTAATTAGTGCCCTCACTGAAGGGTTAATTAAAGGGAAGGCCATGATGCGAATAAGCTGCTGCCTGATGTTGACTGTATTACTAAGGAGGAAAGTCTACATACAGCTCTGTCAGGCTGCATGATATTGTGCATGAGCCGGCATACTGAAACCCTTTCACACTCTGGTGAGATAATGAGAAACAAAGAACTGGCTTCAAATGTTCTTAAAATAACTTTGTCAGCACAGTAGGAAACAGCTCAGTGATACTGCGCCACTGAGCAAACTCGTTCTGCTGAGAAACCATTTAAGAGTCAAAGTTCTAGGTGAAAGGCCAAAACCAACAGTATATAACATCTGACCAAAGGCTAAGGCCCACAGGACAAGTTTGCAGGTTAAAGATCAAGGGTAATAGTTCATTACCTTGATAAGGTCAAGACTTCTTCTGATGGACCTCAAATAAGAACCAAGACTCACAGAGCAGGGTCTTAAATGAAGGAACATAGAATGCCATTTGGCCTCTTGATCCTGTTCCCCAACTCAATTAAATCATAACTGATCATTTGATTTGATTGAATTTATTATTGACAAATGTATTAACATAGAGTGAAAAGTATTGTTTCTTGCGCATTATGCAGAGAGAGCATACCATTCATAGAGAAGGAAATGAGAGAGTGCAGAATGTAGTGTTACAGTCATAGCTAGGGTGAAGAAAAGGATCAACTTAATGCAAGGTAGGTCCATTCGAAAGCCTGACAGCAGCAGGGAAGAAGCTGTTCTTGAGTCGGTTGGTACGTGACCTCAGACTTTTATATCTTTTTCCCAAAGGAAGAAGGTGGGAGAGAGAATGTCTGGGGTGTGTGGGGTCCTTAATTATGCTGGCTGCTTTGCTGAGGCAATGGGAAGTGTAGACAGAGTCAATGGATGGGAGTCTGGTTTGCATGATGTATTGGGCTACATTCCTTCTGTAGCTCCTTCTGGTCTTGGGCAGAGTAGGAGCCATACCAAGCTGTGATACATCCAGAAAGAATGCTTTCTTTGGTGCATCTGTAAAAGTTGATGTGAATCGTAGCTGACATGCCAAATTTTCTTAGTCTTCTGAGAAAGTATAGGCATTGATGGGCTTTCTTAACTATAATGTTGGTAATGAGGGGACCAGGACAGGTTGTTGGTGATATGGATATCTAAAAATTTGAAGTCTCAACCCTTTCTACTTTATCCCCATTGAAGTAGGAGCATGTAGTCCTTTACCCTTCCTGAAGTCGTTGACAATCTCCTTCCTTTTGTTGGCATTGAGGGAGAGATTATTGTTGCTGCACCAATTATGAGATTCTGTATCTCATTCCTGTACTCTGTCTCATCATTGTTCGAGATCCGACCACTACGGTGGTGTCATCAGCAAACTTGAAAATCCAATTGGAGGGGAATTTGGCCACACAGTCATAGGTGTATAAGAAGTATAATAGGGGGCTGAGAACACAGCTTTTATGGGCATCAGTGTTGAGGATGATCGTGAGGAGATGTTGTTGCCTATCCTTACTGATTGTGGTTTGTGAGTTAAGAAGTTCAGGATCCAGTTGCAGAGGGAGGAGCTGAGGTCCAGGCCACAGATTTTGGAAATGGGTTTCATGAGGATAATTGTGTTGAAGGCTGAGCTGTAATCAATAAATCAGAGTTTGATATAGGTGTCCATATGTGATCCAGGGTTGAGTGCAGGGCCAGGGAGATGGCGTCTGCAGTTGACCTGATGCAGCAAACTGTAGTGGATCCAGGTAGTCTGGGAGGCTGGAATTGATACATGCCAGGATTAAGCTTTTGAAGCACTTCATAATGATGGATGTCGGAGCCGAAAGTCATTAAGGCACCCTGCTTGGGTTTTCTTAGGTACTGGGATGATTGTTGTCTTCTTGAAGCAGATAGAGATCTCAGATTGTTCTAAAGAAAGGTTGGAGATATCTGTGAATACCTCTGCCTGATGATCAGTGCTGGATCTGAGTGTATGTCCGGGTATCCTATGCATGCCAGGTGTTTTCCATGGGTTGACTTTCAAGAAAGCTGCCCTGATGTCTGCAGTGGTGACCCCCAGATACGGGTTCATCCAGGGCTTCCAGGGTGGAGGGCATGCTGTTGCTTACCTCTTGCTCAAAATGGGTGTAGAATGCATTGAGCTCCTCAGCAATGTGTGTTTTGGAATTGGTGATTTTACACGCCTTCATCTTGTAGCCCATTATGTCTTGCAGACTTTGCCATAGTTGGTGGGGGTCAGTGTGGGCAGCATGGGATTCTATCTTGGTTGGGTTTTGTCTTTTGGCATCTTTGATAGATCTCCTCAGATCATACCTGGCTTTCTTGTATAGGTCAGTGTCACTTGATTTGAATGCTTCAGACCTGAACTTCAGCAAGCAGTGGATTGCCCTGTTCTCTAACTCCGTCTCTTTAGCTTAGTTCCATAATCCTTCACGCTGTTGCCTAATAAAAACCTGCCTTTGGTTTTAAACTTTTCAGTTTATCCCCAGGTTCAAGATGGGGGAGCTTTAGATTTCAATTTTCCTTAATGTGAGAAATGCTTTGTGACATCACTTCTGAATGGCCCATGCTAATCTTAAAGTTATTTCCTCTTAATCCACTTTCTTTCCGTCTACCCTTTCAATTCACTTCATCAGTTTAAACATCTGAGTTATATCATCACTTCACCTTCTATTCTTAAGCACAAGGCTGGCCTACACAACCTGCCGTCACATGTTAAACCTTTTAAACTCTAGTATTGTCTGCTTAACCTACACTACACCTCTCCAAATCCTTCTTATAACTGAACACAGTGCTCTAAACGAGGCCTAACCAATGCTTTACATAATTGGTATGATATAACCCCAACTTTTTGAATCTTTAACGTTAAAAACCAACATTTCAAGTTACCCTATTTATTTGCACCATCTAACCTACAACATCAAACCTAAATATATACCTGTCGATTTCTTCGTCTAATCATTTATAAATGTAGATCCCTGGGGAATACCACTAATACCATTAACCTGTCTGGTGTGGCAGGTCTGTTTCATGAGTTGAGATTAAGTCAATCAGGATGATATTTACTGGAGTTTAGAAGAGTAAGAGGGGATCTCATAGAAACTTATAAAATTCCAACAAGTTTAGACAGAATAGATTTAGAAAGAATGTTCTCAATGATGAGAGAGTCCAGAACCAGAGGTCATAGTTTGAGGATAAGGGGCAAACCTTTCAAAATTGAGGTGAGAAATTTCTTCACTCAAAGTGTGGAATTCACTACCACAGAATGTAGTTAAGGCCAAAATGTCTGATTTCAAGAAGGTATTAGATATAGCTGTTGGTGCATAAGGGATCAAAGGATATGGGGGAAATGGGAGGATCAGGATATTGAATTCAATGATCAGTCATGATCAGAATGGATTGTGGAGCAGGCTCAAAGGGCAGAATGGCCTCATCCTGCTTCTGGTTTCTTTGTTTCTGAGTATATTCTATTATCCCTACTCCATGTCTCCTCGCTCCCCTCACAATCCTTGCCTCCATTTCCATACAATGTGATATTTGTCAATGAACTCTTATGTGGAATTTTATTGATTACTTTTTGGAAACCCATATAAACAACATCTGTTGACATCCTCTTAGCTACCACACAAATGACCATTCACCAATTTCAGATAGTTTCAATAGATATAACATACCCTTTACAAATCCATGCCGATCTCTGGTTAATTCATAGTTGTCCAAATGTTTTGCCATTGTCTTCTTAATAAGGACAAAGGCATCAGTGCAACATTCCCAGCGAATCAAAGAGCCACAGATTGGTCAGCCATTGACATATATGATAATGCTAGCACGAGGGGACACAGCTTTAAATTAAGGGGTATGAGTTATAGGACGGATATCAGAGGTAGGTTCTTTACTCAAGAGTGATTAGGGAGTGGAATGCCCTGCCTGCAGCTGTTGTAGATGCGCCAAGTTTGGTGGCGTTTAAGAGGTTAGTTGATAAGTATATGGAAGAGAAGGGAATGGTTTAGTTTGGAGGGGCATTGCTTTTTATTTTGGTCGGCACAACATCGAAGGCCGAAGGGCCTGTTCTGTGCTGTAATGTTCTATGTTCTATGTTCTATGTTCTAATGGAGATCCCACGGGAGAACAAGTGGAATTGTCCACTTTCTTTCATTTTGACCTTGTCTCTTGCAGTCAGATGTTGCCAGATTTGAGGGTGATAGAGCCTTATCCTGCTATCTCTATTCCTGTGTGTTGTAATGTATCTCTGGTTCCGGTTTATCTCTGGGTGTCCTGATGTATTTCTGAATGTTGTGGTGTATCTCTAGTGTTGTGGTGTTTCTTTGGCTCCAGTGTACCTCGATGTTGCTCATGTATCCCAGTGTGTCATGGTGTATCTCTCATCCTGATGTATCCCTGTGTGTCACAGTATATCTCTGGGTGTTAGGGTGTACATCTCATCCTGGGTGTATCTCTGTGTGTCCTGGGTATATCTCTGTGTGTCCTGGGTGTATCTTTGGGTGTTGCGATGTATCTGTGTGTCATAGTGTATCTATGTGAGTCACGGTGTATCTCTGTGTGTCGCGGTGCATCTCTGGGTGTTGCGATGTATCTCTATGTATCATGGTGTATCTCTGTGTGTCCCAGCGTACATCTGTGTGCTGTGGTGTATCTGTGTGTGTTGTGGTGTATCTATATGTCACGGTGTATCTCTGGGTATTGCAGTGTATCTCTATGTGTCGCAGTGTATCTCTCATCCTGGTGTATCTCTGTGTGTCACAGTGTATCTCTGTGTGTCGCAGTGTATCTCTGTGTGTCGCAGTGCATCTCTGGGTGTTGCGATGTATCTCTATGTATCACGGTGTATCTCTGTGCGTCCTGGTGTTCCACTGTGGGCAGTAGTGAATCACTGTGTGTTGCAGTGTATCTCTGTCTATCATGGTGCATTTCAGTCGCAGTGTATCTCTGGGTTTTTGGATGTACATCTCATCCTGGTTATCCCTGTGTGTACTGGGTGTATCTCTGTGTATCACGGTGTATCTCTGTGTATCACATTGTATCTCTGTGTATCACGGTGTATCTCTGTATATCACGGTGTATCTCTGTGTATCACAGTGTATCTCTGGGTGTTGTGGTGTATCTCTGTGTGTCATGGTATCTGTGTTATTTGTGTGTCAGAGTGTATCTCTGTGTTCACAGTGTATCTCTGTATGTCATGGTGCATCTCTGGGTGTTGCGATGTATCTCTATGTATCGTGGAGTATCTCTGTGTGTCCCAGTTTACCTCTGTGTGCTGTGATGTATCACTGTGTGTCGCAGTATATCTCTATGTGTCATGGTATATCACTGAGTATCATAATATATCTCTGTCGCATTGTATCTATGTGTGTCCCAGTGTATCTCTCTGTGTCATGGTGTATCTCTGGCCCTTGTGTATCTCTGTGTGTTGTGGTGTATCTGTGTATGTCGTGATGTATCTCTGTGTGTCACAGTGTATCTCTGGGTGTTGCAGTGTATCTGTATGTGTTGCAGTGCATCTCTCATCCTGGTGTATCTCTGGGTGTCCTGGATATAGCTCTGTGTGTTCTGAGTGTATCTCTGTGTGTCACGGTGTATCTCTGTGTGTTGCAGTGTAGCTCTGGGTGTTGTATGCATCTGTATGTCATAGTGTATCTCTGCGTGTTGCGGTGCATCTCTGGGTGTTGCGATGTATCTCTATGTATCGCAGTGTCTCTCTGTGCATCTCAATGTACCTCTGTGTGTTGTGGTGTATCTCTATGTGTCATGGTGTATCTCTGTCGCAGTGCGGTGTATCACTGTGTGTTGTGATGTATTTCTGTGTGTTGCACTGTATTTCTGTGTGTTGAGGTGCATTTCTATATGTCTCTGTCCATTCTCTGTGTGTCATGGTGTATCTCTGTCACAGTGTATCTCCGTGTATCCCAGTGTATCTCTGGGTGTCATAGTGTATCTCCGGCCCTTGTGTATCTCCGTGTACCATGGTGCATCTCTGTGTGTCACAGTGCATCTCTGTGTGTCGCGATGTATTTCTGTGTGTCACAGTGTATCTCTGTGTGTCACAGTGTATCTCTGTATGTTGGAGTGTATCACTGTGTGTCGCGATGTATTTCTATGTGTCACAGTGTATCTCTGTGTGTCGCAGTGTATCTCTGTGTGTTGGAGTGTATCACTGTGTGGCACGGTGTATCTCTGTGTGGCACGGTGTATCTCTGTGTGTCGCAGTGTATCACTATGTGTCACAGCGTATGTCTGTGTGTTGGAGTGTATCACTGTGTGGCACGGTGTATCTCTGTGTGTCGCGATGTATTTCTGTGTGTCACAGTGTATCTCTGTGTGTCACAGCGTATGTCTGTGTTGGAGTGTATCACTGTGTGGCACGGTGTATCTCTGTGTGTCGCAGTGTATTTCTGTGTGTCACAGTGTATCTCTGTGTGTCACAGCGTATGTCTGTGTTGGAGTGTATCACTGTGTGTCACAGTGTATCTCTGTGTGTCGCAGTGTATTTCTGTGTGTCACAGTGTATCTCTGTGTGTCACAGCGTATGTCTGTGTTGGAGTGTATCACTGTGTGGCATGGTGTATCTCTGTGTGTCGCAGTGTATTTCTGTGTGTCACAGTGTATCTCTGTGTGTCGCAGTGTATCTCTGTGTGTTGGAGTGTATCTCTGTGTGGCACGGTGTATCTCTGTGTGGCACGGTGTATCTCTGTGTGTCGCAGTGTATCACTACGTGGCACGGTGTATCACTGTGTGGCACGGTGTATCTCTGTGTGTCGCAGTGTATCTCTGTGTGTTGGAGTGTATCACTGTGTGGCATGGTGTATCTCTGTGTGTCGCAGTGTATCTCTGTGTGTCGCAGTGTATCACTATGTGGCACGGTGTATCTCTGTGGTGTCACTGTGTATCTGTGTGACATGGTGTATCGCTATGTGTCATGGTGTATCTCAGTGTGTTCTGGTGTATCTATGTGTGTTCTGGTGTACCTCTGCATATTGCGGTATATCTCTGTGTATTGTGGTATATCTCTGTGTCTCACAGAGCTGTGGTGTAGCTCAGTGTATAGTGGTGTATCTCTGTGTGTCCCAGTGTATTTTTGTATGTCACGGCGCGTTTCTGTGTATCTCTGTGACGTTGCGGTGTATCTTTGTGTGTTGCAGTGTATCTCTATGTGTCGTGATGTACCACTGTGCATCATGGTGTATCTCTGTGTGTCCTGTGTATCTCTATGTGTCGTGATGCACCACTGTGTGTCATGGTGTATCTCTGTGTGTTGCAGTATATTTCTTTGTGTCCTGTGTATCTCTATGTGTCATGATGTATCTCTGTGTTGTGGTGTATCTCTGTGTGTCATAGCATATTTCCATGTGCCATGGTGTTTCTCTGTGTGTCCTGGTGTATCTCCATGTATGGTGGTGTATGTATGTTGCAGTCTATCCCTGTGTGTCCCAGTGTATCTCTGTGTGTTGCCATGTATTTCTGTGTGTAGTGGTGTATTTCTGTGTGTCGTGGTGTATTTCTGTGTGTCGTGGTGTATGTCTCTGTATTGTGGTGTATCCCTGTGCATTGCGATGTATCTCTGTGTGTCGGGGTATATCTCTATGTGTCCTGGTGTATCTCTGTGTATTGCAGTGTATTTTTGTGTGTCCCAGTGTATCTCTGTCTGTCGTGGTGTATCACTGTGTGTCGTGGTGTATTTCTGTATGTTGTTGTGTATCTCTGTGTTGTTTATTTCTGTATGTTGCAGTGTATCTCTGTCGCGGTGTATCACTGTGTGTCACGGTGTATTACTGTGTGTCCCGATGCATCTCTGTACGTTGCCCTGTATTTCTGTATATTGCGGTGTATCTCTGTTGCAGTATATCTTTGTTGCAGTGTATCACTGTGTGTCATGGTGTATTTCTGTGTGTTGCGGTGTATTTCTGTTGCAATGTATCTCTGTGTTGTGGTGTACTTCTATTTGTCGTGGTGTATTTTTGTCGCAGTCTGTCACTGTGTGTCGCGGTGTATTTCTGTGTGTTGCGGTGCATTTCTGTATATCACGGTGTACCTCTCTGTCCATTATCTGTGTTCTGGTGTAACTCTGTGTACTGTGGTATATCTCTGTGTGTCATGGTGTATTTCTGTGTTTTCTAGCATATCTTTATGCATTGCGGTGTGTCTCAGTGTATCTCTGTGTCCTGATGTATTTCTATGCATTGCAGTGTATATCTGTGCATTGCAGTGTATATCTGTGCATCGCAGTGTATATCTGTGCATCACAGTGTATATCTGTGTGTTGCAGTGTATCTCTGTGTTGCAGTGTATCTCTGTGTTTCGCGGTTTATCTCTGTGTGTCCCGCTGTATCTCTGTGTTTTGCAGTGTATTTCTATGTGTCTTTCTGTATCTCTGTGTATTATGGTGCATCTCTGTGTATTGTGATGTATCTCTGTACGGTGTGGTGTATCCTTTTGTGTCGCAGTGTATCACTGTGTGTCGCATGTATTTCTGTGTGTCGTGCTGTATCTCTATGTGTGCTGGTGTATCTCTGCATGTCACGATGAATCGCTGTGTATTGTGGTGTATCTCTGGACATCATGGTCCTTTGGTTAGTCTATCATTCAACATCACAGAAACAGACTGTAAGGTCAAACGAACATGCTGTTTGTTTCAAACAATTGCTGGATGTACCTGATACCATACCAGCACTGGAAATCATACATGACGTTGCTCAATTATGTGGTAGAGTGAATATCTTTTTGGACTGACACAGTGTCCTGTATAGCTGCTGCAACTGTTTGGTGGAATCAAACAGCATGTTGCTTCAATATTCATCTCTTTATTCTGATGAGTGATAAGTGTCAGGAACAGGCATCTCTTTTCCTTCTACTGAGACACAGTCGGTGATAGAGATTGAACTTCCCCACCTAAAGTACAGTCTGCATCACTCACTCAGAGTTTCCTCCAAGTCATGCCCAACAGTGGATTTCTGTCTTAGTTCTTAACCAATTTCTCTGTTTTTCTTGGGATAAAGGAGGGTTAAAAAGAATGACACGATATAATACGTGCAGAAAATATGGCACCACCAGGCTTGGTAGATGCTGCCCCCTCCTGGCAGCTGGTGTATGATCTCAATACAATGGCACAAAGCTGTGGTCCACATGCTTTGCACTGTGACATCTGGCCATTGCTGTTTCTGGGAGCTTGCTGTGTACAAATTCCAACAGTATTTTAATGACTGTAAAGTACCTGGACTGTCCTCAGCTGGTGCAAAATGCAGAGTGTGAAACTGGTCTTCGGCAGCAGGGAAAAACAGAGTGGCGGTGAACAACTGTGATGTGGAGATGCTGGCTTTGGCCTGGGGTAAACATAGTAAGAAGTCTCACAACACCTGGTTAAAGTCCAACAGTTTATTTGATAGCAAATGCCACTAGCTTTCGGAGCACTTTCCCTTCATCAGGTGAGTGGGGAGTGAGTGGGAGAACTCCCCACTCAACTGGTGAAGGGGCAGCACCCCGAAAGATGGTGGCCTTTGCTACCAAATAAATTGTTGGACTTTAACCCGGTGTTGTGAGACTTCTTACTGTGAATAACTAGCCCATTGGAGCAGCTTTCAATGTCCATTCATTTAGAAAATATTGACAAGATTTTTATTTTCAAATCAAGCAATAGAGATTCCAGGAAAGAGTTTTCCGGTGAGTGTTAGAATAATTGTGCCGCGAATTTCAACAGGAACTGGTTTCAGGCCTAGTGCAGAATCCGATCCTGATTCACTCTGAACCCTGTCCGAGCTGTGGATAGAGACCAGTTTCCAGCCCACCAACTTTAAATATTAAAAGTCTTCCTGTTAACCTTTTTTGTGCTCACATATGAGGCCACCTTGTTTGGAGCTCACACACAGAGGAAGGGCCCAGGCCACAGGGAGTAGTGCTGGATACGGGAGCAGGAGGTTACCAAGTCTATACAATAGAGAGCTCAGGACAAGATCACACCAGCTGCGACTTACCGTTCCAGAGCTCAGTCAACAGGAGGACAGGGGTACTTGGCTTGTTGCAGACCCCTGAGTTTGGGTGGGTGGGGAGTGGGGGGAGCTGCAGCTTGGTGAAGTGTTGGTGTTTTCATTCCCACCAATCAATCTCCTTGCTTGCTAGTTGTGAACATTCCCTCGGAGACACTCTGAAACTAATATCATCACTAGATCTGTGGATGTGAGATGTCCTCCGCCCCCAATAACACTATGGCAATGGATAGTGGGAGCATCTCACAGGAATTTCATGGACAATGACTTTGGAGACATTTATTGAGGCAATAGAGGGAATATGGAGTTTTTGAAATCCTGGCTTTCTGATGTGCGGGGATATGATAGATGCAGGTTGAGTGTAGTCAGAATACATCCTGTTACCGGCCAACTTGTCAATATTGAGGAAACACTTTACCCCTATTAACCCCAACACCAGACATCTCACTGTCTGTGTACCTCTGGGTGCTCCAGTTTCCTCTCACAGTCTGAAAGATGTGCTGGCTAGGTGCATTGACCTGAACAAATGCTGGAGTATGGCGACTAGGAAATTTTCACAGTAACTTCATTGCAGTGTTAATGTAAGCCTACTTGTTACACTAATAAATACACCTAAAAATTTTAAAGAACAATTAGACACATTATCCAATTGAATAATGTCATTCTCCCCATTTTCAATATTTTAATACCTGGTAAATGACAGAAAATGACAAAAAAAGGTAAGAAATCTCACAACACCAAGTTAAAATCCAACAGGTTTATTTGGTTGCAGAAGCCATTAGTTTTTGGAGCGCCGCTTTTTCATCAGGTGAGTGGGAGTCTGTTCACAAACTAGGCATATAAAGATACAAGCTCAATTCACTGAATACTGATTAGAATGTGTGTCTTCACAGATAATCAAGTCTTAAAGTTACAGACAATGTGGGTGGAGATAGCATTCCAGTCATTATTCTGTAAATTGAGTTAGTGTCTTTATATGTCCTGTTTGAGAATAGAACTCCCACTCACCTGATGAAGAAGTAGCATTCCGAAAGCTAGTGGCGTTTGCTACCAAATAAACGTGTTGGACTTTAACCTGGTGCTGTAAGACTTCTTACTGCGTTTACCCCAGTCCAATGCCGGCACCTCCACATCCAAAAAAAATGGCCAGGATTCTTCCAAAACAAAACTAAGTGCTTAACAGGCAGGAAAATAGGAAATTTTCTTGCCCATTTTTCGGAGCATTTAGCGAACAAATCTTCAGAATGCCTCTGGGAGATTCACACCAGTAAATGGAGGCGCAGGATCTCATCCCACTGGAGAGGCTGGAATCAGTTCACTGAGTGAGCCACTGCGCAAGCACCAATCAGTCAGTGGGAGATTAGCGAATGCGCGCTGCCACATGCTACCCCCCCCCCAGCCCCCACAACTGGCCTCCTGATGCCTGCCCTACCGATTGTTTTCCAATACCCATTCCCCAGATCACTGACCTCCCTGACCCTTGCTGACCCCCACTCAGGCAGCCCTCTGAGCCATCCCTGACCATATTCCACACCCCTCCCCCCAAGGCCAGTCCTGACCAGCCCCCATAGCCAGCCCCCATAGCCAGCCCTGACCTTCCCATAGCCAGCCTTGATTTGCCCCCTCTCCACCCTACCCCCCAAAGACCAGACCTGACCTTCCCGTGGCCAGTCTGGCCGCTGCGCATGGCCAGTCCTGACCACTCCCACATGGCTAGCCCTGACTCCCCCAATGGCCAGCCTTGACCTGTCCCCTCCCTGCCCCCCCCTCCCCTATTGAATGGAAATGTCCCCCATTTCCCCATGGCCAGCCTCACAATGGCCGGCCCAATTGTACCCACTCCCCTATATTGGGCAGTTTTGATCACACACGCCCATGCCCATTAACATTGCTAGGATACCAAGTTAGCATAGACTGAGGGGCACCACCCCCTGCCCTGACCTCCGAGGGGACCACATTGTCCATTGTCCCCACCAGTGGGGCGATCACACCTGATCCCCCCATTGATTGGGACTGAAAGTAAATCCTGCTGATGGGAATCTCTCTGGTGACCGGTGGGTGGGGGCGGAGAAGTAGTGGACCCAGAGATTACCATTCCATGCTCACTATTCATATTGAAATTGGAATAATTGGAACTTCACTATGGTAATCAGCTTTGTGCCGATTTGCAGCGTGGGGCTGATTATGTCTAAAAACGTTGCCTGGGAGACTCATGATCAGCTAGACACTGGTTATGTGTCCTAGTACAGGTCTCCCCGCTGATATCTCCTAGACTGCTACGCTGCTCAAGTCAGGAGAATCCTGCCCAATCTTTTTAAGGCCAGGGTAGCACACAACAGTATCCTAGAGATTACTCTTCAGTTCACAGAATAGAATCATTGCAGTGTAAAAGGAAGCCATTCGGCCCATCAAGCCTGCATCAACAACAATCCTACCTAGGCCCTATCCTCTGTAATCCCATGTATATATATCATACTAATTCCGTGACAGAAAGCAGCAATTTAGCACGGCCAATCCACCTATCCTACTCATCTTTGGAGTGGGGAAGGAAACCCCATACAGGAGAACATGCAAACTCCATGCAGTCACCCAAGGTCTGAATTGAAACCTGGTGCTGTGAGGCAGCAGTGCTAACCACTGTTCCATAGTGCTCCTCAATGCCTGGAGACTTCAGGCCAATCCTGGAGTGTTAGCAACATAACTCCTTGAACATTCTTTGGTTGAATTAATAGGATCTGTAGGAATATTGGGGCTTGTCAGTGAGTTGGGCTCTGTAGGGATGTTGTGGCTAGGCCATGGTGTAACTGTTGTTACATTTGCAGCAATTTTGGGTGTGTGGGAATTTTGGTATCTATAGGAATGCTGTAGCCTCAGGGAAGGTTATGTGTGTGTATAATTGTCACAATAGGAATATTTGAATTTGTAGGAATGTTGGCATTATTACGAATGCTGGTAATTGTAGAACTTTGACATCTGAAGGAATGTCGGTGTGTGTCAGGATGTTGGTGTGTGTATGGATGTTGGTGTGTCTAAGAACGGTATGTGTAAGAATGTTAGTATGCGTAGGAATGTTGGTGTGTGTAAAAATGTTGGTGTGTGTATGTATGTTGTTTTGTGTAGGAATGTTGGTGTGTATAAGAATGTTGGTGTGTGTATAGATGTTGCTTTGTGTAAGAATGTTGGTATGTGTATGGGTGTTGGTGTGTGTAAGAATGTTGGTGTGTGTATGGGTGTTGGTGTGTGTAAGAATGTTGGTGTGTGCAGGAATGTTCGTGTGTGTAAGAACGTTGGTGTGTGTAGGAATGTTGGTGTGTATAAGAACGTTGGTGTGTATATAGATGTTACTTTGTGTAAGAATGTTGGTGTGTGTGTCAGGATGTTGGTGTGTGTAGGGATGTTGGTTTGTGTAGGAATGCTGATGTGTGTAGGGATGTTGGTTTGTATAGGAATGTTGGTGTGTGTGTCAGCATGTTGGTGTGTGTAGGGATGTTGGTTTGTGTAGGAATGTTGGTGTGTGTAGGGATGTTGATTTATGTATGGATGCTGGTGTGTATAAGAATGTTGGTGTGTGTCAGAATGGTGTGAGTAAGAATGTTAGTATGTGTAGGAATGTGGGTGTGTGTAAGAATGTTGGTCTGTGTATGGATGTTGGTTTGTGTAGGAATGTTGGTGTGTATAAGAATGTTGGCGTGTCTAAGAATGGTATGTGTAAGAATATTAGTATGCGTAGGAATGTTGGTGCGTGTAAGAATGTTGGTGTGTGTATGTATGTTGGTTTGTGCAAGAATGTTGGTGTGTATAAGAATGTTGGTGAGTGTATAGATGTTGCTTTGTGTAAGAATGTTGGTGTGTGTAGGGATGTTGGTGTGTGTAAGAATGTTGGTGTGTGTAGGAATGTTGGTGTGTGCAGGAATGTTGGTGTGTGCAGGAATGTTCGTGTGTGTAAGAATGTTGGTGTGTGTAAGAATGTTAGTATGTGTAGGAATGATTTAGGAGGGTGATTTAGCTAATTGGGTTAGGAATTGGCTAGCAGGTAGAAGACAGAGGGTGGTGGTTGATGGGAGATATTCATCTTGGAGTTCGGTTACTAGTGGTGTACCTCAGGGGTCTGTTTTGGGGCCCCTGCTGTTTGTAATTTTTATAAATGATCTGGATGAGGGTATTGAAGGATGGATTAGTAAATTTGCAGATGACACTAAAGTCGGTGGAGTGGTAGATAGTAAAGAGGGGTGTTATAGTTTACAGAGTGACTTGGACAAGTTGCAGAGCTGGGCCGAGAGGTGGCAAATGGAGTTTAATGTGGAAAAGTGTGAGGTAATGCACTATGGCAGAAATAATAAATGTGGAGAGTATAGGGCAAATGGTAGGATTCTTAGTAGTCTAGATGAACAGAGGGATCTTGGTGTGTATGTGCATAGATCCCGGAAAGTAGGCAGTCAGGTCGAGAAGGTTGTTAGGAAGGCATATGGAGTCTTGGCTTTTATTGGTAGAGGGATTGAATTTCGGAGCCGCAACGTCATGTTGCAACTGTACAAAACTCTAGTGCGGACGCACTTGGAGTATTGTGTACAGTTCTGGTCCCCGCATTATAAGAAAGATGTGGAGGCATTGGAGAGGGTACAGAGGAGGTTTACCAGGATGTTGCCTGGTATGAGGGCAGGTCTTATGAAGAGAGGCTGAGGGATTTGAGGTTGTTTTCGTTAGAAAGGAGGCGGCTAAGAGGGGACCTAATCGAAACATATAAGATGATTAGAGTTTAGATAGGGTGGACAGTGATAGCCTTTTTCCTAGGATGGAGAAAGCTAGCACGAGGGGACACAGCTTTAAATTAAGGGGTGATAGTTATAGACGGATATCAGAGGTAGGTTCTTTACCCAAAGGGTGGTTCGGGAGTGGAATGCCCTGCCTGCAGTGGTTGTAGATGCGCCAAGTTTGGTGGCGTTTAAGAGGTTAGTTGATAAGTATATGGAAGAGAAGGGAATGGTTTAGTTTGGAGGGGCATTGCTTTTTATATTGGTCGGCGCAACATCGAAGGCCAAAGGGCCTGTTCTGTGCTGTAATGTTCTATGTTCTATGAATGTTGGTGTGTGTAAGAATGTTGGTGTGTGTATGGATGTTGGTTTGTGTAGGAATGTTGATATGTATAAGAATGTTGGTGTGTGTATAGATGTTGCTTTGTGTAAGAATGTTGGTGTGTGTAAGAATGTTGGTGTGCGTAGGATATTGGTGTGTGTATGGATGTTGGTTTGTGTAGGAATGTTGGTGTGTGTAGGGATGTTGGTGTGTGTAGGGATGTTAGTTTGTGTAGGAATGTTGGTGTGTGTGTAGGGATGTTGGTGTGTGTATGGATGTTGGTTTATGTAGGAATGTTGGTGTGTGTCTAGGGATGTAGGTTTGTGTATGGGTGTTGGTGTGTATAAAAATGTTGGTGTGTGTAGGGATGTTGGTTTGTGTAAGAATGTTGGTGTGTATAAGAATGTTGGTGTGTGTAAGGATGTTGGTTTGTGTAAGAATGTTGGTGTGTGTAGGAATGTTGGTGTGTTAAGAATGTTGGTGTGTGTAGGGATGTTGGTGTGAGTATGGATGTTGCTTTGTGTAGGAATGTTGGTGCGTGTAGGGCTGTTGGTGTGTGTAGGGATGTTAGTTTGTGTAGAAATGTTGGTGTGTGTGT
Organism: Sphyrna mokarran; assembly: GCA_024679065.1. Lineage (NCBI taxonomy): Eukaryota > Metazoa > Chordata > Chondrichthyes > Carcharhiniformes > Carcharhinidae > Sphyrna > Sphyrna mokarran. The sequence goes on from JAGIQG010000003.1 coordinate 79,537,995, forward strand.
AGGGATGTTGGAGTGCGTATGGATGTTGGTTTGTGTAAGAATGTTGGTGTGTGGAGGGATGTTGGTTTGTGTATGGGTGTTGGTGTGTATAAGAATGTTGGCGTGTGTAGGGGTGTTGGTGTGTGTAAGAATGTTGGTGTGTGTATGGATGTTGGTTTGTGTAGGAACGTTGGTGTGTATAAGAATGTTGGTGTGTGTAGGGATGTTGGTGTGTGTAAGAATGTTGATGTGTATAAGAATGTTGGTGTGTGTATGGATGTTGGTGTGTGTAAGAATGTTGGTGTGTATAAGAATGTTGGTGTGTATAAGAATGTTGGTGTGTATAAGAATGTTGGTGTGTGTAGGAATGTTGGGGTGTGTAGGAATGTTGGTGCGTGTAAGAATGTTGGTGAGTGTATGGATAATGCTTTGTGTAAGAATATTGGTGTGTGTAGGGATGTTGGTGTGTATAAGAATGTTGGTTTGTGTAGGGATGTTGGTGTGTGTAAGAATGTTGATGTGTATAAGAATTTTGGTGTGTATAAGAATGTTGTGTGTGTATGGATGTTGCTGTGTGTAAGAATGTTGGTGTGTATAAGAATGTTGGTGTGTGTAGGAATGTTGGTGTGTGTAAGAATGTTGGTGAGTGTATGGATAATGCTTTGTGTAAGAATATTGGTGTGTGTAGGGATGTTGGTGTGTGTATAGATATTGGTTTGTGTAGGAATGTTGGTGTGTATGTAGGGATGTTGGTTTGTGTATGGGTGTTGATGTGTATAAGAATGTTGTTGTGTGTAGGGGTGTTGGTGTGTGTAAGAATGTTGGTGTGTGTAGGAATGTTGGTGTGTATAAGAATGTTGGTGTGTGTAGGGATGTTGGTGTGTGTAAGAATGTTGGTGTGTGCAGGGATGTTGGTTTGTGTATGGCTGTTGGTGTGTGTTAGAGTGGTGTGTGTAAGAAAGTTAGTATGTGTAGGAAGGTTGGTGTGTGTATGGATGTTGGTTTGCGTAGGTATGTTGGTGTGCATAGGAATGTTGGTGTGCGTAGGAATGTTGGTGTGTGTGGGGATGTTGGCGTGTGCGGGGATGTTGGTGTGTGTAAGAATTTTGGTGTGTATACAAATGTTGGTGTGTGTAGGAATGTTGGTGTGTGTAAGAATATTGATGTGTGTATGGATGTTGGTTTGTGTCGGAATGTTGGCGTGTGTAGGAATGTTGGTGTGTGTAGGGATGTTGGCGTGTGTGGGGATGTTGGTGTGTGTATGGATGTTGGTGTGTATAAGAATGTTGGTGTGTGTAAGAATGTTGGTGTGTGTAGGAATGTTGGTGTGTATAAGAATGTTGGTGTGTGTAATAATGTTGGTGTGTGTAGGAATGTTGGTGTGTGTATGGATGTTGGTTTGTGTCGGAATGTTGGTGTGTGTAGGGATGTTGGTGTGTGTAGGGATATTGGTTTGTGTAAGAATGTTGGTGTGTATAAGAATGTTGGTGTGTGTAAGAATGTTGGTGTGTATAAGAATGTTGGTGTGTGTAGGGATGTTGGTGTGTGTATGGATGTTGGTTTGTGTAGGAATGTTGGTGTGTGTATGGATGTTGGTGTGTATAAGAATGTTGGTGTGTGTAAGAATGTTGGTGTGTGTAGGAATGTTGGTGTGTATAAGAATGTTGGTGTGTGTAATAATGTTGGTGTGTGTAGGAATGTTGGTGTGTGTATGGATGTTGGTTTGTGTCGGAATGTTGGTGTGTGTAGGGATGTTGGTGTGTGTAGGGATATTGGTTTGTGTAAGAATGTTGGTGTGTATAAGAATGTTGGTGTGTGTAAGAATGTTGGTGTGTATAAGAATGTTGGTGTGTGTAGGGATGTTGGTGTGTATAAGAATGTTGGTTTGTGTATGGATGTTGGTGTGTCTTAGAGTGGTGTGTGTAAGAATGTTAGTATGTGTAGGAATGCTGGTGTGTGTAGGGATGTTGGTGTGTGTAAGAATGTTGATGTGTATAAGAATTTTGGTGTGTATAAGAATGTTGGTGTGTGTATCGATGTTGCTGTGCGTAAGAGTGTTGGTGTGTATAAGAATGTTGGTGTGTGTAGGAATGTTGGTGTGTGTAAGAATATTGGTGTGTGTATGGGTGTTGGTTTGTGTCAGAATGTTGGCGTGTATAGGAATATTGGTGTGTGTAGGGATGTTGGCGTGTGTGGGGATGTTGGTGTGTGTATAGATGTTGGTGTGTGTATGGATGTTGGTGTGTGTAAGAATGTTGGTGTGTGTAAGAATGTTTTTGTGTGTAGGAATGTTGGTGTGTGTATGGATGTTGCTTTGTGTAAGAATGTTGGTGTGTGTAGGGATGTTGGTGTGTGTAGGGATGTTGGTGTGTGTATGGATGTTGGTGTGTGTATGGATGTTGGTGTGTGTAAGAATTTTGGTGTGTGTAAGAATGTTTTTGTGTGTAGGAATGTTGGTGTGTGTATGGATGTTGCTTTGTGTAAGAATGTTGGTGTGTATAAGACTTGTGTGTATAGATATTGGTGTGTGTAAGAATGTTGGTGTGTATAAGAATGTTGGTGCGTGTAAGAATGTTGGTGTGTGTAGGGATGTTGGTGTGTGTAAGAATGTTGGTGTGTGCACGGATGTTGGTTTGTGTATGGCTGTTGGTGTCTGTTAGAGTGGTGTGTGTAAGAAAGTTAGTATGTGTAGGAATGTTGGTGTGTGTATGGATGTTGGTTTGTGTAGGAATGTTGGTGTGCGTGGGAATGTTGGTGTGTGTAGGGATGTTGGCGTGTGTGGGGATGTTGGTGTGTGTAAGAATTTTGGTGTGTATACAAATGTTGGTCTGTGTAGGAATGTTGGTGTGTGTAAGAATATTGGTGTGTGTATGGATGTTGGTTTGTGTCAGAATGTTGGCGTGTATAGGAATGTTGGTGTGTGTAGGGATGTTGGCGTGTGTGGGGATGTTGGTGTGTGTATCGATGTTGGTTTGTGTAGGAATGTTGGTGTGTGTGTGTGGATGTTGGCATGTATAAGAATGTTGGCATGTGTAAGAATGTTGGTGTGTGTAGGAATGTTGGTGTGTATAAGAATGTTGGCATGTGTAATAATGTTGGTGTGTGTAGGAATGTTGGTGTGTGTAGGGATGTTGGTGTGTGTAGGGATGTTGGTGTGTATAAGAATGTTGGTGTGTTCAGGGATGTTGGTTTGTGTATGGATGTTGGTGTGTCTTAGAGTGGTGTGTGTAAGAATGTTAGTATGTGTAGGAATGCTGGTGTGTGTAGGGATGTTGATTTGTGTATGGATGTTGGTTTGTGTAAGAATGTTGGTGTGTATAAGAATGTTGGTGTGTGTAAGAATGTTGGTGTGTGTAAGAATGTTGCTGTGTGCAGGGATGTTGGTTTGTGTATGGATGTTGGTGTGTGTTAGAGTGGTGTGTGTAAGAATGTTAGTATGTGTGGGAATGTTGGTGTGTGTATGGATGTTGGTTTGTGTAGGAATGTTGGTGTGTGTAGGGATGTTGGTGTGTGTATGGATGTTGGTGTGTGTAGGGATGTTGGTGTGTGTATGGATGTTGGTTTGTGTAAGAATGTTGGTGTGTATAAGAATGTTGGTGTGTGTATGGATGTTGGTTTGTGTAAGAATGTTGGTGTGTATAAGAATGTTGGTGTGTGTAAGAAGGTTGGTGTATGTATGGTGTTGCTTTGTGTAATAATGTTGGTGTGTATAAGAATGTTTGTGTGTGTATTGATGTTGGTGTGTGTAAGAATGTTGGTGTGTGTAAGAATGTTGGTGTGTGTAGGAATGTTGGTGTGTGTAAGAATGTTCGTGTGTGTAGGGATGTTGATGTGTGTAAGAATGTTGGTGTGTGCAGGGATGTTGGTTTGTGTATGGATGTTGGTGCGTGTTAGAGTGGTGTGTGTAAGAGTGTTAGTATGTGTAGGAATGTTGGTGTGTGTAGGGATGTTGGTGTGTGTAGGGATGTTGGTGTGTGTAGGGATGTTGGTGTGTGTAGGGATGTTGGTTTGGGTATGGATGTTGGTGTGTGTTAGAGTGGTGTTTGTAAGAATGTTAGTATGTGTAGGAATGTTGGTGTGTGTAAGAATGTTGGTGTGTGTATAGATATTGCTTTGTGTAAGAATGTTGGTATGTGTATGGATGTTGGTGTGTTTAAGAATGTTGGTGTGTGTAAGAATGTTGGTGTGTGTAGGAATGTTGGTGTGTGTAGGAATGTTGATGTGTGTAAGAATGTTGGTGTGTGTAGGAATGTTGGTGTGTGTATGGATGTTGGTTTGTGTCGGAATGTTGGTGTGTATAGGAATGTTGGTGTGTGTAGGGATGTTGGTGTGTGTAGGTATATTGGTGTGTGTATGGATGTTGGTTTGTGTAAGAATGTTGGTGTATGTGTGTGGATGTTGGTGTGTATAAGAACGTTGGCGTGTGTATGGATGTTGGTTTGTGTCGGAATGTTGGTGTGTATAGGAATGTTGGTGTGTGTAGGGATGTTGGTGTGTGTAGGTATATTGGTGTGTGTATGGATGTTGGTTTGTGTAAGAATGTTGGTGTATGTGTGTGGATGTTGGTGTGTATAAGAATGTTGGCGTGTGTAAGAATGTTGGTTTGTGTAGGAATGTTGGTGCGTGTAAGAATGTTGGCACGTATAAGAATGTTGGTGTGTGTAGGAATGTTGGTGTGTGTAGGGATGTTGGTTTGTGTCGGAATGTTGGTGTGTGTAGGAATGTTGGTGTATGTGTGTGGATGTTGGTGTGTATAAGAATGTTGGCATGTGAAGGGATGTTGGTCTGTGTAGCGATGTTGTTTGTTTGTGGATGTTGGTGTGTATAAGAATGTTGGTATGTCCAGGGATGTTGGTGTGTGTAGGCATATTGTAGGAAATAAAATTGTGTGTAGGCATATTGTAGGAAAGCTGGAGATTGTAATGTGCTATTTGGGTTGTTGCGATAATGTGGGAATATTTGGATGCGTGGTGATGTCAGGATTGTAGGACGTTGGTTTATGCCGGAATGTTCTGGTTAGTGGAACAATTGGTGCATGTTGGAATATTAAGCTGTTTCAGAGTATTGGAAGTATATGGGATATTTCAGATTGTGTCAAAATGCTTGGTTATAGAAATGTTAATCTTTCTTGGAACAGCAGTTTGTAGGAATGTCCGGATGTGGGGCATTATGAGGTTTGTGGGAATGTTGCATTGTGTGAGAATGTTGGAATGAGAAAATTGCAGGAACATTGATGTTTGCATGAAGATTTTGTTGTGTTGAAATGTATTGGTGTGTTTAGAAAATTAGTGACTGAAAGATTACTGGGATCTATAATGAATTTTGGGCTCTTGAGGATCATTGGTGTCTGGAGAGTGTGGATGTTTTTGTTCTACTCAGACTGAAAAAATTTTGAATCTTGTAGTCGTTGGGGTCTGTAGGAATGTTTGGAATTGTAGGAACATTGGGGTTTAAAAGCTGCTGTCAAAGGGGTCTTAGCAATTTGCTGCAGTACATTGCATAAATGGCACTCACAACAGCCACTGTGCATCGATGGTGGAGGGAGTGGATGTTTGTAGATGTGGTACCTATCAGGCAGACTGCTTTGTCCTGGATGGTGTCAAATTTCTCGAGTGTTGTTGGAGCTGCACTCATCCAGGCAAATGGTTAGTATTCTATTACTCCTGACTCATACATTGTAGATGATGGATATTCTTATGGGGAGTCAGGAGGTGAATTACTCACTGCCGCATTCCCCAGCCTCTGACCTGCTCTTGTAGCCACTATTTTTATATGGCTAATCCAGTTCAATTTCTGGTCAATATCCCTCAGGATATTGTGAGTGGGAGATTCAGTGATGATGATACCATTGAATGTCAAAGGGAAATGGTTGCATTCTTTCTTGTTGGAAATGGTCATTGCCTATCACTTATATGGCACAAATATTACTTATCATTTATCAATCAAGCTTGGATATTGTCCAGGTCTTGCTGTGTTTGGACAAGGACTGTATCCTCCAGAATTTGAGGAGTCACAAATTATGCTGAACATTGCATATTCATCAACGAACATTGACAAAAAGTTTTTGATGAAGTAGCTGAAGATGATTCAACCTCAGAAACTACCCTGAAGAATTCCTGCAACAATGTCCTGAAGCTCCAATAATCACAATCATTGGCTCCAACAATTATCTTCCTTTGTTGACCTCTATCAGTGGAGAGTTTTCACCTTGATTCCGCTGACTCCAATTTTACTCGGGCTCCTTGCTGCCACACTCGATCAAATGTTGCCTCGATGTCAAGGCCTGTTACTTTCACCTCACCTCTGGAATTCAATTCTTTTGTCCATGTTTGAACCAAGACTGTAATGAGGCCAGGAGCTGAGTGACTCTGACAGAACCCAAACTGGACAGGTTACTGCTGAACAAGTGTCAATTTAATAGATGTAACATATCTGGACAATGTTCCACATTGTTAGACAAATGCCAGTGTGCCTGATGCCTGGAAAAGCTAGAACAGCAAGTATGTGGGAATGGTAGGAGGAGTGATAATGTTGGAGTCTGTAGGAAGGTTGGGTCTATAACAATTATGGGATGTGGGCAACTGTAGTGTTCTGTAGGAATGTTGACATCTGTAGAAATGTTTGGAATGTAGGAATGGTACAGGTCAGTAGGAATTTTTGGATTCCGTAGGAAAGACATCTTGTATGATAATGTTTAGGTGCATAGGAACGTTGGAGTATGTGGGAGTATTGGAGTGTGTGGGAATGGTGGAGTGTGTGGGAATGTTGCCATGTGTTTGAGAATGTTGGAATATATGGGGATGCTGATACCAGTGGGAATGCTGGAGAGTGTAAGAATGTCAGTGTGTGTGTGGTGTCTGAGAATTGGGCTGCGTAGAAATGTTTGGATCTGACAGAACATTGGACTCTATGGGAATATTGGTGTTATAGGAATATTTGGGTTGTGTACAAAATTAAATTCCTTTGCAATATTAAATTGTGCGGGAATGTTGGGGTCCACTGAAATACTGGGGGCGATTCTTCCAACAACATTCTAAGTGCCAAATTTGTGTGAAAACTGGAGTAACTACTGCTGGTTTTTTTAACATGATTTTCACAATGAAGCTCCCACACTCTGAACATTGCATAGCACTCTAGTGAGATTCACATTGAAAACCCTGCCCGGGGCCTATTCCAGAGAGACTAGCAGCATAGCGCTAAAGGAGCCACAGTGCCTGTGCCAATCTGGCAGAGTGGAAATCGGCACATGTTTAGTGGCCCTGCATTGCCACCCTCCCAATTACTGGCCAGCTCAGTTGATGACCAGCCCCATGACCCTACATCGCTGCAACTCTGAGTGCCGCACCCTTCTATCACTGGCTTCCCGACTTCTCTGGGCAATCGCCCATGCCTCCTCACATCTCCTCCAGGCCAGCCCCAATCTCCCTTCCCACCTTCCCAGCAGCGCCAACCCCTCCTCACCCAGATGTCCAGCCCCAATTATCCCCCTACTGTCTGTAGGAATGTTGTATGTATGGGAATGTTGGGAGTGTGTGGAAATGTTTGGAGTGCATGGGAGTGTTTGGGAATGTTGCAGGTGCATGGGAATGTTGGTGTCTATGAGAATGTTGGAACCTATAGGAATGTTGGAGTTTGCAAGAATTTTGGTGATGGTGAGAATACTGGTGTCTGTGGGAATGTTGGAGTATGTGGGAATGATGGCTTTTGTGGGAGTGTTGGAGTGAATGAGATTATTCGAGGGTGTGGGAATAACGGAGTGTGTGGGATTGTCGGGGTGTGTGGCAATGATGAAGTATGTGCGAATGCGTGTGGGTGTTCAAGTGTGTGAAATGTTGGAATCTGTGGGAGTGTTGGAGTATGTGGAAATGTTGGAGTGTCTGGAAATGTTGGAGTGTGTGGGAATGTTGGAGTGTGTGGGAATGTTGGAGTGTCTGGAAATGTTAGAGTGTGTGGGAATGTTGGAGTGTGTGGAAATGTTGGAGTGTGTGGGAATGTTGGAGTGTGTGGGAATGTTGGAGTGTGTGGGAATGTTGGAATGTGTATGAGTGTTTAAGTGTGTGGAAATGTTGGAGTGTGTGGGAATGTTAGAGTGTCTGGAAATGTTGGAGTGTGTGGGAATGTTGGAGTGTGTGGAAATGTTGGAGTGTGTGGGAATGTTGGAGTGTGTGAGAATGTTGGAGTGTGTGGGAATGTTGGAGTGTGTGAGAATGTTGGAGTGTGTGGGAATGTTGGAGTGTGTGAGAATAGAACATAGAACATAGAACATAGAACATTACAGCACAGAACAGGCCCTTCGGCCTTCGATGTTGCGCCGACCAATATAAAAAGCAATGCCCCTCCAAACTAAACCATTTCCTTCTCTTCCATATACTTATCAACTAACCTCTTAAACGCCACCAAACTTGGCGCATCTACAACAGCTGCAGGCAGGGCATTTCACTCCCTAATCACTCTTTGAGTAAAGAACCTACCTCTGATATCCGTCCTATAACTCATACCCCTTAATTTAAAGCTGTGTCCCCTCGTGCTAGCTTTCTCCATCCTAGGAAAAAGGCTATCACTGTCCACCCTATCTAAACCTCTAATCATCTTATATACTTCAATAAGAATGTTGGAGTGTGTGGGAATGTTGGAGTGTGTGAGAATGTTGGAGTGTGTGAGAATGTTGGAGTGTGTGGGAATGTTGGAGTGTGTGAGAATGTTGGAATGTGTGAGAATGTTGGAGTGTGTGGGAATGTTGGAATGTGTATGAGTGTTCAAGTGTGTGGAAATGTTGGAGTGTGTGAGAATGTTGGAGTGTATGGGAAGGTTTGTGTCTTTGGGAATGTGGATGTTTGAAGGAATGTTGATGTTTATGGGAATGTTGAATTCTGTGGAAATGTTGGTATTTGAGAATTGCACTGTGTAGGTATATTGGACTTGGTGGAATATTGGGCTCTTTGGGAATATTGGCGTCAACATGAATATTGATTCCATAGGAATATTTGGGCTGTGTGGAAATGTTGAACTCTTTTGGGATATTTAGTTCTGTGGTAATGTTGGGGTCTGTTGGAATATTGGAGGTGATTCTTCCAAAAATATTTTAAGTGCCAAATTTGCGTGAAAACTGGAGTAACTCCTGGTATTTTTGTTTTGTATAATTTTCACAATGAATTTCCCACACTCTGAGCACTGCAGAGTGCTCCAGTGAGACTCACATTGAAGATCCTGCCCGGGGCCTGTTCCTGCTAGAGAGGCCGACAGCATAGCACTGAGCGGGTCACTGCCGATTTGGCAGAGCGGAAATCGGCATGTGCGCAGTGGCCCTGCATTGCCATCCTCCCGATCACTGGCCAGCTTAATCGATGACCAGTCCCGTGACCCTACATCATTGCATCCCCACCCCTCTATTGCTGGCCTCCTGTTTCTCTCCAAGCAAATCCCAATGCCACCCCTACACCTGGGCCAGCCCTGATCTCCCTGACCATTCCCCCGGCAGTCTCAGTATCTGGCTCATCCAACCCTGGTAGGCCCAACCCCACCCCCAACTAGATGTCCAACCCTGATCACCTCCTTCCCTTCCTCTCCCAACAAACAGCTGGCAAAATAGCAGGGTGACCCTCACTCCCACTGATCCCCCCTCCCAATAGGTCCTGCACCTCAATAGGCCCCCACCTCCTTGGCATCAAGCAGTGCCAAGGTGCCCCTTGGGCATTGCCAGTTTGCATCTAAGGCAGTGCCACGGGGTCAGGCTGGCACTACTGCTGGAGAGTGATCTGAAGTCTTCATATCACCTTTTCTGTACCTACAGCTGGAAAAACAAAAGTCAATTCTGACCACCCCACCACTCTATCGCTGGCCTCCTGTTCCTCTCCAGGCAAGTCCCAATACCGCCATGCCCTTTCCTCCCCCAGCTATCCTTTTGGAATATTTAGTTGTGCAGGAATGTTGGAGTCTATTGGGGGCGATTCTTCCAAAAATATTATGTGCCAAATTTGCATGAAAACTGGAGTAAATCCTGCTATGATTTTCACAATGAATCTCCCACATTCTGAGCATTACTGAATGCAAGATTCACATTGAAAAGACTGGCACTGCCCCCTACTACTGACCTCCTGGAGGCCTCAATTATCTCTCTTCCCTCCAGTGGGGTCGATTACCAGTTCCCAGTTAGTGGGGAGCAATTGTAAACCTTGCTGAAATGAACCATTCCTGGCCGGTGTTGGGAGTCCCAGAAATTTCAGCCCCAGGCCCGCTGATGGATGAAAAGAGGAATTTAAATATTTACATCAGTCCCGTGCCAATTTCTGGTGCAGAGCTGATTACTCTAAAAAAAGTAGCCCCAGAGATTCACAGAGGTCATGGCACCCAGTGGGGAGCTTGCTAAATGGCCTCTGCTAAATGACTCCTGGGCTGTTGTGCTGCTATAACAGTGCAGCAGGCTGGGAGAATCACTCCCATTGGCTTTGTAGGAATTTTGCGATTTGCAGCAAATTTGAAATATATAGGCATGCAATCTTCAGAGGAATTGTTGGGATGTATAGGAATGTTGTGGAATGTGCAAATTTAAGGGATGAATGAAAGAATGGCCATCTGTGCTGCAACTTTTCCATGGTTCTGTGAGAGAAAGTTGGATTCGATCGGTGTGTGAGACTTTATGAGGTTGTGTAGAAATTTTGGATCATTGCAATGTGTTGGTTTGTCTCTGTTTCTGTGAACGTCGTGGTTCAGAGCTATGTTGGGCTGATGAGGTGCCCATTTTGTGGTCTATGGAATTTCCAAGACATTTGCTTATTAAGTATTATGGGGAAAGTATTTGCTGTCATTGCTATCCTCAACCTCAGTACAGCAGATCAATAGGTGACTATTGTTTTCACTTAGCAGGTACAGGGAAAAGTGATATGAAGAGTGCACATCACTCTAAATCGCTTTCACAGACCTTTTAATTTCATGTTATCCTTAGCTTCCCCACTAAGTCACAGAGAGATCTCTTTTGCCAAGTTTTAGCTTTTAAATGGAATGTATTTTTGTTTAATATTTTGGATTATTTCTTTAATTGTTTCCCATTGTGTTTTTTCTCTCATACCTTTTGCTCTATTTATAAAATCAATCTTAGCCAGTTCTTCTGTCATATCTATGTAATTGTTTAAGTTAAAGATTCTTGATTGTGATTGAATTACGTCACTTCCAAATTTACTGTAGCATTCTGTTGAATTATGATCACTATTTCCCAACCAATAATTTCTGTGAGATTAGTAACTAACCCTGTCCCACTGTACAATACTAGATCTAGATTTGTCCCTGGTTGCTTCCATAATATGTTGCTCCAGGAGAATGTCATGAAAGCATTTTACAAACTTATCTTTCAGACTGCCTTTACCAATTTGATCTGTCCAGTCCAGATGAAGATTAATGTTCCTCACAACTATCACTTTGCCATTTCAACAAACTCCAATAAGTTATTGTCCAGCATTATAACTACTGTTGGATGGAGGCAAGTGTGATCTATAAAATACTCCTTCTGGAAGTTTCTGACTTTTCCTACTCCTATTCTCTGCCCATACTGATCTTCCTGACCTTCTAAGCCAAGATCCTTTCTCATAACTGTTCTTATATTATCCTTTAATGTTTTGGATGAGAAAATAGGAGAATATAGTAAGTTTGCAGATGACACCAAGATTAGTGGCATAGTGAACAGTGAAGGAAGTTCTCTCCGATTGTAACAGGATCTTGATCAGTTGGGCCAGTGGGCAGACAGATAGCAGATGGAGTTTAATTTAGACAAATGCACAGTGATGCATTTTGGTAGATTGAACCAGGGCAGGGCTTACTCAGTTAATGGTAGGGGACTGGGGAGAGTTACAGAACAAGGAGATCCACGGGTACATGTTCATAGCTCCTTGACAAAGTGGACAGAGTGATGAAGAAGGCATTCATCATGCTTGGTTTCATTGGACAGAACATTGAATATAGGAGTTGGGACATCATGTTGAAGTTATATAAGACATCGGTAAGACCACACTTGAAATACTGTGTGCATTTCTGATCACCCTATTACAGAAAAGATATTATTAAACTAGAAAGAGCGCAGAAAAGATTTACTAGAATGCTACCAGGACTTGATGGTTTGAGTTATAAGGACAGGTTGGATAGACTGGGACTTCTTTCTCTGGAATGTTAGAAGCTGAAGGGTGATCTTATAGAGGTCTATAAAATATTGAGGGACATAGATCAGCTAGATAGTCAATATCTTTTCCCAGTGGTAGGGGAGTCTAAAACTAGACGGCATAGGTTTAAGGTGAGAGGGAAGAGACACAAAAGCATCCAGAGGGGTATTTTTTTTCACACAGAGGAGGGGTGACTATCTGGAACAAACTGCCAGAGATAGTAGTAAAGGCAGATACAAGTTTGTCTTTTAAAAAGCATTTTGATAGTTACATGGATAAGATGGGTATAGAAGGATATGGACTAAATGCGGACAACTGGGATTATTTAGGGGTTTCAAAAGGATGGCATGGACAAGTTGGGCAAAAGGGCCATTATACATGCTGTAAACCTCTGAATGTATGACGCTATGAATCTGTTTACTTTTAGGGATGACCCTCTTCCTTTACTATTCTGTCCATTCTAAAAAATGCTGGGTACCCAAGAATATTTATTTCCCAGCCTTGGTCACCTTGTAACCAAAGGAAAAAAATTATGTGATTATGGATTTGCAGATGGGAGAGGATGGCCTGTAAAATTCACTGGGTGGTTTTCCAACCACCTACTAGCCGGCCTCAGATTATTTGTAATTCCACGGAACTTTTGGGTGATTGGTTGCCTGCTGCATGTATCTGTAATGGTGATTAAACCTAAATTTTTGATTCGTATTTGTGCCACTAGTTCATTCACCATACTGCAAACGCTTTGTGCACTCAGGTAACAAGCTACTTTCTTTCTTAATTGTCCTTCTTTGCATGGGTGAATGATTGCTGTTAAACCGATGAATGATTGCTGTTAAACCGTCTATCCCTCATGTCTCATTCTGCTCATCTTTACCTAAATACCCTTTTCTATTATCACAGCATTTCTCTTTGGATCTTATGATCTGATGATTCCCTTTGCCAGAACCCTCCTTGCCCTGTCCTCTCCCATTAATTTCAAGCCCTATTCATAGTCCTGATTGTATAATTCGTCAGGACATTGGCCCCAACCTGATTTAAGTGAAACCCCATCCTAACACAGCAGCTCCCTCTCTCCTGAGCACTGATAGTGTCCAAGGAACCCCTTCTTCCCCATGCCACTCTTTGAGCTGTGCCTTTAACTCTTTAATCTGCTGGACCCTGTGCCAATTTGCTCATGGTGCAAGTAAAAGTCCAGACATGGTTACCTTTGAGGCAAGTCAAGAGAAGGGTGATTTGAAAGCCCAAAGAGAAACATTGTGACAATAGAACAGGGTAGTGATTTGGGTAAAGATGAGCAGAATGGGACAGAAAGGGACAGAGGTTTAACAGTGAGAGTGCATCGGTGAAAAAAGCCCACACAAAAAAGAGGAAATAACTTGTTACCTGAATCCATAAATATCCATGATAAGGTGAATAAACTAATGGCACAAATACAAATTACTTTATGCATTTTAGTTAAATTTAAAGGAGCTAAAAGTGAATTTAAAACAGATGTTAGGAAGAACTTTACAACCTTCTATACTAAGTTCTATATTAAGTTCAACAATTTCAGCTGATAACTGCTATTCAATTTGCCGTTGGTATTTCCCCCTCCTTCGGACCCATCAACTGGTTCTTTACTTGTCCAATCGCCAACTCCTTAACTTTGCACCATCATTTATTTGGTCATTTAATTACATCGTGACCCGCAACTTTTTTGGTGGGTCAGGATGGGAGATGCACGTCACTGGCCTTGAACAAGGATTTGCGCACATGCATCTCCCAGAGTCGGTGAACAGTCGCCAGTCAGACCATGTTGGAAAACGGTGGGAAGACAGGTAAGTCATTTGAATCTGTTTTTAATATGTTTTAAATGTATTTTCAATCTAATTATTGGGAACTTCCAGGTCCCAGTTGAATCTCCCAAGCCACCAGGAGTACATCATTCTGGCAGGGTTTAGACTAGCTCCCCGCATTCGGGGAATTAGCAGGAGACTCTGCCGGAATGAAGGGGGGATAATCGGGTCTTCCAGGGGGTCAGGCAGTGGGGGGTCGTGCCCCATGGGCACCGTGACAGTGCCAGCCTATGCCCCTGGCACTGCCCAAGGATCAAAGTGTGCGTGCCTGGGGATGCCTTGGCACTGTCCACTGGGCATCAGGCAGTGCCAAGAGTGTAGGGCCTATTGTGGGCAGGGCCTAAGGGCCATTGATAGAGGTGGAGCATCCCACTGCCACTCGGCATGCGGATCAGTTTGGGCTAAAGGGGGTGGCAGTGATTGGGGTGGGCTGGGAAAGGTGGTCAGACCCTGAAGGGGATGGGGGTTTCAATGGGGGGGGTGGAAAGTCTGCTGGAGTGAGGTTGTGGGTATCAGGGGATCTACAACAGCTGGGGGCGGAGTGGTGAGCTGTACATCAGAGTGTTCTGGGACGGAGGGTGTCAGGGCTGGCTTGGGAAATGCTGTGGTGGCCGCAATCAGGCCAGGGGGGTTGCTGGAGGGGCAGAACTGCAAGGGTCCTGGGCTGGCCAGCCATCAGGCCGGCCAGCAAATAGGGTGACTGACACGTTGGGACAACTGCTCACGCTTAGAGTTCCAGAACAGTCAAACTCTGGCACAAATAGGTCTTGCCCCCTGGGTTTTTAATGAGATTCACGACTGGGACTCTTCAATGCACAGGGTGCAGAGATTCAGGTCTGAAGTTGCACTAAAAAAGCAGTTGTGGTCTAGAACAGTTTTCCCACCAGTTGAGCTTTTTTGGGAGAATGTTCATTTCTGTATTTGCTTAGATTCCGTTACTTTTCCTTCTGTTCTGACAATAGGCCATCGATATGAAACGTTAACCCTGTTTCTCTCTCCACAGATACTGCCTGACCTGCTGGGTATTTCCAGCGTTTTTGATTTTTGTATATTTCCAGTATTTGCAGTATTGAAAAGAACTTTGTGAAATATTTATAATAATCCATGAGGCTGAAACACTACGGCCCTTTGAAATACAACAGATTCTCTGAAGGGATGAGTTTCAAAGGATGATATATAACTAACCCGATTTAACAGCTTATTTACTAGATATATGGAGCTGAAAAGGATCAACTATAGCTCCAGATTCTTCAAATGATGTTCCTTGTTTGTAGGGTAGGGTGAGAATGGGTATTATTAATGTAGACTAAAAGGCACTGGTGTGACAAAGTACATTGTGCATGTTTATTAGCAGCAGACAACTCAATACCTCTTGTTTTATAAACAATGGGAATAAACTCTTTGTTTTGCAGCAGTTCCTGCTGCCAGATGTGATGTCTCAAACTGGGGTTACTAGGTCCAATACAAGAGCTGAGATAGAGCAGCAGTCAGGGTCAGGGTTAGGGTTGTGACGAACAGTATTGAGTCCAAAGATGTGCAGGTTAGGTTGATTGGTCATGCTAAAAATTGTCCTTAGTGTCCTCAGATGTGTAGGTTAGAGGGATTAGTGGGTAAAACATGTAGGGATATGGGGTAGGGACTGGGTGAGATTGTGGTCAGTCAGACTTGATGGGCTGAATGGCCTCTTTCTGTACTGGAGGGTTTCTATGATTTCTATGATATTCACTCTGAACCTTTCTGGCTTAGTCTGTGTAACAGGAGCAATTGGAAGAAGTAGATTACTGGCTTTGTCTCTGTAATTGGAAAAAGTAGATTGGAATTGGAAGAAGTAGATTACTGGCTTAGTCTCTGTAGCAGAAGCAATTAGAAGAAGTAGCCTTTTAGACCCTGGTTTATATTTGGGAATTTTAGGAATTTCTGCACAACACATTGCGTAACCAAGCATCCAGGCAGCGAGTACCTCTTGTCCAGGGCTTTCCCAGACAAGATGACAGACTAACAAATCTCTTCTTTTCATCATTTCCAGGTGGCCAACTTGCTGCGTTTGTTCCAGATTCCACAGATCAGCTACGCCTCAACCAGTGCCAAGCTAAGTGATAAATCGCGCTACGATTACTTTGCGCGAACTGTACCTCCTGATTTCTACCAAGCGAAAGCCATGTCTGACATTCTACGTTTCTTCAACTGGACATACGTCTCCACTGTGGCATCTGAGGGGGACTATGGTGAAACAGGTATTGAGGCCTTTGAACAGGAAGCTCGTTCTAGGAACATCTGCATTGCCACCTCAGAGAAGGTGGGCCGCTCCATGAACCAGAAGACGTATGATGGAGTGATCAAAGCTTTGATGCAGAAACCCAATGCCAAAGTGGTGGTTCTGTTCACAAAGAGCGAGGATGCTCGGGAGCTGCTGGCTGCTGCTCGGAGGCTCAATGTGTCCTTCATGTGGGTGGCCAGCGATGGTTGGGGTGCGCTGGAGAACGTGGTCAAAGGCAATGAACAGGCAGCCAATGGGGCCATAACTATCGAGTTGGCATCCCACAAAATTCAGGAGTTTACGACCTATTTCGTCAACCTCAACCCTTACAACAACACCAGGAATTCCTGGTTTCGGGAGTTTTGGGAACAGAAGTTCCATTGCAGCTTAAGGACACCTGACTGTGGGAGGAACTCCCTCAAAGTGAAATTTGAGCAGGAGACGAAGATCATGTTTGTTTTGAACGCAGTGTATGCAATGGCTCATGCCCTCCACAACATGCACCAGGCTCTCTGTCCCAACAGCACCAAGCCTTGTGATAACATCAAGCCCATGAATGGAAAGAAGTTTTACAAGGATTACATCATCAAAGTTCACTTTGACGGTAAATTAACTCTTCCTCGTGGTTTCACTTGCATTTCGGGAGCACCTTTCATAATCTCAGGATATCCAGAAACATCTCAGCCTCAATACCAGCCTGTTGAGGTGTAGTCAATGTTTGAATGTAGGAAACTCCACAACTTGCACATAGCAAAGTCCCATTAATGACAAATGATTGGATAATTTGTACAGTGATGTTTGCAGGATGAATATTACATTGAACATATGAATTAGGAGCAGGAATAGGCCGTTCAGCCCCTTGAGTCTTATCTGCCATTCAATAAGATCATGGCTAATCTGATATTCACAGGAACCCTTCATTACATCTACCGCCTCATGATCTTTGACACATTGGACAGTGCAGCAGCGTGAGAGAGCGTTCTGACTGTTTCGCCAAATGTGTTCTGCTCATGTCATTCCTATTTACTCAGTTTCTGTCCTTTCCTATTAACATTCACAAACATTAGTGTTAAATGTGAGGCCAGATTTGTCTGGCGGTGGTTGGTTCTGGTTCACAGAGATCAGGAAGACTAAGCAAGACTTCCTGAATGGGACAGGAGGTTAGTCAGACAACGGAAGGACACAACAACACTGACCCCTGAGAATGTTCAGGGTGACAAACTATCCCAAATTTTTCGGCACTATCACGTAATTTCACTCTTCTTTCCGCACCTCAAGTCAGGTCATCATGGGACATGTATTGTCCTGGATCTTATCTGCTGAGGGTGGGGCTATCTGTCTGCACACATGTGAACCATAACAGCTAAATGATTTGTGGATGTCTGGGATGAGGGCTCCGAGCTGGATGTATCAAAGCTAGCTTGGGTCAGGAACAGACTGACCGATCCCTACCTTGCTTTCAGCTGCCCTTCACACTCTCACCAACTCCATTCCCCCCTGCATGTCCTTTCTTAATTTATTCTCCAATAGTCTGCTGCTCGCTGGGAAACTGAGTGATATCGTTCACAGGTCAAGACCTTGATTTGATTCAAGTTCCATGTTGAGGAAGCTGATATCAGCAGAGAGGGCAGTTTGTTGGGCATGGGAATTTGCCTCAGTGCTCAAGGCTAGTGAAGAGGAGACAAGCCAGACAGTGCTTGGCCTCCTGATCTTTTAACGAGATGGTGAAGGATAGAACTGGAATCTGATCTTCACTTGCTTTTATTTAAAAGGGACACACTAGGTGGATGATGTGATGAACTTTGGCAAAGTCAGAATCTCATTACCTACTGTCTGATCCTATTTGAGCTAGTTTGATCCCATTATCTCATTGCATTAGCATACTTCAGAGATCATGTCAATCTATTTCTCTTTTCTCCCCAGCTCCTTTCCGACCCCACGATGCAAGGAGTAAAATCCGATTTGATGCATTTGGAGATGGAATTGGCCGCTACAATATCTTAAATTACCAGTCGAAGGGTGGGAAATATTCCTATCAGAAAGTGGGGTACTGGGGTGAAGATCTCACACTGAACAGCAGCTTGATCCCCTGGGCAGAAGCATCCATCCCTACTTCCCAGTGCAGTGATCCCTGTGCCAAGAATGAAGCCAAGAGTATGCAGCGAGGAGATGTCTGCTGTTGGCTCTGCATTCCCTGCCACCCTTATGAGTTTCTGTACGATGAATTCACTTGCATGGACTGTGGGCCAGGAAGATGGCCAACTGAGGATCTCAGCAGTTGCTATGACCTTCCAGAAGAGTATATCAAATGGGAGGATGCCTGGGCCATTGGGCCTATCACCATTTCCTGCCTTGGCTTCATTTCAACCCTCTGCGTGTTTGGGATCTTTGTGAAAAATAATAATACCCCAGTGGTGAAGGCATCTGGACGTGAGCTCTGTTACATCCTTCTCATTGGAGTCCTGATGTGCTACAGCATGACCCTCATTTTCATCGCGAAACCATCGACCACAGTATGCACCTTGCGACGCTTAGGACTGGGATCCTCCTTTGCAGTTTGCTACTCAGCTCTCCTCACCAAGACAAACCGCATTGCCAGAATCTTCAACGGGGTAAAAGATGGCACGCAGAGACCACGATGCATCAGCCCAACCTCCCAAGTGGTGATCTGCTTGGCATTGATCTCCTGTCAATTGATTGTCGTCACTGTCTGGCTCGTGGTGGAAACGCCAGGCACCAGAAAGGAGACAACACTCGAGAAACGGGACATTGTCACTCTCAAGTGCAACACCAAGGAGTCCAGCATGCTGACCTCATTGACATATACCGTGGTTCTCATTGTGCTCTGCACTGTGTACGCCTTTAAAACGAGGAAGTGCCCGGAGAACTTCAATGAGGCCAAATTTATTGGGTTCACCATGTATACCACATGTATTATCTGGCTGGCCTTCCTGCCAATCTTCTACGTCACCTCCAGTGACTATAGGGTAAGTAGCACACCAAGGTCTTTATCCTACCAGTAAAAAACCAATCTCAGACCAAATCTCACAGCTGATTGCTAAACATTTACTTACCAGATGCCTCTAACTTTGAAGACACTTCTCATTTTTTACCCCATTGTTTCTGAGTGCCAATCTCAGCCCTGGTTGTGCTGTGATTTTCCACAGGTTATTTAATCTTTTATAAATCCTCATAGATAGGGTTCACCAGCTCTCCTTTCACTACAGTGTCAACCACGTCCCTACACCCTGGTATCTCTCTCATTTTCTCTAACCTGTTCCCACCTTGGGCATTCAACCGGATCCTCCATCAGCTCAAAGATTTGATTTAGGATTTGAGATGAAGCATGTTTGGTAAAAGCGTCTTTCCCATTCCCAGACAGAGTGTGAGTATCAGTCACAAGGACAACACAAATATTAGAATAAAGCTTCCTCCAGTTCCCGCCAATGCACTTTAGCATTGGAGGCAACTTTAGCACCTCAGAAAAATTATTTAATATTTCCCCCAGAAAACATGGAAACATGATACTAAACTGTATTGGTGCTCCCCACAGACCCCTTTCACTTTATCTCATGTCACTCATCAGAATATCCTGATATTTCTTTCACCCTCTCACCCATGTCTCCCCAGTCCATGTGTCCCCATCCCATGTACCTCCATCCTATGTACTCCCACCTCATTTGCCCCCTCCCATGTACCCTGTCCCATGTGTCCCCACTCCATGCATACCCACCCCATGTAGCCCCACCCCATATACCCCTGCCCTATGTATCCCTCACCCCACGTACCCCCACCTCATATGCCCCCACTCCATGTATCCCCACTCCATGTGCACCCACCCCATGCACCCCACCTCATGTACTGCATCCCATGTACCCCTGCCCCATGTATCCCCACTCCATGTGCACCCACCCCATGCACCCCACCTCATGTACTGCATCCCATGTACCCCTGCCCCATGTATCCCCACTCCATGTACCCCTGCCCCATGTGTCCCCACTCCATGTGCCCCTGTCCCATGTGTCCCCACTCCATGTACCCCTGCCCCATGTGTCCCCACTCCATGTACCCCTGCCCCATGTGTCCCCACTCCATGTGCCCCTGTCCCATGTAACCCACTCCATGTGCCCACACCCCATCTGCCACCACTCCATGCACTCCCTTGCCTGCCCTAGTTTCCCCTTAGCTGCTTCTAGAAGCAGTCATGCTGCTCACTGGCTTAAATCTGCTTCTCTCCGCCAACCCGTGCATGAAGCCAATTTCCAATCTTGAAACTTATCACACCACATTCCCATCCAGTTGTGAGTTACCCAGTCTGCACCTAGCCTTATTGCCAGCTAGTGATTGGCCAGATCCTGACCTTGTTTCCAGTTATGTACGACCATGTGACCTCCTATACTCTCTCTCCATGCACAACTCTGTGATATCTTCTCTCTCTCCCTATATGACCCAGTGGCCTCATCCAATCTCTCCCGATATTTGACTCCATGAGTTTGCCTATCTGGTTCCCTTTACACCTTCTCCATCATGACTTTGGTCACAAATGTGAGGGACAGAGTCTGTCCCTCACATTTGTGACCATTCCTAGTCACGATCGCTATATCTTTGACAAATCTACGAGCTAAAAGACAGTGGCAAATTTTGAAGAGCTTTAAGACATGTTTCTTTAAGCTAAAACTGTAACGTTCACTATCTTAATCATCAAACAGTGACTGATAATATTCTAGTCACAATGAGTCAGATTGAGCTCCATAAAGAACACTGTCAATTGACATCCTGTTGGATCTTTATAACTATAAGTAATTATTTTCCTTTGTTCTTATTCATATCTGACTGTTTAATAATATATGCTGCTGGTGAATTGTTCATTTTGGGTTTGGTAGTTAAATGAAGGCAGCAGTTGTCTTGGGTACATGTCGCTGAGTCATTGATCAGCTGTGATTTCACCTTGAGAGACAAGCTCTGGAACTATTTCTGCTCATTTTTTTTTTTGGGGGGGGGTGGCGGTCATCAGGCAATGTTGGCAAGGCTGGTATTTACTGCTGCCCTGAGAGGATGGTAGTTTTTTTTTAGGTTTGAGTCACCTGCAGTTCATATCACCAAACCATTCCAAAGTCTCCCATAGCCAAAAAATTGCTTTAGAAGTAAAAGAACTATTATATTTTCAATAATATACCAACAAGCTCAACACGCATAGTAGGATCCCACTAACGTCAAATGAAATAAATGATCAGTTAAAGCTGCCATGGTGGTGTTGCTTAGGAGATGGTATTGTGAACTCTGTTTTCCTTTGGGAATGTGTTAAGACATTATTTCCATCTCCATAACTAGGTATTCTGGCTCTAGTGGAGCACTAGGTCTATCATGGGAAGAAAGGTTTGGGTTTTAGTGAGCAGCAATGTCTGAACAGAACCTGGTTTTGATCTGACTCTCTTGCTCTCTGTCTCTCTCTCTTCACAGGTCCAGACCACTACCATGTGTATTTCTGTCAGCCTGAGTGGCTCTGTTGTGTTGGGCTGCCTGTTTGCTCCCAAAATCCACATCATCCTCTTCCAGCCTCAGAAAAACGTGGTCACCCACCGAGTGGCGACCAGTCGTTTCAGCGTGACCGGCTCAGGGGCTGTCCACTCGCACGGTGAGTATCTCCCACTCTCCAGGCCTGAGAGGATCAAGCTGCCCACTGCTCCACTGACTGTCATTCCCTCTTCACTTATTCACATTTGTGTAGATGACCTGAAGTGCGCAGATTGGAAGTGTTTTCATCCTGCACCAGTAACATCCTTTCTTCCTCTCCCCTTGCTACTGGCTAATCTTAGGCTATAGTCCCTTTGGGTGTCAGTCTCAGCCCAGTCACACCCCACTGACCAATCTTCACACATGATGAATATATGTGTGGAGACAAAGCAATGAACCTCTCCCTCCCTCTTCCTAACAAAAGACAGAGGGAAACAGGGGGAAGCAGTGGTATAGTGATATTATCACTGGACTACTAACCCAGAGATCCAGGGTAATGCTCTGGGGACTCCGTGGCAGTTAGTGAAATTTGAATTCAATAAAAAAATCTGGAATTAAAAGTCTAATGATGACCACAAAACCATTGGCACTAATGTTCTTTAGGGAAGGAAATCTGCCATCCTTACCCAGTGTGGCCTACAAGTGACTCCAGATGCACAGCAAGGTTGTTGACTCCTGGTTGTTAACCGCCCCTCTGAAATGGTGCAGCAAACAACCAGCAAATCACTTGGTTTAAGGGCAATTAAGGATGGTCAGTAAATGTTGGCCCAGCCAGTGATGCTTATATCCCCTGAACGAATAAAAAGAAAGATACTGAGGATAACGATAGCTCCCTATTACCGCATGTGTCCAACACGTGCATAGGATCTGCTGTGAGAGCTTGTGGCCCCAATAAACACAGAAACATCATCTTTCCATCAGTGAGAGATGGCAGACATTTAATCCTTGAGGCAGTCTCTGACACTAGAGCTGCACGTACAATTGCCAAGTGACTTTACGCTTTGCTGTTTTTGGCACCTGTTGACAGGCTATTGGTTGCCATGGCAGCCCATGGGAGGTGCCGCTAAAATAACATCATGAACTAAATCTTGTCATTTCTCTTTGCAGGTTCCGCTGTGCACTATGTGCCGACTGTGTGCAATGGCCGAGAGATAGTGGACTCCACAACATCATCGCTATGAGGTCTGCCTCCTTGTCACTAACCCCCTACCCTGCTAACCTCCAAATCCCCTCCCTCACCAACTCCTCCAGAGAAATGTACAAAGTAAAAGTGACTAACTGGTTATTATGTTCAATGTGTAAAAAGTTTTTAATAAGTAGACTTCTTGTGAATTAGTATGTGTTATTGTAATTAATGTAAATAAAGTGGTTTTTTTAAAATGAATATTGTAACCTAGTCGCTGGTAGCTACTAGATTAGTACCAGGTCAGTGGAGTCATTAGGTCAAACTATTATCAAGTAGATCCCGACAATGTGCGAAATTCTGGCAGCTAAGAGGTTTCTATTGACTCCCTGATGTCAAACTTTCTTGTCTGTATTTTACTTTAGGAAAATCCCCGCACCTTCTGAGGAAGCTGACCACGATCGCTGGTTCATAATGACCAAATTAGCCAAGTTTTCCCACTCTTCTCCCACAAGTTTTCCAGTATGTACTGGTGGTAGTAGGAAAGGACTTGGAAAGCCTAACCTGTGATGAGCTCCATTCCTTCTTTATTATGTGGGATTGTACAATTTCAGAAGTGTTTAAAATGATGAGTGGTTTCGATAGAGAGACGCAAGCAAAAAGGTCAGCAATCAAATCATGCAGGTTTAAGATCATTGGCAAGGAAACCAGTGGGGAGATAAGGAGGAAATATTTCACATAGCAAATTATTTTAATCAGGAATCCATTGTCTGAATGAGTGTTGGAAGATTTAACTCAATTCCAAAAGAGAAAAGGACAATTAAGGATGAAATCCAAAAAGAATTGAAGGGAAAGAGTAAAGGGATTAATTTAATAGCAGGCATAGGCAAGTTAGGTTGAATGGTCTCTGGGTTTTAATGGGAATTATTCTGATTAGCTGTGAAATTTACCATTGAGAGACCTTGGCAGCTCTTGTTGGGAGTCAACTCCATGTTATTTGGCCAAAGACTCATACTTGATGAGTGCACCTAGACAGTGTGTTGTATAGGGTGTAGTCAGCCCAGGCAGGCATCGCTGCCAAGCTCCATTCTGTCCTCTTCTGTTGTACATACATTCACTTTGCAACAAGATTGACTTGATCATGATGGGAACAGGATCCTTGATTGCTTTTGTCTTCCCTAGATTAAATTAGTTTTCGTACTTTTCCTTTCCTTTCTGCTGAAACAGTCCAGAATGGGGATCAAATCATAGAATAGAATCATAGAACGTGCTGTGCTAGCTCATTCATAAAGCTATCCAATTGGCATCACTTCTGTACTCTCTTCATTCTCACAAATCTTTCCAAGTATTTCTTAAATTCCCTTTTGCAAGTTCCCTTGAATTTTCTTCCAGCATAATTTTAGAGAGTGCCATCCAACTCATCATAACTCTCTGCAATCAAACATTTTCATTGGTTTCTTTACCAATGATGTTATGAATACGAAGAATTCGGAGCAGGAACTGGCCATTCAGCCCCTCGAGTCTGCTCTACCATTCAATGAGACCATGGTTGATCTGATTGTGGCCTCAATGCCACTTTCTTGTCTGATCCCCAAAACTTCTGACTCCTTCATCAATCACAAATCAATCTAACTCAGCTGTGAATATATTCAGTGAGCCAGTCTCCGCTGCCTTTTCACTCTGGTTACTGCTCCTCATACCATTGCTAACATTTTCTTCTTATCTGCTTAATTAAAACCGTTCAATTCGTGTTAAATCTTCCCATAATCTTTGCTCAAAGGAGAACAATGTGGGAATTTACCAATTTGCCCACCTCTGTGTCACACTAGACAATGGACAAGATTTTCTGTGCAACCCACCACGTATTTTGTATTTGCAAGGGGGGAATCTAGTCAGTAGCCAGTAGCAGAATCTTCCATTCCTGCCATTATCAATGGGATTTCCCATTGAATGCAGCCCTCACACCAGGAAAGCAATGCTGGGGCAATATCTACAGTGTGTCCAGAGGATCCTTCCAGCATGAATGGCCAGAAAAATCCCACCCAATAAGTATGCAAGAGATATTGGAATCACTTACATCTAAAACGTTGCCATCTCATCTTTTTGACCTCTCTTCCTCAAATCATAAGACCTTGATCATGTCAGAGCAATTTTTATTCGGTTTCCAGTGGACAGAGCCCCTCTGCACAAAACTACTCATAAATTCTCACAAGAATAGCCAAGCCCAATTGAGAGACTATAAAAATGGGTGGTGAAAGCAAAATAACAGAATGTTTCAAAGGGGAATTTTATGTTTACTTAACAAGAAAAATTTGGTGGGCTTTGAGAACAGAGCAAGGGAATTGGACTAATTGGAAAGGTCTGAGAAAGATCTAGCACAGACATGCAGGCTGAATGGTCTCTTTTTATGTTGTGTAACACTGTAATGTTACATACTGAGCAGCTACATAAAGCAAAGTAAACAATCAATCCGTGGTATAATCAGAACATCTTAAGGACAGCAAAACAGTTTTGATAATAAGACTGAGGTAGAGCTGAAACATCTTTTTAGTTCCTTCTATTCAAAGTTATTGTAACAGAATTTGTGATGAATTAGTTTATGTTTTGTACCTTTGGTCTTAAAAAAGAACATTGGTGCACAGAGATCAAGCATGACTGTGATTGTGCTGCTTAATTGCTCTGTTTTAGTTGCTATTAACACAGAAGGGGTTGTCAATTATTTTGAAAACTAATAATGTGGTCAGAAATCTATGTATATGTTAGTACATCATTTTTTTTGCATTGAACTGGTGTTTTAGGTCACTCTTTTGACACAAACAGAATAAACTGTTTACTCCAAAAAATGGGAGGAAGTCCAAACGACTGAGAATAGGAAACAAGAGTAAGGAGAACAGGTTTGACAAGGAATCACAGTGGCTGTAGAGACCAGGAAGATTAGGAATATTAGAGTCTTCAGAAACTTTCATTCAACACACAATATTTCAAACAGATTTTTAACAAACAGCTTTAAAAAAAATACAATTTGCTCATCCAGTGAATATATAATGCCTTCTTCATCTCAGTGATCAGTAACATGGAATGTCAATGATCCATTCTTGAGAATGAAGGAAGCTATTTAGCAAGCTTTAGCTTTAAAGAAATGAAGAAATCCATTTCTCCTCTAATTGCTGCATCACTAGCAAGGAGACCAGGGACACCAAAATATTCAGAGACATCAAGAAGATAGAGATTGTCAGAAAGGCCAAGGAGAAGAAGGAGTTCAGAAACCAGGACATTCATGCAACTGGGAACAACAGGATGACAGCAATTTCTCATCCACATGCTGTCCCTCAGTGATATCATATAGATGGGCCATGCTCAAATTTACTTACCTCCCTCTCTCTCGACAATGTCTACATTGTCAGACAGCCAGTGTTGGATCAGATTAATCAGATTAAATATTGAGAAGACTGAAGATATTGTCTTCAGCTCAAACTACAACCCTGCTCCCTAGCAACCAACTCTTCCTCGCTCCCTGGCAACTATCAACAGCTGAACCAAATTATCAAGAAAGTTGGTGCTATATTTAACCCCTAGAATGAGTTTCCAATCACATACTTACCTCATCACTAAAACAGCCCATTTCCCCCTTCACAACATAATTTGATTCTGCTCCAGCCTCAGCCCATCCTTGGATGATACTCTTTTGATACTTCTGCTACTGCTACAATGTGCTGCTGACTGATCTCCCATCTTCCACTCAAAATAAAATAAGGTTCATCCAAGCTCTGGCGTCACACCTTAATGTGCAGCCGGTCCTATTCTCTTATCACCCCTATGCCCGCTACTCTTCATGGGATCTAGAACATAGAACATTACAGCACAGAACAGGTCCTTCGGCCTTCGATGTTGCGTCGACCAATATAAAAAGCAATGCCCCTCCAAACGAAACCATTCCCTTCTCTTCCATATACTTATCAACTAACCTCTTAAACGCCACCAAACTTGGCGCATCTACAACTGCCGCAGGCAGGGCATTCCACTCCCTAACCACCCTTTGGGTAAAGAACCTACCTCTGATATCCGTCCTATAACTATCACCCCTTAATTTAAAGCTGTGTCCCCTCGTGCTAGCTTTCTCCACCCTAGGAAAAAGGCTATCACTGTCCACCCTATCTAAACCTCTAATCATCTTATATGCTTCAATAAGGTCCCCTCTTAGCCGCCTCCTTTCTAACGAAAACAACCTCAAATCCCTCAGCCTCTCTTCATAAGACCTGCCCTCCATACCAGGCAACATCCTGGTAAACCTCCTCTGTACCCTCTCCAATGCCTCCACATCTTTCTTATAATGTGGGGACCAGAACTGCACACAATACTCCAAGTGCGGCCGCACTAGAGTTTTGTACAGTTGCAACATGACGTTGCGGCTCCGAAATTCAATCCCCCTACCAATAAAAGCTAAGACTCCATATGCCTTCTTAACAACCTTATCGACTTGACTGCCTACTTTCAGGGATCTATGCACAAATACACCAAGATCCCTCTGTTCATCTGGTTAAACAATACCTTGTTTTTTTTTCAAATTGCACATTGCTCTCACCCATCCCTATATCTGTAACCTCCTCCAGCCCCATAACTAATTCTGGCATCTTGAGCATCTCTATTTCAAATTGTTCCAGCATTGGCAATTGTATCTTTAGCTGCTGAGGCAATAGGCTCTGGAATTCCCTCTTCACCTTTCTTTCCTCCTTCAAGCCAATCCTTCAATATGACCTCTTTGGCCAAGTTTTTGGCCAATATCTCTTGAGGCCCAGTGTCAAATTTGCTTCAGCAACAATTCTATGAAGCCCTTTTGGAACTTCACAATTTTAAAGGTACTATACAAATGCAAGTTATTGTCATAATAGTTGAGATCAAAGATATCAGGAACATTTGCATCGCCATGGAGAGTAAACCATCTCAGTGTCACAATGATAGCCAAAGACTTTTGGGGGCATTTTAGCTGGCAGCTGGAGCACAGAAATCAGAGGCATCACTGTTACATCCCTTAGAAACATCTCAAAGTGCTTCATGTGTATTTCTCTTTGGAAGGTAATTATTGGTATATGTAATTGTAGCAGCTATTTAGCACAAAAATAAAGCTGGAACAAATCACAAGGAGACATATATTGGGTGACTAGAATGAAGAAAAAAGTCTTGGCTCAAAGGCTTG
The DNA here is from genome assembly GCA_024679065.1 of Sphyrna mokarran. Lineage (NCBI taxonomy): Eukaryota > Metazoa > Chordata > Chondrichthyes > Carcharhiniformes > Carcharhinidae > Sphyrna > Sphyrna mokarran. Next base: position 79,566,043 of record JAGIQG010000003.1, read on the forward strand.
TAAATCTTTGGAATTCTTCATCTCAAGGGAATGTGAATGCTCAGTCAATGAATAATTTCAAGACAAAATATATAGATTATTGGGGACTAAAAAAATCAAGAGATATGGAGATGGGATGAGAAGGTGAAGTTGAGCTGAGTTCAGCTCTCAAAGGATTGAATGGCCTCCTTCTATTTCTTATGTCCCTCTGCTTTTGAAAATCCAGTTAATGCCTTGGAGCAGCTAAATGAGCCTCAGTTTAACATATTATCTGCAGGATCACTTGTTCTCAGACATAGCCTAGTGGGTAATACTCTTCCCTTTGTGGCTGAAGGTTGTTATATTAACTAATATTTCCAAAGCCTGAGCACGATATTTAGGCTGATACATTGGTGCAGTACTGCAGAATGCTGTACTGTTGAAGTGCTGTTTCTTGGCTGCTTCCTCGGTAAACCAAAGCCCCTTGCTGTCTTTTCAGCACAGATGACACTATTTAAAGAAAGGACATCTTTCACTCAATGCCCTGCTGAAATGAATGCATCCACTATCACTTGAGCATTTATCGTGATGCTGCTTCTTGAACCTAGTTACGCACAAATTAGTTGCAGTTTTCCTACATGACAACAATTTGCTACATTTAATAAAGCCTTGAGTGACTGAAATCTTTGGAATGTCCTGAAAGATATATAAATACAGGTTCTCCCAGCACTGTACTGGGATTTTGCACTCAGATCTTGAGATGTGATGAATTCACACCCTGTGACAAAAAGGCAAAGTGCTGATTAGAACAAACCAGAGTTGCCGGACTGACCAGGATGGTTGAGGAGATTAGGGACAACAAAATGGCTAGGTTCAAAGATACAAGGGCTGTTAAGGAGAGGAAGAAAAGCCAAAGAGGGCCAAAGACAGCAAGATGTCCAGGAATACTAAGATCAAGTGGCCAGGGATTGTAAAGTGACCATACACATTATGGATACCACAGTAGTAAGCAAGATTGAAGGTCATCACAGTCACCAGTGTTCTCAAGGTCAGGGTCTCCAGGGCAACCCACCAGGTTTCTAATGCATCCTGTTGTAGATTGAATGGAATGTTTGCTGTAAAGTTTTCAAAAGGACAAAACATCTATTCAAAACTGTACTGAATCAATGCTGAATGTTTTATTGGAGACCTTCAAGATGATTAATGGTTTTTTAAAACTGAATCCATATTTTGTAGGTATTTGAAAACTTAAGGTGCTGAATAAAGAGCAGACTGAAAAAAACCTCTTAACGGCTGATTTATTTCACTATCTATTCACACTGAAATCACACAGAGGGCAGCTTTTCAGGCATCAGTGATTATCAATCAATGGGGCTTGTAAAGGGTTGGACATGTCTGACCTATAAGGTTATTTTTTATTGTGAATCACCAACATGATGTTTAAAAGCAGCCCATAGTTATTTTCTTCATGGATTTCCAGAAAATATTAAATTATTATTACAAGACAAAAATGAAAGCACATGGCATAAGGAGCAGATGGCATAAGTCTGGGAAAGGATGTGTAGATTATTTGAGTCACGTTGTGATCAAAAAGGAAGAGGAAAAACATTAAGGTAGACAAGTCCCCGGAGCTTGATGAAATATACCCCAGAATACCGAGAGAGAAAAAGAGGGAAATTGCTGGGGCCTTGAAAGAAATCCTTGTATCTTCAGTGGCTTTTGGGGAGGTCCCAGAGGATTGGAAAATAACCAGTGTTGTTCCTTTGTTTAAGAAGAGTAGCAAGAATAATCTAGATAATTACAGGCTGGTGAGCTTTACTTCTATGGTAGGAAAATTATTAGAGAGGATTCTTTGAGACAGAATTTATTTTCACGTGGAAATAAGTGGACTTATTAGTGAGAAGCAACATAGTTTTGTGAAGGGGAGGTCGTATCTCACAAACTTGATTAAGTTTTTCAGGAAAGTGACGAAAATGATTGATGAGGGTAGGGCAGTGGATGTTGTCTACATGGACTTCAGTAAGGCCTTTAGAACATAGAACATAGAACATTACAGCACAGAACAGGCCCTTCGGCCTTCGATGTTGCGCCGACCAATTAGGAACAAGCAATGACCCTCTAACCTAAACAATTCCCCTTTCATCCTTAAACTTATCTACTAACCTCTTAAATGCCACCAAACTTGGCGCATCTACAACTGATGCAGGCAGGGCATTCCATACCCTTACCACCCTCTGGATAAAGAACCTACCTCTGACATCTGTCCTAAAACCACCACCCCTTAATTTAAAGCTATGTCCCCTCGTGCTAGCTTTCTCCATCCTAGGAAAAAGGCTATCACTGTCCACCCTATCTAAACCTCTAATCATCTTATATGTTTCAATAAGGTCTCCTCTTAGCCGCCTTCTTTCTAACGAAAACAACCTCAAATCCCTCAGCCTCTCTTCATAAGACCTGCCCTCCATACCAGGCAACATCCTGGTAAACCTCCTCTGTACCCTCTCCAATGCCTCCACATCTTTCTTATAATGTGGGGACCAGAACTGCACACAATACTCCAAGTGCGGCCGCACTAGAGTTTTGTACAGTTGCAACATGACGTTGCGGCTCCGAAATTCAATCCCCCTACCAATAAAAGCTAAGACTCCGTATGTCTTCTTAACAACCTTATCGACTTGATTGCCAACTTTCAGGGATCTATGCACACGTACACCAAGATCCCTCTGTTCATCAACACTATTAAGAGTCCTACCATTAGCCCTATACTCTACACATTTGTTATTCCTGCCAAAGTGAATTACCTCACACTTTTCCACATTAAACTCCATTTGCCACCTCTCGGCCCAGCTCTGCAACTTGTCCAAGTCTCTCTGCAAACTATAACACCCCTCTTCACTATCTACCACTCCACCGACTTTAGTGTCATCTGCAAATTTACTAATCCATCCTTCAATACCCTCATCCAGATCTTTTATAAAAATTACAAACAGCAGGGGCCCCAAAACAGACCCCTGAGGTACACCACTTGTCACCGAACTCCACGATGAATATCTCGCATCAACCACCACCCTCTGTCTTCTATCTGCTAGCCAATTCCTAATCCAATTAGCTAAATCACCCTCTATCCCATACATCTGCATTTTCTGCAGAAGTCTTCCATGGGCCACCTTATCAAACGCCTTACTAAAGTCCATATATACCACATCAACTGCCTTACCCCCATCCACCTCTTTGGTCACTTTTTCAAAAAACTCAATGAGGTTAGTAAGGCACGACCTACCCTTCACAAAACCATGCTGACTATCCCCAATCAATTCATTTCTCTCTAAATAACTATAAATCCTATCCCTAATAATTCTCTCCAATACTTTGCCCACAACAGAAATAAGACTCACCGGCCTATAATTCCCCAGAAAGTCTCTCTTCCCCTTCTTGAACAATGGGACCACATTCGCTATCCTCCAGTCTTCCGGCTCTATACCCGTAACCAACGACGACCTGAAGATCAGAGACAGAGGCTCTGCAATCTCCTCTCTCACCTCCCAGAGAATCTTAGGGTAAATCCCATCCGGCCCAGGGGACTTATCTAACTTCAAACCCTCAAGAATATCTAGCACATCCTCCTTATCTACTTCAAATGGAGGGCTTTGACAAGATCCTTCATGACAGACTGGTGCAGAAGGTGAAGTCACATGGGATTCAATATGAGCTGGCAAATTGGATACAAAACTGGCTCAGTCAAAGAAGACAGAGGGTGTCAGTGGAAGGGTGCGTTTCTGAATGGAGGGCTGTGACAAGTGATGTTCCTCAGGTATCAGTGCTGGGACCTTTACTGTTTGTAATATATATAAATAATTTGGAGAAAAGTGTAACTGGCCTTATTAGTAAGTTTGCGGATGACACAAAGATTGGTGGATTTGCAGATAGCAATGAGGAACATCAGAGGATACAGCAGGATATAGATCGGTTGGAGACTTGGGCAAAGGGATGGCAGATGGAGTTTAATCTGGATAAATGTGAGGCAAAGCATTTTGGAAGGTCTTATACAGATAGGAAATATATAGTAAATGGCATAACACTTGAGTATTAAAAGGCAAAGGGATCTGGGTGTACACTGAAAGTGACAATGTAGATGGAGAAGATAGTCAAGAAGGCATATGGCATGCTTGCCTACATCAGCCGGGTTATTGAGTATAAAAATTGGCAAGTCATGTTTCAGTTTTATAGAATCTTAGTTAGGTAGCACTTGGAAATAGTGTTCAATTCAGGTCGCCACACTACCAGAAGGATGTGGAGGCTTTGAAAAGAGTTCAGAAAAGATTTACCAGAATATTGTCTAATACGGAAGGCATTATCTATGAGGAAAGGTTGGGGAAACTTGATACGTTCTCACTAGAGTGACAGAGGTTGAGAGGAGACCTGATAGAAGTCTACAAAATTATGAGGGGCATGGACAGAGTGGATAGTCAGAAACTTTTTCCCAGGGTGGAAGAGTCAATTACCAAGGGGCATAGATTTAAGGTGCGAGGAGGGAGGTTTAAAGGAGATGTACGAGGCAGATTTTTTACACAGAGAATAGTGGATGCCTGGAACTCGTTGCCAGGAGATGTAATGGAAGGGGATACGGCAATGACTTCTAAGGGATGTCTTGACAAATACATGAATAGGATAGGAAAAGAGGGATATGGTCCCCAAAGGATAAGAGGTTTTAGTTCAGTCAGGCAGCATGGTCAGTGCAGGCTTGGAGGGCCAAAAGGCCTGTTCCTGTGCTGTAATTTTCTTTGTTCTTTGTTGATCCGGCATTGAGTCTTAGCATTTACACGGCCTTTACCTCCCTATTTATATGCTGGGATTCTCTCACCTTCCCCGTTGTCTTTTTCTTGATTTTTTTCTCATTTGCTTACCTAGTTCTAGCCCCACCTACAAGTGGAATCATTCTCTCAGCATTCACTCTGTCAAGTCTCCTCGGGATCTTATATCATTCAATGTCCATAAAGAAGGTGGTGGTGAGCTGCCTTCTAGAGCTTCCTGTGGTACACATAGAGGGACAGGCATTTGTTCTGTTTGCTCCTTGTGTTGTCTCTTTCCTGATAAAGTTAAATTCTGAGATAATGTTCAGATTTTTTTTTAAAAAAAAGCTCAGAAGCAATAAAACGATGAAACCCATTATCAAAGATCACCAAAAACAAACATTACAAGTGTAGAAATTGTTGACAGAGGATTGATCAAATGAGGGAAAGTTCATGGTTCCCTCACCAAATAATAAATGTCAAAAACAGATGCATATTAAAAGGAAGTTTCTGAGGAGATCAAACTGAACCAGCTTTTAAAAGCAGTTGGACAGATTTTGATAAACTGATAAGAAACATTAAATGCAGCAGAGAAAGGTTGATGCTTGAATATCGAAAACAATCCAAACAGCCTTGCTGAAGGTATTTCTGATGACTGGACAAAGGCCACTAAATGCAGCACTTTGATAAGGTTTTTAAAAAACACATCCTCTACCTGGGGGAAGAAGACAATGTAACTAAACTGGGTTTCATAGATAGGACTTGCCATTTACTAATGAAGATCAACATTGTCATTACATTTGCTGGAATTTTCAAGTTTTCCCACAGACCTCAGTTGAGAACTCCTGATGTACAGCAAAACTCAGATGGAAGTGATGGCACAGGCACACAACATGGAGCAACATTAGTGGGGAGGACTTACAAGGATGTAAAGTAAAAATTCTAGGCGAAATCTGTGAATGTGATAGATAAATAGGAAAGGTAACCCCAAATGACATCCAACTTCAGTGGAAAACAGAGCTCACCGATAGTTTGTCCATGATGGCTGACTAACCAATATCATGACACATTTCCCCGGACTGCTGCTCATTTCAATACAGGTAGCATTCTCACTTACCTTCACTGTTCAAGATTGCCATTGTCTCACAATCCCCCACGGCTGATCTTCTTGGAGACCTGTGATGTACAGTACATGTACACATGTACAATAAAGAGTCTCATTCCTTTGCCTGGCTTCCAACAGGAGATATTGTTCTGCCATCAGGAGGAGCTGCTGGGCTTTGGCTGGTGATTGCCCATGTTGATGCTGCTGACACAGGCTAGGAGCACACATTCAGAAACTGCACTCTCAGCTTAAGGTGCAACCTGTTGAAATTGCTTGTTGGATTATGATGTACTAATAATCTATCAGTCATAGATGCTACTCTCCAGAAAGCCAGACAGTAAAGAATAAAGCAGGAGCCTATCTTTACACACTTTTATCAACATTTATTCACAGAGACACACTTTACAAACATGCATTTCCAGTCTGTTCCTATCAATTGAAGACAAAGTGAATTCTAATTAATATTTGCTAATTGTATACAATTAAACATAATTCATATGCAGCTGATAGACTAACTTTTTGGTCATTAGATTGGCAGCTCACTCACCTTCCAGCTAATAGAATTGAGCACGAAAACAAGACTGACATTTCAGTATGGTACAGAGAGAGTGCTCTGTTGTCAGATGTGCTATCTTTCAAGTGAGATATTAAACTGAGAGAGCATTTGGTCTCTCAGGTGGATGAAAAAGGTTCCACAGAACAACTTTGAAGATCAGGTGAGCTCTCCCCAGTGACCTTACCAATATTTATTTTTCAAACAATTACAAAATACAAATTATCTGATCATTCTCACATTATTTGGGCAGCTTCTCCTTGAAAAGTACTGCCCTGTTGAATTGAGGCTTTTGTATCAACTGATCTACACACTCTTGAAAAGAGTGAAGAAACAAATTTAAATTACTTTTTCGGCAGGGGGAGAGTGCACACTAACACTTGTATCACCCAGTCACTCCGCAAAATACTTTGCAAATAATCTTGCTTTAGTCCTGTCTATCTGCAAGGGCTTTTCCAATATAAAGCGCACCCATGTGACAAAGCTGATTGATCCTTTATGATACCACAGAATGATTTCAAACATTTTCTGGTTAGCTATTGCTACTTGTTTGTCTCCTATTAGTTTATCCTCAGACTTACACCAAAACCTCACCATCATGAGGAGGCTTCTGTTTCTAGGCCTGTTCTGAGACCATTTTGTGCTTTTATTCCATTGTCTAATCTATTGTCTAAGGCCTTGTGGCTCAGTGACAATGTCTCTATCACTGTAAGGTCTAGGTTTCATTTCAATGCCAGGGTTTGTTGACCATGGAAGGAGCATTTAACATGGTTCAACGGGCTGCTAATCAGCTCGAGAATCCTTCCACCACCTCCCCAAAGGCTGAGAAACAATGTGGGTGTGAAGTTACACTAAACAAACAAACAACTCATATCGCGCAATAGATGAAGATGCATCAGTGAAAAGTTGAATTAGCAACAATCATAATCATAAAATGTCCCAACGTGCTTTACAGGCAATTATGTATTTTTGAAATGTAATTGTTATTATGTAGGAAATGTGTCAGTCTATTTGTGCACAACAGATTCCATGTGTTAATGACCAGATAACATGTTTTATTCATATTGGGTAAGGTATAAACACATGTATAGGTTCGAGAAGAAATGCCATGCAACTGAAATACTCAGTGCCACATCTTCCAGTAGTAATCGACCTCATTTTGGTCTATAGACCCAAACACAAACCTCTGAACAGAGAATGATCACAGTGAGACCTTACCCATACCACATGCGCAGCAGGTGAGTAAGACAGGATTTAACTGGAACCATAGGATGTTCAATCGTAGGACAGCACTTCCCTCACATTGACACGCCTGGTTGGCTGAGGCCAGGCTTGATTTTAGAATCAGAGTTTTACAGTACAGCAAGGGGCCCTCCAGCTCATCATGTCAGCGCCAGCAACCACAGGTAGCACAGTGGTTAGCACTGCTACTGCACAGTGCCACAGACCCAGGTTCAATTCAAGCCTCAGGTGACAGTGGAGTTTGCACGTTCTCCCTGTGTCTGCATGGGTTTCCTCCAGGTGCTCTGGTTTCCTCCCACAGACCAAAGAAGTGTGGGTTAGGTTGTTTGGTCATGCTCAATTGTCCCTTAGTATCAGGGGGACTAGTTAGGGTAAATACCTTGGGTTATGGGGATAGGGCTGAAAATGATTATTGCAGATGATTTTGTAATCATCACTTGCATAACAAACAATCACGAGACTCATTTCTGGGATAACAGTGCTATCCTCTGGGGAAAGATTAAATAGACTAGATTTATGTTTCTATAATTTAGAATATTGAGATTTCATCTAATTGAAACATAAAATGTTAAGTGATTTGACAGGATAAGTGCAAGGTAATGCATTTTGTAGATTGAACCAGGTCAGGACTTACTCCATTAATGGGGTATTGGGGAGAATTACAGAGCAAAGATATCTAGGGGTACAGGTTCATAGCTCCTTGAAAGTAGAGTCCCCACTTTCTTCAGAGTGGAGAAGAAAGCATTGAGCATGCTTGGTTTCATTGGTCAGAACATTGAATACAGGTTTGGGACATCTTATTGAAGTTATACAAGACATTGTTAAGGCCACACTTGGAATACTGTGCACAGTTCTGGTCATCCTATTATAGAAAAGGTATTATTAAACTAGAAAGGTGAAGAAAAAATTTACTAGGATGCAACTGGTTTGAGTTATAAGGAGAGGTTGGATAACTGGGACTTCTTTCTCTGGAGCGTAAGAGATTGAGAGGTGATCTTTATAGCAGTCTATAAAATAATGAGGGGCACAGATCAGATAGGGAGTCAATACTTCTCCCAAATTAAAGGAGTCTAAAACTAGAGGTCATGGGTTCAAGGTGAGAGGGGAGAGATACAAACGTGTCCAGAGGGGCAATTTTTTCACACAGAGGATGGTGAGTGTCTGGAACAAGCTGCCAGAGATAGTAATAGAGATGGGTACAATTTTATCTTTTAAAAAAGATTTAGACAGTTACATGGGTACGATGGTATAGAGAGATATAGGCCAATGTGGACAACTGGGACTAGCTTAGGAATTTTTAAAAAGGGTGGCATGGACAAGTTGAGCTGAAGGGCCTGTTTCCATGCTGTAAACCTGTATGACTCTATGCTAGGAGATGTTTTGCCTGGCCAGAGACTCTGAACTCATTTTTCCTTTCTCTTTCATGGTATATGAACATCACTGGCAAAGCCAATATTTGTTTTTCATCCCTAATTATCCTTGAACTGAACATTTCAGAGAGCGGTTAAGAATTAAACACACTACTGTGGATCTGGAGTCATAGATATACCAGATCAGATAAGAACAGCAGATTCCCTCCCCTAATGGACCAGATTGGTCTTTATGACAAAAACAATGACAGTTCTGTGGTTACCATTTCCTTATATTCGGGATTTATTAACTGAATTCATCAGATACATCGGACCCATGTGCCTAGAACATTAGCTTGGGCTTCTGCCTTACTAGTCCAGACATTACCACTACAACCACCATCTTTTTCAAGGTTCTGAGAAGTCTGCCATGTGGAACCTTGGCAAAAATCTCACTAAAATCCAGAGCACATCCACTGCATTAACCTTATCAATCCTCCATGTTACTTCCTTAAAACAGTCGTTGTTAGAAAGACATTTTCCCTTAACAAATACTTGGTTAATCTGTGCATAAGTAACAATTTGTCCCAGCTGTCAGAATTTAGTTGAATTTAATTTAATTTGCTCACCACCAAAGTCAGACTTACTGGCATATAATTATTTGGCCTATTCCTCATATCCTTTGTAAGCAATGATGCAGTGTCTACAGACCTCCAATCCTCCGGAACCTTTACAATGTGGTGAATCTGAGAAGCAATGCTGAACAAATCAGAGACTTATCAAACTGCAGGAATTGCTGGCAGTTGCTGATGATATACATGTAAACGGCACAGTGAGATTCTGGTTCCACCGTGGCTTTCTGAATTCTCCAGTCTCCAAATCAAGAGGCAACACTAAAATTGCAGATCTGTAAACCAATGCAAGCTCCAGCTCAATTAATGGATTTGAGCCAAGATTTTCCAAAAAAATTCTAAGGGCTGAATTCCCGTAAAAACTGGAGTAACTCCCATCAGTTTTTTAGGGGGGATTTTCAAAATGAATCTCCTATATCCTGTGCGCTGCAAAGTGCCCTTGCGAGATTCACATTGAAGATCTGTGGGTGGGGCCTATTCCTGCCAGACAGACCGGCAGCAATGTGCCAAGCAAACTATTGCACATGCTCCCACCCAGTAGAGATCGTGCAGTAGTCCCACACTGCCGGCCTACTGATCGCTGGCCACCACAGCAACTGTCCATCATTAGTCATGCAATCCTCACCCTCCATTCCTGGCCTCTGGGTTGGCTCCAATATCCCCCCAACCCTCCCTCACCCCACTACCAGTCTGATCTCCCTACTGCCCTCCACCCCTGCAGTCCCAAACCCTATCCAGGCAGCCCCGACTGCTCCAGATAGACACCCATCCCGTCGGCCAGCTTCGATCAATCCCTTCCCTCCATCTAGCACTGATCCCTATACAGGGCAGCAATGGGTCCCCTCACCCCCATCTATCTCCCCCAGTGGATCCCACCCCTCTGGTTCACCCCTGGCACTACCTAATACAGTTAGTATTCTGACAACACCAGGTTTAAATCCAACCGATTTATTTGATAGTAAACCTGCAAGCCTTCAACCCTATGGCCTTCATCAGGCAAATGAGGTGTTCTGGTCTCCAACAGCACACTGCAGGTATGTGTGCTGTTGGAGACCAGAACATCTCATTCACCTGACGTAGGCCATAGAGTCGAAAGCTTGCGAATTTACTATCAAATAAATCGATTGGATTTAAACCTGGTGTTGTCAGAATACTTACTGTATTTACCCCAGCCCAACACTGGCATCTCTACATCACTGCCTAATAACCAGTGGGCAGCGTAAAGATGCCCCTTGAGCATTGTCACATTACTTCATGGGCACTGCCAGGGGACCAGGCTGGCAGTACCAGGCTGACAATGTCCAGGAGGCATTCCTCCTTACCCCCAACCTCCTGGGCAGGGCCTCCAAATCCTTCCCTTGTGTTGGTGGGGTTAGGCCATCAGCTTCCCATTAGTGGGAGCTATTGTAAACCCTGCTGGAATGAACCACACCTAGGGTGGGTGGGGAGAGACAGTGAAGAGGCTAGTGGGACACTTCATTATCAGGCCCATTAATATAACTCAAATATAAATTTAAATATTTAAGTCAGCTCCACACCAAAGTGGTGTCCAGCAGGAAGCCTGCTAACAACCTCCGCTGATATCTCCCAGCCCACTGTGCTGCTAGAGCAGCACTAGGAGAATCATCCCCAATGTGTTTTTATAATGTGTGGGTGTGTTTTATAATTCATTTACAAGACATGGGCATCACAGGCTAGGCCAATATTTATCACCCATCTCATCTTATTTTCAGGTAAATTGCAGAATTTTACTATGGGTACCTTACCTGAGCTCAAACTATTAGATAGCATACCTGCTTCTGTGAAGGGAAAGGCAAGAGGTGGACATCTCTGTGTATGTTGTCTGTATTACAGTCACATATTATGTTGTTCTATCCTATTGGATGCATGTACATATGGTATGGAGCTCAGCACTGGCTCTTGTGACTCGTATGTAAATATGTTTAGTTAATTAATAAATCGTTGGTATATTTAAAAAAAAATCAAGGCTTTAACTACACTCTGAAGGGGGATCAACACTTTATGCAACTTTTAGCAGAAAATGCAGAAGGGATGATAGAGTGCTGCTACAATGGTTTCCTATCCCAACTTGCCTTCTCTGTTTCTAAGAGCAAGTAAACAGGATTTGTAGAGCCAGGCACTCAATCTGACACTGACAAAGATAGCTGGATGTAGGTTATTACAGTGAAAAAACAGCATCCTCTGGCAGCATTCCACACTTAAAATCAACAATACTTTTTCCTAATTGTCCCTGGAGACTGTTTTTGCAGCTGATGCTAAGAACTGGACTAGTTTTGAGAAAAATAACCATTACCCCCCTCAGGTCTCACTTGCTCCATATCAGATGATGAAAATCATTTCCTACATGCATTGTACAATGATACTGACAAGCTGTCAACACCTATAAGATAGTAAGACTGATGTTTATGATCAGAGACAATCTGCACACTGAAATGCACCAAAATACATGAAATTCTGCTTTTCCTTTGGCATCAGGTCAGTTCTTAAAACTTGCTCACATAGCAACAGGGACCAGTGTCATTTAATGCCAGGTTAGGCAGTAAAGTAATTGTATTATCTGCCAAGTTGAGGAACTGCTCACATTTGAACTACTTTTGTTGGAATTGTGAACAATGACCAGTTTCAACAACGGAAAATCTAACCATGTTACTAGCATTAAATCTCCCACCATCAACATCCTGAGGCTTAGCATCAACTAGAAACTTAACTGTAGCTATAAGAGCTGGAGGGAAGCTGGGAATTCTTCAGCAAGTAAACCACCTCCTGGCTCTCCAAAGCCTGTCAACTATTTACAAGGTACAAGACAGGAGAGCAATGGACAGATATTATGCAACAGATAAACTGGGAGAGTGAGTTCAAGTAAGTTTCTCCTGAGTTAGTTTCTTTACTACCTAGCACAAGCCCAGACTGGTATTATATCTTTCAGCATTTGACTAGGTCAGTGTGTGGTGCGGATAACACTCACTCATGGTACTGGATATGAAGCTTCCAGAAAACATTTTGTGCTCTTATTGTGTTGGTCCTCCTTTCAAGTGCTGTTTGACATGGAGGAACAAGATTCATTGACTAAAGGAGAATGGTCAGATCTCCCAATAGAATTTTGAGAGTGGACTGGGTTCAACATATCTTTTCACGCCTGGATCAGCTCAATGCCAAATGGTCCATTTGATTTTTATTCTTGTTCAATTTTTGCACGGCCATAGAAGTAAACCTTACCTTTTATAATTGGAACATTCCTGTAGTCTTGATGTTTTCCTGAGTTGTGCATTTGTCGGCATGAAGCAATGTTAGCAGCATCACTACAATATGCATATTAAATAGTTCAAGTAATACACTCCGATAGAGAGAGTACAGATGAAGCTCCTTGATTCATGTCCCAGTACATCAGAGATGCTATGGTGTACAAGTTAGAGCCTCATTAAACTGCATGAAGAGTTGACAGTGATTTATGCAAATGAGTTACATGTAAACAACACTCCTTACATTGAGGACTTGTCTGTACTGTCTATTGAGCCACAGCCACAGCTGACACTCCAGTCTCAGTAGCATTCTGACCTTTTAAGTCACAAAGTTCCGGATTCTGCTTCCACTGCAGGACTTAATACAAAAATCAAGATCAACACTCAATTGTAGTGTCAGAGTGTCACCTTTCAATGAGATGTTAAACCGTGGCCCTGTCTACCTGGTCAGGCAGACGGGCATTTGAATTAGGAATAGTAGGCCCTTCAAACCTGCTTGCTATTCAAATAGATCATGGCTGAAGTGAATGTGGCCTCGACTGCACATTCTGCTTACCCATACTGACTTTTGCCACTCTTGTTAGTCAAGAACCTATATATCTCTGCCTTAAAAATATTGAATGATCCAGCCTCCAGCTTCATTGGAGGAGAGTTCTAAGATTCACATAGAAAATAGACACAGGAGTCAGCCAGTCAGCAGCTAATTTAACATTTCTCATATTCACTTTCTTGTCATTTCCCTTCATCCCTGGATTCCCCCTATGATCAAAATTCTATCTATTTCAGTGTTAAATGTACAGGGACTTTGCTTCCACAGCTCTCTATGGCAAGGTTTTCCAGACTGTCAATTCCTCCTTATCCCAGTTTTAAAGCGGCACCCCTTTATTCTGAGACTATGCCTTCTGGTCCTAGACTCTTTTCATGAACGAAACCATCCTCTCAGTATTTACCCTGTCGAGCCCCTTAAGAATCTTATGTGATTCAATAAGATCACCTCCCATTGTTCTAAGTTACAATGAGTAATGTCTTAATCTGTTTAACCTTTCCTCATATGACAATCCTTCCTCATCATTGTGAGCCTTCTCTGAACTGGCTCCAATGAAATAACATCTTTCCTTAAATTAGGGGATCAATACTGCTCAAAGTACTCCTAGATGTGGTCTCACTAGTATCTTGTACAGTTGCTCCAACCCTCTTGAAATAAGGGCCAACTTTCCATGGGCCTGTCTGGTTATCTGTTGTACTTACGTGAGTGTGTGGCCTTACTCAAATATATAAGATCTTGAGGGTGCTTAACAGTGTAGATGATGAGATGTTTTCACTAGTGGGAGAGTCTTGAACAAGGAGACAGAGCAACAAGATAAAGGGCCAGTCATTTAAAACTGAGGTTTTAAATGACATTCTTGAAAATGTCTATTCAAGAAGAATAGACATTTCTTCTTGCAGAGGATGATGAATCTTTGGAATTCTCTGCCCTGAAAGGGTGGTGGAGGCTGGATCAGTCTAAGTGGCGCTGGATAAATATTTGATAGAACAATGAATAGAGGATGATGGGGGAATGGCACAGAAGAGGCTGAGGCCAGCAGTGATCAGCCATGATCATATTGAATGGCAGGACAGGCTTGAAAAGCCAGATGACCTACTCCTGCTTCTATTTCTTGTGTTCTTGTTTTTATTACCTTATTTCACTTTAACTTTACTTCCCCGTTGCCATTGTTCCTTTCTGAAAGTCAACGAGCTATTCTTTAAAACTAGAAACAAAAAATCATTTATAAACTATTTAAACACAATGCACTCCTGAAGGTAAGTGAATTTGGACTGAACTTTGCTTTGTATTATCAGCAGCCCCAGGACAGGTATTCCTCATAGGTCTAGCTGTCTCTACTCCTGGAAAGTGAAATCCACAAGAGAAAAATATTATTCTTGTGCTCACCATCTTAAATTGGAGTCTCTTATTTTTAAATCGTGTCCCCTAGTTCTGGTCTCTACCAAAAGGGGAAACATCCTTCCAGCATCCATCTTGTACATGTTTCAATAATATCATCTCTCAATCTTTTAAACTTTCCTTTCTAAGATAATCAACCCCCTTCTCCCTCATATCATCAAGGAAACCTTCTCTAAACTTATTCAAATACAACCTTTCTTAAATAAGACTGTAACAATATGTACAATACTCTATAGTCTCACCAAAGGAGCACTATTTTAAAGAGTAACTCTGGGGTTTTCAACAATATTGATCCTCCAATTAATATCATAGAACAGAATTTTCAGAGCATTATCATATTGCTGCTTGTGGCAATTTGCCGTGTACAAAATTAGCTGCTGTAGTTCCTACAACCTCAAAAATACTTGGTTGACTGTAAAGCAATTTGAAAGATAAGTGTTCCATAAATGCAAGCCTTACTTTTTATTCATGATATGTTTTACTTTAATCAAAGTTTTGAGTTCCACTACATTTCTCTTCAAACTGAAATTGTCAGATGGCAAATGTCTTATTCAGAGAGCAAGAATGTACTACAGGACACTCTCCTACTGTTCATTCATATGCACATGATGGACTGTATAAATAGTTATTCAGTGCTAGGCTATTGATTTTAAAAATGGCTAGACGTGTGTTACTACAGTAAACAACTGCAGCCTATCAACCCTGTACCATCAAAAGTTTTTCTAACTGCGCCTGAAGATTGTTTTCTCAGATGATGCCAGAGATTGTACTTGCTTTGAGAAAAATAACAAATACTGTCCCTTGGGCTTCACTTCTTTCAGCTTCAAATCAGATGAAAATCATCTCCTACTTGCATCATACAATGATACTGCCAAGCTGTCAACTTCAATACGATAGTAGGACTGACATTTAAAAGCAATAATCTGTACAGATGACAAACACAAATACATACTTAGCCTCTCCTATGGCTTCAGCTCACTGTTAAAAACTTTTCATTTAACGAGATAGGTGGAATGGTTAAGAAATCATCCATTTCAGGAAGTATAGAGATAGTGATGTTTTGTTGTGATTGAATCAGGCAATGGTGAGGCCATGTCTGCACTATCCTGTGTAGTTTCCATGTCCTTATCTGAGGAAGGATGTCCTTGCTATAGAGGCAGTACAGCAAAGGTTTACCAGGCTGAATCCTGGGATGGTAGGTCTGTCACATGAGAAATACCAAATTGGTTAGGATTGTACTCATTGGAGTTTAGAGTGAGAGTGGATCTCATAGAAACTTATAAAATTCCAATAGGGCTAGCTAGACAGGGTGGATTCAATTGTTCCCAATTGTAAGGGAGTCCAGAACTAGGGGTCATAGATGAGGACAAGAATTTTAGAATTGAGATGAGGAGACATTTCTTCATCCAGAGAGTGGTGAATGAAACTAATTGTCAGAAATTAGTCAGCACAGTGTGTGATTTCAAGAACAAATTTATCTTGGGGCTAAAGTGATCAAGGTATATGGGGAGAAGGCGGAAGGAACAAGGTATTGATTTTGAAGATCATCCATGATCAAAATGAGTGGCAGAGTTGGCTCAAAGGGCAGAATTGGCTACTTCTGCTTCTACTTGGAGTCTTTGATTAATGGAACCCTTAGTGGAAGAAATGGAATTAAAAACTGGTTGTCAATTTTTGAAACTCAATAGAATTCATGTCCAACAAACCATAATGCAGTAAAGCAAGTCAATGAAACAGTGACAGTGGAAAGCTCAAAATTAAACCAGATTCCAAACCCCCTTTTAAAGAGATGTAGAGGACACACGAAGAAGTTCCAACCAAAGTCCACCAATATGGATGATGTTTCTCCTGAGGAGCATGCTGACAAATACATACTCCTGCACAGTATCAAGGCAACTCAACAGAATTCTTCATTGTAGTGTCTGAGGCACTAAACACTAACCTTCTCTCCATCATAAACGTAGGGCTGTTTGGTGATGATTGCAATCCTTAGATCCATTTGCAGCTCCTTAAATAATGAAGCTGTCCCTCCATATCTAGCAAGACCTGGGCAATATTCATTCAGCTGATAATCACAGAATAACAAGGCCATTCAGTCCACTGAGTCTGCACCAACTACAATCCCACCCAGGCCCTATTCCATTAACGCCACACATTTACCCTGCTAATCCTCTCGACACTGGAGAAAATTTAGTTATGGCCAATTAACCTAACTCACACATCTTTGGACTGTGGAAGGAAACTGGAGCACCTGGAGAAAACCCACACATCACGAGGAGAAAATGCAAACTCCACCGATAGTGACCCAAGGCAGAATCAACTCCAGGTGCCTGGCACAGTAGTAGTAGGCACAGTGCTGACTACTGTGCAGAAAGTAACAAATTGGGAAAGCACTAGTGATTAAATAAATCTCTCAAATCCTTACAGCCTGCTCTCAGTAAGTCACTCTACATAGAGTAGGATAGGAGATTGTATGACTGGTTACTCTGCATATAGTAGGATAGTGACTCTAAGTCACTCTGCATATAGTAGGATAGGAGATTGTATGACTGGTTCCACAATGAACCACTATTACAAATTGTAATAAAAGATGGGTGAAAAATTGACATGAGGGGTCAAATTCGCCCTGCAATGGCATACACCACTCAATTGCCACACTGGCTCTATTTCCTTAGCTTAGCCTCAAGTTCCATATTTCTCACCAAGGTTTCCTATTTGGACCTACTGAGAAACATGAAGCATCAATTCAGTCCTTCAGCATAGCATCAGGACATCCGGGGAAAAACAAAGATATGCACCACCATTCTTCCAAATTCCCCATCATCGTATTCCAGCAAGTATAAAAGGACCAACCACCTTTTCAAGCTCAGAGTGTGTATATGGTTAGTGGGTGAGGGGGTAGGTTCTTTTACGATTAGTCAGAGGTCAGTAGAATACTTACCCAGAAGATAATCCTTCTAACCTTTCCTGGGTAACTGCTCTGCTAAGTAAGCTGGAACCACCTAAAATCTATAACTTTATTTCAGTTTTAGAGAGTTCCAGACAGAGGGGAGTTGCTCAACAAAACTTCCCCAGAAAATTCAAGGGGTCACCTTAACATGTATCTTCCAGGTCTGATCCTCCAGAGACTCGGGCCTCTACCACATATTTGACAGCAATGCCTCCCTAACAAAGTAAAGCCCAATGATTATCTGATTCCAATCTGCTGGCCTGCAGCCCTCCATACAAAGACTGCAGCTGATAAACCCAAACTCAAACCTGGTTTCTCTTGAATCTTTGTTTTGTTGTTAAACACAAACTCACGTGTTGAACAGTCTGTCCCATTTCAAAGTGACTTTGTCTAAATAAGCTAGCCTCAAGTTGCAGAATCCAGAAAAACGTATCAACATGAACTCAAAGAATTGTTTTGCTCAAAATCCGAACTGCTTCTGCTGTCCCCTTAACATTCTACATTGCTAGTCCAGTCCCAACTCCACGTGTTATTGGAAGCAATTACTGATGAAGATGGTCAAGGCAAGTATAAAATTCTGAAAGTGGACAAGTGTCAGTAGGTGGGAATGTCACAAGCTTTTCTGGAAAAGGACTGTGTGTAGCACTATAACATCATGGCAAGCAGAGGAGTTTCACCACAATTTTATTTACAAAATATAGGCTCTCAAAATTACCCAGGTGAGTGTGTTAGACCCAGTCTAAACATCATTCTCAACACAGCTATTTATTTTTCCAGGTTGTTGCTTGTTCTCTGTCTTCTTCAGTGGGATAATATAGATTCCATTCTTAGCTTCTTTTAGTCTCCACCAGCGGCCTAACCTACAAAGGAAAGCAGAAATTTTATTCAAATGAAACAGCTTTTATTCAATTTGCAGATTTTAAGAGCAGCTCAGCTACAGCCAAAAACATGAAAGCAACTCACAGGTACTGGTAACCTTCAAATTAAACTAATGCCACTTCCGCCGCTTCCTTAGGCACCATTATTCCCCTGTTACTTTACCAACTAGTTCACTCAAGCCTGCACCACTAGTGATAGCAGATATGTTAGTCCCAGCAGCCAATCCTACACCATTACAACTATCAGCGGGTTATACTAACTGAGCAGTGCTCCCTGAAGCACTAGCCCCAATTGACAATCAGTCCAGAATGAGTTAATTAGATATGGTTGGGAGACATATGCTTTGTAACCAGAAGTTAACACAGAAAAATGCACAAAGCACAAGTCTCAACACACCCTGCTAATGGTGACTGCAAGTAATGATATTCATGATTGAAACAACTCATTACAATGGCAGTATGAAATAAACACTTGAAAAGATCAAAAGCAAACATTGTAAAACCAACATCCTGTGATAAAAGCTCAGAAGTAAGGTCCTCCTGCTGAGGAGCCAGACAGTTTTGTTAGCTTCTGAACAAAATCTGCTACCATCTCATCGATAAATACTCTCCTGGGATTCTTAACAAAATTTTTATTTAGCAGCTTACGTTAGAAGATTGCAGACATGAAATTCTACTGTGAACTAGTCACTCGGCATTACGGTGTAACAGTACAAAATTACACGAACTGACAAACAACTCAAACATTTATTTGCTGGCACTATATCCCAATATAGGAGGGAAAGGATTTGAGGTACAGATCAGCTCTGGTCTGCCATCATTAATGATGCAGGCTTGAGTGAACTAGTTAGTAAAGTGTCAGGGGTGGGAATGTCACAAGCTTTTCTGGAAAATGGCTCTGTGTAGCACTATGAACATCATGGCAAGCACAGGGGTTTCACTACAATTTTATTTACAAAATATAGGCTCTCAAAATTATCCAGGTGCAGGGTGTTAGATGATGCAGGCTTGAGATGACAAATGGCCTACTCCTGTTCCAATAATCAAGCTGTAGGAGGAAGGAACGCAGGCAAGCTGAGAGGGAGAAATGATGGAGGCAAACATGAATAAGCGGAGGATGTTGGGGAGGGCAAATACACGCGATTGTGGTATAGGTTGTGACCCATGCTCCTTACTTGTGCTCCTGTCCCACGCCAGCCACCAAAAAGTCACCCGAACTGGAAAACTTCAAACAGTTCACAAAGCCAACCTATGAAAAAGATAGACAGAAAGACATCGTTAGCTTTCACAGAATGGTTACAGCTCAGGCCACTTGGAATGTCTGTGTCTGTGTTAGGTTTACATTGAAGTCATTAACTAGTGCCTTCTCCCAATGATCCTGCACATTCTACCCTTTCAGTTAGCAATCCATTTCCCTGGTGAAAGCTGCCTTCACCACACAGTCAGGCAGCATGTTCGAGATCCTAACCACTTGCTGCATGAGAGAGGTTTTCTTCATGTTACCATTGTTTCGGTTGTCAATTACCTTAAATCTGTGCCCTATGCTTCTCAATCCATTAAGTAATGATGTAAAGATGCCGGCGTTGGACTGGGGTAGTAAGAACTCAGTAAGAATTTAGCAACATCAATTTTAAATCCAACCGATTTATTTGATAGTAAATTTGCGAGCTTTCAACACTATGTCTTCGTCAGGCAAATGCAGTGTTCTGCTCAATCCATTCACAGGTGGGAACAGATTCTCCCCATCTTCTCAGATCAGTCTGCTTATGATTTTAAACACTTTTATCAAATTTCCTTCCAATTTCTTTGGAGGAGAAGAGAAAGTTACCAGCTGACCACAGATCTGGATCTAGGCCCTAGGCAGGATTATGCCGCCCTCAGACAAGATTCTGAATTTGCTGCCACTGTTTTCTGGAGAGTTAACTGTTTGCAGCTGGGGCAACAGTAAAGATGATGCAATGTCCCTGGATTGTGCACACGTGTGCAAGAAAAAAAGCAAACAGGAGGAAAACAGTCAAAGTCCCTCCTCAGCACAGCTCAGTGACAGAAATTGGCACAATGCTGATATTTAAAATTCACTCTAATACTGGGATACATAAACACAATCACCTTCCTCAAAGGGATGCTGTTCTTTCAGCAAACACAGTGACTAAACTATCCCAAATATTTACAGAATTCAAAAAAACACAGCAATGTACTGGAGCAAAGGCACGATGGCAGATTGACTGGAAACACAATTGGGATGGAACAATAGATACTGAAAATCACCTCCCACCCTCAGCATTATCTTTGTCAACAGTGACGAAAGATTACTTCTTCCCATTCTTTCCACCCTCCTCTGCCACTTCCCCGGACTTCATTTTCACCATAATAACTAATTACTCTTCAACAAACAGATTACTCAACTCGGTGAAGTGAGAGAAGAAAAAGAGGGATGGGTGATGCCTGGGATGACCTGAGAATTCTATGGTGTGCATTTGGGTCTGAAGGAATTGCTGGGTTAAAGTGATCTTACACAACCACATTTCCTGATTCTGATGGAGGATTTAATTGCAAGGGCTGACAGCAGCTCAGTGACTCAAGAAACACAGCTGACGGTGACAAAGGCACACAGGCTTACTAGTTCCAGTTGAAAGCTTAGAAACCATAATGCAGTAACAGACTTGGATTGCAAGTGCTGCATTAATTAACTGAACCAATTAACTGTGCTGGCATTGTTATTTTAAGGTCAATTAACAGCAGGGGCTCTCTCAGCATGAACTGCAGTCCTGTGTTTGAGCAATGCTCCCCTGGGGAACAGGCAGAGCGAATGTAATCAGTACTCATTTGCAAATGGACCCAAATCCAACATGAAATTGTGCAAGTGAATCAACTCACAAGAACGTTGAGTTAAAGGGGAAGGAGGGTCTAGGAGCACTTTCTGTCAGGTCCATTGCTCCCAATCACTATTACCTCCTGCTTGAGAGAGTAATTTCATGGAGAGGAGCATGGTTAGAAAATTTCTCAATAAAGCCAATGCCTGTTGTTGAAAAGTCTGGTGATTGGAGGACTGTCACAACTTATAAAAAAACCATAGTCTAAGCAAGCAATCAACATGGCTTCCTGAAAGGGAAATCGTATCTGATTAATTTATTTGCGTTTTTCGAGGAAGTCTCAACCAGAGTGGATAGAGGAGAACCAGTACATATGTTTGTATTTGGACTTCTAGAAGGCATTCGACAGGCTACCTCACAAAGGTTAAGTCATGAAAGCCCATGGAGTTGGTAGTAGTATATTAGCATGGATAGAGAATTGGTTAATGGGCAGGAAACAGCGAGTGAGGATAAAGGGTTCTTTTTCAGGTTGGTGATCTACAACCAGTGAGGTTTCATGGGATCACTGCTGGGACTGCAACTATTTACTATATTAATGACTTGTAAGAAGTGAATGTAGTGTAACCAAATTTTCAGATACAAAAACAGCTGAAAAAGCATCTTGCAAAAGGAAGACAAATGGTTCACAAAAAGAGATACTGATAGGTTAAGTGGGCAAAAAGTGGCAAATGCAGCATAATGTGTGAAAATATGAAGTTACTCATTTTGGAATGGAGAACAAAAGAACAGCATTATTAAAAATGGAGAAAAACTACAGAAAATTGCAACACAAAGGGACTTAGGGGCACTCGTGCACAAAGCAGGTACACAAGTGCAACAGGTAATCACGGAGGCCAATGGAATGTTGACCCTTATTTCAAGGTGGTTGGAGCTTAAGAGTAGTGAAGTCATGCTGTAACTGTGAAAGGTACAGGTGAGACCACATCTAGGAGTACTCTGAACAGTTCTGGCCCTCTTATTTAAAGAAAGATATTATTTTATTGGAGCCCATTCAAAAAAAGTTCACTAAGATGATCCCCAGTATGGAGGGATTGTCTTATGGGAAAGGTTAACTAATGTGGGATTCTACTCATTGGAATTTAGAAGAATAAGTGCTGATCTCATTGAAACATAAAGGATTCTTAAGGGGCTTGACAGAATGTTTCCTCTTATGGGGACAGTCTAGGTCCAGAGGATAAAGCCTCAGAATAATGTGGTACAAACTCAAGACTGAGATGAGGAGGAATTTCTTTGCTCAGAGGCTTGAGTGTCTTTGGAACTCCTTGCTACAGAGAATTGTGAAGGTGAGTTCCTTGTGCATATTGAAGGCTGAGATAGATAGAATTTATTAGTAAAGAAACCAAGAGTTATGGGGAAAGGACAGGAAAGTGCAAATGAGGAATCTTGGATCAGCTATGATCCTATTGAAAGTTGAAGAAGGTTAGAGGGGCCAAACAGCATACTCCTGTTCCTATTTCCCGTGGTCTTGTCTCTTTCCAGCACAGGTCACTTGAAGAGATGCACATAAACTATTGGGGTAAAGAATGCTGTCAATTTATAGATCCCCTGATTTTAAACTTTAATATATTGGAAGCTAGTGGTAGTTTCTAGTAGCCAGAAACTGCACTGCAATTCATTCAATTAGTTAGAATAGTAATACATTAAACACACAAGAACCTGAGCAATCTCTGTCTTACCACAGAAATGTCAAACAGCGGCTCCAATGATTCAGAACGTTCACCACATTTCCAGAGTCTGATCTTGGAATCATGAGAACCTGAAATCACCAGATTAAACTAGATTATAACATTAACATTAAACTAGATTATAACATTAACATTAAACTAGATTATAACATTAACATTAAACTAGATTATAACATTACAACCAATGATGCAAAGAGCTGTGAAAAGCACATTCTACATCTTGCTGTGCACTATATAATGCCATTTTCCTGATGGGTTGTGGCTACACGATTTGCAGCTAACTATCGATGAACATCTGAAAGAGGGAGACAGGGTAGTGTTGTAATAAAACCAAATACTGCAGATGTTGGAATAACTCAGCAAGTCTGGCTGCACCTGTGCATAACAGTGAGAGAAACAGAATTAACATTTTAGAAACTGAGTAATGTCACTCAGATTCTAGATAAGAACTAAGCATCTGGTCAAAAAGTGAATGCACCAGTCTCTTTCAGGTGCTGAATGACTGCTGTTTATTCCAATTACCAAAACAGTGATTGGCTGGCGGTTAGAGTAACCAAACCCAGATTCAGGACGCAAAATCTGAGACCAGGGAAATGATCACTGCATTGCTGGTGATGCTGAAAATCTGATGTCAGCAACAGATTACATTGATACAGAGCGATTAACTTATGCAAATACCTCACAGCATATCACAGGAGGCGCTTGTAGCAATGCTTTGCCAGGAGGCGGTGATAAAAATGGAATGAGATGGTGGAATGGGGAATCTTATAAATTCTGAATGAAGCAATCCGGTTGTTGAAATATCTGCACAATGTGGCTTTAGTCAATTTGAGTAGATAAAAACTCAAACACAAGGGACATTAAACAGCATCTCACAGCTTGAAGCACCTGAAGCAACTAAGTCGCTGTTCAATAATGCTGCCACGGAGGTAATCCAATTTGGCTCTTGTATTTCTGGGTCTCCATGGGTACCATGGGCTGCCTTGACTGTCACCAGAGGCTTCTTCTTAGTAACTGTCCAGAGGGCCAAGGAGCTGGAACACAGCAAGGCCAACATTTAATGACCCTCAATACAAGCAAAAACATTTGTTTCTTAAAAATTAAAAGCTGGATAGAAATCCAATATTTCAAGTAATAAACAAACCCATCATCAGCTCCAGAAATCATGGATTCTTCATTTATCAGCTGTATGCAATCAATGGAACTCCTAAAGAACAAACAGAAGTGTACAGTTAGCAATACTAATACTCAGAATAGGAGATGATCATGGGAGAAGCCAGTTACTCGGGGCTTTTGCATCAACGTTCGGCACTAGAAGGCAGCACTCAGCTACAAAGCAGTGCTCTCGAGTCAATATTCAAGTGGGGGGTCAGTGGAGAACTGGTGTACTTTGATACTTATGATCGCCACTCTTTGGATTGAGAGGAACAGAAAGACAATAAAGCTTGAGGGGATTTTGGTGGAGGTACTGAACTTGTCACTTTATATGCTGTCAGATTCTTCAGGATAAAGGAGTGGGAAAACTAGCCCATGCTGCCAGAAGCATGTTAACAACACAAAGGTAGATACTGTGCAAATTGCTTCAGGTGCAACTTGTTCTCGGTCAGTTGTCTGCAATGCATCTTGTGTCATTAGTTAAGGAGAAGGGGTAAGGGGGGGGTTGCACAAAACAGAACAGAATTACTGTTAGAAAATTCAAACTGGAACAAAACTTTGAACTTTTAACCACAAATTACAAGTTGCTCAATCTGAACTGACTGACTCCACAGAAATGCTTTAAATTACAGTGCTTCACTGCGTGCTGGCTGAAGGAGGGCTACATGGGCTGGGCCGAATGCTCATAGGAGGGGAGGGCTACACAGGCTGAGCTGGGCCCAGTGATCACTGAAGGAGACCTCATGTGGTGTGAATTGTTTTTGAAAATTCTGAAGGAATTACAGAATAGAGACAATGAGCAACAATTTGCTCTTGTTTAGAACAAGAGCCAGAGAACTTGGTTTACACTTAAACAGAATCAACTCAAAAACACATCTACAGAGACGTTTCAGTCAGGTTCACCCAGGAAATGGTGGAACCACTGGGACATTCACGTTCACAGAATTGTCACAGTGCAGGAGGTGGCCATTTGGCCATCATGTCTGCACTGGTTCTCCAAACAAATATCACAATTTCGTGCCATTCCCCTGCCCTTTTCTCTACAGCCCTGCACATTGATTGTTTGAATAGAAACATCTAATATTCTCTTGAATGCTTCAATTGAACCTGCCTCCACCATACTTTCAGGCAGTGAATTGCAGAGCCAAACCACTCAGTGCATGAAAAGCTTTTTCTCATTTCACATTTGCTTCTTTTACCAATCATTTTAAATCTGTGCCCTCTCACTCATCATCATTTTATGAACAGGAACAGTTTGCCCTTCCTACTCTGTCCAGCCCCCTCATGATTTTAAGCATCTCTATCAAATCTTCTCTTAGACTTCTCATCTCCAAGGAGGACGGTCCCAACCTTTCCAATCTATCTTCATAGCTGAAGTTTCTCATCCTTGGGACTATTCTTGTAAACCTCTTCTGCACTCTCTCCCATAACTTCACATCCTTTCATCAGTGTGGCACCCAGAACCGTACACAATATCCCAACTAAGATATATCTAGCAACTTGTATAAGTTAAGAATAACCTCTTTGCTCTTGTATTCTTATGTTGCTATTAATAAAGACCGGGATACTATCGGCTTTATTAACTGCTCTTACCATCCACCTTGCCACTTTCAATGACCCATGCACTTATACACACGCAAGTCCCTCTGTTCCTGCACCCTCAAAAATTTTACCCCTTATTCAAATGCACATTAGATATATATCTCTTTCAGAAGTACTATATTTGAATGCAGTATATGAGCCATTTGGATGAAAATTGGAAATAATATTTAAAGATAACAGAACCAATGAGTTCAAACATTTTCAACCACTGATATTTCCCTTTCCTCAGTTCTGGGTCAGCTGCAGAACAACTGTTAGTGTTGAATTGTAATGATTAACCAACAAC
The DNA here is from genome assembly GCA_024679065.1 of Sphyrna mokarran. Lineage (NCBI taxonomy): Eukaryota > Metazoa > Chordata > Chondrichthyes > Carcharhiniformes > Carcharhinidae > Sphyrna > Sphyrna mokarran. The sequence continues at coordinate 79,592,306 of JAGIQG010000003.1, forward strand.
TACAAGTTCACTGCATCATACAAAACTGGAGATGGTAGAGGGTGGGCCTTGTTCTTATTTTGTCCCTCAATTCCCATGTTCCCAACCAATCAATTGAAAATAATTTCAAAACTCAAGAGATAACAGAAACAAGCACAGCTGTTCAAAAATTTGTGGCTCCAGCTGTCCTACTCTCCCATTTTAAACAACGATCCCTGCTTTATGCTGTTTAAGGTTAGATTCCCTGGTTTTCTTCAGCTGCAGGATTCACTTGATAATAACACCCCAGTCTGCACCATGAACGTGATGCCTGGAAACAATCAGCAAATTGTCATATAAACTGTGGATATGATTAACCCATTCAGTACCAAAAGCTTTATACCTGCAGCAACACCTGGCTGACAGAGTGAGTATATAGAGTAACAATTTCAAAGGATATGGAGCAACACCCTGAACAGTGGTGACGTACCCCAGAATTAAGCAGCCACCTGACACTGATTCACTATGAATCTTACCCAGGAAAATTCAATGTTTGCAGGGGAGACTCAGTCAGGGGGCTGGTAGTAGAAGAACCAAATGTGCAGGACAGAATTGGCAGCACTGAGTTGGCATGGTTACAGAGCTCATAAGTGGGCCTGCATTAACAGATTGTAGATATTGAAGCATCCTCAGCTTGATTGTATGTGTTGATGTTAATTCAGACAGTGAGTGCACAATAATTGCATCAGGCTGAAACCTCCAGAGTATTGCATTCAAAAAAGCCACCAAATGACCACAGAATAGAAGCAATTTGGTCCACTGAGTTGATGCCAGCTCACCAAAAGAGGAATTCTCCGAGTGCCATTCCCTGACTTCTCCCTGTAATCCTCAACATTCAGACAATAATCTAATTCCCTCCAAAATACTTCGATTAAATCCTCCTCCACCACCACACTCTAAGACAGCATATTTGAGAATCACAGAATCATAGAGATTTACAGCATGGAAACAGTCCTTGGCCCAACTTGTCCATGCCATCCTTTTTAACCCTTAAGCTAGTGCCAATTGCCCGTGTTTGGGCTATATCCCTCAACACCATCTTATCTGTTTAACCGTTTAAACACTTTTTAGAAGACAAATTTGTCCCACCTCTACTACCTCTGTTAGCTTGTTCCAGACACCATCCCATGTGTAAAATTTGCCTCTCTGGAGCCTTTTGTATCTTTCTCCCTCTCACCTTAAACCTATGCCCTCTAGTTTTAGATTCCCCTAACTTTGGGAAAAGATATTGGCTATCTAGTTGAGTTTTGACCCTCATTATTTTATAGATTTCTAAAAGATCACTTCTAAGCCTTCTACACTCTGGAGAAAAAAAGTCTCAATCTATCCTGCCTCTCCTTATAACTCAAACCATCAAGTCCCAGTAACATCCTGGTAAATCTCACCTGCACTCTTTCAACTTAATGTCCTTTATCTAACCACTCGCTGCGTGAAGAAGTTTTTTCTCATGTCACCATTGCTTCCTTTACCAATTACCTTAAGTCTCATTCTCGAGCTTTCCACCAAGAGATTCTCTCCATCTCCCTCAGTCTACACAACATAAGATTTTGAACAGTCCGATCAAAACTCTCCATCAATCTTCTTGTCTCCAAGGGGAACAAAAACAGAGGCAACGTAACTTCTAGCCACCAGTCCATTTTAAAACAAGTTACGATAAAGCCCAGTGTTTGGCTGAACAAAATCATTGCATTTACTGGGCAGAAAGGAGACACAACAGTTATTTGAAGGTCACAATTTTGTAATTGCGTTTTCTGACCTTCTCGCAGATAACTGGGCAATCTGAACTGACCTCCAGAATTGGGCACCAGAGCTTGGGTCAGGAGGCTGAATTGGCGTGTTTATTTATCTGACAGCAAGGTGGGAGCTGTCAGCCGATGGCCAATGCAGCGTTAATCTAAATGACAGGTGCAAAGCAGAGAATTTTCACATTACACCAGAGTGCTTGGAGAACCAGCAGGTGTGAAACTGATGAACGTTCTGTATTGAGAACTTATAAATGTGAGAATGGAAGCCAAGGGAGTACGAACCAGAAAGTAAGATTATGATAAGCATGGCACTGAACTAAACTATAATGAGAAAGTTGGACAGGAATAAAACTTGGTACATTTCTCTAATTCTGCTGTAGATATATACGTATGAATTTATTGGCTGACTAATCCTTCAGTTTTGCAGTGAAGTGAGGTCTAATTATATCACGGTGCTCTTCTTTACAATACAGGTGTTGCACTGTAATACTACTGCTGTGTTGGGGCAAAAAAAACCATTCTCCATGCTCTCAAAGAGCAAAAGTATACGGCTGACACTTCCTCCATTTCATCTGAGTGCACTCAGGCTGAGTTCAGAGCAACAACTATACCTCCTCTCCCACAACCCAAGTTGCTTAGCACCCAGTCACTGGTACCAAGCAACTCTCCTCCCCACAGCCCCCGTCACCCCGATAGCCAGCCCCACAAATTCACAACCATATGTACAATGTCACTACTCACTCATGACCCTGAAATATAAGTTGTGATTCTTCAACAATCTTCCAAACACGAACAGACCGATCTCTCCCCCCAGCTGTGACACAACGTTCTCGACTGAGGCTGTCTAACCCTGTGATGGCATCTTGGTGACCAAACCTGTTTAAATTGGAGACAAGTTAAAATTGAGGACAGCACCAGGCACCAATTTGCATAAACCATCCGACTCACTAGGTCACGAGTTCAAAATCCACTCCAGCGACTCAATATAGAATTAAGGCTGACACCAGTGCAGAACCAAGGGAGTGCTGCACTGTTAGAGGTGCCATATTCTGAATGAGGGACTAAATCAAGACCCCATTTAACTTTGGGATTGAACAGGATGATATCTGGAGTTACTGGAACAGTAAGGAAGTCAGATCTGGGCAAATACTTGTTGTTCACTGAAAGCAGACTGTCTGCTCTGTTGTTCCATTATGCTTTGTGGAAGTTAATTGTGTGCCTATTATCTGCCATGTTTCCTGCATTACAAACAATCACTATGCTAAAAATGTTCTCCATTGTCTGCAAAAGGGTTTGAAATGGCTGGAGATTATGAAAAGCACTAATCTCTCTTTCTTTACAGGAATCCCTTCTTCCTGTGTCCTCAGTGTTTAAATTGAAACTTGCCAGATCACATCTTAATCTAACATCTTTCCCAGGACTTCAGATCTACGCAGTGTTTCACTGAAGCGGACTTATGGTGTATTTACACTACAGTTGGTGGTCTGTAAGATAAATGGTGTTTGCTAAGGAAGGTATTGAGGACCTAACCAGCAAAGTTTCCTTCACTGGCAGCAATGCCTAACATTGGTCCCCAAGTTGAATGACCCATGAAATAAAGTCATAACATTCAAACAACAGCACGTGGGCTGGGAGTGGGGAAGGCAGGGAGATGGCGTGTCTGAACTGGGGCAGTCAGGGCACGGTCTATCTGCACTTCGCAAAACTGTCTGTGAGAAAGAAAAAACATCAGAACTAGAAGCTTTGGTGACCCCAGGATCCTGTATCCCTGGTACAGTACATATTTTCACTTGTGTGCTCTTTTACTAAAACCAAGGCAGAGTGGTGGAACAGATACAATGCAAGAATGAGTGGATCATTCTGAAATCCTTGACACAGGACTAAAACATCAAAGCTAATAAAGAAAAAGAAGTTCTGAACTTTAAATAAATAGGAAGGTGCACCAGAGATGTGTGTAATGAAATATATCTGACTATACCTTGATAATGATATTGGGGAGGACAAATCTCAGGAAATGTTTATTCTCAGCAATCTGCTTAATAACCTATAGATCATGAAAGAACAAGTGTAGCTTGACCCAAGGTCCACAAGCTGAAATTTGAAGTGTGAACTATAAATGTTTCAAGCATGAGGACTGAAATGAGTATAGAAAGGGGAATGGTTCCTGAAAAATGTCACTTCAGGAGAAATATCCAAACCCAGCTGGATGCCTGATGTAGGAGAAGGTGATTGTAGTATAAATCTGATGAGCTCTTCCTAATTGTCTATTAATATTGTGTCCAATTAAGTGTGCACAGATTTTTAAATTAATAAAGTAATAGGTTGAATAGTTAATCGGAGCTGTATTCTAACAAGTCCATCCTGTGTATCAGTGTAAATCAGTGTATGATCGGCTGTAGCTTCCACAGGAAGGCTGCAATACTCACAGAGTTTCAACGTAGGCATTCTGGTCGACATTCCACACCTTCACTGAGCGGTCATGTGAGGCACTATATAACTGATGTGTGCCTTTCCGAAAGGACAGGCCCTGAGGAGGGACACAGCATTTAGACAATGACCTGCAACGAGGTGGAAGTACAGAAAGCTATAGGCAGGAAGCTATTTTAACCATCGAATGCTTCCCTTTGCTTTAAAAAAAAAATCACAGGTTTTGAGCTTTTTCTGAAAACCATTTTCTATTAAAATTGTGATGTGGCCTCCCCTCCTTTCCCTTGTTAAAGTCTAAAGTACTCAATGTTATTTCTCACCTCCTCAGCCTTCCCCCTTTAAAATGTCTACCTTTAAAATAATCCCTCACAAAGTGACGGATTCATGCATTTTTTTGATCCCCTCTAATCATTTGTCCTCTCACCCCAAAAACCCATCCACAGCATTTAGGGGTACATGTAACAGGGTTTAGCACTGCTGCCTCACAGCATCAGGGATCTGGCTGACTGCATGGAGTTTGCACATTATCCCAGAGTCTGCTTGGGTTTCCGCTGGGTGCTCTGGTTTCTTCTCATAACCCAAAGATATGCAGATTGGGTTGACTGGCCATGATAAATTGCTCTTGGTGTCAGGTGGACGAGCAGGGTAAATGTGTAGGGTTACGGAAAATAAGGCCTAGGTAGGATTGTAGTTGGTGCAGAATTGATGGGCTGAATGGCCTCCTTTTGCATTGTAAGGAAGGATTTTATGACAGTGTCACTGCATATTTTACAATTTCACTGTTCGTCCTTGTCTCTGACCTGCCAAATACAACGCAAGTATGTCAGTTTATTTGTTGCGGCTGAGTTCTATGCAAGGTAACACACAATCAAAAATAAGAGATCGCAATATCAGTGGTAGTGGCTCAACAATCAGAATGTGCACCAAAAGAAAACAGACAAACCATAGCACTAAGATATATCACTGTTCTCTCTAGTTCCTGTGATATTATTCTTCTTTTCTGCCACCAGAGGGCAACTGAACACCATTTCAGCATTCAAAACACAGGTGACAAGATTCCCATTTCAACATTCAGCAGTCTGTGCAGAGACTGAGCGTCCTCCATCATCAAACATATTTGGACGCTGCTCTCCTGATCAGAACTGCCAACGTCACAACTTGAAGTTGAATCACGAAAGCTCAGTACTTCCTTCTGTAGTCTTGCCACCAATAACCCGCCTGTTATTCGATTCAGAATCGTCAAGAATAACTGGTAACAAAACTTGACACGAATTTCTCTGTAACAAAGTCATTTCCCCGTAATTACCCAGGGCTTTAACTTGGGCTACTGCCATAACATTGCTCTTTCTGTATTTGTGCTTGAGCAGACAAGGCATAATTTCAAAATCTGAAATGAAACTCAGACATGTAGTAAATGAGAACGATATTAAGAGATTTCAGGAGGACATACACTGACTGGTGAAGCTAGCAGACTCAAAGCAGATGTACTTTAACCAAAAAGAGTGAAGTGATACATTTTGGCAGATGAATGAGGCACCAAAAGCTAAATGATATGATTTTAACAAAGCAATGTAAAAAAATCTTGTATAGTTGGGCAAGAAGAATTGAAAAGCAGTACATCAATTAAATGGAGACATACTGCAGAACTCAGTGGTAGAGAGGGATGGGAGTGCCCTGATACATAAATCAGGAAAAGTAACTATGCAGGTACAGCAAGTAATTAAGAAGGCAAATGGAATATTGATATTTATTACAAGAGGAATGGAATATAAAAGTAGAAATACAAAGAACAAAGAACAACACAGCACCGGAAACAGGCCCTTCGGCCCAACGAGCCTGCGTCGCCGTCCTAACGTCTTAATGACATATAGGGGCCAATGTTTTACTGTAGTTGAACAGGACTTTGGTGAGGCCACATCTGGAATACTGTGTCCAATTTTGGTCTCGAGAAGGGATATAAATACATTAGAAACAGTTCAGGGAAGGATCACTCCATTAAAACCTTCTCCCTCAGTGTACACGAACAGGAGCCTGAGGTGTGGCGAATAGGGAATTTTCACAGTACTTCAATGCAGGGTTGATGCAAGCCTAGTTGAGACACTAATAATCAAACTTTAAACCTTACCTAGACTAGGTGTGGAGGGCTGTCTTACCTTCCACACCAAGGAAAGGTTGGGCAGGTTGGGACTGTGTCCATTGGAGTTTGGAAGAATGAGAGGTGATCATATTGAAAAACACAAGATCCTGACAGGATATTTCTCCATGTGGGAGAAACTAGAACTTGGGGGACACGGTTTTAAAATAAGGGATCTCCCATTTATGATAGAGATGAAAATTTGTTTGTTTTTCACAGAGGATGTTCCACACAGCATGGCGGAGACAGGGTCATTGAATATTTTAATGCAGAGGTAGATGCATTCTTGACTAAAAAGAGAGTCAAAGATTATCAGGGGAAGCAGATGTGGAGTTGAAGCCACAATCAGCTCAGGTAAGATCATACTGAACAGCAGGTTTGAGGTGCCTACCTTACTCCAAATTTGTATGTTTTTAAAAATTAATTCATGGGAAGTAAATGTTGCTGATGAGCCAGCATTTGTTGCCCATCCATAATTGCCCTTCAGAAGGTGGTGAGTCCCTGTGATGTAGGTACACCCACAGTGCTGTTAGGAAAGGAATTTGAGGATTTTGACCCAATGACAATGAAGGAATAGTGATATACTTCCAAATCAGGATGGTAAGTGACCTAGAGGAGAGCTTCCAGGGTGATGCAGATAACTGCTGCTCTCATCCGCATGGATTTGGAAGGTGCTGCCTAAGGAACTTTGCTGAGTTACTGCAGTGCATCTTGTAGATGGTATGTACAGCTGTCAGTGTGCATCGGTGTTGGACTGACTGAATGTGTGTGGAATGGGTGCCAATCAAGCAGGCTTCTTTGTGCTGGATGATGTTGAGTTTCGTGAATGCTGCTGGAGTTCCAGACAAGTGAAGAGTATTCCATTATATTCCTGACATACGCTTTGTAGACAGTGGACAGGCATTGAGGAGTCAGGAAGTGAGTTACTCATTACACAATTCCTAGCCTTTGACCTGTCCTCCTAGCCACAATATTTATAAGACTAGTCCAGTTCAGCTTCTGGTCAATGGTAACTTCCAAGGTGTTGACAGCAAAGAATTCAACAATGGTAATGCCATTGAATATCATGAGGCGATAGTTAGATCTTCTCTTATTAGACTTGGGCATTGTCATGCACTTGTGTGCCACGAATGTTACTTGCCACTTGTCAGCACAAACCTGGATATTGGCCTTGCTGCATTTGGACAAACAGCTCAGTATCTGAAATATAGCAAGTGATGTGAACATTGTACGAATATCCCTACTTCTAACCTTACGGTGGAAGGGAAGTCATGGATGAAGCAGCTGAAGATAGTTGGGCCTACAGCACTATCCTGAGGAATGCCTGCACTGATGTCGTGCAGCTGAGATGATTGACCTCCAACCACAACCATCTTCCCTTGTGCAGGTATGACTCCAATCAGCTGAACGGTTTCACCCTGATTCCCATTGGTTCCAGTTTTGCTAAGACTCCTCAATGCCACACTCGGTCAAATTCTGCCTTGTCTCTCTCACCTGACCGCTGGAGTTCAGCTCTTTTGTTCATGTTGAAGCAAGACTGTAATGAGGTCAGGAGCTGGACGACCCTGGTGAAACCCAAACTGGGTGTCACTGAGCAGGTTATTGCTGAATAGGTGCTGCTTGAGAGAACTGTCGATGATCCCTTCCACCACTTCACTGATGATCAAGAGTAGACTGATTGGGTGGTAATTGGCTGGGTTGAATTTATCCTGCTTTGTGTACAGGACACAACTGGGCAATTTGTCACACTGCCGAGGTTGAAATTGTGGTCAAACAGCTTGGCTCGCGGCACAACAAATTTTGGAGATTTCAATACTATTATTGGAATATTCACAGAATCCCTACAGCGCAGAACAGATCATTTGGCCCAACAATTCTGCACTGCTTCTGACGGTATCTTACCAAGCCCCCTTTTCTATAACTCCATACACTTACAGTGGCTAATCCCCCTAGCCTACACATCTTGAGGCTGTGTGAGGAGACCGGAGCACCTGGACAAAGTCCACGGAGACATGGGAAGAACACAAACTTCACACAGTCCCCAAGGCCACAACTGAACTTGGCTTCCTTGAGCTATGAGGCAGCAATGCTAACCACTGTGCCACATATTGCAGTATCCAGTGTCTTCAGATCTTTGCTGACATTACATGGAGTGAATAGAATTAGCTAAGGACTGAGGTGGCCAAGATGGTTCATCTACTTGCTCTTTGAGTGTGTCAGAATAAGTAGCGAGGATTGGTAAAAAGGCACAGGAATTCTCAGAATAATACAGATGCAATTGAATTCAGAAGTGAGCTACATTAAACCTTTGAAAATTATTGGTTCAGTACCACTTGGAATATTCTAGGTGCCACAACTTTAAGGTCAAAGACATTGGAAAGATTGCTAATAGCACAGTACCAGCAATGAAGGGACTTAGTTATGTGGAGAGGCTGTAGAAGGTAAATCTTCTACTGAGTGCAGAGAGGTTTAAGTGGGAATTTGAGGTATGAGAAACCTTGAAGAATTTTGATCAGAAAAACTGTTTCTGGTGCTGGAGAGTTATTTAGCAGAGAACAAGGATAGAAGATCACAAAAGCTGCAGTAACACAAGGAATGTTTTTTAAAAACACAGCATGTTGTTGTGATCTGGAAAGTATTTCCCGTAAAAGGGTAATGGAAGGAGACCCAATAAAAACTCAAAAAGGCAATTGGATAAAATCTAAGTGGAAAAACTTGTAGGACTTGTAACATGAATAAGTAGAACAGGACTAATTAGAATAACTTGTTTAAGGAGCATTGTTCTGTCCTGCATCATTCTATGATTCAATTTAACTCTGAGTTTAGTTTCTTCCACAAAAATGCAATCATCTCCCAACTCCACCCCTCCACAACCTGAACTCACTCACCGATACTGCACCTTTATGTCCCTTGAATGTATAATGATGTTGGCATGTGGCAGGATTCCAGATCAAGATTAGCTTGTTTCGGTCCCCTGTAGCCTACAAGAAAAGGTAGTTAGACCTGGCAGTGCACACACAGTATACTGTCACAGCTACACTACCTATCAGATTATAGTACCAGTCACATACTATATTATGTGCTTAAAATCTCTTCACCGAACTGGCAATGGTGTGTGCAACTGTATCAGTAAGTCACAATGGGACCAAGACAAATCATATCCACTATGGTTGTATAACTCAATGGTAATCACCACATGAACAATGTCAAGGAACTGACATTTCAGATCTACTGAAGAATTGAACTAACCACCTCAATCAATTCTAGTGGGTAAGAACTTAGCACTGAATGGATTACTTCATATGACCACAGAATAACTGATGCTAGTAACAGCGAGTAATATTTGTGCAATAGGGGGACATCCTCATTAATTAGGAGCCTGAGAATGCTGTTGAAACACAGTAGAAGCTCTTCCATGTTGCACGCCTAACCTATTCTGTACCTGATGAGGGAAATCATACATGATTCAGTGATAGATGGTTGTGGGTTTTGAGTCTACAACTCAGGCTGACACACTAGTACAGGGAATGGTACACTATTGGATGTGCTATCTTTCAGATGTTAAACCTGCCCACTCTCTCAAGTGCACATAGAAATTGTGCAAAATAATTTGTAAGAGGAACAGAATCATCTCCAGCATCCTCAACATTAAATTATCCCTCATCCAGCAGCACTTAATGTAAGATTATCTTGCAATTTGCTGTTTCTTGAACCAACCGGCTGCATAAACTGCTGGTGCATTTCCTACATTACAAAGTGGCTACAGGTGATCAGGTAGTTAATTGACTGAAAAACGTTCTGGAATGTATCAAGATCATGGAGGGCTCTACAGAAATGCAAATACTTTCCTTTCTTCCTCACGTGGCTAGAACACCAAGCTCTTAGAAAGATGGGTTTGACAAAGCAGCAGAGATGGTACAGAAGATGGAGCCACTCACCAGGTATTTGCCATCTGATGAGATTGCCATGGAGAGGATGTGTCCCAGATGTCGATCTTCAGTGCCCTCTTGTCCTCTGTGGATCGTGTGAAGCCTTTTCCCACAGCTAACGTCCCCTAGAAACATGGAAGAGAAGCATAGTCCTTTCAACACAGTAAATCTGGATACTGGCAGCAACAAAACCCAGGTGAAACTGTGGTCAGATCACAACCTGCCAACGTTCTCTCTACAGCTAGGATCAGCTGCTCAAACACACCTACAGTCAGGCTGCAGAAACTTACACTTAATGATGGAACAATCTTTAGAGGCTGAAAAAACGTATTTATCATCAGGGGACACAACCAGACACGTAACTGGAAGCTGATGACCTCGTAGCAGACGAATCTCAGATATATCAGGAGGGACATACTGGAAGAAAATAAAGTATTGTCACTTTCAAAGTACAATGAGAGGGGTAAACAGAGACACATTCCGTTACAGCGAAAAAGCAGCACCTGTGACATTTCAGAAATCAGAGGGAAGACATCAGATTTTAACATTTAGTTTTGAGATCTGGGTATTGTTTATTTGCGACATTTACTGTCCATCTTTAGTCATCCAGTGATGGATCTTCTCCTCAAACCACAATAACTCATGTGGTGATGGAACAATGGTGTTAGGTAAACAGATCCAGCATATTCACTCCATCACAATGATGAATAGCCCAGAGAGGATGGTGTGTGAGCTGGAGAAGAAATTGAAGGCGATGGCACTTTTCCTGTATGCGAGAGCTGACAGAGGGGTAGATGGTACACCGTGCATTTGCAATGCAAGGGTCTTTCGTGAATTCAGAAATCCAGCGACAGGAAACTCATCACGTGCGTTGGACAGGGTCAAGCTTCATGTAAGTGTATCAGATGAGTGGCAAATATTCCAGCAAAATCATGGCTTAAGCTTTATAGATGCTAAAGCAATTTTAAGAGGTCTGTAGGAGAGAGACACATAGGTCACGGTAGACACATCAGGTGTTGAAAGGATTTTTTGCATCTCACTATAGTTGACCTTAGTTGTTTTTTGCATTATGAGTCGTAAGTCACTACCACTTCCTTTGGAAGAGGCTGTCAATTTTGAACAAGCAGGTTGACAGTATAAGCCAGCGTCACATGTAGTTTGGCAAGTTTACTCATCAATGCCTTAATCCTTTGAAGCAAAGCAGTCTATAGCTCCGGGCTGGTGGAGGGCCAGAGGTGAAAATAAATACGCCCCATGCACCAACAATGAGCATTAGTGAGGGACATGGTGCACATCTCACTACATAGCAAGGATTACCCTGGTCGAGAGAATGAGAACTGAAGCCCAGTGAGTCAGCACTTACATCGACAAAATAAAACACTGACAAGAAACCAGTATTTCTATATTCAGTGTGACTGAAAAGAGATTTTTCATCCTGGCCGCCATGTGCATATCACAATCTTTACTTCAAATAGCTGGATTCAAAAACAAAAGCTGTATCTTTACTATTTAAGAAACAGATCAGGCTATCATTCACAAGTTAACAAATTTTTTTTGAGTCTAGCAATTTGGTTATAACACAATCTACAGCCAACAATTATCATTTGCCAAAATAGCCTAGGGAAGATACAGAAAGCTAAACAAAAGACAGCAATTATAAGACATTATTCCATTGTGAAAACATACACCTGGTTAGGCTGATTTTTTTGGGAAAGGAATTGCCGGAAGCAACTGGGTAAACAATAAATTCCTGTCGTCCCAGTTTCAGAAATTGCAACAATCAATTGAACTGTATAGCATTTTCTTTAGATTTCTTGTTCTGTGAATAATTTAATTTATAATAAATCTGATAATAGCTGAATCTGTATGAATGGTTTAGCTAGGAGAATCTTCAGTCTTCGGAACTGGAAATTGATGCAATGAGCAACTTAATGTTACAAATACGTAATTTATGATTAATACCTTTTAGGAGTGCCACCTTTAGCTTGGGAATTAAGGTTTTTAAATGAAAGATACTGAAAACACCTGGTTTGAGAAGCTGGTAAAGAAAACTAATGTAACTGCTAATCAAAGGATGGCCTAATGGTGGTTGATGGGAAATATTCAACCTGGAGTGCAGTTACAAGTGGTGTACCTCAAGGATCTGTATTGGGGCCACTGCTGTTTGTCATTTTTATAAATGACCTAGATGAGGGTATAGAGGTTGGATTAGTAAATTTGCTGACGATACCAAAGTGGGGGAGTTGTAGACAGCGAGGATGGATGTTACAGTTTGCAGAGGGACATAATAGGTTGCAGAGCTGGGCCGTGAGGTGGCAAATGGAATTCAATACGGATAAGTGTGAGGTGATTCACTTTGGTAGGAATAACAGGCATATGAAATATAGGGTAATGGAAGGACCCTTAATAGGTTGTCGAGCAGAGGGATCTTGGGGTACAAGTACATAGCTCTTTGAAAGTTGGCACCCAGGTTGATAAAGTTGTTAAGAAGGCGTAGGTGTGTTAGCTTTTATTGGTAGAGGGATTGAATTTAGGAGCCGTGAGGTTATGTTACAACTGTACAAAACTCTGGTGCGGCCGCACTTGGAGTATTGCGTACAGTTCTGGTCGCCGCATTATAAGAAAGATGTGGAAGCATTGGAAGGGTGCAGAGGAGGTTTACAGGATGTTGCCTGGTATGGTGGGAAGGCCTTATGAGGAAAGGCTGAGGACCTGAGTTATTTTCATTAGAGAGAAGGGTTAGCGGTGACCTAATTGAGGCTATAAGATGATCAAGGATGGATAGGGTGGATAGTGAGAGCCTTTTTCCTGGATGGTGATGACCAACACGAGGGGACATAACTTTAAATTAAGAGGTGGTAGTTATAAGACGGATGTCAGAGGCAGGTTCTTTACACAGAGGGTGGTGAGGGCGTGGAATGCCCTGCCTGCAGCAGTTGTGGACTCACCTACTTTGAGGGCATTCAAATGGTCGATGGATAGGCATATGGATGATATTGGAATAGTTTAGATTAGAGGGTCCACTGGCCGGCACAACATCAAGGGCCGAAGGGCCTGTACTGTGCTGTAATGTTTGTTCTATGTTCTAAGTTTATTTCATAAAGTCATAGAGGGAACAATGGACTACCTCTCTCCAATTTCTTGATAGAGGCTGTATCTGTCTCAATAAGGAGTCTAATTATTCATAAGATTTCCCAGAACAAAGGCAGATTGGAAATGAAGAGAATTAGTAAATCTTTACCTCGAACAGTCCAGATATGCTGCATTACTGTGGGGATAAATTGCAGGGAAGTATTTTTTTTAAGCTGGACAGCTGTTCACAGAAACAGACAAGTTAATGAGGGGGTAATTCCAAGACAGGCAAAGAATCTGCCATGAGTTGTAAAGCATCTAGAATCCGTAGCAGAGCGTTACCAGAAATCATGGGATTTTCCCATTTGGAGTCACTAAGGAAAGCAGTGAAGCCCATACTTGGATTGCGGAGTCCACAATTGTGAGTTCTCTTGGAGAGCTCATCATGCTGGATAGTGGAAAGACCCCAAGAAATCTCATACCTTGGGAAATAGGAGAAATAACAGGGAGAATCAAAGTGAATTCCTGAAGGCTGTGGTACATCTCAGTTTGCTACCAGGAGAAAGAAGCCTCTAGAGCCTGTAAAGTATAATGGAACTCTGGGATGGAAATAAAAGGAGAACTAGGAAAGTCATGTTGAGATCTTCAGAATTAAAGTAGACGCTCACAAAATACATTAAATTAATACTTTAACTCTTGTAGTTAAAATTTGTTTAAAATATGAAATCTTGTGTAATTCTTTCAGGTAGAAATAGAGATAATTGGGAATTTGAAATCAACAGTCTCTACAATGAGATCGTAAGATTTTGTTTGTCTAGTATACAATTTATCATGATTATGTTTAACTGTTAGACCAGGAATATGTTGGTCCAGCATGAGAGTAAAAGATACAGGTTTAAATGTGAAAGTAACACAGTCTACTTGCAGAAACTGAAATTTACCTGAGACAAGTGTGTTGCAAAAAGACTTCAGCAAAGCAAAAGTTTTGCTGCTTTGTAACCTGAATACTCAGACCAGTGATGGGACAGAAATCTACCCAAAGGTCTTTAAACTTATACTCACATCTTTGGCAACAAGTCGCTTAAGTTTTCCTTTCTGTTCAAGCTGCAAAGAGAGAAGAAAAATCAAAAATGCTGCTGAGGTTACATTATTAATTTCAAAATCAACCAACCAGAAGTTAATAGTTAGCTGAGAAACTTTAAGAATTCCTAGACTGCACACATTCTCTGTTCTAAGGTCCTGTCAACAAAGACTGGATTAAAACGTATCCTCCAACAGGAAAAGTGCAATACAAAACAAATCAGGAAACCTCTACCAATAATGAGTGAAGGCAGCAAAAAAACTGCAAACCAACAGGCACAGTAGTGCTGAACAGGCCATCTAGATGAAACTTAGGAATGATGGAAGAATTGTCATTCTTGACAGTGAGAGGTACTGCTCTGAGCCCATTTTGTTTCCAAGTCTTTAGTAGTCACTATACAACGTAACATTGTGTTCAGAATGGATCTGCTACGTTTAATCTCCACTAGTTCTCGTGTAGTAAACATACGGTTTTGCTGGTTCAAATCCAGTGCCACAATTCCTTACACAGGTTCCTATCTATGATTCCAAAGCGCAGTGAGCACTGGTTTCAAATGGATAGCTACCAAAAAAGGCAGATTTCTTTCTAAAAGGATTAATACTGAAAATACAAACACAGTGATATCGATTCTGGAAATTGGGATGGAGTTACTGTCTGACACAATTTCT
The DNA here is from genome assembly GCA_024679065.1 of Sphyrna mokarran. Taxonomy (NCBI): domain Eukaryota; kingdom Metazoa; phylum Chordata; class Chondrichthyes; order Carcharhiniformes; family Carcharhinidae; genus Sphyrna; species Sphyrna mokarran. Next base: position 79,607,380 of record JAGIQG010000003.1, read on the forward strand.
TTCTTTCCTTTTAAAAGCACAGCATTTTTTTTTTTTTTACCACTTCCTCCTCGAGTCTGCCTCCAACAGCATCAATCATAAACTGCTGTTCTTCTGTTTGTTCCTCTTCTGCAAAATAAAAATCAATTACAGTTATTACAACTAATCTCAGGACTGTTCAAAGGCAAGGAAACAATAACTCATCAGTTTCCATTGCCAAAGACTATTCACTAGTACAGTCCACTTGCTCAGTAACTGGCGTACTGTGAACAGCACTCAGACTCACTTCACAGCACTAGAGCTTGAAGCAAGAACAGGGGCTACTTTTTCATCAGTTCCTCAGTACAAGACACTGAGGGTAACTTGAAATCCCAGCTCAATACGTATTAAATCTGGAACCAGCGTTCATCAGTCCATACCAGGCAGGGCTGTGTATCTCCCCATCTTGTTGTGACATTCCCAGTAAAACATGGTTTGATGTACTGAGAGATAATGAAAGAAGATAGATTTCCTAAACTCATCCCCCCGTCCATTGCTCACAGAGGTAATTAACTTGTACCTTTTGGAAACCCATTATATGTACCTTCTCTCCGGAGTTGCTGTAGATAGAGTTTGGCAAGCCGTAACTTCTTCTCTTGTGCCGTCTCCTCGATCTCCAACTCTTCAGCATCTTTCTTATTGTGCCCAATACTGTCAGAACAGAATTGAAACAGTCTTTAAGTTTCAGGTTTGTGCTGCTAGAAAAAATTTCTAATTCACACTCCACTGCTTCTGGCAGTGAACTGTGCAAGGCTCCAACCTACAGCGGCTCAGTTAGTTGGCCGCAGGCCAAGGGATGGGGAGGGGTTTATATTTGAACTCACTATCTTTGAAATAGATGAGAGGAAATATCAGACAGAGTTCCTGCTCAATCTATCAGTTCCTTGTTGGAGTGTGCCCGTGTGAGCAAGGTGAAGTGTGGAGGTCCTGGATAGTCAGACTTCTATAGGCTCACCATTACTACTGGGAACTGAAGTAGGACAATGGAGGCACTACTCACCTGCATAAGTCAGCACTTATTGCAGAGAACTAGTGGAAGGATTAGATTTCAAATCTAATAATATTTCACAGTTACAGTCAGCACTTATAACATTATAAATTTTTAGAGCAACCACTTTAAAAGGTCATTTTCTTTTTTAAAAACTGTTTCAAAATGGTTCCGGGATTTCAGACCGGTTCTCCTCTCCTGAGAGAGGAGAGGACGATCTTTAGTTTAATTCTGATTCACTGTGGTCTTGTTCAGAGTCTTGGAGTTAATGAAGTTTTGTTGTACAAATATAAGTTGTACCTTGGCCAAGACAAAAACTAACCAGAGATGGGAGAAAGACTGTTTGAAGCATCAAATAAGCATCTCCTTATTTAGGAAATGACTTGGCATTTTTTATAGGTCACATGATAGCAGCCATCTCACCTTACCCACAAAAAGCAATGAAAAGGGCAGGAAACTGGCAGATTCCGAGAACCGTCTTGAAGAAACTTCAAGCCAGGGAGAGCGGCTGTTAAGTAACTAGACAGTTAAGAGTGCTGACCTACACACACTCTCCTTCCTACAAACTCTAATTCCACCCACTAAACCTACTTGTTAAAGAAACCTACAGCAATGGGGTTGGAAGTCCAGTGGAAGCCATTACAGCTGCAATGACTTCTCCACAACCTCAAACTCGAAACATATCAGGTCTATACCCAATACGGACTACTTCGGTTCATGATTATTTTTATTTTTTCTTGTAACTAATGCTTGTGCATAAATGTACTAGTCATCTTTTAAGTAACTTCCAGAGGAAAACAGTGTAAAAATAAGCAAATATTTTCCTTATGTAAAAAGATACACGTGCACAAGGGCACAACTCCTCAGTGTTGCTGACAATTAGCTTTTGTAAACTGTTCTACGGAAGCAGCTTATACTTTAGTTTGCAAATACTAGTGCAACAAACAGGACAATTCCCATTAAACCTACAATGCCATTAAGCAGATCAGTCTATCACTGACATAGGGCTGTCAGGTCACACCATAAACAAGCGTGTAGATTTGAAATGAAGTTATTGGTTTAGAGATAATTACAATTGTTTATTTGTATTTTGTCTCCACTCTAGGGAGAGTGGTACAGTGCTTAGCACTGCTGCCTTACAATGCCAGGGACCCACGTTCAATTCCAGCTTTGTGCAAACTCCACAGAGACAGACACCCATTCTCTCTACTTTTGCATGAGTTTTTTCTGGTGCTCCGATTCCTCCCACAGTCCAAAGATATGCAGATTAGTTGAACTGTCATGTTAAATTGTCCCTTAGCGTCCCAAGATCTATAAATTAGGGGGATTAAATGTTGGGGTTACAGGAACAGGGCACAGCTGTCAGAGAGTTGGTGCAGACTTGATGGGCTGAATGGCCTCCTTCTGCATTGTAAGGATCTACTCTATTCTCTTCCTCCCGTCCACTAGAATCAGACCAGGGCTTCCATTTCCTTATAAATCACACATACTGAACATCAGAGGAGTGACGACCATCAAAACTTGTCACAATCACTCCTTCTCCTTAAACTGCAACGACAGCCAAACCTCCAGAGTGAGTGCTTTTGCCCAAAGTGCCACACACAGGTTGGGAATGTACATAAAAACTAGGAGTAGGCAATTCAGTCCCTCAACTCTGAATTTAATATGACCATGGCTGATCTCATCTCGGCCTCAATTCCACTTTCCTACTCACCATAAACCTTTCAAATCTTTAATTAAAAATTTGTCCACCTCTTCCTTAAATTTATTCAAAGTCCCGGCACCCACATTGCTCTAGTTAATTCCAGACTCATGACCCGATGAGAAGTAATTTCTCTTCATCTCTCTTTTAAATTTGCTATAGCTTATCCTAAAACTATGACCTCTTGTACTAGATTGCCCCACAAGAAATATTCTCTCCATATCTACTATGTCAATTTCCCTTATCATCTTGTACACCTCAATTAGGTTTCCTCTCATTCTTCTAAAATCCAGGGAGTATAGGCTTTAACTGTCCAACTTCTTCCCAAGTCAAACCCCTCATATCTGGAACCAAATGAACCTCTCTGAACCACTTTCTATGTAATAACATCCCTCCTCAATGGATCAAAACTAGATGCCACATTTTAAGTGTGTTCTCACTAATTCTTTGTAGTGGTAGCAATAATTCACTATTTGAATATTCTATTCTATTAGCAGTAAGTGCCAAGATTTCATTTCCCTTCTTTATTACCTGCTGTGCCTGCAGGTTAGTTTTCCGCGATTCATGCACAAGAACACCCAGATCTGATTGTGAAGTACAAAAAGTTTTGCTCCATTTAGATAATAGTTTGCCTTTTGCATTTTCCTATCAAAATGGTTAACCTCCACATTAAATATCTGCCAAACTTTGCCCGATCCACTTAACATAGCTATATCTGTTTGTAAATGTCTTATTTCATTACCATAAAACTTACGATCCCAACTACCTTTTTTAAAGTTTATTATGTCACCAGTAGGGTAACATTAACACTACAATGAAATTACTGTGAAAATCCCCTCGTCGCCACACTCCAGCAACTGCTCAGGAAGACTGAGGGAGAATTTGGCATTATTTATGCACCTAACCAGCACATCTTTTTGACTATGAGAGACATGGTGAGAATGTGCAGATTCTGCACACACAATAATCTAAGCTGAAATTAAACCCAGGCCCTAGCGCTGTGAGGCAGCAATGTAGCAACAGCACTATGTCACATCTTCTATGTTTAAATATATATATATACCCATCAGGGTCATTTACGCCATTCAGATCATTAAGTCCATGCTGGATTTCTGCAGAGCGATCCAGCCAGTCCCACTGCCCCCACAGTCTGTGTAATCTTGCAGGTTTATTTCATTCAAATGCCAATTTCCTTTAAAATTGATTGTCTCATCTTCAACCATCCTCTTGGACATTGAGTTCCCAGATTAATATCACATGTTGTGCAAAAACGTTCTTCTTCACATTCCCCCAGCATCTTTTGTGTCACCTACCTTTTGTACCATCAGCTAATAGGAAATTCCTTCTTGTAAACCTGATCCAAAACCATCATATTTCTGTACATCTTGATCAAATCTTCCATCCTTCACTCCAAGAAGAGCCCAGCTTCTTCAGCCTAACCCGGTAGATAGTCCTGCATCCCTGGAACTATTCTGGTAAATCTTTGCAACCTCTCAAGGGCCCTGACATCCTTTCCAAAGTGTGGTGACCAGCACTGGGTGCAATGTTCCAACTGTAGTCAAATCCAACTTTATAAAGATACAGCATAAGTTGTCCGTTTCTCTACGCAGCACCTCTATTTATGAAGGTCATGATTGCATCAGCATTGCTAACTATGTGCAGCCACTTTCAAATGATTAGGAATAGTCCAGGAATCGCTGTTCTTCACATTCTTTCGAGCAGAGCCGCTGGTCGGCCACAGGCAGTCCTTTGCTCAGACTTATGGGAAATTGGTTAGCGAAAAGTTGCAGCAGTTGTAGATGCACCAAGTTTGGTGGCGTTTAAGAGGTTAGTTGATAAGTATATGGAAGAGAAGGGAATGGTTTAGTTTGGAGGGTCATTGCTTTTTATATTGGTCGGCGCAACATCGAAGGCCGAAGGGCCTGTTCTGTGCTGTAATGTTCTATGTTCTATGTTCTAAAACTGCATCTTTAATGGAAACATTGTAACTTTGAACAGATTTCCCCGAGAACAAAGTTGTAACTGGGGGATTAGCTCCTGATCCAATGTTATTTTCACCAAATTTCCCAAAATTCTACACTCAAATATAGACAAGCAAAATAGTGATAGTAATATATTTATATTGTCAAAAGCAAATACAATAACATGAGAAATTAAGCACTGAAAAATACAGAAATCAAACAATACTGTTTGATACTGTACAATACTGTACACTTTACATTGGCCATATGATGCTTATATACAAATCTTTAAATTGTTGGTTGACGTGAATATACAAAGTCAAAAGTAATACGGGAAATTCAAAAGTTAGTCAATTTCTAAACATTGTAAGTGTTTGCTGGAAATCAAACATCACAAATTCAAGAATCATTTATACCGCCCCTCCCTCCACTAGCACCTCACTTTCTCTGCTCCAGCAATGACCTTCCCCCCCAACCACCCGTCCTCTCCTCACTGTCCCCCCAATCACCCATCCTCTCCCCAACCACACATCTTCCCCAACCACCCCTTTACAGAGAGCCCAGGATTGGGACGAAGCAGTGCAATGAGCAGTAGTAGATAGACAGGGGGCTGTAGATGACAAAGAACAAAGAACAAAACAGCATGGGAAACAGGCCCTTCGGCCCAATGAGCCTGCGCCGCCACCCTGATGCTCCCACCTTTGCCTGCGATCCCTGTCTATGTTTATAGATCTACGGATTAAAACCAAATTTGAGACAATTTAGGGAGAATTTGTTTTGCCAATTAGCCTAAGAGCACATCTTTGGGATGTGGGAGGAAACCGGAGTGCCCGGAGAAAACCCACACAAGCACGGGGAGAATGCGCAAACTCCCACAGACACAGGCCCAAATCCACGTAACTGCACAGCACAGCGATAGTCACTGAGCTGTTGTGTTGCCCATCAAATGGTCCAGGTCAAGCGTACACTAACGACGTGAAGCACTAGGATACTCTCAAAAAAGATCCAAGAGCAGCCCTCTCACAACCCATCGCGTGTATGCCCCTCGTTAGACAACAAGGTGGACCAAAGCACAAGTACATCAATATCATCATCTATTTACACACTTCCCAGGGACTCCCAAGGCTCATGATCCCTATTTTAAATCAGTTTTCTATACCCCTCCATTCCCATTCTGTTCATGTTATTTCAGAAATAACTCCAGAGTACCTGCCTCCACCACTTTACTTGGCAGCGCATTCCATACCCCCACCACCCTCTGTGAAAAAACTCCCTCTAGCATCCAAATTATACCTTACCCCCCCTCACCCTAAGCCCATGACCCTCGTGCTATTTGAGTCCATCCTAGGAAAAAGCTTAACCCTGTTTACTCTATCTATACCCCTCATAATCTTGCACGCCTCAATTAGATCTCCTCTAAGTCTACGTCTTTCTAAGGAAAAACAGTCCCAATTTGCCTAATCTCTCCTCCTAACTCAGACCTTCCATACCAGGCAGCATCCGAGTAAACCTCTCTGTACTCTCTCCAGAGTCTCCACGTCCTTCCGGTAGTAAGGCGACCAGAACTGGACACAGTATTCCAAATGAGGTCTAACCAACGTTTTATACAACTGCAACATTAAAGGCCAGCTCTTGTACTCTATATCCCTTCCTATAAAGGCTAGTATACCATATGCTTGCTTCACAACCTTCTCCACCTGCTCTGCCACCTTCAGAGAATTGTTCACCTGCACCCCCAGGTCCCTCTGCGTTTCTATACTCTTAATAGGTCTACCCTTTATCATATACCTCCCCTCCTACATTCTTTCTCCTCAAATGCATCACCTCATATTTGTCAGGATTGAATTCCATCTGCCATCTATCTGCCCAAGCTACCAGCCTATGTCCTGCTGCATCACCTGACAATGCTCCTCACTATCTGCAAAACCAGCCTTCTTTGTATCGTCTGCAAACTTGCTGATTGCTCCACTTACTCCCTCTTCCAAGTCATTTATATATATGACATAACAGACAGGAAGCTGACAACCACATGTTACAGAACTTTCCTCATGTCTGCACCTGTGCAGGTTGGAGTGTTGGGAAACCCAGACTGAGGCTGCAATGTAACTCGGGTCTGTTAGCTCTGCTCCACGGCATGGTCTACGGTAATGGCTCAGTGAAACGTAATTTGTGCTCCAATGTTGAAAGCTACAGAATCAGTGAATTCTCAGTTACCTTTCTGTCTCCGAGTCGCTGGAAATCTCTTCATTCAGCTTTGAGGGCAGCTTCTTGCGAACTTTAATTTCGCCACCTTCGGCCTGTGAAGAGATAGAAAATCAGATTTCCAGCTGGGACAGAAGGGGGGTGACTGACTCCAGTCTGGAGGACCTCAGGCACACGGATCACCCCAGCCCGCGAACCAGACCCTCTTGCCCCGACCGCTCACCTTTTTGCGGTCTCGGCCCTCAACCACTTTCCTTTTGCGGATGAAGAATGATCCACTCGCCGCCGCCGCCGCCATCCTGCTGTCCGGATCCACATGGCATCGGCGCGCAGCCGCGTCTGCTCTCCCTCCCCACCAATCAGCACGCTCCTCCCTCCCCACCCCACCAATCAACACGCTCCTCCCTCCCCACCCCACCAATCAACACGCTCCTCCCTCCCTCTCCACCAATCAGCATACTCCACCAGTCCCACCAATCAACAAACTCCGTCGATCTCACCAATCAGCGCTCGCTTCCTCCCCTCCTCACCAATCAGCACGCTACACTACTTCCACCAATCAGCACACTCCGTCAATCTTCACCAATCAGCACTCGCTTCCTCCCAATCTCACCAATCAGCACTCTCTTTCCTCCCCGCCGATTCTCGATTGGTTTAGACAATTGACCAATCAGCAACCGCACCGCGGTTGCGTTGTTGTTGTGGGTCCCCCGGAGCGCAAAGATAGCGACAATAGTTCCGAAGCATGAACCAAATGTTAAGTTTATCTTGGAGCGAATGGAGACAGAGGGTTTGGGTTCCAGTGTTGAAAGGACAGGCAGAGTCCCAGTCCCACATTCCCAGAATAGAGAGAGTCACTGGGGATAATCCTATTCAAGGAGCTAGTGTTTGGACTCAGACCTTTTTAGCAGTATTGAATCAAATGATGGAGAAATATTGGAAAGTTGCAAATGATAAACTCTGATTAAGTGGAGGTTTCCTCATACTCCACCTAGTCTTGGGAACGCTGCCTTCCTAACCCCAAATGTAAAACAACTAAACTATTTACCCTGTTGCAAAAACAGAAAATACTGGAAAGTCTCAGAAGTCTGACAGCATCTGTGGAGAGAGAGTAGAACCAATATTTCAAATCAGGATGACCTTATGTCAGAGCTATCTTTCTTTCAGATTCCAACCTCTACAGTATTTTCTTTTTATCTTTACCCAATTGGATGGTGCCTCTTTTCCCCATTTTCAGGAGTTTTATATACTTTAAAGAGAAATGGTTAAAGAAAATGATAAAATAAGCCTTCTCTGTTAATGTCCTGATGAGTTTTTTCCAAGGTCGCACAAAGCAGTTGTACTGGAGATTAATCTTCTATTCCAGTAGATTCCAGGCTAATGCTGAAGGGTTGGCAACACTACATTGTATTCAATCTGAAGAAGGTGCAAAGGGAGGAAGTCTGGAGAAGACTCCAACCTGTAACAAGAGTAAGAAAGAGTGTGGGGGAGAGTGAGATTGTAAGTAATAGGAGCAGTGATAGCCATTCAGTTCCTCAAACCTGCTCCATCATTCAATAAGATCGGATTTGGTCTCAACTTGGGGAAGGAGGGAGGGTTAACTCTGCAGGGAGTGAGGGAAGGTTAATACTGTGTAGGGAAGGAAGAGGGAGGGCTAACACTGTGGAAATGAGGGAGGGTTAACCCTGTGTAAGGAATGAGGGAGAATTAACATTGTGCAGGGAGGGAAGGAGGTTGGGTTAAAACTGTGCAGGAGAGCAAGAGAGGGTTAACACTGCGTGAGTGAGGGAGAGTTAACACTGTGTAGGGAGCGAGGGAGGATTAACACTGTAGGGAGGAAAGGAGGGAGGGAGGGTTAACACTGCAGGAAAGAAAGGAGTGAAGAGGGTTAACACTGCCTAGGAAAGGAATAAATGAGTGAGGGGGAGTTAATACTGTGGGCTGGCTGTGAAAAGGTAGCTGTTTTCATTTCTGATTGGATCAGTGTTTTTTGTGGGTGAGGCTACTTCCCCTGGGCAGCTGATCCTGCTTGTACAGACTTGTTCAGTCTGTTTCAGAGGAGTTCGCCAGCCAGCAGCTTTTATTCCAGACTGCAGACCAGATCCTTCAGTAAGTACCTGGCAGACTCTCTCAAGCTGTGGATGTTGCAGATAATGCTGATATTCCTTATCCATTCCCAGTTTTCCCTGTCGTGTATACGTTAGATCACAGTTAGCAAAGGAGTGATATATCTCAGCCAGATAGGTAACAACAGCAACTTCCCTTCCCTAAACGACATGAGTAAACCATTTGAAAAGAAAGACTTGCATTTATATATGATCTTTCATAGTGCCAAAGCTTTTTAACAGTGTGTGAAGTACTTTTGAGATGTAGTAAATTTTAATGAAAGTCTAACTGCTTCCTGGTTATTTTTACAGATTCCTGTTTTTAATGAGTTCAGTTTCTCCGCAATCAGGGTGGTGGGATTTGAGATTTTCTGGATTAGTAGACTAGGTCTCTGCTTGAGTGTTGTGAGTTAAAAGGTGCATTCACCCTCGATTTCTAAATACCTCCAGTGTGACCCACATTGGCTGAAATGTGACAGTGCCATTGCTTTCTAATTAACCACTGTGCTCCCAGTCCAACAACATCTTGATTTTGAAATTCTTATCTTTTTTTCAATCCATCCCTCCCTCTCCATCTCATTGCCTCTACCCCGAGAACCCTCTGAGATACCTGCGCCCTGAATTTTGGCCTCAGATTTTAATCCCTCCACTATTGATGGCTGTGCCTTCAGCTGTCATAAACTACCTGCCTGCTCTTTACTTCACTTCCCGTGTTAACCAGGGCTCAGTTGGTGGCTGAGTCACTTGGTTCTGGTTTCAAGTCCCACTCGAAGCCTGAGCACAAAAGTCAAAGCTAGAACTCCACTTCATTACAGAGGGAATGCTGTACCATCAGAGGAATTATCTTTCAGATGAAATGTTAAACTGAATAACCAGCCCGTCTGTCCAATTGGGTGAGTGCAAACGATTTACTGATAATATTTCGAAGAAGAGCAGGGGAGATCTCCCTGATGTCTCGTCCAATAAACCTCTCAATTAACAGCAGATTTTCTAATTATCATCACATGGCTATTTGTGGGAGCTTGCTGTGTACAAATTGGTTGCTGTGTTTCCTACATTTCTATAGTGACTGTGCTTCTGGAATGATTGTGAAACGTTTTGAAATATTAAATGTTGATTAAAAACTGTTGTAAATACAAGTTTTGATATACTTAAAAGCTACATCTTTATCAATGCTATAGGTGCCCCTTCCTAATATCTGCTTATGTGGTACAGTATCAAATTTTGTTTACTAACACTCTGACAAAGTGTCTTTGGCTGTTTTAAACAAAGAGGCTGTGTACATGGAACTGTGGATGGGCCCAGCCCTCTCTCCTCCAGCCAAGGCAGCAATCTTTTCGATAGCTACAGTATTACCAGAAGGTGGTCTCGAGTATGGGGGATGCGGAATTCTAGTTGCTGGTGTCAGGGGAGGGGAGAGTCTCAGGCTGAGTGAGGGGGGCAAGGGGTGGGTGCAGTACTCTCGGGCTGTGGGGGGGAGTCTGCTTGGCCTGGTTGTGATTGGGATGAGTGAAATTGCGGGCATTCTGATCTCAAGGTGATTGGGGGAAGTGCTGGGAGTCTGATCTCTGTTGGAGTGTGCAGGGTCTGGTCTCAGTGAGTGGCGGGAGAGGGGAGAGTTCTGATCTCAGGGGAGGGGCTTTCTGGTCTCAAGGTGAGTGGGAGAGGGGGTGTGGGTCTCAGGGTGAGTATGGGAGGGGGTCTGGTCTCAGGGTGTGTGGGATGGGGCTGGTCTCAAATGAGTGGGTGAGGGGTCTGGTCTCAGGGTGAAGTGGGGAAGGGTCTGGTCTCACTGTGAAGTGGGGAGGGGTCTGGTCTCAGGGTGAATGGGGGAAGGGGGTCTGGGTCTCAGGGTGAGTGGGTGGGTGGGGGGGTCTGGGTCTCAGGGTGAGTGGGTGGGTGGGGGTCTGGGTCTCAGGCTGAGTGGGTGGGTGGGGGGTCTGGTCTCAGAGTGAGTTGGGAGGTGGGGGGTCTGGGTCTCAGGGTGAGTGGGGGAGGGGTCGAGTCTCAGGGTGAGTGGGGGAGGGGGTTCTGGGTCTCAGAGTGAGTGTGGGAGAGGGTCTAGTCTTGGTGAGTTGGGGGGGGAGGGTTGGTATCAGTTGGTTTGGAGAACTATTGCTCGAAGATTTTTGGGAAGGAAATGTCAGCTGGGGATTTGGGACTATAGAATCTCAAACTCATCCACAACAACCAGTGACTTTTAATTTCAATGATATTGGTCACAAGAAGATAGTTGGGGAAGGATTTAAAGGGACGTTGTAATGTTGGTCAGTAACCTGTGTTGAAAAGGAAGCAGCAAAAACTATCTTTTTTATAATGATGTGGCATATGAACGATATGGTGATGCCATTTACACTCACAGAGCAGTGCTGAGGGAGTGTTGCACCTTTGGAGTTGCTATCTTTCAGATGAGATGTTAAACTGTGGGTTCAATTTAACTGGATTAAAAGTAATCTTTAAAAATACTTCCTCATCTGTAAAGTGCTTTAGGGCTTTTCAAGGTTGGAGGAAGCCTTAACAAACTGCCATTACTTTCATGTTTATATTGCCATGTGTTCAAGCAACAAACAAGCTGATATTCTTTAGGCAGCTCTGCCTGTTTCAGAGTTTGTGAAGAAGTTTATTAAAGCTGTTTACCTGTAGTTAAATTGAAAATTTGTTTTTGCTTCACAGCGCAAGAAGCGCTCTCTTCTGGGGTGGGGCAGCTGCACTGTCTACTTGTTCTCTACCTGTAACAGGTAACAGCTCTACCTGTTCGTTGTCATCAAGGCCCCAGGCCTGGTGTGATTCCCTGTGTTAAACACCTTCTTCATCTCTTTATAGAATTTAGGCACTGTGGCCATTTATAATTCAAAATAAAAGGCCAGAACCATTAGTTGCTGGGATTCATCTATCTGGTAAACAAGTTGGGGAAGTACATGGTTGTGAGAGGTATCCTTGGAACCATATATCAGCTGGGGGAAGGGGAATTGTGTGACAACAGAAGTTGTCATAGCTTTGGGCTCACAAGGTTCAGTGAACAGTGGGCCTGAGCGACAAGGCTGCTTTGATTACTCTTTTCACTGGGATGAGCAATCTCATTTTTTTTCCTGGAAGCTTCAGGAAATGAAGGTTAATCCCGAGGGCATTGTGTGGTTAAAAATAATCAAGCAAGACATCACTAGGGCATTAAAAATATGGTGTGTTTTTGTTTATTATTTATAAAAAAAGGTATGGAGGGAAAGAGAATTGGAGGCAGGTAATCAGCTGGCAAAGTTCTCCAGGAGTAGGTTCAACCTTCCCGTTTGGTAAGCTGGCATTCTCTTAAAAAGCATGGGAAAAAACAAGGTCTGTGTTAATGGGAGACCTCCTCTAGCTGCTATTGAATTGAAGTCAACCTTAAACGAGTTGAAATAGGCTAACCTCTCCAAGAATAATGACAGCGAGAAATGCCGGGGCTCATTAATCGATAAGAATAATTAATTAACAATCAGAACTGAATTGTACTGAAGTGTAAGGGGCAACAATGGTTCTGCTTTGTCAACAAGCTGATTATGAAACCGTTGAGGGATTTGATTTTCTCTACTCCTTTTATTTAGAAAGTAACACTACCTGATGGGCGGAATCTTCCACGCCTACCAGCAGCGGGAAGCTTGCCGCACAGGGAGACGCGATTTGAGGTGAAGCCAAAGATCCATTTCCCAGTGGAATAAACTGGAGCTATTTTGTTCTGGGGACCTTATAAGCAATGCCAGGAAGCCCACTTGGGTGCATTAGCAAGTCATTAAACAGCCAGCTTGCCAGGACTAAGTTCTCTCTCCAAATTAGTTATCAGCAAAAAATTGGAAGGTTCACATTACCGACAGCGTTGAAGTGGTGTGTACCTGATGAGGTCGACGTCTTCCATGATTAGCAGCGTTACTGCGCTGTTCCCTTTGGGAGAATCTATAAATGCCAGCCCGTGCTTGAGCCCAGATGGTAGTGAAGAGCAAGTTGTGTGGGAAATAATGAGGGAGGGAAGTGAAACAGTGGCCAGGCAAAGGTGGTTGTCTGGGTGACCTTTAAATACAGCACCTGGACCTACAACCCCCGAGGTAACAGAAGGGAGTGTGACTTCTGCCCAACCTCGCCATGAAATTCGCCTTGCTCCTCACTGATGCATTGGTAATGAGCCAAACAATGCAGGATGGCATGTGATCAACTATGCAAGGGAAGAACAGAAAAGGGCAAACTGCAAGGAGGTGGATGAAGAAGATGAACAATGGAAAGCAGAGGGAAGACCGAAGGAAGGGAAGTTAGACCATGATAAGGCTCATGTTAGGGTGAAATCAAATGATGGGCACAAAATGGTTACCTGGTACACACAATGGACTTTGGGAAGGGACATTAAGAGGCACTGGTTTTGGACACAGATGTTTACACAAAGAGATAAAACCTGTAGTGTTTAAGTTGCTGCAGGAAACTGGTTAGATCTTGACGCATCTTAAACCTTAAGATAAGAGCAGACCCAGAACAATGAGTTTGATAACGAGATCAGCCACTAATGGGAGGATGTGAATGCATAAATGTACATAATAAAACCAGTCATTAATAGAGGACATGACTGCATCAATGTATCTACTCTATGTACAATGATGTGTTAACTATCAATGTCTGGATCTGTCTGTTTATAACGATGTGTTAACTGTCAATGTCCGTACTGTCTACTAAACTTGTAGTGATGTGCTACCAACTAATGTTCATACTGTCTATTATCTAAAAAGTATAAAAGATGCTCAACTGCCATTGTATAGTTGAGAAGGTAGCTGCCAGTATTGCAGAGTGCCAGCACTTCTCCCAAAGCTTTGTCCGAGTAAAACTGTTTTGTTAAACCTTTAAGATTGAATCCGAAGTCGTGAATTTCCCGCAACAAATTGGTGTAGTCAGCAGAGTCTCACTACTGGCAGTAAGTTTGATCGATTGGCCATGATCGGCAAACCAGGGTAGAGATCACTGAATCTGTGGGAGTCAGACAGGGTCACAATATAGTTTAAAAGGGGTAAAATTAAGAGGTATTATAGAGATAAGTGCTGATTATTAATGGTATAGTGATAAGTATTGATTGACTATTACATGTGCTGACTAACTAGAGGACAAGGAAGTGCCAGTCTCAAATGTGCAGCCTTAGACCGTTTGTTAAGAGGGGATATTCCCCGTGCGAAGGTCAGGTCCCTGAAGTGGGCATAGAGGCACCAAGGGCACTTAGGATCATGAAGCACAAGTGGCAAAGGTCAGTTAACATCAAACTCTGTAATGGCAAACAAAGTAAGAAGTCTCACAACAGGTTAAAGTCCAACAGGTTTATTTGGTAGCAAAAGCCACTAGTTTTCAGAGTGCTGGCTGCTCCCTCATCAGGTGAATTACCTGAAGAAGGGGGAGAGCCAGCGCTTCGAAAGCTAGTGGCTTTTGCTACCAATAAACCCATTGGACTTTAACCTGGAGTTATGAGACTTCTTACTGTGTTTACCCCAGTCCAACATTGGCATTTCCACATCGTAGCAAATAAATGCAGAGTTTGCCACTTGTTTGCATGCAAGTTTATATAGTTGGGTACTGGACTGTCAATGTTGAAAAGTGATGCGGAAAAGGAGCTGATCAACTCTGACCTAGAGCCAGATTCTGATGGAGAAACACATTATTGAGGCGATAATAGTGGTCGAGTGTAGTGAAGTCTCTACGGTAGAGAAACACACTAGAAAGTAATCGTGGCCATACATAAAACACAATGCCAAGGAGACAGTCGTGACTGGGGATAGTGAAGTCTGTGAGATGGCAGATAAAAAGTTAAGAGAGGATCTGCAGGATCTCTTATTGAAATGTACATGATGGACAGACGAGCATTAATAAAGAGGATGCAAAGAGATGGCTGGGATGCTTCTCAGACCTTAGAACAGTATAGAAAGTGGATCGATGGGAAAAGAGAGTCAAGACAAAGAAGGCAATGGGTATTATTAGTACATCAGTTAGCAGGATTAATTGAATAAGTAGTCGCTTCCACCAAAAGTGGAGTGAAGATAAAGAAAAGATTAGAGAGTTAGAATCCAGAGTGAGGGAACTAGAGAATGAAACCAAGTGGAGAATCAACGGGGAGGGGAAACTGTTCCTCTACTCACTTATGAGTCCACACAACAGGGACCAATCACCCCTCCAGAGAAATGGGAAACACTAGAATATAACTTACTGCCAGTAACCCCAAGGAGAACAGACACACAGCCAACAGCAAATTATAAACCATTCACCCCAATGAAAGACAGCAGATAATGGGATTCCTGGGTAATTTACAATCTAGAAGTGCAAACACTAAATTCTAGGAAGAATTAGATACAGTTTGGGTTGGAAACCAATTACACCTGAGAGACATACACCAACTGGTCAGGGCAGTCTGACCTGCCATTCCTCCAGCAGGATATTATAGTGGGGGATGTTGGACGCAAGTTGTCCCTAACAGCAGAAATAGATGCCCAACAAGCACCCTTCACCCAGTTTAAGACAGAAGTCCAGAGAGTTTTAGGAAATGCTTCTACTAACTGGAGCAGAATTACAACGACCAAGCGCTAAAGGGGGAAGGAGCTACTGAGTACGGGGAATGATTGTATACCAGGAATGCTCAGAGTAAGGAAACCCAGGATGTGGGGATCGACTGTTCATCCAGGCTTTCAAGGATGGGCTCCAGTGCTCACCGAACCATCCTGAAAATGGGAGTGATTATGTCCCAGGATTGTGATGAACTAGTGGAATGGGCTAGTGGCATACTGGGAGGAGAGGAGAAATCCCAGACAAGAGGAAGGCAAGAAAGAGTAGCCATTTATAGTAATGGGGACGGGATTAAATCCAAACAGACTTACCACAATTGTGGCTGACAAGGGCACTTTGCAGGGAATTGCAGGGTCCCAAGGAAAGGAAACAATTTTGAAAGCAGTGGGAGACATTGTAATTACTGTAATAAACATGGAAACACAGAAGCAGTGTGTTGGGACAAACATGGGAGACCCCCAATCCGATCCACGATCGCAGCAGAATCGCAGGAACCAAGGAATCGCCAAGGTCAGCAAGATTGATAGTCTGCAGCCCCCATTCATAAGGGGAAGAAGAAGGGAAGGATTTATGTGTCTGCACTGCTTGGTGGCAGGCAATGTGAGATGTTGGTAGACACGGGAGCATCCATATCAGTCACCGACTTCCCCTTACCCACTACAAGTAAAATGATTTACCTAACTGGGACAGGAAGGAACAAAACACTCGCCTACCTGAGCGAGATCATGTTAATAGAAATAATTAATTTGTATATACCAATGAGGTTCTATGTATGTAAAAATAGTGAGGATACAATAATGGGAAATGATTTAATGAAGAGTATGAGATCCTGATTGACTGTAGAAAGGGAGAATTAATCTGGCCAAAACAGGATGGTCAGAAAATTAGAATAGAGAAACTCACAAGTCACCTCAAAGCTATTAAGGTGGCCACAGCTGTCAGCGGAGATTAGGAATTAGAGACTGGAGGGCTCGGAGCATCTGTGCCTCTGTACTCAGAGATATGGGCTAAAACAAAGATACCGGCTTAACTAAAATGGACCCAATAAAGGTACCTGGATTGGAGCATAAGCCCCACTGACAATACCCAATAAAACCAGATGCAGAGAAAGCTGCAATGGAGATAGTTAAAGGGTTAGTGGAAAAAGGAATTCTGAGAGGAATTATCACTCACTCCCCAACCTGGCCAGTGAGCAAACCTGATGGAAGCTAGAGGCTCACGATAGATTACACAAGACTCAATAAAGCCACGTCCAAGTTGCACCCCATTGTAGCAAGCCCCTCGCCAATCCTGAATGGACTGTCACAGAAGCACAAAATATTTATAGTATTGGATACAGTCAACAGATTCTGGTTCCTCCCTTGGACCCCGAATCCAGGACAAATTCGCCTTTACAGTGGGAGACAAACAATACACTTGGATTTGCCCACTGCAGAAATTCCACAACAGCTCTGCTATTTTCCATCGGGTAATGAGTGACATCTTGAACAGGATAGAACTGCCAGAGGATAGCACAACCCTACAACATGTAGATGATATCTTAATAGCTTCAGAGTTCAATTAAGGAAGCACTATATCTAGTATTAAATGAATTAAAAACTGCAGGGTTAAAAGTGATCCCCAAAAAGACACAAATTGGGAAAGCACAAGTCCTGTACCTAGGACACTTAATATCCCAAGGGCTTAAAGAAATGCCAACAGACCGAAAGAAGGAGGTACAACAAATGCCATGACCCGTCACTGTAAGAGGGGTCAGGAAGGTGCTGGGACTGTTTAACTATAGCCAGAATTTTATCCCGGAATTCGCAAAATTGATAGAACCTATTGTAGCCAAACGGGCTATCTAAAATGGTGTTTTGTAAAGCACTCTGGGACAATTGGACAAGAAGTTAAACCAACAGGCTGCAGTTTAAAGAACTGAGACAAACAGGCTGCAACCCTGACGAATGAATACACAGGATATGGGTCATCTTCAGGATGAAAGAGACTTTCTGGTCACACTGGGTTGTGTACCAGACACCGGGAATCCTTATTTAGGAGGAAGGTATGTGACCTATGTGACTCCAATACCTACAGACATGGCCGCTGGGGACACACCCAGAGATTGGCGTGGAGCACCTGATTGGACTCTTATTGATTAGGGTGATCAAGTCTTGATCAATTGATTGGCAATGGCCAAAAAAGGGTGTGAAACCAAATAGGGTATAAAGGATGCTACACAACCAGGAATCGCGCTCTCTGACCTCACGAACAAGCTGCAAGAATAGTGAACGTTGCCAGCAAGAGAAGAGCCTCCACACCCGAGAAGAAAGAGAAGAGCCTCCACACCCGAGAAGAAAGAGAAGAGCCTCCACACCCGAGAAGAAAGAGAAGAGCCTCCACACCCGAGAAGAAAGAGAAGAGCCTCCACACCCGAGAAGAAAGAGAAGAGCCTCCACACCCGAGAAGAAAGAGCAGAGCAAGAATGCCAGACCAGACCAAAGGACCGGACTACGAAGATGACTAGCGAGACCAGTGTACAGATAAAGGCCAATATCTATTTGGGTACTAGCCAGTCACACAAAGTTGAGTCAAGATCTTGTATTGTACTTGATTCTAGTATTTTCTGTAAGATAATTTATTGCTGGTCAGGTGATTGTTGATTGTGTGAGTTTAAATAAATATTGGTTGTACTAACAAGACGTCTACTCAAGTTATTTGTCCACTGTGTAAGGGTTAAAATAGATTGATTTTACAACATTTTACAAAGACTAGGCAAAGGAGGAAACCCAGCTTTAAACCCCATAGAATGGGAACCCGAGCAGGAAGAGATTTATAACAAATTAAAAACAGAACTGATATCAGCCCCTTGACAAGAAATACCAGATTCCAATAAAGACTTCCACATACATTGTAGTAATGAGGGAGAGTTGTATTCCGCAGTGGTAACACAGGAGCATGGCAACAAAAAGATGTTATTGTTCATCTGCAGAAAGGCCGGTAGTCACCAGACTGCCAAAGTGCATAGCCGCCTTAGATTGCGCTTCCTGGGTCGGAAGAGTTAGCAAGCCAATAATAATGACAGGGAATATAATCCTCCACACCAAACACACCTTGGTGGAAATGCTGAACATGGGAAAGCTAAGGTCTGTCTCAATCATGAGAAGGGCTAAATGGGAAGCTGTCCTTCTACCTCCAAGCAAATCAGTGACAAAAGTAAAGAACACAGGAAATAATCCAGCAGAAAGAATTTTAGACACAGGACAGCCACACAATTATGGGGATGTAGATATGGATGTAGAAGGAGGTAGGATAAAGGATACACCCTTAACAACAGCTGAGGAGACCCTTTTTGTAGATGGCTCATGTAAATATGTGGAAGGATCACGTGGACAGGGTGGGCAGCAGTAAATGACAAACTAAAAACAATAAGTTCAGAAAAAATTGACAGAGGCCTATCCGTGCAAGTGGCACTCACTTGCACTAGAATTATCTGAAAACAAGACAGTAAACATATGTACAGATAGCCGGTACACATTTGGGGTAACACACGACTATATGACTGCATGGGGTAGAAGGGGATTCGTAACCACAGGGTGGAACTCCTGTTAACATCAACAACAAATTGAGACATTGCTAAAAGTTAGTGAGAACCCTCAAGAAGCTGCAGTAATAAAAATTAAAGCACATCAGAAAGAACCAGGAAGAGATAATCCAGTCTGGTTATATCTCAAAGGGAACTAAGCCACAGATACAGCGGCATAATTAGCAAGCTGCCAATAGCTGCAGCAGGACAGACAGGAGACAAAATAGATATTCGGGACTTACCCCTGAAAGAGGAAAAGGGAAAATGGGAAGCAGAGGGGGTGAACAAAAGGCCTGATAACGTTTGAAGATGAAATGATAAGATAATGGTATCAGAATGCATGCAAAACACCCTACTGGAACTACACCATGGACTCTCACATGTGGAAGAAAGGCTGTGATAACTAGTATAGGAAAGGAATGATGGTGGAAAGGAATGGGAAGAGACATAACCCAGCACTGTCACCAATGCGTGACGTGTGTGCAACACAACTCTGGTTGACCCATAAAAATTAAGATGGGACACACCCACGACCAAAGGGACCTTGGGAACATCTCCAAATGGATTTCACAGGGCCACTGCCACAAATTATTATAGACCAGTTCACCAAGTGGGTAGAAGCGTTCCCTACTAAAAATTATACTTCTACCATGGTGGTTAGAATATTGGCAGAGGAAGTAATCCCTAGATAGGGAATATCCCTACAAATCGATTTGGACCAAGGGACGCATTTCACTGGAAAGGTGATAAAAACAGTGTGCCAGCTAATGGGGATAAAACAGAAATTCCACATCCCTTACCACCCACAGAGTTCTGGAATGGTGGAATGTATGAACAGAACAGAACTGACATAGATAGGCTGGTAGCTTGGGCAGACAGATGGCAGATGGAATTCAATCCTGATAAATGTGAGGTGATGCATTTCGGGAGAAAGAATGTAGGGGGGAGGTATATGATAAAGGGTAGACCTATTAAGAGTATAGAAACGCAGAGGGACTTGGGGGTGCAGGTGAACAAGTCTCTGAAGGTGGCAGAGCAAGTGGAGAATGTTGTGAAGAAAGCATATAGTATGTTAGCCTTTATAGGAAGGGGTATAGAGTACAAGAGCTGGCCTTTAATGTTGCAGTTGTATAAAACGCTGGTTAGACCTCATTTGGAATACTCTGTCCAGTTCTGGTCGCCTTACTACCGGAAGGACGTGGAGATTCTGGAGAGAGTGCAGAGGAGGTTTACCAGGATGCTGCCTGGTATGGAAGGTCTGAGTTACGAGGAGAGATTAGGCAAATTGGGACTGTTTTTCCTTAGAAAGACGTAGACTTAGAGGAGATCTGATAGAGGTGTACAAGATTTTGAAGGGGATAGATAGAGTAGACAGGGCTAAGCTTTTTCCTAGGATGGACTCAAATAGCACAAGTGGTCACGGGCTTAGGGTGAAGGGGGTAAGGTATAATTTGGCTGCTAGAGGGAGTTTTTTCACACAGAGGGTGGTGGGGGTATGGAATGCGCTACGAAGTAAAGTGGTGGAGGCAGGTACTCTGGAGATATTTAAGAAATACTTAGATAGGCACATGAACAGAATGGGAATGGAGGGGTATAGAAAACTGATTTAAAATAGGCATCATGAGCCTTGGGAGTCCCTGAGAAGTGTGTAAATAGATGATGATATTGATGTACTTGTTTTTATCCTACAGGTGCTTTGGTCCACCTTGTTGTCTAACGAGGGGCATACACACGATGGGTCGTGAGAGGGCTGCTCTTGGACTTTTTTCGAGAGTATCCTAGTGCTTCACGTCGTTAGTGTACGCTTGACCTGGACCATCTGATAGGCAACACGACAGCTCAGTGACTATCGCTGTGCTGTGCAGATACATGGATTTGGGCCTGTGTCTGTGGGAGTTTGCGCATTCTCCTCGTGCTTGCGTGGGTTTTCTCCGGGAGCTCTGGTTTCCTCCCACATCCCAAAGATGTGCTCTTAGGCTAATTGGCAAAACAAATTCTCCCTAAATTGGCTCAAATTTGGTTTTTAATCCATAGATCTATAAACATGGACAGGGATCGCGTGTAGAAATGGGAACATCGAGGTGGCGGCACGGGCTCGTTCAGCCGAAGGGCCTGTTTCCCATGCTGTTTTGTTCTTTGAACTTGATCTTTGAGCCCTTAAGAATGCCCTGGCCAAGGCCATGCAAACATCAGGAAAAATGTGGACAGAAGTGTGAGGTAGTGCACTTTGGAAGGACAAACCAAAGTAGAACATACATGGTAAAAGGTAGGACACAGAAGAGGGTAGTAGAACAGAGGGATCTGAGAATACAGATGCATAATTCCCTAAAAGTGGTGATGGGGAGGGTACCTTCACACAGAGAATGGTGGGAGTGTGGAATGAGCTGTCAGATGAAGTGCAGATGCCAAATGAAATGTGGGCTCGCTTTTAAGATTTAAGAAAAGCTTGGACAGGTAATGGATGAGAGGGGTGTGGAGGGATATGGCCCAAGTGTAGGTCTGTGGGATTAGGCAGAAAAATGGTTTGGCACAGCCAAGAAGGGCCAAAAGGCCTGTTTCTGTGCTGGAATGTTCTTTGGTTCTAATGGTAAGTATTACCCACTATATTAATGAGGCTAAGAGCTACCACAAACTGAACAACTGGATTAACCGCTTATGAACTGATGACAGGAAAGGCAATGCAATTACCAGAAAGCATGATTACAGGTGGAGTCAATGTAGGTCCACTAAAAGACAAAATAAAACAATATGTTTTGGAACTAAGCGCACAACTGAAAGGGATGTGTAAATTAGTAAAAGATAATCAGGAAGAAAGAAACACACAGAGAGACGTCCCAACAGCAGGAAGTCGCGTTCTAGTAAAAACATTACCTGACAATCCAGGGTTTGCACCAAAATGGAATGGGCCAGATGAAGTTATAATTAGTAGAGATACCTGTGCCTGTCTGGATATAAGAGGGAAAGGTGTATGGAAACATTGGACCCAACTGAAACTACACAAAGAAATAAATGAATAAATTAAAGTGACCAGAGTGCTTTCCCCAAAACAGGTGATGACTGCAAGAAAGAGTAACTGACACGTTCCAATTAACAATATAACTTTTGGAAAATTGTATCATTTAAAGTAAAAAGATTGATACTTGCCTGTTGCGATCATGTAAAAGATCACAGATGTAACTATATTACTTTGTGTTGTCACAATTGTAAACTTGACTGGGCTTCAGGATAACCTATTTTACAAGGCTCATGTACATTTACATGGGAATAGAACTATACTTTACCCATTAGCTCAATCTGTAGAAGCCCTATTTATGGCCATCACTGGGTGGACCCCCCCCCCCATAATAATTTATATATAGTAGATACCTCAGACGCACCCTGTAAGAGACAAATTGGCAAATATAAAAGGGGTGTGTAGGGAAGATGTGTGGAACTTGTAAATCCCACAGATCATGTGTGCAGGAAGCTCCAGGAATGTGAGAAAGAATCATAGAAACCCTACAGTGCAGAAAGAGGCCTTTCGAGTCTGCACTGACCACAATCCCACCCAGGCCCTACCCCTATATCCCTACATATTTTACCCACTAATCCCTCTAACCTAAGCATCTTAGTACACTAAGGGGCAATTTTAGCATGGCCAATCAATCTAACCCACACAGCTTTGGACTGTGAGAGGAAACCAGAGCACTCAGAGGAAACCCGCGCAGAGAAGAAGAGAATGTGCAAACTCCACACAGACAGTGACCCAAGGCGGGAATCAAACCCAGATCCCTGGAGTTGTGAAGCAACAGTGCTAACCACTGTGCTACCACGCAAGCATGCTCAGACAATACAAATTATCTGCTTTGTTTTTTCAGGGCAGGGATGGGGATATGCATATGCCTTCGTCCTCAAGAATGTTTCCTGCATACAGATGCAGTGTTTCCGTCAGCACTGTCGGGTAAATAGGGATCAGTTTACTTGTACCAGTGAAGAGCAGAAATGCCTGAATGTAACCGCGGGGAGGCAACTCATTTATGAACAGAGTAATGAGACTCATATCAGCTCAGCTGAATGGACATACCCATTTGATATTTACCAGGTGCTGGAATCAAATAGGGAGTCAAGTAAATCAAGCAGTTGGCAATATACACAAACCAATAATCAGGGCACTAAATGCTACCGGGCTAAGAAGGGATTTGTGTTCCTCTTCAACAGCACCTACACAATAGTAATACCAATCCTTCTGATCCTTTTTGCAGTAGGAACAACAGGACCACTCACTGTTTCATGCCTTCAGAAGGGGCATATCTGGAGAAAGATAGTGAGCCAGGCCATCAGCAAGGAATTCTGTGCTGATTGGGAAAGCCCGGGCACGTTGGGATCATCATTGGGATACGGGTTTCTTGGAGCCCTATCTCTGAGGAGGGGCTGGGGATGAGACACAGCAGGAGTGCGTAAAATAGAAACCATATTATCTGTGGATTAACAGTCCTGGGAAACAGCACTTCAAAAACACTGAAGGCTGTCAACCAAGAAACAGCTGAATTGAGATTATATGTACAGCAGACCCGATATGCAGTAGATTACCAGTTAGTCCAACAGGGGAAAGTATGCACACTCATAGGAGACAAATGCATAACACATGTTACAGATGAATCCTATAACATCACCCAAGTCATTAATAACTTCAGACAAGGACCCAAGTAAGGGAGTAGCTGCCTGGAATGGCTGATGGGGAGATCCTGGGGATCCCAGTTAATGCATGAACTGATCATTCTCATTGCAATAGTAATTGCTTGTTGCCTAATTGTTGGGTGCCTTAATGTCTGTTGCAAAGTAATGGTGACGTGAATTGTGCCAGGAGCCAGTGTAACCATCGAGGAAGAATAAATGATGGAACCCCCAAAGATAGCAAGAGCTACGAGGAAGGAAAGGAAAAGATGGATATCTACCTATGAAGATGCTGCTGTTATTGATCTGTGGATTATTAAGTAATAATTCTGACCAAAAGGAGGAGTTGTTAGGGTGAAATCAAAGTGATGGCTACAAAATTGTTATCTGGTACATACAAAATGGATTCTGGGAAGGGACATTAAGAGGCACTGATTTCGGCACAGACATTTACACAAAGAGATAAAACTTGTAGTGTTTAAATTGCTGCAGGAAACTGGTCAGACCTTGAGGCACCTTAAACTGGAGATAAGAGCAGACCCAGAACAATGAGCCACTGATAGAGATGTAAATGCATAAATGTATACAACAAAACCAGTCATTGATAAAGGACGTAACTGCATAAATATCTATGTACAATGATGTACTAAAGATCAATGTCCATACCTGTCTATTTATAACGATGTGTTAACTGTTGATGTCCACGCTGTCTACTCAACTTGTAACAATGTGCTAATGGCTAATGTCCGTATTATATATTATCTGAAAAATATAAAAGATGCTCAACTGCCATTGTATAGTTGAGAAGGTGACTGCCAGTATTGCGGAGTGCCAGCACTTCTCCCAAAGCTTTGTCCGAATAAAACTGTTTTGTTAAACCTTTAAGTCTGACTCTGAAGTGGTGAATTTCCTACAAAACTCACAAACGATTGGGTCAAAGGAATACCGTATTATTTACCGGAAGGAGATGCATAAAGACTACAGAGGTAGTGGGTAGAAGTCCACATGGGCATGGATGCTTGCAGATGATGGACTCTAGGGAAGGGTGATTGAATCAAGGAACAGACTTTTTTCTGAGACAACTAGCCTTTTCCTCTGTACGGCCTTGTGAAGACAGATGGACTGGAGACTGTACCATAAGTATGCTGGAATGCAATTTAAATATGATGT
Organism: Sphyrna mokarran; assembly: GCA_024679065.1. NCBI lineage: Eukaryota > Metazoa > Chordata > Chondrichthyes > Carcharhiniformes > Carcharhinidae > Sphyrna > Sphyrna mokarran. The sequence goes on from JAGIQG010000003.1 coordinate 79,632,296, forward strand.
TGGGACCTTCAATCCTGCCAGCTGACAGTGGGCAAACACATCAGCTGAGGGAACTTGCTTGTGCATTATTAATGAGATTCTAAATGTAGAATCTGATGTGGGATCGTGTCATGCTCGTTAATAGGAAAGGTGCTACCAGAGCTGCCCGCTAGTGCACTTAGTCTCAAAAATGAAGAATTCCATCTGCCTCCCTTCTGTCTTCCTCTCTCCCTTTAACTTGCTTTTATTTCCAATTTTCAGCTCAATTCAGCAATGCCACCAAAGAGGAAATCAGCTGCCACCAAATCAGATGCCAACCAAAAGAAGGTCAAAGTTGAGCCAGAGGAGGACAATGTCAAGTCAACCATAGAAGCTTTAAAAGCTGCTCCGAAAGACCAGATCAGGGCCAAGATTGATGAGCATTGCCAGCTGAATAAGAATGCATTGGCAACGGTATGTGGCTCCAGTGTTAGTATTCCTGCATACTCTCATGCATCTATTATCTTGATTTGATTTGATCCGATCTATTATTGTCACATGTATTAGTATACAGTGAAAAGTATTGTTTCTTGCATGCTACTGTTCATAAAGAAGGAAAGGAAAGAGGGCAGAATGTAGTGTCAGGGATAACGATTAACTTAGTGTGAAATAGGTCCATTCAAAAGTCTGATGGTAGCAGGGCAGAAGCTGTTCTTGAGTCGTTTGCTACATGTCCTCAGAAGAAGACTGTCTATGTCAAACTGCCAATATCACCCACTGTGGCAGAGTTACAAAAATCAGAATATTTCTCCAGAGTTCTGAATTTTCTGTTGCAAATAAAAGATTTTTTAAAACATCAACTTTTTTAGAAGTACAGCTCCGCAACAGCAGCTGCCTACTTGTATATAAGAGACTGACCTGCAAACCCTAACAGCGAGTACCAGTGAGGGTATCATGGCCAAACCCAATCCTATATCTACACTCACACAGCAGTCTCAGTTGAAACTTTCATGCTGTGATGTGGAAGGCAATGATCGGTGTTGCAGCCAGACTACACCAGAGATCAGGCAGTAAGGTCAATGGTGAACATATCTACCAGCAACCTCCTTGTTAATAGAAAATAGGAGCAGGTGTAGGACATTTGGTTTTTTGAGCCTGCTCCACATTGCTGATCCTCTCTTAATATCATATTCCAGTACTCTCCTTATATCCCTGGGCAAGCTTTAGAGTCTGGAAATCTATCTCCTTCTTAAATATATTCAGTGATTTGACCTCCATAGTCTTCAGTGACAGAGAAGTTCGCAGGTTCATCACCCTCTTAGTGAAGAGCAATTGCCTTAACTCATTTCTAAGTGACCTACCAAGTATCCTGAGACTGTGATATCTTGTTCTCAACCCTTCAATCGGGGAAACAACATTCCTGTATCTAGTCTGTTCAGCACTGTCGGAATTTTATATCCTTCAATTAAATCCCCTATTAAATTTCAGTGAATTTAGACTCAGTCAACGCAATTTCTTCTCATACGACAGTGCTGCCATCTCAGGAATCAGTGTGGTGAATTTTCACTGCAGTCCCTCCATAGCAGCTATATCCTTTCTTAGATAAGGAGACCAAAACTGCAGACAACACTCAAGGCCCTGTTGAGACAGCCTAACTCACCACAGATCAATGATTGAAATATTAGCTGTTAGGTTCACATTTTAGAAATTTCCAAATATTGGCCTCGTCAAGGAAACAGAAATAAAAGCATAAAATGTCAGAAACACACGAGTCAACATTAGTGAAGAGGAAAGATGGGCCTAGACATTCAGGATACATATATTGCCTCAAAACTGAATTGACAGCATTTCAGGGAATTGTACAACACAGGGAAAGACCATTTTCCCAGTGTGGATCTATTGGCTTTGTGAAAGGCCAATTAGTTGGCAGCATGTTTGTCTTTAAGGCAGAGGTTGTGGGTTCAATTCCCACTCAGAGACTTGACCAGAAAACCTGGGCTGGGCTGACATTCCAGTGCGGTATTGGGAGAATGCTGCACTGTCTGAGGTACAGCCCTTATTATGAAACATTAAAATAAGGCTGCATCTGCTCTGTTTGAAGATAAGCAGGGGCATTATTCCTAATGCCCTGGCCATTACTTTTCCCTCAGTCAGCATGACATTGCTGTTGTGGGAGCATTACAACAGTGACTACACTTCAAAAAAAGAGGTATTTATCCAATTACCCTACTCTGTAGCACTTCAATTTTTTTTCCTATCAAGTATTTTCCTTTTATCTACCTATGAAATAGTTTCTCCCTATATCAGTGCATAGCACTTCTACCTCACAGCACCAGGGACCCCGGTTCAACTTTAGCCTCGGGTCACTGATTGTGTGGAGTTTTAACATTTACCCTGTGTCTGCGTGGGTTTCCTCCCACCATCCAAATACATACAGGTCAAAAAACAAAGAACAAAACAGCACGGGAAACAGGCCCTTCGGCCCAACGAAGTGGACTGGCCACGGTAAATTGTCCCTTTGTGTCCCAAGATTAGGGAGATTAGCAGAGCAAGTGCCTGGAGTTTCAGAAATAGGTTCTGATTGGGATGCTCTGAGAGAGAGTCAGTACAGACTTGATGGGCCAAATGGCCTCCATCTGCACTGTAGAAATTCTGTGATTCTGTCCATTTTATCAAATTCTCTCCTAATTTTGTAAAGTACCATTAGAACCTTGATTAGGCTGCACTTGGAATATAGTGTTCAGTTCTGATCACCACACTACCAAAGGATGTGGAGGCTTTGGAGAGGGTACAGAAAAGATTTACCAGAATGTTGCCTGGTATGGTGGACATTAACTATGAGGAAAAGTTGAAGGAATCTGATTTGTTCTCACTGGAAAGATGAAGGTTAAGCAGCAAACTGATAGAAATCTACACAATTAAGAGGGACATGGATGGAATGGATAGTCAGAAACTTTTTCCCAGATGGAAGAGTCAATTACCAGAAGGCATAGGTTTAAGGTGCAAGAGGTAAGGTTAAAAGGAAATGTACAAGACAAGTTTTGGTGGGTGCCTCGCTGCAGGGGGATGTTTGGAAGCAGATAGTTTAAAGGAGCTTCTTGACACATACATAAATAGGATGGGAATAAGGGATATTCCAGAAGTGTAGGAAGTCTTTGTTCAGGCTGTAAAAACCAACCTGATTCACTAATGTCCTTTAGGAAAGGAAATCTGTCATCCTTCCAAGTCTGGCCTACATTCTTCCTAGTCCAGACCCACAACAATGTTGTTTTCAGGGGCTTTTTAACTGCCCCTCTGAAATGGCCTAGCAAGCCACTCAATTTTAGGGCAATTAAGGATGAGTAATAAATGCTTGCCAGCAACACTCACTTCCATGAAAGAATAGATAAAGAACTTAGTGGTAAAGCTCCCCTGAGCCATCCCCATGGTTGGAAAAAATCTAAGAATATCAGCCATTCAGCTGAATGTTTCCAAACTTTTTAATTGAGAGGTAATCTGATCAAGATGTTTAAAATGATGAGGGGATTTGTTAGTGTAGATAGACAGGATAGGGGTAAGGAGGAAAACAGCCTGTGCAAAAAACCTATTTGACCTCATCTTTGCTAGTTTACCTCTTGCAGTTCTCTTTGACCATAACAATATCTATAGGAGCAGTCCTCGTGGATACAAAGTCCCATCTTCACATTGAGGATACACTCCATCATATTTAGTGGTACTATCAATGTGTGAACAGGTCTAGCAACTCAAGACTGGGTGTTCATGAGGTGTTGTGGGCCATCAGCAGCAGCAGAACTGTACTCAATCACAATCTGTAACCTCCACTCTACCATTACCACCATACCAGGGGATCAACCATGCCTTCCATACCCATGATGTCTAAGACCTAGAAGGACAAGGGCAGCAGATACCTGGGAACACCACCACCTGCAACTTCCCCTCCAAGCTACTCCTGACTTGGAAATATATCACTGTTCCTTCTCTGTTACTATGTCAAAATCCTGGAATTCCCTTCCTAACAGCACTGTAAGTGTACATATGGCAGTTCAAGAAGGTGGCTCATCACTGTCTTTTCTTAAAGGCAATTAGGGATGGGCAATAAATGCTGACCCTATCCAGCAATGTCTACATCCTATGAAAAAATAAAAAGGAGTGGGTTAAGGAGACAATGAGAAGATAGGCTGCAACAGCAGCAAATCTGAAATGGACAAAGCCCTACTTCACACAGACAGGCTTCTCTCATATATATCCATAGGAACGTGGTGTTTCACATTGCATAGACCATGACACATTGCTTTTGTTACAGGTTCACGAGGACTATGATTGCATGTTGAACCAAACCAACATTGGAAACAACAACAATAAATTCTACATCATCCAGCTGATCAAACTGAATGACTCATATTACTGCTGGAATCGGTGGGGCCGGGTGGTAAGTAGCAGAGGCAGCAAAATCTTTCTTTCAACTTCAACTTTTCCCACCTCCTTAACCAGTAGATTGAGAGGGTTAATGTTCCTACTAACAGAATGTGATAATCACTAGGGTTAATGTCATTCTGTTTACCCCAGGGTGGGGTATGGGAGAACGAGGCTGGATGTGGGGGAGAAGATTCTGGTTCATTATTGGATCTCAGGGTAAGTTTAGGTGCTCAGTTCTGTTATCAGGGATAATGGCGAGGAGACACTCTGGGTTGAGATTGGGACCAGGGGGTAAGAATCTAGGTAGTCATTTGTCTTGGCAAGGTGGCCGAAGGTTTCTACGTGAGGCCTGTGGCTGTACGAGAGAAGCTCAGGCCTCAAGTTAACTCCAGGCAGTTTGCCTCTCCCACTGTTAGATTTCCAGCCAAATTTTAGTCATGGAACTGATGATGTCATCAAGCAGTGATTTTAGACTAAAAATAAGCCTCTGCAATTGATGGAAGCCTTGTCATTGGCCTAATTTCTGGGGAGGGAATAGGATCAGAATACTTAGCCCTGAAATTTTAATCCTAATCTGACCCTTTTGAATCTATCAATTTCAGGAAATAACCATTTTATAGATTGATATATGGGCTAATAGAGTGGTTAGTGCTATGCCATAGTGGGTTTCATGGAGTCAGACACCCACTGCAATGAATATCCCAATTAATGCAGAACTCAGAGCTGAAACTGTGGTCTCTGTTCACTGGAACTGTCTGGAGTGGGATTCAAACCTTCCACCTTCTGACTTGGCAGGAATGATTAGCCATTTTGGGAATTTAAGAAATCCAGAGAAATGTTGAAATGTGATGACTCGAAGGCCTCTAGGAACCTCTGGTGGATCAATAAGGTCCAGGGGGCTGAGATTAAAAACCACTGGTTTGGGAAAGCAGTGGTCTTGATTAGCTTGAATGCTCCAATCCTGCAGACCTCTGAGAGCACTCTGCTGACTCCTGGGAAAAAAACTGCAAATGTGTTCCATCCCAGAACCTTCAACATTTATCATCACAAACATCAAAATATAACCACAAATATTTTTTAGCAGTATTTTTTATGGACTAGAGATCTTAATGAAATTTGATAATTTGGCATTATTCCTTCCCCTGTTGGTCTCTTATGTTCTCTATATTCTGGTTCACAGTGGGCAACAATTTTTTTCACATCCATCTCAGTTTCCTGGAAAATTTCCCAAGCTAGACCTCTGCTCCTTCTCCTGATTCCCATCGGGTATGCAAAAGAGAAATAACTGAATATGCTGGAATTGTATAATAAAAATAGAAATGACTGGAAACTCAGCAGATGAAGATTGTCCTGAAAGTTTTTAAGGCAGATTTTTCCAGTTTCCAGTTACCAGGTGAACATTTGACATTCTTTGTTTTTTTTCGATCTCCTCCCACTTCTCTCTCTCTCTCTCCCTTCTGGTTAGGGGGAACCTGGCCAAAGTAAACTGGGTCCTGCAGTTTCCCTGAATGTTGCTGTGAAGGATTTTGAAAAAAAATTCAAAGACAAGACGAAGAATGACTGGGCGAACAGGGATTCCTTTGTAGCACATCCTGGAAAATACACAATGATTGAGGTTCAGCAAGGCTATGAGGAAGCAACGGTTATTAAGGTTAGTCAAACTTGGATTTGTGTCCAATTTTAACTTGCTTTTATGTGGTGTGTGGAAATGAAGGGGGCATGGGAGAAGAATGTGGTGGAGGTATTTTGGACAGTGAGTGAGAATGACCCAGAACACATTGCAACATTATGGTGATTTTACAAGGAAACTGGATGAGCACTTGAAGGAAATAAACTCACAAAGCTACAGGGTAGAGCAGGGGAGTGGGACCAACTTCTTCAGAGAGCTGACGTGGACTCCTTCTGTGCCATACTGACACTATGGCAACTTTGCCAGGGGAGGGAATAAATGGAGGACGTGGGGTAGATTTTTGTGTTAACCACTGGACAGTAATCTGACTAAGCCGATAGTCCACCAATGACAGACTCCCAAACTGGGAAGACAAAAAGCTGTTTATTTTTCATTGGAGATGTTTGGATGAAAGTTTGAAGGCCCCTAGTGGTGATAGAGAACATGGCTTAAAAGAGATGAAGTAATTCAAGAGGTTCTAGCTTTAAAAAAAACTGTCAGATTGTGTGAGGGTTGGGGGAATGTTTGATGTCCATGAAAGAATGTGTCGATGTCATGAAGAATCTCAGTTTCAACATGGTGAGGATGCTGGCAAGCAGTAACATTTGGGAGTTTAAGAAGGGAAGGACATTTAGAGGAGAAAGAGGATATAATAAAAAATACAGAGATATGTACATGTTGTGGTAGTGAGTTTAAAGATTAGAGATGAGGGAGAAATGGCTTACATTCCACAAGATGGAGTTACAGGGTGAAAATGTTCCAGAAGCAGGACTGACCATGGAGAGCGATGATTGTATGGGAGAATTCTCATGCCATGTATTGTTTGTAGACTGACGCAGTGGACGGAGGCTTTGTGGTGAACAAGAAAGTCCAACCTTGCACTTTAGACAAACCAACCCAAGAGCTAATCACTCTCCTCTTCAGCCACGATATGTTCAACGAACAGATGCAAACCATGAACCTTGGTAAGTTGTTCAGCCGGTTTCACTGAATTGTTCCACCAGTGAAGGAGACAACTTGCCCGTTGTGTTGGCACCAGCTCTCCGAATGAGCAGAATGCCTTATCCCTGCCTTTCCCATAAGCCTGCACATTCTGCCTTTTGAATCGTAATCCTCGTAGAAGCTCAGACAGTAACTTGCTTTGCAAACTTTGTGGAAAGCACTTAAAATGAATCAGCCTGCATGTCTTGACATGGGCTGAAGTATTCTGGGTCAATTAGTGCATGAGTCAGATTTTGTTTAAATGTCAGGTGTGGCTTAATAGAAAAGGGAGGAATGACAACACTGCTACAAGGAAATGATCTGGACATTATCCCCATTGTTACAGTGCCTTGCCCTGATGACTAAGAATCCCATCTACAAAATCATAGAATCTTACAGTGCAGAAAGGGGCCATTCAGCCCATCGAGTCTGTACCAACTCACTGACACATTACCCAGGCCCTCTCCCCCTCCTTATCCCCATAACTCCACTCATTTACCATGGCTAATCCACCTAACCTACCCATCTTGGGACACTAAAGAGCATCTTTACTCTGGCCAATTCATCTAACTTTGGAATCACTGGCAATAATATCTGTTTATTAGGACTTTACAAATGTAAGGATCAAATGTAGCAATTCTACAATGCTGCAGTCCTATTGCTGGCAAGTTGCAGAGCTGGGCCGAGAGGTGGCAAATGGAGTTTAATGTGGAAAAGTGTGAGGTAATGCACTTTGGCAGGAACAATAAATGTGTAGAGTATAGGGCTAATGGTAGGGCTCTTAATAGTGTTGAGGAACAGAAGGATCTTGGTGTATGTGTCAATAGATCCCTGAAAGTAGGCAGTCAAGTGGATAAAGTTGTTAAGAAGGCATATGGAGTCTTAGCTTTTATTGGTAGGGGGATTGAATTTAGGAGCCGCAGCATCATGTTGCAGCTGTACAAAACTCTAGTGCGGCCGCACTTGGAGTATTGTGTGCAGTTCTGGTCGCCACATTATAAGAAAGATGTGGAGGCATTGGAGAGGGTACAGAGGAGGTTTACTAGGATGTTGCCTGGTATGGAGGGCAGGTCCTATGAAGAGAGGTTGAAGGATTTGAGGTTGTTTTCGTTAGAAAGGAGGCGGCTAAGGGGGGATCTTATTGAAGCATATAAGATGATTAGAGGTTTGGATAGGGTGGACAGTGATAGCCTTTTTCCTAGGATGGAGAAAGCTAGCACGAGGGGACACAACTTTAAATTAAGGGGTATGAGTTATAGGACGGATATCAGAGGTAGGTTCTTTACTCAAAGAGTGATTAGGGAGTGGAATGCCCTGCCTGCAGCTGTTGTAGATGCGCCAAGTTTGGTGGCGTTTAAGAGGTTAGTTGATAAGTATATGGATGAGAAGGGAATGGTTTAGTTAGGAGGGGCATTGCTTTTTATTTTGGTCGGCACAACATCGAAGGCCGAAGGGCCTGTTCTGTGCTGTATTGTTCTATGTTCTATGTTCTATGTTCTATGGATCTATTCTACAGTTATTTTGAGCATGAGGAAGCTTCTCATTTACAGCAACGAGAGGTTGGGTCACAGTATTGTGGCTCAGTCACCTCTGACTCAGAGGTTGTGAGTTCTTAACATACCCAAAGACTTGAACACAAAATATTGGCTAAAACCCCAGTGAGTGCTGAGGGAATGCTGCACTGTTGGAGGTGCTGCCTTTTGGATGAGAGGTTCAACTGAGGCCCATCTGCCTTTTCAGGTTAATGTGAAAGATCCCACTATTTCAGTGGGGAAGTTCTCTCCTACATAAGAACATAATAACAACATAAGAACATAAGAAGTAGAAGCAGGAGTAGGCCATCTAGCCCTTCAAGCCTGCCCCGCCATTCAATAAGATTATGGCTGATCTGAAGTGGATCAGTTCCACTTTCCCGCTTTCTCCCCATAACCCTTAATTCCCTCATCTATCGGTGACTTAAATATATTCAGCGAGGTGGCCTCCATCACTTCAATGGGCAGAGAATTCCAGAGACTCAGAGATCAGTAAATTTGCAGATGATACTAAAGTTGGTGGAGTGGTAGATAGTGAAGAGGGGTGTTTTAGTTTACAGAGTGACTTGGACAAGTTGCAGAGCTGGGCCGAGAGGTGGCAAATGGAGTTTAATGTGGAAAAGTGTGAGGTAATGCACTTTGGCAGGAACAATAAATGTGTAGAGTATAGGGCTAATGGTAGGGCTCTTAATAGTGTTGAGGAACAGAAGGATCTTGGTGTATGTGTCAATAGATCCCTGAAAGTAGGCAGTCAAGTGGATAAAGTTGTTAAGAAGGCATATGGAGTCTTAGCTTTTATTGGTAGGGGATTGAATTTAGGAGCCGCAGCATCATGTTGCAACTGTACAAAACTCTAGTGCGGCCGCACTTGGAGTATTGTGTGCAGTTCTGGTCCCCACATTATAAGAAAGATGTGGAGGCATTGGAGAGGGTACAGAGGAGGTTTACCAGGATGTTGCCTGGTATGGAGGGCAGGTCCTATGAAGAGAGGTTGAAGGATTTGAGGTTGTTTTCGTTAGAAAGGAGGCGGCTAAGAGGGGATCTTATTGAAGCATATAAGATGATTAGAGGTTTAGATAGGGTGGACAGTGATAGCCTTTTTCCTAGGATGGAGAAAGCTAGCACGAGGGGACACAGCTTTAAATTAAGGGGTATGAGTTATAGGACGGATATCAGAGGTAGGTTCTTTACTCAAAGAGTGATTAGGGAGTGGAATGCCCTGCCTGCAGCTGTTGTAGATGCGCCAAGTTTGGTGGCGTTTAAGAGGTTAGTTGATAAGTATATGGAAGAGAAGGGAATGGTTTAGTTTGGAGGGGCATTGCTTTTTATTTCGGTCGGCACAACATCGAAGGCCGAAGGGCCTGTTCTGTGCTGTATTGTTCTATGTTCTATGTTCTATGACTCACCACCCTTTGAGTGGAGAGGTTCCTCCTCAACTCTGATCTAAACTGCCTCTCTCCTTTATTTTGAGGCTGTACCCTCTGGTTCTACTATCCCTTCTAAATGGGAAGAATCCCTCTACCTCTACCCTATCTAATCCCTTCATTATCTTATATATCTCTATAAGATTCCTCCCTCAGCCTTCTCCAATGAGTACAAACCCAGTCTATTCAATCTCTCCTCACAGGCTAACCCTCTCATCTCTGGTATCAGCCTAGTGAACCTTCTCTGCACTCCATCCAAGGCCAATATATCCTTCCACAAATGCGGCGACCAAAACTGCACTCAGTACTCCAATTGTGGCCTCACCAGTGCCTTGTACAGTTGCAGCAAGATCTCCCTGCTTTTATATTCTATCCTCCTCGCTATAAACGTCAACATTGCATTCGCCTTCTTGATCACTTACTGCACCTGCAACTGGGTTTTTGCAATTCGTGCACAAAGACCCCTTTTAACCTTTTACTTTTCACCTTTTCACCTTTTAAATAATAATCCCTCCTATTATTATTTCTATCAAAGTGGATAATCTCACATTATACTCCATCTGCCAGGTCCTCGCCCACTCACTGAGCCTATCCAGATCTCTCTGCAGACTTTCCACATCTTCCACGCAATTTGCTTTTCCACTCATCTTCGTGTCATCAGCAAATTTTGTTACCCTACACTCAGCCCCCTCCTCCACATCGTCTATGTAAATGGTAAACAGTTGAGGCCCCAGCACTGATCCCTGCATCACTCCACTGGTCACCAACTGCCAACCAGAATAGCACCCATTGATTCTATTCTCTGCTTCCTATTAGACAACCAATCCTCTATCCACACTAACACCTTACCCCCAACTCTGTGCACCCTAACCTTTTGCAGCAACCTTTTGTGAGGCACCTTATCGAACGCCTTTTGGAAATCCTTTGAGCTGAGCTAACATTTATCCCTAACCAATGGCACTAAATGAGATGATCTAGTGATTATCATATTCTGTTAGTAGGAACATGTGGACAAACTGGCCACTCTATTTCTTGCATTATAACAGGGATTAATTTCATTGGCTGTGGTTTGGGCACCTTGTGATAGACACCATATGAATGCAAATTCTTCCTATTCCTGGTTTAAAATTGCAAGTTAGTAAGGGAATGGCTGATGTATTAGTTTGGACGTTGCCCTCCATCCCTTTGACCTAAGTTGACAAATGGACTCTTTGTGTTCAAGCTGAAGGGTATTAACTCCCACATTAAATAAGTTTGGGCAGCTTCTTGTGACCAAATGCCTGCAATACATAATTGTCCTAACTCAACACCATTTGATTTTTGGACAAGATATTACGCTGAAAGTTTGCTTGTCCTCTTGGTTGTGTATGAAAGATCCTGTGGCATTATTCTGAAAAAGACAAGGAAGTTAGTTCTCCCTCATGCTACTGCCAATTTTTATTCTTCAATATCACAAAAACAGTTGATTTGTTTATCACCTTTTGACATTAAATGCTGGAAATTTGAAATAAAAAACAGAAAATGATGGACACACTCAGTCAGTCAAGCAGTATCTGGAGAGAGAGAAAGAGAAAAACGATCTCTCAATGACCATTTACCAGAAACTTTTTTTTTGTGAATACTGTAACTTCATGCCCTCCAGTTACTGTCTGGCCAGTAGAATAGCTTATCCTGCTTAACTTTATCACAAGTCCTCATATCTTGGAACCCATAAACCAAATCTCCTCTTAACCTTTGATAAGAAGAAACATTTATCCTGCCTTGATTTTATCCAAATGCTTGGAACTGGTAAAGTTTGTCATAGTTCCAGGTGACCATAGGCTGCACTCCACTTTGAGAGGGAGAGCTGGCTGGTGGTGACTTAATCTGACGATTGGGTGAGGGGCAAGATTGAGTAGGCAGGGCCTTGATGAATAGCATCTTTGCTGATTGGCAAAGCTGGCTAAAGGATTGAGCTTTAAGACCTCAGGTTTGTTTCCTATTCAAAGCTAAACTTAGCTGAGAGCATTTGGTCTCAGTGCTCCAGATTAGAGAAAGAACATTTCAGTTAGAGTTCCTGTCCCCTCACCCCAGTTTTGTTATTGGGCAAGAGTGAAATTGCTGTGCAAGCATTTCTGTGTTCATGTACAGAGAGGCCAATTGGAAAGTTACTGTGAAGCCTAGTGATTCCTGGTGAACCAGTCAGGAGGGGAACAGGGAGATAACTACTGCTCTGCATTAATGATCATTCTCTTTGCTATTGGCCTGATTAGATGTGAAGAAGATGCCTCTCGGAAAGTTGAGTAAGCAGCAAATTGCCAAGGGTTTTGATGCATTGGATGAGATTGAGGGAGCCTTGAATCAACGTCAGAACAAAAAGAAGCTGGAAGAACTGTCCTCAAAGTTCTACACTATCATTCCTCACTACTTTGGGCGCAATAGACCGCCTGTGATCGATACAGCTGAAGTGATCCAGACCAAAAGAGACATGCTGCTGGTATTTGTCATTGAAAGAAGGCCAAAGATTTTTTGTAGGACCATAATTAGTGATAATATCATTGTGGACTCTAAGCAGGCATCAGACAGAGATAGGGTATTCCATATAAGAGGCACCTGTTGATTCAGTAGGTTTTTTTAAGCCAGTATTACTTGGCATTCATCTTTCTCTTGTGCCTGTGTTGTCCTCCAGTAACCTACAAAAATACAAATCCAGCAAATCTAAATTGACTAATCTTAACCTTGCCTCATCTTTCCATCAGGAATGTCCTTTAGGGAAGGAAATCTGTTGTCCTTACCTGTCTGGCCGACATGAACCACAGCAATGTGGTTGACTCTCAACTGTCCTCTGAAATGACCTAGCAAGTTACTATTCAAGGGCAATGAGGGATGGGTAACAAATGCTGGTCAGCCAATAATGTACATGTCCCATAATTGAATAGAAGAAATGCATTCTTCAGTCAGTATGCCATCATAACCTGAAACTTTACCCAGAAACTGTTCAAACTGCTAATTTAGCTGCACGTCATAGGGAAACTGTTCACCTTTCCAGTGAGATTGTGATGACAATTCTAAGAATGGCTGGATCAGATAAGGGCAAAACCAACAGGTAAGGTTCATACCTTATAGCCATGACACCAAGTCAATCCTGATCATCTCATGTTCTCTGTAATATTTTATTTGTTGCTTGCTTTTTATTGTCAATAGGATGTGTGTGGAGAGATAGAATCATAGAAACACTACAGTGCAGAAAGAGGCCATTTGGCCAATTGAGTCTGCACTGACCACAACCCCTTCCAGGCCCTATCCCCATATCCCTACATATTTACCCACTAATCCCTCTAACCTACACATCTCAGAACACTAAGGGGCAATTTTAGCATGCCAATTAACCTAACCTGCACATCTTTGGACTGTGGGAGAAAACCGGAGCACCCAGAGGAAACCTGTGCAAACACGGAGAGAATGTGCAAGCTCCACACAGACAGTGACCCAAACTGGAAATCGAACCTAGGTCCCTGGAGTTGTGAAGCAGTAGTGCTAATCACTGTGCTGCCGTGCTGCCCTGGTACACGGTTGTCTCTGATCCAAAGGGTCATCATTGCCAGACACCACACCAGATATTTAGAATCATAGAATCTCTACAGTGCAGAAGAAGGCCATTCAGCCCATCAAGGCTGCACCAACCACAATCCCATCCAGGCTCTATTCCCAAGGCCCCACATGCTTATCCTGCTAATCTCAACAGTAGGGTCAATTTAGTATGGCCAGTCAACCTAACTTGCACATCTTTGGACTGTGGGAAGAAATCAGAGCATCTGAGGGAAACCCACGCAGACATAGGAGAACGTGCAAACTCCACACAAATAGTAATCCAAAGCCGAAATTGAACCGGGTCCCTGGTGCTGTGAGGCAATAGTGCTAACCATTGTGCCAGCGTGCCATCCCTGTTGGTGTGAGAGTCTTGGACATGCAGCCTACTGTCAGTCTGGAAATCACAAGATAAAATTAAGCTGTCTCTCGCTGGTTTGATTAGTCAGTGTCAGGACTCACTCTTCAGACTCACACATAGTATTGCCACTCAATGCCAGTTCACTGGAACCAAAAGTCATCAGGAGTTGGTTTCTGAAGGGTAGGGGTGTGGGGTGTGCCAAGGGTGATGGGGAAGGTGAACAGAACTAATGGAGATTTGAGTGTAATTATAAACTTCCGTCTGATTGGCCAGGTGCTTGCTGATATTGAACTAGCTCAGAGCCTTCAAGCTGAGAAGGAGCAGAAAACCAAGACTGAAGTTATTGAGGAGGTACCACATCCTCTGGATGAAGATTATAACCTGCTGAAGTGTGAGCTCTCACTCCTTGCGACCAATTCCGAAGAATTCAAGGTAAAACTAGGACTACATCTCACCTGTAGTAAATCTCCCCCAGTATCCCAACTCCCTTCGAATAAATCCTCCAAACCAAACCAAATCTCTAATCAGTTCCTTTGAAATGGCCCACTTCATCTCCAGTCAAAATCCTCCCTCTCCCACCCCGAACCAAACCTCTTCTCTAGTAAGTACCCCTGAAATCCTAGCTCCTCCCACCTCCAGTGTGAACCTCTAGATCCCACTCTCACCTCAGTAAATACTCCCAAAGTCTCTTTAAACTTAAAACATGATATCAACAGAAGAGGAACCAGAGCAGCCAATCAAATTCATCAGGTAATTGGGTAGCAATCTAAAATACAGTAGTGTTGGATCAGTGATTGATTATTTGAGTTCTCTGACCATGAATTAAAATGATCCTGGTTTCCTAGTTTGAAATTAAGTCCTCAGAACTAGTGTGGAACTAACATATGCTCAGTGCTAACAGAATGCTGATTGTGATCCTGTTTGGTAGAAAGTTTAACATGAGACCAGTAAGTAACTTGCTCACAGGACTCTTTAGCTTGAAGTCCTTTCTGGCCTCAATGACAATTAGCTAATCTAATGAGACTACTTTTAACCACTCAATTTCTTTGAATAAGGGATACAAAATTTGAAAAGAGGTATAGGTGCCATCTGACCTCCTCTCTGCCATAATAATTCTACACGCAAGATTTTTATGCAATCTGGCCAACTCCGTAAACCTTCAATGATTGTGTGCAGGACTTGGACATGGAAGTCCTGCTTTCATTTCTGACTGGTCCAATTTTTGATAATGGGGAAGGGACACAGGAGAGAAACTGAAACTCAGCAGTGCCGTTTGAACCTAGTGCTCACTTCAAACAGAGCCCATTTTGACTATTTCAAAATCCTTAACCCATGTTGTGCGGGTCTCAAATTGATGGAGATATGTAAATGATTTTGAAGGATGGATAAGATCTGCTTAATTGTCATAATATGAACTTTTAAAAATCTTACACTTTTTAAACATGGAAAAAAAAGTTTAAGCTGTTTGTAAGGGTTTAAAATAACCCTCTGCTGACTGATTTGACTGGCAGGCCATTTGATGTGGCTTAGAAAACATTACCATCTGTTCAGGTAGTTTCAATAGAGGTTTTTGTAATATGCAATTATGAATACTTGACTGTGTTTCAAAAGCTACAGTGATCTTAATGTAGTGTTCTAAGTTCACAGTTTGATTGAGAGCTTATGTTCTGTTACCTAAAGAAATGTGTATTTGCCACAGAGAGAGTACAATAAATGTTCACTAAATTAATTCCTGGGATGGAGGGATTGTCCTATGAGAAATAATTAAACTGGATCTTTATTCTTTGAAGTTTAGAAGACAATGCAGTGATCTCATTCAGACATACAAAATTCTGATAAATACAGGAACAATGCTTCCCCTAACTGAGGTATCTAGAATCAGTATCAGAATAAGGGGATAGGCATTGAGACTGCAGTGGGGAAGAATTTCTTCATTCGATGATGGTGAATCTTTGGAACTTCCTGTGCCAGGACAGTAGAGGCTCAGTTGAGCGTGTTCAATACAAGATTAGTAGTTTTTGACGTAAAGAATTTGCTTTATTTGATTTGAGGCCTGGATAGAATTTGTTTAAAGTATTAACTACTTGAGGAGATTTAGAAGTTTTGAACAGGTTTTGTAAATAGGAGGCTTTTTCACAATCAAATATATAAGAACTGTTTTAGATTGCCAGAGGTGTTTTTATCATCTGCCCGAGAGACAATGAAAGTGGCGAGGGGATGATGGGGAAGGGCATAGGTCAAGAATTTCCCAGGTTCATGCTATCCACCTTGGTAGTGACAATCCAGTCCGATGGGCCAATAACTCTAGAACAGAATAACACTTCATACCTCCTGCATAGTCTACATCCAATTCACATGTTACCATTCCTACACAGGAAACCACACTTCTGTCTCACTTCATTGAAAACCCCACCATTGGGGGTGCACTCTCATCTTTGAGTCACCAGGTTTGGGTTCAAATCCCACTCCAGGATTTGAGCACAAAAATCAGGGCAGACATTCCAGTGCAATATTGTGGGAGTGCTACACCGTCAGCAATCCTGTAGTATTATTTCAAAGAAGGAATACGAGGAGGTCTCAGGTTTGATACAGCTGCTCTGGGAGTCCCTGATGCTGCACTGGCCAGACCTTCAGAGCACTCTTCATGCTCTTATCCCACGTACTCCCCACATTGGAGATTTCAACTGCGTCCCGAAGACACGCAAGGCAAACACGCCCAGCTGTCTCATCGTATTGGGCAATGGAACCCTGTGCGAGAACCTCTCCGGCTATGTCAAGGGCATCCTGAAACCCATTGTATAAAGAGCCTCCAGCTTTTGTCACGATACTACGGATGTCCTACAAAAACTCAGCACAGATGGAGCAGTTGAACCAGGAGCACTCCTCATCACAATGGATGTCTCAGCACTCTACACCAGATCATCCATGACAGTGGCATTGCTGCAACCGCCTCAGCACTCAACACTGACAACTACCAGTTTCCAGATGCAATTTTACAACTCATCCACTTCATCCTGGACCACAATGTCTTCACCTTCAACAACCAGTTCTTCATCCAGACACACGGAACAGCCATGGGGACCAAATTCACACCTCAATATGCCAACATCTTCATGCACAGGTTCAAACAAAACTTCTTCACCGCACAGGACCTTCAACGATACTATACACTAGATACATTGTTCATCATGACTCCAAAGGAAGAAAATGTCACCAATCACTGAAACAATTATATGATGATATCAACAAGTTCCATCCTACCATCAGACTCACCATGGACTACTCTCCTGAAGCAGTTACATTCTTGAACACACACATCTCCATTAAGTATGGTCACTTCAGCACCTCACTGTACCACAAGCCCACAGATAACCTCACAATGCTCCGCTTCTACAGCTTCCACTCTGAACATGTTAAAGAAGCCATTCTCTACGGACAAGCCCTCTGTATACACAGGATCTGCCCAAATGAGGAGGATTTGCACCTCCAGACGCTGAAAGATGACCTCATAAGATAAGATTATGACGCTCGACTCATCAATCGACAGTTCCGACGCACCACAGCCATAAACCGCACCAACCTCCCCAGAAGATAAACATGGGACACTGTGGATAGAGTACCCTTTGTCATCCAGTACTTGCCAGAACAGACAAGCTATGACATCTCCAGAGCCTTCAACATGTCATTGACAAAGACGAACATCTCACCAAGGCCATTCCCACACCCTCATTTCTTGCTTTCAAACTGCACAACCTCACCAGATCATTGTCCGCAGCAAACCCTATCCAGCCTTCAGGAGAACAGTGACCATGACACCACACAACCCTGCCACAGCAACCTCTGCAAGATGTGTCAGAACATCGACACGGATGCGATGATCTCATGTGAGAACACCATCCACCAGGCACACTGTACATACTCTTGCAACTCAGCCAAAGTTGTCTACCTGATACGCTGCAGGAAAGGATGTCCTGAGGCTTGATACATTGGGGAGACCATGCAGACGCTATGACAACAGATGAATGAACATCGCTCAACAATCACCTGGCAAGACTGTTCTCTTCCTGTTGGGAAACACTTCAGTGTCACGGGCATTCAACCTCTGATCTTCGGGTAAGCCTTCTCTAAGGCAGCCTTCACAACACACGACAGCGCAGAGTCGCTGAGCAGAGACTGATAGGCAAGTTTCGCATACATCAGGACGGCCTCAACCAGGATCTTGGGTTCATGTCACACTATCTGTAACCCCCACAATTTGCCTGGACTTGCAAAATCTCACTAACTTTCCTGTCTGGAAATAATGCACATCTCTTTAACCTGTGCTTAATGCTCTCTCCACTCATATTGTCTGTACCTTTAAGACTTGATTAGCTGTAAAGACTCACATTCCAATCATTTTTCATGTAAATTGGGTTTGTGTCTTTATATGCTCTGTTTGTGATCAGAATTCCCACCCACCTGACAAAGGAATAGCCAGTTCCGAAAGCTGGTGGCGTTTGCTACAAATGAACCTTTGGACTTTAAGCTAGTGTTATGAGACTTCTTTCTGTTTTCACTGCTGTCCAACGCTGACACCTCCACATCATGCCTGTCCTGGGAGTACAAAGGATTGGTTCTGTTAGAATTATTTTCATTCACGTCATTAATCCCAACCACCTTCCAAAATTCCA
Source organism: Sphyrna mokarran (assembly GCA_024679065.1). NCBI lineage: Eukaryota > Metazoa > Chordata > Chondrichthyes > Carcharhiniformes > Carcharhinidae > Sphyrna > Sphyrna mokarran. The sequence continues at coordinate 79,650,874 of JAGIQG010000003.1, forward strand.
TTTGGCCTTTAGTGCAAGGGAGTAAGGATATCTTGCTACAATTATATAGAGCCTTAGTCAGCCCGCATTTGGAATATTGAGTACTGTTTTGATCTTTATACCAGAGAGGGAGTGCATCAAACATTCACCAGATGGATTCCTGGGATGGCAGGAATGTTATACGAGGAGAGATTAAGGAAACTGAGCCCTTATTCTCTGAAGGAACAAGAGACGATCTCATTGAAACAAATTAAATTCTTACAAGCCTTGACAAAGTAGATGAAGCAAGGATGTTTTCACTGGCCGGAAGGTCCCACTCATCTAATGAAAGGGCAGTACTCCAAAAGCTTGTGCCACCAAATAAACCTAGTGTTGGGAGACTTCTTACTGTGCTTACCCCAATCCAATGCAGGCATCTTCACATCATGGAGGGTTGAAAACCAGGGGACACCATTTCAAAGTAAGAACTGGGTAGTTTAGGACCACGATGAGGAGGTAAACCTTTGGAATACCTCACCCTGGAAGGTTGTGGAAGTTCAGTCACTGAATCTGTTCAAGAGAGACTGATAAGCTTCTGGATAATAATGACATTAAAGGATATTAAGATAGTAGGAAAAGGGGCATTGAAATACAAGATCAGCGATGATCATGTTGAATGGTGGCGCAAGATCAAGGGGCTGTGTTCCTAATAAGTCTCTGTAGCATCCTTATTTAAGTTCTGTTGATGGAGAAGAAGGGTAATTGCTTTCATTGTCAGGTGAAGTGCGAGGGTGGAGCTGACAACACCCTGCTCACTCCAGCCTTTTCTATTGGGGCCCATCCAATGTTTTGTTTCATTGCAGATTATTAAGAAATATGTGGATGCGACTGGCAGTGACTACAGAGGAATCAAAATTCTCAATGTTTGGAAGCTGGACAGAGAACAAGAGGTGAGCTTGCAAGCAGTATTAGAGCTCCACACGGGTTTCATACAGAGACAATATTTCTGTTGTGACTGTCAGCGCCAACAGAGAGTAAAGATCAATTGAGGTAAGTGTCGCCAGCACCCTGCGGTCACAAATTGGCCCTTCCTCTCCTCACAGGGCTGCAGGAAACAATTCCCACTGGAGAGCACAAGGTGACATTGGGGACAAGTTTAATCAATGAGACAGAAAGGAAAGACAAATCCATCAAAGAATCTCCAGAAGAAAGCTAAACTAAAATCAGTTCAAAGCTGACTAACAGGATATGACATGGGGGATTCAGTAATAAAAAGTGAAAATGCTGAAAAAGTTCCACACACTTGGCAGCACCTGTGGAGAGAGAAACTGCATTAAATCTTCAGTATGATTTATTCAGAACAGGGTTGAGTGAAGGTGAATAGAAAAGGTCTACACTGGAGTGCTGCTTTGAACTGCAGGAGAGCACTAAAGTTTGGTGACTGAGGGAATTTAAGGGTTTAATTAAGGATTAATTTTGATTTGAAGGCTAGTCTTTTAATCTGGTGATTGTGATGTGGTGAAAGTTGCTGCTTGAAGTGGAAAAGGCTAAGTTTTAGACCTGCTTTAAGACAGGGCTTATGCAGGCTCTGCTTGGAGCTGCAACTAGTTAATAACAACTAGTTAGATAAATGAGGGCTCTAGTGATCACAATCATGCCCCTTGTTCATATGTATACATGATTAGGAAGGAGATATGTCTGTGGCATGACCTTAGAACTTGTAGAATACTCCCTTTCTCTTGTATCTTTCTTGAATAGTGCTTAGTCCACACCCTGAGTAAAGCATGGGGTATATATCAGTTCTGTTTGTGCAACTAGAATGGAATTAAATCCAAAAATGTTCAGTCCGGAATCTGTTTGAAATTGTATTGAACTTTAGAAGTGTTTGATGGGGAGCTTTACTCTGTATCTAACCCCATGCTACACCTGTCTTAGGAGGTTGATAGGAACAGTGGAGACAGTTTTACTCTGTATCTAACCCCATGCTACACCTGTCCTAGGAGGTTTATGGGGACAGTGGAGATAGTTTTATTCTGTATCTCATCCTGTGTTATACCTGCTGATGGTCATACTGGGAAGAAAAACTTGTAATGATAATCCCTTACTTGGGAGAATATGTAAGGGTAGTGAGAGAGTGGCGGTGCATCGCACTGCTTTCTCACAGCACCAGTGACCCGGGTTCGATTCCCAGCTTAGATCACTGTCTGTGAACAAAGAACAAAGAACAAAACAGCATGGGAAACAGGCCCTTCAGCCCAACAAGCCCGCGCCGCCACCCCGACGTTCCCACTTCCACCTGTGATCTCTGTCTATGTTTATAGATCTATGGATTAAAAACCAAATTTGAACAATTTAGGGAGAATTTGTTTTGCCAATTAGCCTAAGAGCGCATCTTTGGGATGTGGGAGGAAACCGGAGCACCCGGAGAAAACCCACACAAGCACGGGGAGAATGCGCAAACTCCCACAGACACAGACCCAAATCCATGTATCTGCACAGCACAGCGATAGTCACTGAGTTGTCGGGGTTGCCTATCAAATGGTCCAGGTCAAGCGTACACTAACGACGTGAGGCACTAGGATACTATCAAAAAAACATCCAAGAGCAGCCCTCTCACAACCCATCGCATGTATGCCCCTCGTTAGACAACAAGGTGGACCAAAGCACCTGTAGGATAAAACAAATACATTAATATCATCGACTATTTACACACTTCCCAGGGAACTCCCAAGGCTCATGATCCCTATTTTAAATCAGTTTTCTATATCCCTCCATTCCCATTCTGTTCATGTGCCCATCTAAGCATCTCTTAAATAACTCCAGAGTGCCTGCCTCCACTACTTTACTTGGCAGCGCATTCCATACCCCCACCACCCTCTGTGTGAAAAAACTCCCTCTAACATCCAAATTATACCACTACCCCTCTACCCTAAGCCCGTGACCCCACGTGCTATTTGAGTCCGTCCTAGGAAAAAGCTTAACCCTGTTTACTCTATCTATACCCCTCACAATCTTGTACACCTCTATTAGATCTCCCTAAGTCTACATCTTTCTGAGGAAAACAGCCCCAATTTGCCTAACCTCTCCTCTTAACTCGGACGCATCAGGAAGCTACTCAAGGATGGCACAGTGACAGTGTTAACATTGCTGCCTCGCAGCATCAGAGACCAAGGTTCGATTCTGGCCTTGGATCACTGTCTGTATGAAATCTGCACACTCTCCCAGTATCTGCGTGGGCCCCTTCCAGATGCTCCGATTTCTTCCCACATGTCAAGTATGTGCGGATTAGGTTGATTGCCATGCTAAATTGACCCTGTATTGGAGATTAGGAGGGTAAAATATGTGGGATTATGGGAATCGAGCCTGGGTGGGACTGTGGTTGCTGCAGACCCGGTGGGCCAACGGCCTCCTTCTGCACTGTAGGGATTCTATGACTCTTCTTCGTACCAAGAAGTAGCAATACCCCTTAGATGGTTTCGTCCAGGTGCTCCGGTTTCCTTCTACACGCCAAAAATGCACTGGTTAGATTGACTGGCCATGTTAAATGGACGTTATTATCAGAGGGATGAGCAGGGTAAGTACATGGGGTTACTGGGACCAGGCCTGGGTAGGATTGTTGTCAGTACAGGCTCAATGAGTTGAATGGCCTCCTTCTACAATATAGAAAGTTTGCACATTCTCCCCTTATTTGCATGGATTTCTTCCAGGTCCTCCGGTTTCCTCCTGCAGTCCAAAGATGTGCAGATTAGATTGATTGGCCATGCTAAATTGTGCCTTAGTGTCAGGAGGACTAGCTAGGGTTAAGTGCATGGGATAGGGCCTACGTGGGATTGTGGTCGGTGCAGACTTGATGGGCGGAATGGCCTCCTGCATTGTAGGATTCCATGGTTTTATTGATACTGAAGGAGCTGAGGGTTAAGTGTCACTAGGTGGAGACATTTTCCAGACACTAATCCAGACTATTCCTGTTTCTAGGGAGAGCGTTTCAAGATTCACAATAACATTGAAAACCGGCGCCTTCTCTGGCATGGCACCAATATTGCAGTTGTCGCTGCCATTCTGAAAACCGGGCTGCGTATCATGCCACACTCGGGGGGCCGTGTAGGATGTGGAATTTATTTTGCATCTGAAAACAGCAAGTCAGCCGGATATGGTAATTCAAAGCATTCTAACTATGTGCAGTCCTGATCATCAACACAAAACTCCAAAATCAGGAGGATAGTGATAAATCTGAGGAGAATGTAGATAGGCTGATGAAATGGACAGGCACATGGCAAATGTAATTTCACCAGAGAGGTGAAGTGATATGTTTTGAGAGGAAGAATGAGGGGCAAAATAAAAGAGTCCAATTTGAAGAGGATTATTACAGAGAAAGCTATAGATGTATGTACACCAGGAATACTAATATCTACCTAGTAAATCAAGAAACAAACTCTTTAAGAATCAAGAGATTCGGTATAAAAATCGTGATTTTGTTTTCAAACTTAGAGGAATGAAGATTGACAGATTGTAGACTTCATTAGTGATTTATTTAATCTCCAGCAGATCAGATAAAGCTGCATTTTATATTATAAATGATTATAAAAATAGACCTAAAGTGGTGCACAGAAATTCTTTATCTTCATGTGTCACTTTTTCACTGAATTTATTTTTGCTTCATTCCAAATTAAAGCTGATTGACATGCCCAAAAAGAAGAAAATTGAATTTTGTACTTTTATATTGGTTGGTTCTGTAGTTTTGGTTGTCGGAGAATGAATTCTGCATATTAAAATTATCTTCTTTATCAGGTTGACTGATTTCTAGACTCTGGTTTTCTTGGGCCCATATGCTGGAATATATTGGTATATTTAAAAGTTTAAACGCAAGAAGCCAAGGTCACTCTCCAATCACAAGAACTGCAAAATCATCAAATATAAAAGTGGTTTGAGTTGTTAAGTGGAGGTCTTATGACAATATCAGGGCTATGCATGAAGTCAATCTCCATCACCATTGAATTTTCAGCCTGTGAGTCACAGTGGAGGCAAATTCAATCGGGAATTGGATCTGAAAAGAGAGAATGTGCAGCGATGGTGGTGAATTGCTTCTTTAGACAGCCTGCACATACCAGATGGACCAAATGGCCTCTTGTGCTGTAATGTAACCATTTGGTGATACAAAATGCCATCCTGGTAACACAAATCCATTTAAGTAGATAGAAATAGCATTAACATCATCATGAGACAACACTTAACATCCAGACTGTAAAATCATTAATTTTCTTGTATTTAGATGAATATTTAGGTAGGAAAATTATATTTTGTATTTTACCATTTTAAATGGACTTCATAAAAATAGATTATAAAATCAATACTATGAAACTTTTATGAGTGCAACATGTGTTGCCACATTATGCATCATTTATATTGGGTGCAGGAAAATACATGAATTATTCAGTAATTGTAATGCTGCAATTCTGATTAGTGAGCACTTTCCCTTTCACAATAGCAGGATACGTCTTTGGGGGTGTGGGTGGGAAGTGGTGCTAAGCAGAATATATCAAATAAACAGCCAGCAGCAGATTTAGAGACTTCCAGAGTTGTGGGGCATTTTTCCTCAAAAAATTCAAAGGGCCCAACGGAAGGGAGAATGGGAGATTTTCTACATGTTTTTTGGGCGTACTTAGTGAGATGGATATTCGGCACTCTGTGTCTCATAAAGTGCTTTGGTGATTTATGCCAGTAAGGGGGCGAGGCCTACTGCTGCATCAGTATGCTGAGCAGCCACAGCACATGTGCTGATCTGTCAGTGGGAAGATCGGTGCATGTGCACAGACAACCCCCTCCCCCCCTCAGCATCACCGTCCTCATTTCCACTCTTTTCCACCCCCACCCAAGTCCCTCACTGGACACCAGTCACGAATCCTGCTACAGGTCCCCACTGATATTTCCCATCCCATAGGCTTGCTATTCAAGCAAGTTTGAAAAACCAGGCCCATGTTCTCTGTAACTATGTTGGTGAGCAACTGAGAAATTCAGTAACCCAATCCTGACAGGGCTTCCCAAATAACAGTCAAAAATAAAATACCAGGAAATAAATCATAGCAGCTGCAACTTGTTTTGTTTCAATTTTAATCAGTATAAAGACTGGGCTGGATTTAATCGAACAGAACAAGATTTAGCAGATTTAACGTATTTCTTGAATTTTGCAGAAGGTAAGTAAAGATTTTCTAAGAAGTCTCCTATTTGAAAGTGATATTCATTGTATAGAAAACATGTTTCCTGTGGCAAATGTGAAGCTTCAAGATTGCAAGAGAGAGCTAATTGCACTGAAGAGTTAGACCCTTTGCATCGAGAGTTGACCTGTCTGGGACATTAATTTATGAAGGTGAGAAGACAAGTTGGAGAGGCTGTTTAAAAAGACACATGGGATCCTTGGGTACAAAAGCAAGAAAATTATGTTAAATTAATATAAAACACAGATTAGGACCCAATTTGATTGTGTTCAATCTTGGGCTTTAGAAAGGATGTCAAGAGCTTGGACAGAATACGGAGAGGATTTACTCAGCTGGCACTGTAAATGACAAACTGAAGTTCTCTTTCGACTGAGAAAGTTATGGACAGGTTTGATAGAGTTGTTCAAAATCTTAAAGTTGTGATAGAGTAAATATTCTCAGGCAGCAGAAAGACACAAATTTAAGCAAATCGATAAAAGTTGTAACGTGAGGAGAAAAGTGTTACATAGAACATAGAACATTACAGCACAAAACAGGCCCTTTGGCCTTCGATGTTGCGCCGACCAATATAAAAAGCAATGCCCCTCCAAACTAAACCATTCCCTTCTCTTCCATATACTTATCAACTAACCTCTTAAACGCCACCGAACTTGGCGCATCTACAACTGCTGCAGGCAGGGCATTCCACTCCGAACCACCCTTTGGGTAAAGAACCTACCTCTGATATCCGTCCTATAACTATCACCCCTTAATTTAAAGCTGTGTCCCTCGTGCTAGCTTTTTCCATCCTAGGAAAAAGGCTATCACTGTCCACCCTATCTAAACCTCTAATCATCTTATATGTTTTGATTAGGTCCCCTCTTAGCCGCCTCCTTTCTAACGAAAACAACCTCAAATCCCTCAGCCTCTCTTCATAAGACCTGCCCTCCATACCAGGCAACATCCTGGTAAACCTCCTCTGTACCCTCTCCAATGCCTCCACATCTTTCTTATAATGTGGGGACCAGAACTGCACACAATATTCCAAGTGCGGCGCACTAGAGTTTTGTACAGTTGCAACATGACGTTGCGGCTCCGAAATTCAATCCCCCTACCAATAAAAGCTAAGACTCCATATGCCTTCTTAACAACCTTCTCGACTTGACTGCCACTTTCAGGGATCTATGCACATACACACCAAGATCCCTCTGTTCATCAAGACTACTAAGAATCCTACCATTAGCCCTATACTCTACACATTTATTATTTCTGCCATAGTGCATTACCTCACACTTTTCCACATTAAACTCCATGCGTGCTGTTGTAGCCTACAATACACTGGTGGAAAAAAATTAAACTAAAACTTTCAAAGAGAAATTGGATAAATATTTGAGGGGCTCAAATTTGCAGGACTATTGATAAAGAACTGGAGTGTAGACTAATTGGATATCTCTCTTACTGACACCATGGGCCGGATGGCCTCCCTTCATGCTGAATCAGTCTATAGCAAAAGGAAGTAGTCATAGGCCCATCTTTGCCTTACTTTCACTTATTTGTTTTTCATTATCAGAATTGCCATTTCAGCAGGTGATAACCTGGTTTTGTCAGGACCAACCATATAGATGTTGGCAGAATATGGATATTAATCTGATACCACAGTCAAAGTGGAAGCATAAAATAATATTCTGAAAGAAACAGCTTTTCCAAGTGGAAAGAAGATGTGGATTTTCTGTGGGGTATGCTCTGCTAGCACCATGCTCAATGATCAATTCATGATAAAAGAGTCAGGACAATGAATATTGGCAGGATATTTGACTGTGTGAGACATCACAATTGAACCAATTCCTGTTCTCATTCACTCTCTTCACATGTGGTTTACAGCAAGCGTCCCTCACTAACGATCAGGAGCATAGATTCTGGCTGAAAGCTCTTTTCCTTAGATGCATATGTAGAAGAATTCTAACCGATGTCTGTTGAAATTGATTTGATTTATTATTGTCATATGTATTAGCATACAGTGAAAAGTATAGTTTGTTGCACATTGTACTTACAAAACATACCATTCATAGAGAAGAGAACAAAACAGTGCAGAATGTAGTGTCACAGTCCATAGCTAGGGTATAGAATAAAATAATGCAAGATAGGTCCATTCAAAAGTCTGACAGCAACCGGGAAGAAGCTGTTATTGAGTCAGTTGGTATGTTTGTATCTTTTTTCTGATGGAAGAAGGTGAAAGAGAGAATGTCTGTGGTGCGTGGCATCCTTAATTATGCTGGCTGCTTTTCCGAGGCAGTGGGAATTGTAGACAGAATCAATGGATGGGAGCTGGTTTGTGTGATGGATTGGGCTACATTCATGACCTTTTGTAGTTCCTTGCAGTCTTGGGTAGAGCAGAAGCCATTCTAAGCTGTAATACAACCCGAAAGAATGCTTTCTATGATGCTTTCTATGATTTCTATAAATGTTGGAGAGCTGACATGCCAAATTTCCTTAGTCTTCTGAGAAAGTAGAGGCATTGGTAGACTTTCTTAACTATAATGTCAGCATAGGGGGATCAGGACAGATTGTTGGTGATCTGGACACCTAAAAACTTGAAACTCTTGACCCTTTCTACTTTGTCCCCATTCATTGGACAGGGGCACATTCTCCTTTATGATTCCTGAAGTCGTTTTGTTGACATAGAAGAAGAGATTCACCAGATTCTCTATTTCATTCCTGAAATCTGTCTTATCATTGTTTGAGAGCTGAACCATTGCAGTGGTTTCATCAGCAAACTTGAAAATCAAATTGGAAGAGAATTTGGCCACACAGTCATAGGTGTAAAAGAAGTATAGTATGGAGCTGAGAACATGGCCTTATGGGACACCAGTGTTGAGGATGATTGTGGAGGAGGTATTGTTGCCGGTCCTTACTGAGTGTAGCCTGTGAGTTAGGAATGTCAGGATCCAGTCACAGAGGGAGGTGCCAAGCCATGGAGTTTGGAGATGAGTCTTGTGGGAATAATGGTGTCTGACATAAATATCCTTATTATCTAGATGTTCCAGGGTTGAGTGCAGGGCCATGGACCTGTTGCAGCGGTAGGCAAACTGTAGTGGATTCAGGCAGTTCGGGAGGCTGGTGTTGATTTGTGCCATGACTAACCTTTTGAAGCACTTTATAATGATGAATATCAGAGCCGATAATCATGAAGGCATGCTGCTTGGCTTTTCTTAGGTACTAGGATGATGGTCGTCTTCTTGAAACAGATAGATCCATGATCTAGAGGGAGATTTTGGGCAAGTTGACTCTTTCAGAGCTGTAGTCTCACTCATGGCTTGAAGTATTTAGTTCTGGCTCGGTAGCCTCCTTGCCCTTAATCAGATGCTAATTGGTTGAAATCCCAGTGCAGTGACTTAAGTACTGAGGGACTCTTCTACAGATGGACAAGACTTTATACCAAGAGTCCGTCTTCCCTATGAGATGGTGTAAAAGACCCTCACCACTATTTCAGAAATGAACAGGGGCATTCTCTTCTGGTTTACCTTTATCCTCTACTCATTGTCACTAAAATCAGATGCTTTGACCATTTATTTTTATCTCATGATTGGATGATGCTGAACCAGAGCTAATATTGCACTAAGGCAATTCTGTTCTCTCTTGTAGTTGGATTTACATCCAACAAGATTGGTATCATGTTCCTGGCTGAAGTGGCTTTGGGGAAAGAATATTCCATTTTCCAAGATAACAGCAGCTTGAAATCTGCTCCCAAAGGCTTTGACAGTGTGGTTGCTCGTGGCACAACTGAGCCAGGTATGGACAGTCTATCACCTCATCACTACATCCTGTTTTCCATTCTTCCCCCATCCTCCCCTCATCCAGTTTTACCCCTTCTTCAACTTGGGCCTTGCTTGTGTCGATTTCTGATAGTGCCCTGATTGATCAGTTTGAGTAGACAGTGATTGTTACGTTATTTAACTACATTCAAACTGAGTCTGGCTGTCAATCCCTTGGGTCTGCAGTGACCAATGAAACATGATTGGGAGATTAGACCAAACTGATGATCTGTTCTCCATTTCCTTCCTGAATCCAAGGATCAGTACAGGCTGAGATAGATTACACCTGGAACCTTCCAGGTCTCACAGCTGAACTAGTGATTTTCATCAAGAGACAAAGCATAGTATCATCTAAACTGGTTATACCCAGTAACATACACTGAATCACCAGAATGCAGTGGATGTGGATTCAGTTATATCTTTCACAAGAAAATTGATTATCAAACAGGAAAACTTTGCAGAGTAATGAGGAAAAAGCAGAGGTGTGGGACTTGGTGAGTTGTTTTGCAGACAGCCAGCAGGGGACATGATGGGCCAAATGTTCTCTTCCTGTGTTGATGCCATATCCATGAACTTCAATTTAAGTGTTAGAGATATGAAAGTCTCAGCTGGCACAGGTGAGTTAAGAGCCAAGTATTGGAAAAGTAAAAGGAGAAAATACATGCTTTTATCTTTTCTCTGCCTTGTTCTCTGAAGATTGTTCTCAGGACACAGAGATAATTCTCGAAGAGAAGAAAGTTAGCGTTCCCCAGGGCATGCCAATGAAGATGAAGCTGCAGAAGGAAAGCTTTTTTTCTCAGAGCGAATACGTAATCTACAAAGAGAGCCAGGCTCGCCTTCGCTACTTGCTGCAGGTGAAGATCTGAGCGGCCTTCACTCATTGCCAGCATGAGATCCACGCATGATCATTTACCAGGAAGGCTCCAGATACCTTTTACCAAAGGAGCAAAATGATGTTTACTTTCTGCTGCAGTTTGGTTAGTATCGCTGTACAGGTGTTGGACTGGCTATTTTAATCATTCTTGCTACTTCACACTACAGACACTTACAATTTAAAAGAGCTTTTTCTAGAATGATGAAACTGATCAGAAATATTCAGGATTCCCCTTCCATTGATGAGTTTCAGGCGAGTTAACTTCAATTGCATCTCAAGCTACAGCCAAACAATACTGACTGAATCCATCATCATAATGGTAGTGTTGAGATTAAACAAAGAATTCTGACCATCAGGAATTTTTTAAGCATTGGGATATTAGTCCTTCACTAGCAACTCTGTGGCTATTTGAGAAATGGGAGAACTGACAGGCCTTTCGAACTCTACTCAACCTCTTCCCAGACCCCACAGTAATAAATGAAGTCTGTCCCAGGTTTCTCTCACTGACCACACTGAGTGACCTTACTGAACTGATTAGCTCTGCCCCAGGCTTTCCTCACTGACCATGTCACTCAGTATGGTCATTCTGGCTCATGGTCTTCCCCAGAATACTAAATTATTTGCAAAATCATTTTTCCTGACTGAGTATTACAACTGCAGATTGACGATCCAAGAGCTATATATGTCCCTCATCAATATAAGCACCTTGACTCTCATACAGCCGTCAATGACACTTTCACATGCCTTTCACCTACCTCTGGTGCCTGGCTACACTGTATTTCCCGAGGAACCAGTCATTGTGTTCCCCAGCAAAACCCCACAGGTCTACAGTACACCTGCAGCAGATTAAAATATTGAAACAGAGTTTCTGGTCTCCAAATGTTCAGCCATATCCAGCTGCAAAACTGGACATTCTCCATAACTGATCCTTAATCATACATCTTCCCAAGGGTGCACTAGGTAACTCTAACTGAACAAATAGTCTGCCTCCACTTGTCTACACTACCCCACCAACCAGACATGCTGACGTGCTATATTGATGCCTTGAACCTGGTAGATTTGTCCTTCTCATTGTAATGTTGCAAAGAATGGTGCAGGTAGATCTTTGAACTGCAGTTTACACTATTGAGTTGGCGGTAGAGATGGACAGTAGCTACTCTCCTCTGCTTGTGGTTCATTTGACGGTTGGGGCAGATATGGCTGACAGCCTGATTCTATGGTAGGTTCACACACAGCAACTGCAAACACTCTGTCTCCAAACAGCCACCATTAGCTGGGATCTTCCTTGACATTCTGGGTAAAATCCATTGTGAAAGGTACAATAGATGCACACTGGTGTTTGGAAAAAGACCTGGCTGCAGATTAAAACTGTGAAAGGCACCTCTCTGAGATTATTTCACTGAAAGGCATGTGGCCAGATCAAGTGCCTTATCTGTGTACTTTGCATTGTTAATCTGTTGGAAGCTATGATTCTCCTCAGACTGTGAAAGAATTCCTATGCGATTAGATTGTATCCTGATGATCAGCAATTGTAATCATTGTCCCAATTAGATGAGTCTCCTAATGTTTGCACTATTAAAACATTCTCTTATTTTGCACACCACTCTGAACTTGGTGAATTGGTATTCTTTATACAATCTTTTTGCTTCCTTCAGGGAAGCATTGGCCCAGTGGTATCATCAGAAGACTATTAATCCAGAAACTCAGGTAATGTTTTGTGCACCCAGATTCAAATCTTGCCATGGAAGATGGTGGAATTAAAAATATTTGGAATTAAGAATCTACTGCTAATCATAAAATCATTATCGATTGTCAGAAAATCCCCTCTGGTTCACTGATGTCCTTTAGAGGACATATCTGCTGTTCTTGCCTGATCTGGCCTACGTGAGACTCCAGAGTCAGTAACTCTCAACTGTCCTCTGAAATAACCTAGCAAGCAATTCAGTTGTATCAGTGATTCAAGAAGGCAGCTCACCACTACCTTCTCAAGAGCAACTAGGGATGTACAATAAATACTGGCTGGCCAGTGACTCCTATGTCCCACGAATGAATTAAAGAAAAAACTGTCTCTCATCCTCCCACATACACCTCTGAGGGGATTATTTATGCAAATCACTTCCCCAGATCACATCAAAGCCACCTCAGGCCAACCATTTTTCTTTGTGTGTGATCTAGATAGTGAAGGTCAGTAACTTGCTAGATGATAGGAAAAGGAGTGTCACAACAGAGTCCAGGCTTGTCTTCACCACTCTCCTGTTCAGAGGTTAGTGGCTAGATTAGGAGTTCCCCAACCCAGCTCAAAACCTTAATGTCTCTGCTGTCCTGTTCCACAGAAGCACAGTGCTACTCTGAACTCACTTTCGTTCTTTCCTCTCCTTGCACTCAGTATCTAGTAGTGAGTAGCACTGTCCCCTCTAAATTAGACCAGAAGTTCAGGTCCACAGCAAGATTTGAGCATATAATCCAAGCTGTCATTCCAGAGCCATGTCGAGGGGCTGCTGCAGTGCCAGAACTGCAACCTTTTCGATTAAATGTTAAGCCAAGACCCTTTTCATTTTATTCAGAGCATATATAAGACACCACAGGGTGCCTGGTTTCCTGGTTGGTATTTATCCTTCAAACAGTAATAGTTATAACAATCATTTCCTCATTCTGGGATTTTGCTGTGTTCTAATTGCGTTTCCCATTTGGCACCATAGAGGTTTACAGCATAGCTCTTCAGCCTAACTTGTCCATGTTTTTTTGTCCTTTCTTTTTAAAACCCCTAAGCTAATCCCAATTGCCCGCATTTGACTCATATCCATCTATACTCATTGTACCTATGTAACTATCTAAACGCTTTTTACAAGATAAAATTGTACCCGCCTCTACTACTGCCTCTCGCGGCTTGTTCCAGACACTCACCACCCTCTGTGTGAAAAAATTGCCCCTCTGGACACTTTTGTACCTCTCCCCTCTCACCTTAAACTTATAACCTCTAGATTTAGATTCCCTTATCTTTGGGAAAAGATACTGACTATCTAACTAATCTGTGCCCCTCATTATTATATAGATCTCTATCAGATCACTCCTCAGCCTCCCACGCTTCAGAGAAAAAAGTTCCGGTCAATCCAACCTCTCCTTATAACTCAATCCATCAAGTCCTAGTAACATCCTACTAAATTTTTTCTGCACTCTTTCTAGTTTAATAATATCCTTTCTATAATAGGGTGACCAGAGTTGCACACTGTATTCCAAGTGTGGCCTTACCAATTTTTTGTACAACTTCAACAAGACATCCCAACTTCTGTATTCAATGTTCTGACTGATGAAACCAATCATGTTGAATGCCTCCTTCACTACTCTGTACACCTGTGACTCCACTTTCAAGGAGCTATGAACATGTACATGTAGATCTCTTTGTTTTGTAACTCTCCCCAACACCCTACCATTAACTGAGTAAGTCCTGCCCTGGTTCAATCTACCGAAATGCATCACCTCACATTTGCCTAAATTAAACTCCATCTACCATTTGTCAGCCCACTGGCCCAATTGATCAAGATCCCACTGCAGTTGGAGATAACTTTCTTCACTGTCCACGATGCCATCAATCTTAGTGTCATTTGCAAACTTACTAACCATGACTCCTATTATTCTCTTCTAAATCATTAATATAAATGACAAATAAAAGTGGACTCAGCACTGATCCCTGAGGCACACCACTAGTCACAGACCACCACATTGAAAAACAACTTTCTCCAACTACTCTCTGGCTACTGTCAAGAAGCCAATTTTGTATCCATTTTGATACCTCACCTTGGTTCCTTATGTAAGGACCTACCATGTGGTACTTTATCAAAGACCTTGTTAAAGTCCATATAGACTGCAACTGCACTGCCCTCATCTGCCTTCTTGGTTACCCCTTCAAAAAACTGTCAAATTTATGAGACATGATTTTCCACTCTCAAAGCTATGCTGACTGTTCTTAATTATACTTACGTCTCTATATGGCTGTAAATCCTGTCTCTCAAAATACCTTCCAACAGTTTACCCACCACAGATGTGAGGCTCACTGGCCTGTATTCCCCAGGTTTTATTCCTGCAGCCCTTCTTAAATAAAGGCACAACATTTGCCACTCTCCAGTCTTCAGGCACCTGTGACCATCGATGATTCAAATATCTCGGCTAGAGGACCCACAATTTCTTCTCTACTCTCCCATAATGTCTTGACATACATTTCATCAGGTCCCAGGGATTTATCTACCTTGATGCACTATAAGATGCC
Source organism: Sphyrna mokarran (assembly GCA_024679065.1). NCBI lineage: Eukaryota > Metazoa > Chordata > Chondrichthyes > Carcharhiniformes > Carcharhinidae > Sphyrna > Sphyrna mokarran. The sequence goes on from JAGIQG010000003.1 coordinate 79,665,973, forward strand.
AGCATCTCCTTCTTTGTAATATGTACACTCTTCAAGACATCATTATTTATTTCCCCAAGTTCCCTAACATCCATTCTTTTCTCAACAGTAAATACTGATGAGAAATGTTCATTTAGGATTATCATCATCTCTTGCGGATCTGCACATAGATGACTTTGTTGATCCTTAAGAGGCCTTACTTTCTCCCTTGTTACTCTTTTACCCCTTATGTATTTGTAGAAGCTCTTTGGATTCTTCTTTGCCTTATCCACCAAAACAATCATTTCACACATTATAACAAAGACTAGGCTTCAGGAGTATTTTACTGGGTGTGAAGTGCTTTTGATGTCCCAGACATCATGTAAATAGAAAATACTTTCATTTTTACCTTTGAGTAGATGTTGTCACTTATCATGTACACTGCAGTGGTCTGAATCGAGGACTGTGTATGTTGCTGGAAAGCCTGTGTAGTTTCTGTTGTGGTGCAGGCTAGTTAGAGGGTAATGTTGCAGATGATGTATTTTAAACATAGTGACAGGTAACACTGGAAGCTCTGTTTCTCCATTGAGGAAATATTTGTAGGAAAAATCACACATTACTGGAGGGGTGCAGGGGTCCGTCCCCATGAGCTGCTGGTAATGAAGTGAGTCTGAATATTCCCCTGCTGTCTCACACCTGACATAAATCAGGCTGTCTCTGAGAATTGAAATATAGTTATTGCAGGATTTTTGTAGAGTATAGGGCTAATGGTAGGGCTCTTAATAGTGTTGAGGAACAGAAGGATCTTGGTGTATGTGTCAATAGATCCCTGAAAGTAGGCAGTCAAGTGGATAAAGTTGTTAAGAAGGCTTATGGAGTCTTAGCTTTTATTGGTGGGGGGATTGAATTTAGGAGCCGCAGCATCATGTTGCAGCTGTACAAAACTCTAGTGCGGCCGCACTTGGAGTATTGTGTGCAGTTCTGGTCGCCACATTATAAGAAAGATGTGGAGGCATTGGAGAGGGTACAGAGGAGGTTTACAGGATGTTGCCTGGTATGGAGGGCAGGTCCTATGAAGAGAGGTTGAAGGATTTGAGGTTGTTTTCGTTAGAAAGGAGGCGGCTAAGAGGGATCTTATTGAAGCATATAAGATGATTAGAGGTTTAGATAGGGTGGACAGTGATAGCCTTTTTCCTAGGATGGAGAAAGCTAGCACGAGGGGACACAGCTTTAAATTAAGGGGTATGAGTTATAGGACGGATATCAGAGGTAGGTTCTTTACTCAAAGCGTGATTAGGGAGTGGAATGCCCTGCCTGCAGCTGTTGTAGATGCGCCAAGTTTGGTGGCGTTTAAGAGGTTAGTTGATAAGTATATGGATGAGAAGGGAATGGTTTAGTAGGAGGGGCATTGCTTTTTATTTTGGTCGGCACAACATCGAAGGCCGAAGGGCCTGTTCTGTGCTGTATTGTTCTATGTTCTATGTTCTATGATTTGCAAAGATTCCTCTTGTATGGGATAACATAGTCCCTAATGTTTCATATAAATGCATACTCAGCCTCTACAAGTTTATGATGTTGCAACAGGCTAAAACAATTCTTCCTCAATTGAGTCAAAGCTATTAACATTTAAGTAATATAAGCCTACACCTAAGATTCCCATCTTATCAAACCACTTTGAAAAAGAAAACTATGTATGTTGTGAACCATTTAGTTACTGAACAAATAGGAACTGTAAAGAGTGATACAGTGGTTAATCTGAAGGAGGAACTGTAAAGAATTATACAGTGATCAATTCTTATTCTAATGTACAGGAACTGCAAAAACCCAAATTCCCTAGGTGATTAAACACTGAATACAGACGCACATTCCCCTATGATTACATACAACACAGGCCCACATTCCTCGGGTGATTTTATACTAACAGACCATATTTCCCGGTGATTATACCTTGCACAAGAATATTAATTCATCGGGTGATTGATCATACACTGACCACAGACCCAAATTCCCCAGTGATTACCCGTTGAAAACTGACCCCATTTCCCAGTGATTGTACACTAAACACAGACCACATTTCCCAGTGAGTACACATTGAACACAGATCCACATTTCCCAGTGATTACACTATGCAGACCAACAATCATGAGGTGATTATACACTGAACTCATTCTATAAATGTTGGTACACGTCCAGTTTATAATCAGGGAAAGTGGGGCCATGTTCAGAGTGTAATCAGCTGAGGAATGTAGACCATATTCAGTGTGTACTTATTATGGCAAGGTGAATCTGTGTTGAATGCATGATTCCCAGGGTACACACTCAGTGATAATACTGCTGTGAATGTTGGATTATGTAGCATGTATGGTCCCTGGGAAATGTGGGTCTGTGGTCTACGTTCAGTAATCACGCGGGGAGTGTCAGTCACTGAGCACATACCACATTTCCAAGTGATTATACAGTGTACCCAGGCCCACATTCCCTGGGTCAGTGTTCACTGAACTACCCAGGGATTACACACTGAGCACAGACCCACATTTCCCAGGGATTTTGCACTGAACCCAGACCCACATTCCCCAAGTGGTTATACACCAAACACAGGCCCAAATTTCCTGGATGATTATATGATCAACATGGATCCATGTTCCCCAGAGGATACTAAACATAGACCTGCACCAAACAAAGATGCACAGTGTCTGGAAATTATATACCAAATACAGACCCAAATTTCCCAGCTGATTACGTGCTGAACAAGACCACATTTTCCAGTGAATGCAGGCCACATTACCCAAATGATTTTACACTGAATGGAGACGCACATTCCCAGAGATTACACACTGAACACAGACCCAGATACTGCAAGTGATTATATATACTAAATACAAACCCACATTCCATGGGTGATTACACACTGAACACAAATTCATATTCCCTGGGTGATTCTACAGTGAGCATGGATGCACATTCCTTGGTTTGTTATATACTGAACACAACCCACATTCCCCATCTGATTACACACTGAACTCAGCCCTACATTTTCCTGCGATTACAAACCCACATTTTCCAGTGATCACACACTGAATACAGATGCACATTTCCTGAGTGATTATGCACTGAAGACAGACACACATTTCTCAGCGATTACACACTGAACACAGGCCCACATATCCCAGTTGATTACACACTGAAGACAGACCCATCTTTTGATATGATTTATTATTGTGACATATTGAAAAGTATTATTTTTGTGTGTGCTATATAAACAAAGGATACTGTTCGTAGAGAAGGGAAAGAGAGAGTGCAGAATGTAGCATTAATCACAGCTAGGATGTAGAGAAAAATCAACTTAAATGTGAGGAAATATTCAGGTATCTCTGGGACCCTTTGGACTCAGTTAACTTGACGAACACACGTGAAACCATTTTACCCAAGTACCGCTGCTCTGTGTGTACCAGGCAAAATGGACTATGTACATGAGTCAGCTGTCAGTGAAAACGTCGCAATTTTATTTTAAGACAACAACAGTAAGAATTAAACTTTAAAATTTTAATTTTAACAACTCCACTTCTAACTACTCAATTTTTTTTAGAAATTTTAATACTTCCCAGATACTCGTAACTTCCAGTGGTTCTCCGAATTCTTTGGTCTGTATCTGAATCTCTCTCTCTCTTTCGCTCTCCTTTCATGGGTTGATTTTTTATCTTTCTTTCTCTTCCATCGGAGGCTAAGCTGCTCTGGTCTGTGCCAAGTCCTAATGTGCCTTTTGATACGCTGGGAATGGGGTTCAGGTTGAGCCTTGTCAGCGTAGGATTCTTACACCTTTCTGGCTACTTCCCGGAATTTTCCAAGTACGTGATTGTCAAGGTTATCGAGTTAATTTTTTTTTTGTAATGTCATTAGTGTTTTTTAATGACTTGCTAACGGTGAACCCTTTTATGTGTCTGCTTTGGGCCTGAATATCAGCTTTTTGGCCCCTGTTATGCACTGAATACAGACTCAGATACCTCCAGTCAGTATATACTGAGTATAGCACCATATTTCCCAATGATCACATACTGAACTCAGACCCACATTCCCTGGGTGATTATATACACTAAACACAACCCACATTCCCTGGGTGATTATATACACTAAACACAACCCACATTCCCTGGGTGATTATATTACACTAAACACAGATCCACATTCCCTGGGTGATTATATACACTAAACACAGACCCACATTCCCTGGGTGATTATATTACACTAAACACAGACCCACATTCCCTGGGTGATTATATACACTAAACACAGACCCACATTCCCTGGGTGATTATATACACTAAACACAGATCCACATTCCCTGGGTGATTATATACACTAAATACAGACCCACATTCCCTGGGTGATTATATACACTAAACACAGACCCACATTCCCTGGGTGATTATATACACTAAACACAGACCCACATTCCCTGGGTGATTATATACACTAAACACAGACCCACATTCCCTGGGTGATTATATACACTAAACACAGACCCACATTCCCTGGGTGATTATATACACTAAACACAGACCCACATTCCCTGGGTGATTATATACACTAAATACAGACCCACATTCCCTGGGTGATTATATACACTAAACACAGACCCACATTCCCTGGGTGATTATATACACTAAACACAGACCCACATTCCCTGGGTGATTATATACACTAAATACAGACCCACATTCCCTGGGTGATTATATACACTAAACACAGACCCACATTCCCTGGGTGATTATATACACTAAACACAGACCCACATTCTCTGGGCGATTATAGTCTGAATGCAAATCGACATTTCCCAGTGTTTATATACTGAACAAAGAACAAAGAAAATTACAGCACAGGAGCAGGCCCTTTAGCCCTCCAAGTCTGCACTCACCATATGCTGCTCGTCTGAATTGAATCCCCTATCCTTCTGGGAACCATATCTTTCCATTCTCATCCTATTCATGTATTTGTCAAGATGCCCCTTAAAAGTCACCATTATATCTCCTTCCACTATCTGCCCTGGCAGTGAGTTCCAGACTCTCACCACTCTCAGTGTAATAAACTTGCTTCATACAGCTCCTTTAAACCTATGCCCCCTGGTAATTGGCTCTTCCAATTGAGGAAAAAGCTTTTGACTATCCACTCTGTCCTGGTCTCTCATAATCTTGTGGAATTCTATCAGGTCGCCCCTCAACCTTTGTCGTTCCAGTGAGAACAAACCAACTTTCTCCAACTTCTCCTCATAGCTAATGTCCTCCATAGCGGGCAGCATTCTGGTAAATCTTTTTTGTTCCCTCTCCAAAGCCTCCACATCCTTCTGGTGGTGGGGCAATCAGAATTGAGCACTATACAACTGGGACCTAACTAAGGTTCTATTAACTGGCAACATAACATGCCAATTTTTAAACTCAATGCCCTGGCCGATGAAGGCAGGCATGCTGTATGCCCTCCCGGATACCTTCTCCACCTACATTGCCACCTTCAGTTCACCCAGATCCCTCTACCTATCAATACTCTTAAGCGTTTTGCCATTTACTATATATTTCCCATCAGTATTAGACCTTCCAAAATGCATTACCTCACATTTGTCCGAATTAAACTCCGTCTGTCACTCCCCATGTGAATACACATTAGACACAGACACGTTTCCCGGATGATCATATGGTGAACGCAGACACACATTTCCCAATGATTACACACTGAACACAGATCTCTAACCTCACCAATAAAAATGTTCTTGTTTTTGTCTATTGTAGCAGTTGTGGTACACAGTGTTCCCCTAATTTTGACTCTTATTCTTCCAACTCCTTTACTGAGAGAGAGAGAGAGATATACATAGATGGATAGATGGATGGACAGACAGACAGATAAATAGACAACTGTTTCTGGGGAAGCAATTGTTGATGTTGCAAATAACCATCCATTCAACAGCTTCAGCTGATGCAGTGTGAATGGTTGTGATGCTACTAATGTGGTGAAATCACACCTTATTGTTCCATCTCCTGCTCTGATTCTTTGTCTTACATCTCACAGCATGTGGACATTGCTGGCTAGGCCAACATTTATTGCCTAGCACGAATTGAATTTGAGAAGATGATGATGAGTGCTTTCTTGAACCACTCACTGTTTGGGATGAATTCAAGGATTTTGATCCAGTGACAGTGAAGAGACAGCGATATATTTCCAAATCAGGATATTGAGTGATTTGGAGGGGAATGTACACAGGTGATTGTGTTCCCAGGTATCTGCTGCCCTTGTCTTTCTGGATCACAGAGATTTGAAAAACACAGCTCACTACAACCTTGGTGAGTTGCTGTAGTGCATCTTGTAAATAGTATATATTATTGCCACTGTGTATTGGTGATGCTGGAAGCAAATGTTGAAGATAACTTTGTTTTGAATGGGAAACAGGTTGCTTTGTCCTGGACGTCTAGCTTCTTAAGCGTTGTGGAGCTGCACTCATCCAGGCAAGTGGGGACTATTCCATCACTTGTGCCTTGTGGATGGTGGACGGGCTTTGGGAAATTAGGAAGTGAGTGACTCACTGCAGAATACTCAGTCTCTGATTTGTTTTTGTAGTCATAGTATTCACATGGTTAGTCCAGTTCAGTTTCTGGTCAACGGGAACCCCAAGATGTTGATAATTTACGATCCTTCAAGCATTTAAAACCCAACTTTGGTGTGAATCAGTCACTAAGCTAACCTCTTCTACCTTCTCCAATTCTGCTGCTGTTTTGAACCATGAACTCTTAGCCTGACGGTGATTACATTTCAGAAGTAATTCTGTGGATAGAGTGTGTCCTGGCACACTGAGGGGTAGTAAAAGGTAAAGGAGAGAAATACACATTTTTCTTCCTTCCTCTATTTCTTTCTTTCTGTAAAATTCACGCCATTAATATGTATTTTGAAATGTTGAGTATTCCAACATTCAGACATCCCTCAACTGTAGATAGGGTGCAGGCAAATGAATTTAGAAATAGAATAATGAAAAATATTCCAGTAAGGTTTTCATATTTTCAGAAACACAGAGTGGATGATCAGTAAAACAGTGAGACAGATGAGTAAAGGAACTAATTGTGCCTTGACAACCAAAGATCAGGATCTGGGTCAAGGGTCACCTGGATGACACAGTGCAATGATCAGATTAGTTCTGTCAAGTGCATATGATTCTTTTCACCAGCTCTCCTGCGCTTTGTTTCTCATGCTCTGGGGATTGAGCGAAGTAGTTGGACTGACTGAATTGTTGGGCACGGAGCCAGCATGGACATAATGGGATGAATGGCTTCCTTCTATGTCATAAGTGGCTCTTTATTCTAAACACAAAGGTTATGAAATTGAGGATTGATTCTGATAGACTAAAAGAAAACATGGCAGTGCAGCAAGTAAATGCCTCCCCACATGATTTGCTTTAAGGAAGGGAGTGACTGTAGCCGGAACAGCTCATCCTCTCACACCCAACGTCGTGCACCTGTGGTGGTGTTGAAAAGGTAATGTCTTCCTGTACCTGAGAAAGAAAATGGTTTCAATCAAGACCTGGTGGACAATGATTTTTTATACAGCAACTGTAAACAAAGAACAAAGAACAAAACACGCAAGAAACAGCCCTTCAGCCCAACGAGCCTGCGCCGCCATCTTGATGTTCCCACTTCTATCCATGATCCCCGTTATGTTTATAGATCTATGGTGATCTTTTATTCCAAAGTGCATCTAGACATATCTATTCTTTCTTCATTGGCCCCAACCCCACTCCTTTTTGTCTTGCGATATCATTCCGATCTCCTGCCCTCCATCCTTTCACAGATCTCCCCTTCTTTCTTCCTCTTTCACTGCCTATGTACTTGCTTAAGGACAGCCTAAAGTGGACACTGCAAAGCACTGAAGAATTTTCCCCTTCATATGATCCTCTATGACAGACATTCCAAAGACAGCATCCTCTCCCAAGCCAACCTGCTCAATATTGAGGTGATAATCACTCAAAACCAGCTCATCCAGGCATGACATCCCATATGTATGCCTGACATCAGACTCCTGAAGCAACTGCACTACCTGAAACTTGGTTACAACAGGAGAATCAGGGCAGAAATGCTTAGGAATGTCCTCATAATATCTCCTTGCTGACTCAACGGGACTCTTGCTAGCTATCAAATCTGTTGTGAGTCTTCCTGCCCACTGCATTGACTCAGATCAGTTTCTCAACCAAAGCGGACACACACTTTATGAATAATAATAATTGGTCATTTAAATACCATTATCAGGCTGGAAGCCCAATTCAATGATCTTCAGGAGGTCCACTGAGTGGAATTTGTTACCGGTCCTGACAAATGGGAACCTGCTCAAGGAGGTATGTCCTGTGCCCAAGTGTCCTCTGCTGTCAGATTGCAGAAGGAGAGTCCCCAAAGGACATGGGAGCTGGGTGAGCTGGAGCTGTGGGGTAGCTGTTGACGTCAGGACTCACTTGGGAAAGGGGGAGGGGGATTATTATTTTGTAAATTGAATTTGTGTCTTTATATGGCCTATTTGTAAACTGAAATCTCACTTAGCTGACGAAGGAGCAGCAAGCACTCTGAAAGCTAGTGTCTTTTGCTACCAAATAAACCAGTTGGACTTTAACCTGGTGTTATGAGACTTCTTACTGTGTTTGCCCTTTCTTGCCCTGGAAAAAGTGGAGATCACTCTTGGCATGGTGATCTCAGATGATTTCAGTTCAAAAACTTAATTTTTGTTTGTGTATCGTGAAACCTTTGCAGTGGCCTGATTATTTTTATAATCATGACCCCCTAAACCTGGAAGCCTTCAAAATCACAGCAGCACTCCATTCTACAGAAGAGATTCTTTTGTTCCTTCTCAGAAATCCCAAGTGTAAGAAGATCCCTTTGAAGTGCTTTGACTGGCAGGAGATGTCAATTTCACTGGGTGATTGATAGCTGTAGAGTAGATAAAACAATTCATTTTTGATACAACCCAGTAAGCCTCAAGAACAGCTTCTTCTCTGCACACCTGCTCCCTCAATCCCATTCTTTTAATACTGCTTTTTTTCCAAGTCATTGAGCCTCCCTAGAAACCTTAAAAACTTTGAAAAGCTTTATTCATATTCTATTTCATGCTCCAGTACCTTTAACTAACCTCTTGACTGACAGAGTTCATTATAATGAATGTTCATTATACAATAAGTTGTGCCTTGTTTTGTTTTGTCTTCTTTCACAGTTGAAGTGGGAACAGTGTGGGCTTGTTGGGCTGAAGGGCCTGTTTCCCATGCTGTTTTATTTTTTGTTGTTTGTTTGAATGCATCTTAAGTATTTGCTTTTGTTCTCGACTGCAATGTTGACAAACAGGTCATGCTATTAAACTAGGCAAGCAGGAGCTTTTGTTTTCTCTTTTCTAATCTCAATGTGTATAAACAGGCTTGCTCTTTGACCTAAAGACCTTGGCTAACTTTTTTCTTCTATAATGAGTCTTCTTCAAACACTCATCTTGGAATAGTCTGCCTGCACTGGAGGTGGCTTTCAACCATAGAAAAGGGTTTTGCAACACCAGGTTAAAGTCCAACAGGTTTATTTGGTAGCACAAGCTTTCAGAGCACTGCTACTTCATCAGGTGAGTGGAGAGTTGGGTTCACAAACATGACATATATATATATAAACACAGGTTCAATCATGAAATAATGGTCAGAATGTGAGTCTGAACAGGTAATAAAGTCTTTACAGGTATAGACAATGTGAGTGGAGAGAAGATTAAGCAAAGGGATATAAATTGTCTCAAGCCAGGACAGTTAGTAAGATTTTGCAAGCCCAGGCAAACTGTGAGGGTTACAGGTAATGTGACATGAACTCAAGATCCTGGTTGAGGCCGTCCTCATGTGTGCGGAACTTGGTTATCAGCCTTGAAGCATTTTCCAAGACAGCCTTAAAGGCACATGACAGCACAGAATTGCCAAGCAGAAACTAATAGCCAAATTCCGCACACATGAGGACGGCCTCAACCAGGATCTTGGATTCATGTCACACTATCTGTAACCCCACAATTTGCCTGAGAGCAATGGAGCCTGAGGGGATCTCATATTGAACTGTCTCTATTATGGAAGCGGCTGGGGGAGAAATTTGGGTTACCCTCATGTCTACATGGTGTGTGGGTGATTTATTCTTTTGGTGGCTAGGGGAGGTTCCAGGAATGCTCCTTTGTGCTGAGGCTTTGGGGGTACTCCCCTTGTCAGCAGCGTTCAGCATTTCTGTGATGGTTAGGAAGCGAGGTGGGTGTGGTATCAAGGAACTCTGTGATCTGGGCACCTTTTTTAGTGTTTTATGTCTAGCATATTTTTATATATCGACTGTGACTGAAGTCCAACTGATAGGCATTGCCAGGGCCCAAGGGCAACCCTGCAGTTTTATCACTGGCAAATCGCAGGAAAATCGCAGCCACTGTTTTTCTAAAGTGGACAAGTTCACATTTTCCCACATTATAGTCTATCTGCCAATATTGTACCTGTTCACTTAATCTGTCTATATCCTTTTGTAGATATGTCCTCTTAACTTACTTTCCTACTTGTCTTTCTGGCATCAACAAATTTAGCTACCAAACATTCAGGCCCTTCACTGTCTTTCAATACTGGTCCTCTTACTGACCTCTATTGCACTCCATGCATTACAATTTGTCAACCTGAAAATGACCCATTTATCCCTATCTGCTTTCTGACATCTAACTGATTCCAGATCCATGATGATTTGTTATCTCTTATGCCATGAGTTCTTATTTTGTGAAATAATCTTTGACTTGACACCATATATATGCCCTTTGGAAATATATGTACAGTATATCTACAGGTCCCCCTTTTTCCAAGTGGCTTGCTAATTCCTCAAAGGACTCTAATATGTTAGTCAAACACATTCCCCTTTCACAAAACTACATTGGTTCTGTCTGATTGTATTTTGATTTTCTACATGTCCTGTTATTAACTTTTTAATAATAGATGCTTATTTTTCCCCTGTGACAGATTGTTAGGTTAACTGGCTTTAGATTCATGCTTTCTGTCTCTCCTTTGTTAAATAAACTATTTTCCAGTCACTGGGATCATTCCAGAATCTCTGGAATTTTGGAAGATTGAAGCCAATGCATCCACTATCTGTGCAGTGACTTCTTTTCTGACCTAAGGATTCAGATCATCAGTTCCAGGGGATTTCACAGACTTTAGATCTTTTTGCTTTCTCAGGATCATTTCCCTAGTGACTGTGATTATTGTAAGTTCCTGACGAGATGAGACCAGGTGCCTATTCCTGCTTTTAATTTTTGTGTTCCTTTTACCTCTTGATTTTTAAGGTTTTTAGGATGTGTTTGCAACATCCACGGCGAAAAGAGACAGTGGGTGAAATTTTCCAGCCTAATTCCCCAACTACACATGCACTGTACCCCATCCAGCTCCCCAACTACATACATACTCTACATCATCCAACTCCCCAACACACACATCTGTACCCCATCCAACTCCCCAACTACACAGCACTGTCCCCATCCACTCCCAACTACATACAACTCTACACATCAACTCCCCACACACACATCTGTACCCCATCCAACTCCCCAACTACCACCAGACTGTACCCCATCCAACTCCCCAAATACACACACACACTGTACCCCATCCAACTCCCCAACTACACACACACATCTGTACCCCATCCAACTCCCCAACTACACACACACACTGTACCCCATCCAACTCCCCAACTACACACACACATCTGTACCCCATCCAACTCCCCAACTACACACACACACTGTACCCCATCCAACTCCCCAACTACACACACACATCTGTACCCCATCCAACTCCCCACTACACACACACATCTGTACCCCATCCAACTCCCCAACTACACACACACATCTGTCCCATCCAACTCCCCAACTACACACACACTCTGTACCCCATCCAACTCCCCAACTACACACACACACTGTACCCCATCCAACTCCCCAACTACACACACACACACTGTACCCATCCAACTCCCCAACACACACATCTGTACCCCATCCAACTCCCCAACTACACACACACATCTGTACCCCATCCAACTCCCCAACTACACACACACACTGTACCCCATCCAACTCCCCAACACACACACACACTGTACCCCATCCAACTCCCCAACACACACACACACTGTACCCCATCCAACTCCCCAACACACACACACACTGTACCCCATCCAACTCCCCATCTACACACACACATCTGTACCCCATCCAACTCCCCAACTACACACACACACTGTATCTCACCCAACTCCACACCCTCTTATGCATATTTTATCTTATCCAATCCTGACTCATACACACAATATGCAATCCAAACCACACACACACATATACACACACAACCTTGTTCAACTCCCCACCCTCCTACACCCATTGTTACCCTCCCACCTGCCCAAAATTTTTAGGCTCATGTTGTTCATTATCTTGAATCCTAATTTTCAGCATTAACACATTCAACTGTGAAGTTCAAAAAACAATAGAAGACATACTTGGATCAATCGCACGGCCATCAAAACACTGTGGAAACAAAAGGTGAATGTTAAAAGTATTAGTTGGCCCTGTCACACACAAGCAGATAAATATTTGAGCAACAATTTAAAGCCTGATTTATCCTTGACCATATGGAATGGGTCTGCAACTATCTTCTGAAGAATCATAGGAGTATCTCCCTGGGATCAGCAAATTTATTTTCAGCTCACTCACTGAAATACGTGCTCGAGATGCAGGCCACTCACAAACAGGACTTATTATTTAATATTAACTCTGAACTAGGTACATACAGAGAGGTAGGAGGACACAAACACACTCATGAGATAAAGATGCTCCCACATGGACACTCAGTCATACTGACCGGACTTTCACACAAACACTCCCTCACACAGACAGGCACTGACACACAGGCAGACACTCCCTTTCATAGATATGCCCACACAGACACTGATTCACAAAGACTGTCTCATTCACTAAGTCACTCCCTTACATACAGACAGATTCTCAAGCAGCTCCGAGAAGCTTTTGCTCACTTGGCTGAGGGGGTTATCCGATGACAGTTGCTTCTCCTCTCCAATTTCATTTCCCTTCTGTGCCTCAGCTTGCGGCAGTGATCTGCATCAAGAAGGGAAAACAGAACTGTTACTGAAAAGGTCCATCTTCATAACTCAGTCCTTTGAGCTTTTGGTTCTTTCCTGTGATTCTTTCAAACATTTTCCTTCTGTAGAGAGTCGAAGTGTTCATACAATTCCTGTACATTTTCTCGGATCTCCCATATGTATTTAGATCATTTAATTCCCTTTCTCCTATTGGATTTAAGAACAAAGAACAAAACAGCAAGGGAAACAGGCCCTTCGGCCCAACAAGCCCATGCCGCCACCCCGATGTTCCCACCTCTACCCGCGATCCCTGTCTATGTTTATAGATCTATGGATTAAAAACCAAATTTCTCCTAACAAATTTAGGGAGAATTTGTTTTGCCAATTAGCCTAAGAGCACATCTTTGGGATGTGGGAGGAAACCGGAGCACCCAGAGAAAACTCTCGCAAGCACGGGGAGAATGCGCAAACTCCCACAGACACAGGCCCAAATCCATGTATCTGCACAGCACAGCAATAGTCACTGAGCTGTTGTGTTGCCCATCAAATGGTCCAGGTCAAGCATACACTAACGACATGAAGCACTAGGATACTCTCAAAAAAAATCCAAGAGCAGTCCTCTCATGACCCATCTCGTGTATGCCCCTAGTTAGACAACAAGGTGGACCAAAGCACCTGTAGGATAAAAACAAGTACATCAAAATCATCATCTATTTACACACTTCCCAGGGACTCCCAAGGCTCATGATCCCTATTTTAAATCAGTTTTCTATACCCCTCCATTCCCATTCTGTTCATGTGCCCATCCAAGTATTTTTTAAATAACTCCAGAGTGCCTGCCTCCACCACTTTACTTGGCAGCGCATTCCATACCCCCACCATGCTCTGTATGAAAAAACTCCCTCTAGCATCCAAATTATACCTTACCCCCCTCACGCTTTTCGAGTCCATCCTAGGAAAAAGCTTAACCCTGTTTACTCTATCTATACCCCTCATAATCTTGTACACCTCTATTAGATCTCCTCTAAGTCTACGTCTTTCTAAGGAAAACAGTCCCAATTTCCCTAACCTCTCCTTGTAACTCAGACCTTCCATTACCAGGCAGAATCCTGGTAAACCTCCTCTGCACTCTCTCCAGAGTCTCCACGTTCTTCCGGTAGTAAGGCGACCAGAACTGGACGCATTTGTGTTGCCCAGCTGAATTTCAATCTTCTAAAAGCTCTCAATGTCTGCTGAGCGCAGTCCCGCGCACACCTGCTGAGCGCAGTCCCGCGCACACCTGCTGAGCGCAGTCCCGCAGACATGGAAAAGGGTGGATGGTCCTTGGATGTGAGTGGTGCAATGAACCACATAAGAAGATGTCAGATCATTTAACCAAAAGCTGGTCAAAGAGGTATGTTTTAAGGAGTATTGTAAAGGAGGAATGGGAAGCAGAGAGATGTAGAGAAGGGATTTTTGAACTTAAGCTATAGGCAGCTGGAAGCACTGTAATGAATGGTGGATGGTTAAGATTGCAGACGCACAAGAATTAGTTGAGCATAGAGGATTATGGCACTGGAAGTGATCGGAAGGGATAAGGCCATGGAAGGATTTAGAAACAATTTTAAAATCAAGACATTGCTTGATTGTTAGGAACCAGTGTAAGTCAGTGAGCAGAGGGATGATAGGTGAACAGGATTCAGTGTGAATTAGGACATGGATAGTGGGGTTTTGGAACACATCAGGTTTACAGAGGATTCAATGTGAGAGATCAGCCAGGATTGTGTTGGAATAGTCAAATCTAGAGGCAATAAATGCACAAATGTAGGTTTGAATAGCGAATGAGTAAGATGTGAAGTCAATCATGTTGCAAAGGTGGAAATAGTTCAGTTTAGTGATCTATATAGTCAGACACTCATTTCCAGGTCAATTATAGGACTGAAGTTGTTAACAGTTTTGTTTATTCACAAACTGTTGTTGCGGTGATGGAAGGGGTTCACAGCTAAGAACTGAAAACAGTGGTTAAATCTTCCTGATATTTAATTGGAGGAAATTTTTGCTTGTCCAGTACTGGATGTCAGATGAATTTATTGACAGAGAGGTAGGTGCTGGTGAGATAGAGCTGGGTGCTGTCAGCATACTGGCATTGTTTTTGGATCTGAGGAACAGCATGTAGTTGGGAAGTGAGATGAGGCCGAGGATTAATCAATTGGGGAACACCTGAGGTAGTGGGAAGAGGAACCATTGAGCAAGTGATAATCTAGCTACAGTTGGATAGAGAAAGGAAGAAAAATATTGACATTTATACTGTGATTTGGCTGGACTGAAGAGCTTTACAGCCAATAAATTACTTTTAGAAATATAATCATGTTCTGATAGACGATTAGATAAGAATGTTCAGAACTTCAGAAACAGTAACAAGAGCAGACCACTCAGCCCATTGAGCCAGCTCCACCATTCAATACGATCAGGGCTTCAACTTCACTTTCCCACCCATTCCCCATATTCCTTAAATTCTCTGAGCCACCAAAACAGGTGAGAGCAATCCCGCCCAACTGGGCGATAGTGGAGATGTTTTGGAGGAGGATGGTGTGATCAATGTGTCAGAAGCTGCAGGTAGGGAGAGAAGAATCAGGAAGGAAAGTTTATCTTTATCAAGTTATAGAGACAGTCACTAATCCAGCTGGCCCTGAAACTCATATCTTCCTCCAGTTTCTCTCCTATTTGTTCTTGCGCACTCTCTGAGCTCATTTTGTTAATGAGACCCACTGCCTATTTCCTTGATCTTATTCCCACTAAACCTTCTCTGATCACACCCCCCTCCATGTCAGTCAATGTAGTGATTGTGGTGTCTTGTCTCTTTAAGGCAATACAGCAGAAGAAGGTCACCTGACTTGAGGGACCAATGGGAATCAAGAGGCAATGATCACTCCAGAGGGTGGAGTCCTCTCTGAGGCAGAATACATCTGGAAGCCGTGTAATAAGCATGTAAGGACTGGAGCAGCTGGGGAGACTGCTCCAGGACAGCAAACCCCTGTTCAGAGTTTCTCTTTATCAGTTAAGCCTGGTTCTAATTAAGCCTGTCTTGACAATGCCAGGACAGTGCCTCGCTATTGTATATTGACGATGAGGTGGATAAATTTTGATGGCATAGCCTACTTGTGCATATCCAGTTTATTTTATGTTTGGAAAAGTAGGATACTCAAAACTGCCTGTCTTTGGGTGAATAGACTTAGAGAAAGTCCTGAAGGTAGTGCCAGAGACTGAGGGATAGAAAAATAACAAACCCGGTGTGGCCAATGAGTGTAGAAGTTTGGAAAGATATAGAAAATTAAAATAAAAATAAATTAGCCTTTAGGAATGAGAGAAGTAAAACATGGACTTAAGAGAAATGGATAAGAGTTGCTGTAGTTTTTCTGACAAGGATGAAATCAAAGGAAAGAGCAGTGCTTGAAGTAAAAGGGAGGAGATACCAGCTAGGAGAAAGATCTGTTTCAGATTTAAAAAGGAAAAAAATTGGAAAGAAGGCAGAAATATTCTTGATAATAAGATCAGAGACTAAAAAGAGAAGAAAAGCCTCAGGGAACTGCAGAATTTGTCCCAGAAATAGAGGAAAGTCAGAAGCCGAGATTTGCATGGCTCCCAATCACAGTAGAGCCTGCAGGGGTTCCACTACTGATCCCTGCATTGAGGAACTGTAGGCAGGTAAGATTTAAAGTTTTGGAACAAAAAAAGTTCTTTATCTGCTTAAAAAAAAGTAAGTTAAGAAGTTTTTACAAGATTTTGTGCCTAACTGGACAGTGTGGGAGCCACTGGTGAAGTTGACAAAAAGATCAATGTTGGAACAAGGAGAGAAAATTAGACTCTCTAGCCAGCTAGAGAAAAGAAAGACTATGGAAATTGGTATAGAAGTCTTTCAGCAGCTAAAAAAAGAGAAGTTTTACCATTTATAAAGGGCCCAAGAGGAGATGGTATAGTTGCTGCCAAAATTGCAGAGGTGCAGGAAAAGCACAGAGCGAGACAGAGAGAAACAGCAGCTGTGGCAGCTGACAGTCTTAAAGTGGAAATGCATTTAAAGCTTCACAATATTTAATGCAACAACCACAGGAAGGAACAAGGAACAGGGAAATTAAAGAACACCTGGATAGAGGGCAACTCTCAAAAGGGCGTCTGTAAGAAACACAGACCTCAGCAGAGGGAATTGAGACCTCAAAGAAGAGGTAGCACTGGAGCTCAGAGGAGGTAATGAACTCTCAAGGAAGAGGCAATGCCAGATTCACAGTAGGCAGTAAAAGATGCTGGAGAGAGGGATCATTGGAACATCCTGGAGAGGATGGTCATTGAAACACCCTGGAGAAGGAAGAGCATTGCAATGTCCTGGCGAGGGAAGAGCATTGGAACATCCCGGAGAGAAGGTGCATTGGAACATCTGGAGAGGAGGAACATTGAAATATCCCAGAGAGGTAGGAGCACTGGAACATCCCAGAGAGGGGATCATTGAAACATGGAAGGTGGGGGATTGGAAAAAACCCAGAAAGAGGACAACAGAAGACCTTAAATGTCTAACTAAGAGCTGAAACAGCAAGATTCAGTTGTGTCCCATTCTTCTGTATTATAATGAGAAGTTCCTAGAAGGTGTTAGCAATAAACTTCAACCGCACAATAAAGCTTTAATCAGTCAGAAAGTAAGACAAGCCACAAGAATGAAAAAAAAGTTGGATAAATTTAACCCAGAACTATAGCAAATAATAAAAGTAGGTTAAAAGGTTGAAATGAGAAGCAGTCTATTTATATCAAAGCTAAGAAAAAATCTAACAAGCACTTTGAAAAATATCGTAGTAGCTAGGAAAACTATTAGGGTCAGTAAGAAACAGTGAAGCATTCACCAACAGACTGTAGAATAAACCAAATTCCTTGGAAAAGCAACTGGAAAATAGGAACATTGAAGCAAAAGAATAAGGAGAGAAGCTTGGCAATCGGAAATTAATTGAAGAAATAAAAAATTATTGACACTGACAACAGAATCAGCACTTCAGGTAGCAAGGAAGGAAACTGAGGTTATATTCTTGCCCAAATAAAGCGATACTTCTTCAGAATTAACATAAAACAAGTATGCTCATGTGATGCTGGATTTTCACGTTTTTAACACTTCTGGACAAAAATCCATGTGGCAATTTTCAGAGCAGGATATATCCTCAATACAGCAAAACCTCAGAGAAGCAAACTCAGCCGCCAGCAATTCCCAATCTCCAGACTCCAGAGACAGAAAAATTTGCCTTTTCCTCTGCTTTTGATTTAAGAGGGACTTCTCTCTCTTAGCTCAATTGCAGCATCTCAGCTTGAATATTCTGTGTAAAATCAGGCTTCTCCATCACATGACCATACCAATCAGTCATCCCAATGAAGCCCTAGTCTACAAAATCCCAGGAGAAAAAGAGCAGAACTGCATTAGTTCAGACTAAAACCAATATTCTAGCCATTAGAAATAACTAGACTGCTGCAACAACAGTACAACATGCCAGTAGATACTACATCTCTGAGTGCATAAAAAAACTGCTGGAACAGATCCTGCACGTGGACATAGGACATAGAACAATACAGCACAAACAGGCCCTTCGGCCCATGAGTTGCACCGATCACATCTACCAATCCACAGACCTATCTATAACTCCCTATCCCATTCGTTTCCATTTACTCATCCAGAAGTCTTTTAAAAGACACTAGCGATTTCGCCTCAACAACCTCCGATGGCAGCTGATTCCATTCACTCACAACCCTTTGAATGAAAAACTTACCCCTAACATCTCCTTTGTATTTGCTTCCCTGCACCTTAAATCTGTGTCCTCTCGTAGTGACCATTTCCGCTCGGGGAAATAGTCTCTGAGAGCCCACCCTATCTATTCCTCTCAACATTTTATAAACCTCTATCAGGTCGCCTCTCAACCTACGTCTCTCCAGTGAGAAGAGTCCCAGCTCCCTCAACCTATCTTCATAAGGCCTCCCTCCCAATCCAGCAGCACTCTTATAAATCTCCTCTGAGCCCTCTCAATAGCCTCTACATCCTTCCTATAATGAGGCGACCAGAACTGCGCACAATACTCCAACTGGGGTCTGACAAGAGTCTTATATAGCTGCATCATTACCTCCTGACTCCTAAACTTTATTCCTCAATTAATGAAGGCCAGAACACCGTACGCCTTTTGACCACTTCCTCCACCTGCGAGGCCGCTTTAAGAGTCCTATGGACCTGGACCCCGAGATCCTTCTGCTCTATAACACAGCTAAGACTCCTACCCCTTATATTGTACTCCTTCATCCCATTATTCCTGCCAAAATGGACCACTACACATTTATCCACACTGAAGTCCATCTGCCACTTCTCCGCCCAGTCTTGCATCCTGTTTATGTCCCTCTGCAACCTTTGACACCCCTCCAGACCATCCACAACACCACCGACCTTTGGATCGTCGGCGAACTTACTAACCCATCCCTCCACTTCCTCACCCAGGTCATTTATGAAAATGACAAACAGCAAGAGTCCCAGAACAGATCCCTGGGGCACTCCACTGGTTACCGACCTCCATGCAGAACACAACCCATCCACAACCACTCTCTGCTTTCTGCCGGCAAGCCAGTTCTGGATCCACGAGGCCAAAGCCCCTTGGATCCCATGCCATCTCACCTTCTCCAGAAGCCTTGCATGGGGGACCTTATCAAACGCCTTGCTAAAGTCCATGTACACTACGTCCACCGCTCTTCCTTCGATAATGTGTTCAGTCACATTTTGGAAGAACTCAACTAGGCTCATAAGGCATGACCTGCCCTTGACAAAACCATGCTGACTATTTCTAATCAGTCTAAACTTCTCCAAATGTTCATAAGCCTTATCCCTCAGAAGCCTCTCCATCAGCTTACCAACCACTGAAGTCAGACTCACCGGTCAGTAATTTCCTGGACTATCCCTGTTCCCTTTCTTAAAGATAGGAACCACATCCGCAATCCTCCAATCCTCCGGAAACTCTCCCGTTTCCATGGACGACGCAAATATCATCGCCAGGGGCTCTAAAACCACTTCCCTCATCTCCCACAATAAGCTGGGATACATCCCATCCGGCCCTGGCGACTTGTCTATCTTGATAGAATTTAACAGGTCTAACACATCCTCTTTCCTAACATCCACATACTCAATCTTTTCCGTTTGCCTCAAACCTGCAGTACAACCTCCCAGTTCACTTTCCACCGTGAATACCGAGGCAAAGTACTCGTTAAGCACCTCTGCCATTTCTTCCGGATTCACACAGACTTTTCCCCCTTCTCCTTTTATAGGCCCTATCCCTTCTCTTCTCATCCTTTTACTTTTCACATATTTGTAGAAGGCCTTGGGATTCTCCTTAATCTTACCTGCCAAGGCCTTCTCATGACTCCTTCTGGCTCTCCTAATTTCCTTTTTAAGCTCCCTTCTACACACCTTATACTCTTCTAGATCCCTAACATCCCCTAGCTCTCTGAACCTTTTATACACCTTTCTTTTCTTCCTAACTAGGTTCACCACAACCTTCGTGCACCACGGTTCCCACGTCCTACCAAAACCTCCCTGTCTCCTCGGAACGTTGTCTTGCAGAGCCCCAGACAAACATTCCTTGAATATCTGCCACTTCCCTTCTGTACTCTTCCCCAAGAACGCCTCCTTCCAGTTTATGCGTCCAATTACCTGCCTAATGTTTTCATATTTCCCCTTACTCCAGACATACACCTTCTTAGCCTGCCTGATCCTATCTCTTTCCATCGCTATCGTGAAAGAGATAGAATTATGATCTCCATTCCCAAGATGCTCACCTACCGTGAGCTCCGACACCTGCCCTGGCTCATTAGCAAGCACCAGGTCAAGTACAGCCTCTCCTCTCGTAGGCTTTTCCACGTACTGTGTCAGGAAACCTTCCTGAACACACCTTACAAACTCCACACCATCCAAACCCCTTATCCTTGGGATATTCCAGTCGATGTTTGGGAAATTGAAATCTCCCATCACGACAACCCTGTTATTTCTACATCTGTCTAGGATCTGTTTTCCTATCTGCACCTCAAGTTGCCTGTCGCTATTGGGCTGCCTATAGAATACACCCAGCAAAGTTATCGACCCTTTGCTGTTCCTAACTTCCACCCACAGGGACTCCGTAGACAGTCCCTCCACGTCTTCCTGCAGCCATGACACTGTCCCTGATCAACAATGCCACACCACCACCTCTTCTGCCCCCAACCCTGTCCCTCCTGAAGCATCAAAATCCTGGCACCTGAAGTACCCAGTCCTGTCCCTGAGACAACCAAGTTTCTGTAATGGTCACCACATCACACTCCCAAGCAACAATCCACGCCCTAAGCTCACCTATTTATTTACTACACCCTTGGCATTAAAATAGACACACTTCAGCCTCTCAGTCAGGATATTTCCCTTTTCCACCACCTGCCTAACCTCCCTCTCAGACTGCCTACAGTCCTTCCCTACCTGGGAGCTAACCTCCTTATTCACAGTCTCATCGATATTCCCACCTCCCTGCTTTTCTAGTTTAAAGTTCCCCCAGTAACCCTAGCCAGTCTTCCTGCCAAGATATTAGTCCCCCTAGGGTTCAAATGCCACCTGTCCTTACTGTACAGGTCGCACCTGCCCCTAAAGAGGTCCCAATGATCTATGAACCTGAATCCCTGCCCCCTGCTCCAGTCCCTCAGCCATGCATTCATCCTCCACCTCATTTGATTCCTGCTCTCATTCTCCTGAGGCGCAGGCAACAATCCTAAGATTACTACCTTTGCTTTTCTCTTCCTCAGCTTCCTACCCAGTTCCCTATAATCCCCTTTGATGACTGCCTCCCTCTTCCTGCCTATGTGTGCAGTACCTATATGCACCATATGCAACATGGCTCAGATATATTTCTTAAAGGCACAGTATCATCACATAAACCAGTGGAAACTCTGGAATAATAGCACTGAGATTAAAGGCATTTGCACAGAGACAGAGAGCAGTTAGTTCTGTATCATTGCTATCTTCCCACCATGGAACAGGATGAAATCTGCCAGCGAATATTAACCGATGATCATACAACAAGGATATGTAACCAACTCTATCTCTGATAATTCACATAGTTTAGATAACCACACAGTTATGTAAACTGACTTATTCTGTAAACATCCTTTGATTTCCTACCTGGCCTGTAGTAAGTGCTGAAATATCTCATTCTGTGGGGAGCCTTGTCCCCAACACGAGGTTCTGCAAAGATTCAGAGATCATTAATATAGCAAGAGGTAAGGGGCATAAAGCACATACAACTCTGTTATATTGAGCATGTTGGTCAGTTTTGAGCATAGTTCAGCTATGTACTGCCAACCTCTTTACAGGAATCAGCTCCCTATTACCTCAGTGAGTTCCCTGTAGAGTCAATAAAAGATGGGTCTCCCAGTACAGATGGCAAGGAATTCAAACACAACAGAATTTGGCATAGGTTCCACGCCAATGTCTTTATCACAAAATTCCTTCAGTGCAGAAGGAGGCCATTCAACCTATCAAGTCTGCACCAACTGTCTGACAGAGCATCTTATCCAGGCCCAGCAACAGGCCTATCCCCATAACCCCATATATTTATGTCACTTAACCCCCTAATTACACATTTTGGGACATTAAGATACAATTCACCATAGCCAATCCACTTATCCTGCATACCTTTGGACTATGGGAGGAAACCGGTGCAGATACAGAAACTCCACACGGACAGTCACCAAAGACTGGAATAAAACGCAGGTTCCTGATACTGTGAGGAACAGTGCTAAACTCGATGAAGTCGTGCTGCCCAGCAATTCAGTACTGAGAGAGTGCTCCACAGTTAGAGTGTCAATACTGAGAGTGCTCCACTGTCAGACAATCAGTACTGAGAGAATGCTCCACTGTCAAGCGGTCAGTACTGAGAGTGCTGCACTATCAGACAATCAGTACTGAGAGAACTCCACTGTCAAGCGGTCAGTACTGAGAGAGTGCTGCACTGTCAGACAATCAGTACTGAGAGAGCTCCACTGTCAAGCGGTCAGTACTGAGAGAGTGCTGCACTATCAGACAATCAGTACTGAGAGAGCTCCACTGTCAAGCGGTCAGTACTGAGAGAGTGCTGCACTGTCAGACAATCAGTACTGAGAGAGCTCCACTGTCAAGCGGTCAGTACTGAGAGAGCTCCACTGTCAAGCGGTCAGTACTGAGAGTGCTGCACTATCAGACAATCAGTACTGAGAGAGCTCCACTGTCAAGCGGTCAGTACTGAGAGAGTGCTGCACTGTCAGACAATCAGTACTGAGAGAGTGCTGCACTGTCAGACAATCAGTACTGAGAGAGTGCTCCACTGTCAGACAATCAGTACTGAGAGGATGCTGCACTGTTGAAGATCAATGATGCATTGTCAAAGGAGTTGTACTATGGGAACCTTGCTGTGTTGCAGTAATCGGGTTGACCGACTGCTGGAAAGGATTTTATTATTAAATTCTCCTTTTTCAGTGATAACACCCATTACTTGACATATTTGACAATGATTCTATCTGATAAAGTGTGTAATAAAGACCACATGACTTCATTGGATGGAGAGCTGGGAGCTTTGCCAGTGTCCTGGTCAACAATCATCCCTCAAGCAACACCAATAACTCGGAGTAACTGGTGCCATCCATTGCCTTGTGGAATTTACCTCTGTATAAAACAGTAAGATTAGAATTATAGAATGATCATGGCAAAGAGAACATAATTGTTTATGCAACAGCTCTGACTGTGTTTTAACACATAATGTTTAGGACACAACATGCTTTGGGACCCCAGTTAATTGAAAATTACCTTGAGAGACATTTCCACAGCAGTAATGCAAAGGCCACAACAGCCAATGCCGAGACCAAAGCCAGGACCACAACATACCAGACCTCAGGCTTCCAGTAATTATCCAATACAGTCATTATCTTGTTAGCTGGGGTTCTTGTCTGTAAAACAAGAGAACAGAAAATACAAATGGGAGATCAATTGTATCCCTGGGCTTAGAACATAGAACATAAAACAATACAAACAGGCCCTTCGGCCCACGAGTTGTGCCGATCACATCTACCAATCCACAGACCTATCTATAACCCTCTATCCTATTCTTTTCCATATACTCATCCAGAAGTCTTTTAAAAGACCCCAGTGAGTTTGCCTGAACAACCTCCGACGGCAGTCGGTTCCATTCACTCACCACCCTCTGAGTGAAAAACCTACCCCTGACATCTCCTTTGTATTTGCTTCCCTGCACCTTAAATCTGTGTCCTCTCGTAGTGACCATTTCAGCTCGGGGAAATAGTCTCTGAGAGTCCACCTATCTATTCCTCTCAACATTTTATAAACCTCTATCAGGTCGCCTCTCAACCTACGTCTCTCCAGTGAGAAGAGTCCCAGCTCCCTCAACCTATCTTCATAAGGCCTGCCTCCCAATCCAGGCAGCATCCTTGTAAGTCTCCTCTGAAGTCTCTCAATAGCCTCTACATCCTTTCTATAATGAGGCGAACAGAACTGCGCACAATACTCCAACTGGGGTCTGACAAGAGTCTTATAGAGCTGCATCATTACCTCCTGACTCCTAAACTCTATTCCTCGATTAATGCAGGCCAGTACACCGTACGCCTTCTTGACCACTTCCTCCACCTGCGAGGCCAATTTAAGAGTCCTATGGACCCAGACCCCGAGATCCTTCTGCTCTACAACACAGCTAAGACTCCTACTCCTTATATTGTACTCCTTCATCCCATTATTCCTGCCAAAATGGACCACTACACATTTATCTGCATTGAAGTCCATCTGCCACTTCTCCGCCCAGTCTTGCATCCTGTCTATGTCCCGCTGCAACTTTTGGCATCCCTCCAGACCATCCACAACACCACCAACCTTTGTATCGTCGGCGAACTTACTAACCCATCCCTCCACTTCCTCATCCAGGTCATTTATGAAAATGACAAACAGCAGGGGTCCCAGAACAGATCCCTGGGGCACTCCACTGGTTACCGACCTCCATTCAGAACAAGACCCATCCACAACCACTCTCTGCCTTCTGCCGGCAAGCCAGTTCTGGATCCACGAGGCCAAAGCCCCTTGAATCCCATGCCCTCTCACCTTCTCCAGAAGCCTTGCATGGGGGGACCTTATCAAACGCCTTACTAAAGTCCATGTACACTACGTCCACCGCCCTTCCTTCGTCAATGTGTTCAGTCACATTTTGGAAGAACTCAACTAGGCTCGTAAGGCATGACCTGCCCTTGACAAAACCATGCTGACTATTTCTAATCAGTCTAAACTTCTCCAATTGTTCATAATCTTATCCCTCAGAAGCCTCTCCATCAGCTTACCAACCACTGAAGTCAGACTCACCGGTCAGTAATTTCCTGGACTATCCCTGTTCCCTTTCTTAAAGTTAGGAACCACATCCACAATCCTCCGGAACCTCTCCCGTTTCCATGGACGACGCAAATATCATCGCCAGGGGCTCTGCAACCACTTCCCTCATCTCCCACAATAACCTGGGGTACATCCCATCCGGTCCCGGAGACTTGTCTATCTTGATAGAATTTAACAGGTCTAACACATCCTCTTTCCTAACATCCACATACTCAGTCTTTTCTGTTTGCCTCAAACCTGCAGTACAACCTCCCAGTTCACTTTCCACCGTGAATACCGAGGCAAAGTACTCGTAAAGCACCTCTGCCATTTCTTCCGTATTCACACAGACTTTTCCCCCTTCTCCTTTTATAGGTCCTATCCCTTCACTTCTCATCCTTTTACTTTTCACATATTTGTAGAAGGCCTTGGGATTCTCCTTAATCTTACCTGCCAAGGCCTTCTCATGACCCCTTCTGGCTCTCGTAATTTCCTTTTTAAGTTCCCTTCTACACACGTTATACTCTTCTAGATCCCTAACATCCCCTAGCTCTCTGAACCTTTTATATATCTTTTTTTCCTTCCTAACT
Source organism: Sphyrna mokarran (assembly GCA_024679065.1). NCBI lineage: Eukaryota > Metazoa > Chordata > Chondrichthyes > Carcharhiniformes > Carcharhinidae > Sphyrna > Sphyrna mokarran. The sequence continues at coordinate 79,692,063 of JAGIQG010000003.1, forward strand.
AGGTTCACCACTACCTTCGTGCACCATGGTTCCCGCGTCCTACCAGAACCTCCTTGACTCCTCAGAACGTTGTCTTGCAGAGCCCCAGACAAACATTCCTTGAAAGTCCGCCACTTTCCTTCGGTACTCTTCCCCAAGAACGCCTCCTTCCAGTTTATACTGGAATTACCTGCCTAATGTTTTCATATTTCCCCTTACTCCAGACATACACCTTCCTAGCCTGCCTGATCCTATCTCTTTCCATCGCTATCGTGAAAGAGATAGAATTATGATCTCCATTCCCAAGATGCTCACCTACTGTGAGATCCGACACCTGCCCTGGCTCATTAGCAAGCATCAGGTCAAGTACAGCCTCTCCTCTCGTAGGCTTTTCCACGTACTGTGTCAGGAAATCTTCCTGAACATACCTAACAAACTCCACACCATCCATACCCCTTACCCTTGGGATATTCCAGTCGATGTTTGGGAAATTAAAATCTCCCATCATGACAACCCTGTTATTTCTACATCTGTCTAGGATCTGTTTCCCTATCTGCACCTCAAGTTCCCTGTCGCTATTGGGCGGCCTATAGAATACACCCAGCAAAGTTATCGAGCCTTTGCTGTTCCTAACTTCCACCCAGAGAGACTCTGTAGACATTCCCTCCCCGTCTTCCATCTGCCCTACAGCCATGACACTGTCCCTGATCAACAGTGCCACACCACCTCCTCTTTTGCCCCCAACCCTGTCCCTTGGATCAGACAGGTCAGGAAGAGTTATTATTCTTGGGATCCTCCTAGTCAATGTGGCTCTGAGCAATATCAGCTAAGGCCACTCACATTGGACCATTGTTCAAATACATTTTTACAAACGACACACACTTGGAGATTGCAATTTCTGAGAATGGAACCAATTGGATTATAAGTCACAACCATACAAGAACATGAGTAGACCATATGGCTCATCCAGTTCTCGCCATCCTTTAGTATAATTGTGGCTGATTTTGGGCTTCACTGCCACTTTCCCATCCATTCCCTATATTTTCAAGTCCCTGAGACATCAAAAATTTGTCCATTCCAATCCAGAATATATTAAAAGGATAAAGAACAAAACACAAAACAGCACGGGAAAAAGGCCCTTCGGCCCAACGAGCCGGCGCCGCCACCTCGATGTTCCCACTTCCACCCATAATCCCTGTCTATGTTTATAAAAATCTGCATTGGAACCAAAGCTGAAGCATCCACAACCCTCAGTGGTAGAGAATTCCAAAGATTCACAACCCTTTGAATTAAGAATTTTTTTCACATATCAATCCTAAATGATCATCTGCTTTCTCTGAGGCTGTGTCTGCACCCAGAGAAACAACCTCTCAGTGTCTGCTCTGTCAAGCTTCTTCCCCAATTGCTTGTTGTACTTGCATCCTAATTTTCTGAGTTCCTTGCACAAGCACATCCAAATCTCTCTAAACATCAACATTTACAAGTTTCATGCCTTTTAGAAATATTCTACTTTTCATTTCTTACAACCCAAGTTAACAATCTCACATATCTCTAAATTTTATTCCAGCTGCCCTCTTGTTGCCCATTCATTGAACCTGTCGGTATCTCTTTGCAATTTATTTGTGTCCCTCTCATAGCTCACACTTCCACCTGATTTTGTATTGTCAGCAAAAAATCTCTCCAACTAAGTCATTAATATAAATTGTAAATAGTCACTGATCCTTGTGGCAATCACAGTTATAGCCTTCCAACTCTTTGCTTCCTTCTATTAGTCAATCTCCTATCTATGCGAATATGTTACCTTTAACTCCATTCTTTTGTATATTAACCTATTGTGTGGCACTGCCCCCAAAATAAACCTTTGTTATTTTGAATTTACGTGTACAAAACTCATCTTTTTCCTTTTGTTTAAAACCCAAACACCTAACATAACTAAGACATTACAAATACAGAGAGTTAATGTTTCCTTTATACTGGGCCTTGGTGAGACCGAGAATACTGTGTACAATTTTGGCCTCCTTATTTAAAAGGTATGTAAATCAGTTGGAAGTAGTTCAGAGAAGTTTTACTGAAACTGATACCTGGAATGGATTGGTTGTTTTATGAGGAAAGGTTGGACAGGCTTGCATTCATTGTAGTTTAGAAGGGTAAGCATGAGAAGCAAACTGAAACATATAAGATACTTAGGTTTCTTGATAGGGTAGATATGGAGACAATATTTCCTCTATTGTGAGAATTGAGAACCAGGAGTCATAGTTAAAAAATAAAGGGTTTCTCACTTGTTTTTGTTTCCCTTTCTTCTGTCTTAATCTTATTTTCCTCTTTTTTTCTGCCTTCAGAAGGCAGATTTTCATTTTTCCAGCCATTCACACCGCTACTGATTATATCTTTTGTTTCAATACTTGTCTTTTTTCTTCTCACTTTAGCTCTGTACAAAGTAATTTAATCTTTAATCATTTAATATCTCCCACCTTCTGCCCCATCACAGACCTCTTCTTCTAGTCTCCCTCCAGTCTCCCATTTCAGCTTCTTAAAACCTATTATATTTCTAACTTTTCCCAATTCTGGTGAAAAGTCATTGACTGAAATGTTAGCTCTACTTCCTTCTCCATAGATGTTGCCAAACCTGCTGAGTATTTCCAGTTTTAATCACTTTTATTTTATGGCAAGAAAATCTCTGTGATGCAGAGCTTTAGGAACTCAAAGCCCAAAGTCACCTACACCGCTCCAGCCTGTTACATTTATCATGTATGATGTTTCTGTATAGTGTATTACCTTCTGAAGCAAATCTACCTAAAAGATAGTAGCTGTCATCTTCCGTACTCACGGTTGATGGTGTGGTGGTAGTTGGTGCTGTGGTTGACCAAGGAATAACATGGATAATGACAATCACTGTATTTGTCAGCTGAACTTTTGAAGAAATGCCATTATCGTCAATGACCTCAATTAGGAGTTCAAAGGTCGTTGGGTCAGAGATTCCATCTGGATTATATGAGAAGGTGTTTCTTGAGAACAGCAAATTCCTCTGGGAAATGAAACGGTTGTTTATGTTTCCTGATGGGGCAAGTTTAATTTTAATTAATTAACTCAATTTTAATGCCTTAACATGTCACAAACTATAGATGGGGTAAGACTAATGCACAATGAAAAGTCAAAGATCACCTCTGCGAGCAGTGAATTCTGGCCTCTGTTGACTTGAACACTAAGTGAACACTAAGAACAATGGAACAGCATTAGTCTAGATTAAAACAAACATTCTACTATTCAGTATGCTCCTTCAGTAACAGTGGAAGATACCAGTAATAGACCCTGTGGCATCGATAAAATGGAAGAGATTGCTAAAAGCATGCTGCACAGAAACATGACTAAAGTACATTTCTTAAAGGCACAGTATCATCTTACTCCTAAGAGCCAATTGTTCCATTTATAAAATTCTCAAGTGGGTAAATGGGAATTGGGCCTTTAAAATGTTAATATCTGGACTGACTCAAGCCACATTTTACTGGGTTTGAAATTCATCCCTCAATCTGAGGGAACTCTCTTTCAAATAATACTAGAGGATATTTTACAATCACTTGACAGAATCTCATACAATCAGACTCCCTACAGTGCAGGAGGAAGCCATTTGGCTCATCGAATCTACACCAACAATAATCCCACCTAGGTCCTATCCCTGTAACCCCATGTATTTATCTTGTTAATTCCCCTGACACAAAAGGGCAATTTAGCATTCAGTGCAATCAATGTAACTTGCTCATTTCAGAGCACCTGAAGGAAACCCACTCAGACATGGGGAGAATGTGCAAATTAGCATCTTCTTTGAAAGATTGCACCTTCAACACTCCCTCAATACTGCCCTGGAATGTCAGTCTTTGGAGTGGGGATTCAACTAGAACCTCCTTGATTTGGCAATCAAGGACTAACAACAGTCAATGTTTATTAACAGTAACTGAGCAGTTCTCACTGTGTCTCTGCCTCTACACTCAGCCAGAACTCCTGCACTCCCTATAGGCGATCCTTCTTGCACCTGTGTCATTCCAACTTCCAAGTGACTACCCTCTCTACACTTATGACTTGGAAACAAGGATGCCACCAACTAATACCTCAACTGCCCAACATTCTAAAGGCAATGTCCTCCAGTGTCACAAACAAATTGTAGAATGGTTCCAGCCCAGTAACAACTGCATCAGTGTAGAATCACCAAGTCTCAATATTCATATACTCTCAATATAGATAAACAGGTCTTACCTCCAACAATTTTGTAGTTGAGAAACGAGGAATCTTTGTCAGTACAGGACAGTGTAACGATGGAGATGTTGTCTGCACGTGTAGAATAGATTACTTCCTCATAGAAGGGGGGATTACATACAGGAGGAACATCATTTACATTCTAGAAGTAAAGATGGCACCAATAAGAAGAGAGCTGCCATTCCTATACTGAATTACTTGGGGTTGTGGAATTGCCACATGATCCAGCTTTCATTTCTCTCTTGTGGGGCTTCAGTTGGGAGTGGAGAGAGGGTATTCAATGTGAATGCAGCACCCGCAGAATAGGAAAAGAAAAGCCAAGCATGGATCCACCTTTTGTGCTTATAGATACTACTTTTAGAATTCATGTCATGTGGTTAACTCTTCCTATATTGCAGTAATATATGAAGGTAGAGAGCACCATTCATTCCTTCTGGGAAATATTCAGATGCAAATGTCTGAACGGGTGGGTCATCTCTTTGGCTGTAACTAAACTGTCTTTGAAACACCTTTGTTCTGCTTGGGAAGCTATTATCCTGATACCATGCACGGAATTCTTCCAAAAAAATTCAAAGTGTTGAATTTGTAGGAAAACTGAAGTAGTTTTTTCAGTGTAAGTTCAGACTAGAATGTGTCACACTCTGTGCAATGCAGAGACCACCGGTGTGGTGTTGTTAGATTTCAAGGAGCAGGGTCTATTCTCACCCAGGAAGCTGAAACCAGCAGGCCTCTGTGCATGTGCAGTGGCCCCAAACTGTCAGCCTCCTGTTTGCTGGCCAGCTAAGTCACTTGCTAGCCCGGGACCTGTACAGTGCCGCCCCCAACTCCCCCATGATTTGACGGCTGCTTCTCTGATCACTCCCACCCTCCCTCCCCCACCCCCGCTATCCCGGACCCCCCCCAGTCTTCACGCCCCCATCCTATTGCGCAAACACAAACCCTCAACCTTACCCCACAGACCTCCCTCCCTCCCCACCCCACATCCTCCAGCTGACCCCCTCTCCAGCCTACTCTGATTGCTAGTCTTCCTCCTTCCATAACATTCCCAATGGCAGAGTGGCAGCTGGACCACCCCCCCCTCCCCCCACCACCCCCCCTCACCAATCACCCCATAGGCTCTGCCCCTGTAGGCCTTGGCATTGCCCCATGCTTGATGAGCAGGGCCAAGATGTTTTCTTGGCATTGGCACTTTGGCCCTTGGATAATCCCAAGGGGCACAAGTTGGCATTGACAGGTCATTGTCTATGCCCAGAGGTCACCACTCCCTCTGCCCAGTCCCCTGGGGGGGCCCAATTGCCCCCAACAGTCACCAAAAATGAGGACCTACTGTAAATTCCATGAGTGAAATATTCTGGTGGGATGGGAGAGACCAGCAGCCCTGGAGAATTCAGTCCTGGGCCCGCCAATCACATTCAAAACAGATTTAAAATATATTACAATTACTTACTTGGTCATCCAGCTGGTTTCCAGCACAGATCTGACAATGCCAGAAATCCAGTGCCAGGAGGTACACTCACAGCATAAATACATGTGTGAATTGTACACATGCCCTACTGCGAGATTCTTCCATCCTGCTGCATTAGAAAATTAGTGTAGCAAGGTGGGAGAATCACTCCCTGCCTCCTCATCCAGTTAGTCCTTGCTGGAGAACTAGGATCCACATATGAGCAACTTCCCAAGAAACAAGTTGCGAGAAACAACTAATATTTGTGGAACTGCACCCCTACATTGGGCAAGGCTGTTCAGAGTAAAGAGCAGAACCTTATGTTTAGATCTGGGAGTAGCACCTCAGCCACTAAGACCCATGTCTTTAGCAAGTAACATTCATAAGTTTAAGTCCCTGTAGAACTTTATTCTGTGTCCCTCTGAATTAACCAGAAATAGTTTGTATGTAGAATATGCAAGCCCTGAAGCTTATTCCACCCATTCAATTGGATCACAATTCATCTTTAGAGGACTGCATTTACCCATTTCTGACCTGTATCTCTTGACACCCTAACATAAAAAAATCCATCAAAGTAACCTTGAAAATTCAATATGCTCTCCAAGGTCCACTTGAGGAAGAGAGTACACCTGTGTTTCACCACACTTTGTTTGATAAGATTCCCAATTTCATTTGGTCTCAGTAAAGGAGAATGGTTTTTTTCCTCTCTATTGGCCGTACAAAATCCTTTAAAAATCATGAATCTTTCAATTAGATAAATTTACCTTTCTTATTCAGTGGAATACAAGCCCTGTCTCTGGGAACTCAATTTTTTCTACAAATCCAGGAAATCTCCATTATCCTGGATTCATTTAAATCTTATCAACCAACATTCCATCTGGAATGGATGGGAAATAAAATCTGGTGGATGGTGGAATTGACTAACTGATTGCATTCTTGCATCCCAGAAAGGAGATGAAATGGGCAAGTTTGCAGCATGGAATTATTTTATTTTCCCTCCTCCCTTTCTGGGCCCAAACGGGAAAATAAAATCTGGAAAGGTGTGTACATTCCTGGTAACTTTCCAGTGGGTAAGGTACTCAGTTTATTTCATCTGTCACCTCACTAGTTTCCACTTGCTATGTGTCACACTCCGACTCTTGATTTCTCTCAAGGATTGATATGCTTTCTGTAACAGCACAGAATGTTATTCTGCCACAATACCCAATACTTTCCCTCATACCTCAACATTGATGGTGTACTGAGCATAGCTGGTTCTTTGCTGCGTGCTATCAAATAGCACATTGTAATTCATGTCCATAGCCTGGATTGTTAGTGTGTAGGTGTCAATCTTCTCAAAATCAAGTGGAACCAAAGTATTGATTTGACCTAGGAAAATAATGGTCAGAAACTGAAACAGGAGACAATTGAAATTGTGGGGATTATAAGATATTAAGGGCGCAATTTAACAAAAAGCATTCTAAGTGCCAGACAAGTGAGAAAATGGAGAGTTTCAGAAATGTTTTTGGAAGAGTTTGAAAATGCAATTTTATTGCACTTAGTGCAAAGAGAGTGCTAGGAAGCAATTCTTGGCAGCTGGTGGTGGTGGTTGGGATGGGGAATGAGGATGGGGGAAGAGAGTGGTCGGGCGGAGCCAGAGCTCGCTGGGAAAGCCAACTAATGAGCTCTAGGAGCATCATTGTACGGGCACCCTGATTTCCCAATGCACTGGGAGATCCTCCTGGTATCCCACAGCTCACTTGTCCCATGGACGTCAGCATTACTCCATATACCAATTACCCCTTGGTCTCCTACACCCCCCCCACCGATCAACCTATTTGCAGAGTTGCCTCCCTCCTATGCCAATCAAGCCCCCCCGTATAGTTCCCTCCCTCCCATCCCAATCGTGTCCTTGGCAGAGTTGTCCCCTTTCTCCCCCCCCACCCCCATGGAGTTCCCAATTTCTCCACCCCATCATAGTTCCATTCCACAGGATCCACCCTCACTCAGGCCTAACCGCCTTGGCACTACTCTGGAAAAGCAATGGTGCTTGGTGGACAGTACCAGGGTGCCAATTAGGTAGTGCCATGCTGGCAGCACCCCATGGGCACTACCAGGTCTTGCCCTCAACTATCCAAGAGGCTTCCATGGCCTTTGATCTCTTTGGTGAGACTATCATGTCTGGTCTCTGGGAGACCTTCCCTGATTCTCACCAGGGAAAACATCGAGCCATAAGGTGGTTAAGGTAAATGAGGCTGGACAATAGTATCTGGGACTTGTTAATGACATGCTAAGCACGACGCATTTCTTATTTTTCACCTCCCACCCGATCTTACCAATTTGCCTTGCCAAAAGTAGGGCAGGATGTGGTCATATAGAATGGTTGGAGGGGTCTTTCTTTTTTATGTTCTTTTTATGTTCTTTTAGAACAGAGGAACAAGAATCAACCATACAGTTTCACAAATAGGCTCCATCGTTCAACAAGAACATGGTCAGGCTGCACCTCAACTCCATTAACATCTTTAGCTCCATATCCCTTGATATTCTTACTCAACAAAAATTTTAGTATTGAATATTTCAAATAACCAACAACACTCAGAGCTTTTGAGGATGGAGCTTAATGCAAAAATGTGCTTCCTAATTCACTCCTGCATGTTTCACAATTTTAAGATATGTCCTCTTTTTTGAATTCTCTCACCTGGTGAATAGTTTTTCTATATCGAGCCATTTAAACTCTTTTAACATTTTAAGCATTGTACTCAGACTGAGGTAGGCTTATATAATGTAAGGATATGGCATAACGGGGAGTATGGTACAGGGGTATGGTGTCGGGATATGACACATGGCTGTGGAGTTAGGGTATGATGCAGGGGTGTGATGTAGAATATGACATGGGGTTATGGTGTTGGGGTATGTCACAGAGTTATGGTGTAGGGATATGCCACAGGTGTATGGTGTAAGATTATGCCACAGAGATACAGTATAGGGTTATGACAGTAAGAAGTCTCACAACACCAGGTTAAAGTCCAAAAGATTTATTTGGGAGCAAACACCACTAGCTTTCGAAGCGCTGCTCCTTCATCAGGAGAGTAGGAATTCACCCACTCACGTGACGAAGGAACAGCGCTCCGATAGCTGATGGCATTTGCTACCAAATAAACCTGTTGGACTTTAACCTGGTGATGTGAGGCTTCTTATTGTGTTTACCCCAGTCTAACGCCGACACCTCCACATCTTGGGTTATGACACAGGGGTATGATGTAAGGGTATGACACAGTACGGTAGTATCGGAGTATGACACAGGGGTGTGGTGTGGGGTTATGACACAGGGGTGTGGTGTGGGGTTATGACAAGGGGTGTGGTGTGGGGTTATGACACAGGGGTGTGGTGTGGGGTTATGACACAGGGGTGTGGTGTGGGGTTATGACACAGGGGTGTGGTGTGGGGTTATGACACAGGGGTGTGGTGTGGGGTGTTGTAGGTGTGTGATACAGGAATACAGTATAGGGGTATGACACAGGAGTGGTGTAGGGGGATGATAGAGGTTTTTGACATGGAGATATGACACAGGATATGGTATAGGGTTATACCATAGGGATGTGGTGTCAGAATAAGACACAAGGGTATGATATAGGTGTATGACACAGGGATATGATATAGGAATATGACACATTTGTGTTGTATAGGGTATAATGCAGAGGTGTGGTGTCAAGGTCTGACACAGGGTGTGATATAGGGGTGGTACTGGGATATAGTTAAGGGGTATGATATAGGGGTATGACAGTAACTGTTACTGTGCTTACCCCAGTCCAACGCTGGCATCTTCACATCACAGAAGTATGACATATGGTGTGATGTCAGGGTATGGCACAGGGTGTAGTGTAGGGTTGTGACACAAGGGTAGGGTATGGGGCGGTGGGGTATGACACTTCAACGTATGTTTTGGACCAAATGTTAAACCAAAGCTTTTTCTACCCTCTCAATTGAATATAAAAGATCAATTGAACTCTTTCAAAGAGGAAGAAGAAAACTGGTGTCTCCGTCAACATTTATCCCTCAAGCAATCTCACTGAAATAGAATATCTGATCATTTATTACATTGTTTGTGGGATCTTGCTGTGTGAAAATCATTTGCCACATTTCACACATAACAACAGTAATTCCGGCCAGGATTTTCCGATCGGCAAGTGATGGGCATTACTGCTCATGGAATCTGAAAATGATTCAAAAGTCTTTCATTTACTGTAAATCAGTTTAGCATGATACAAAGTCATGAGAGATGTTAAATCAATGCAACTCCTTTCCTTTTACATTGATTTTAGTTGTATTGTGTGATCATGTGGCAGTGTGATCAGTTAATAAGCCACCAGCGTCCTATCCCCTTCTAATTTACTGCACCCTGCCATAGTCAGTTCCAGTCACCAAGCCACTCATTCCATCAACATCAGGAACACTAACCAGTATATGGATGAATGTAGAAGATTGGTGGATCATGTCCAACAATGGAGAAACGCACGTTGTTATAGACCCAGTCAGCATCTGTAACATTCACTGTGCCCACCCATGTGTTCGCTGGACTGTTTTCTGGAACTGAGAATGTTTTGATGCCATGAAAGACAGGGGGAAACTCATTGACTTGAGTGACAGTCACCAGCATCGAGACAGTGGCTGAAAACAAATCAGAAAACTGGAGATTAGAAGGGAGATGCAGCAAACCCTTTTACTCAGCACCACCTAAATAAGAAATCCAGGCCTCTCCAAATCATATCAAATCAAATCCAGTGGTTGATCCATTGATCGATCTTGAAGCTGCACAAAATATAATACCAGACAGTAAGAACTTCTACAAATATATAAGACCACAAGACATAGGAGCAGAATTAGGCTACTCCACCCATCAAATATATAAAAAGGAAGGAAGAAGCAAAAGCCAGCTTTGTCCCTTGGAAGATGAGACTGGGAAATTAGAATGAGAAATAAGAAAATGGCAGCAACTCAAATCTTTTGTATTTGCCTTCATGACAGAAGAAACTAAAACCATTCCAATAATTGTAGAAAATCAGGGAGGAACTTAAAACAATCATTGTCACTAGAGAAAAAAATGCCAGGAAAACTAATGGGATTAAAAAGTGATATGTTTCTTGGACCTAATGGCCTGCATCTTTGGGTCTTAAGAGAAGTTGCTGCAGAGATGTGCAGAATTGGTTGAATTCTTTCAAAATTCCTGAAAAATGATAGTCAATTGGAAAAACTGCAAGTATAAAATCTTTATTTGAGAAAGGAGAAAGGTCGAAAGCTGGGAAGGAAATTAAACTTAGGCCACTAAGTCTAACATCTGTCATTGGGAAAATGCTGGAATACATTATTAAGGGGGTAACAGTACAGCACTTAGAAAATCACAATACAATCAAGCAGACACAACACGGTTTTGTAAAAGGGAAAATGTGTTTGACAAGTTTATTACAGTTCTTTGAGAATGTAGCAAGGAGTGTGGGTAGATGTAGGTGTATTTGTATTTCCAAAAGGCATTGAATAAGGTGCCACATAAGAGGTTATATTTCAAAATAAGAGCTCTTGGGAGTAATATATTAGCTTGGAAAAATGATTGGCGAACCAATAAGAAGTAGAATTTTGGGACAAGTGGGCCAATTTCAGGCTGGCAAACTAACTAGTGGGGTGCCACAGGGATCAGTGCTGGGGCATCAAATATATATAATCTATATTAATGACTTAGATGAAGTGATTGACTGTATGGTGGCCAAATTTGTTGATGATATAAATCTTATTTCTTATTTGTTTTAGGGCTTCACTGGCTAAGCCAACATTTATTGCCCATCCCTAACTGACATTGAGAAGGTGATGGCGAGCTGCCTTCTTGAACCATTACAATCAATGTGGCGTAGGTATACCCATAATGCTGATTATGATGGAGTTCCAGGATTTTGACCCTGGAACAGTGATATATTTCCAAGTCAGGATGGTGAGTGACTTGGAAGGAACTTCAGGTGATGATGTTTCCATATTTCTGCTGCCCATGTCCTTCTAGATAGTGGTGTTATGGGTTAAGGTACTGTTTAAGGAACCTTGGTGAGTTGCTGAAGAGTATCTGGTAGATGATATATACTGCTGCCACTGTTTGTCAGTGATGGAGGGCTTGAATGTTCATAGATGGGACACCAATCCAGTGGATTGCCTTGTCCTGGTTGGTATTGTTAGATCTGCACCCATCCAGGAAAATGAAGAACATTCCATCACACTTCTGACCAGTGCTTTGTAAATTCTGAAAGATGCAGTGAGTTATATGGTGTGTTACTTGCTACAGGATTCCCAATCTCTGACGTGCTCTTGTAACCATAGTATTTATATGCCTGGTACAGTTAAGTTTCTTGTTACGATAACGACAAAAGTCACAGGGTATCATCAATAGATCATCCCATGGGTTTTGTGGAGTATGAGCTGCTTTATTGAGTGAGCAGAGGTCCATCCAATGGGAAGCAGTCAGCAGAGATTTTAAGCTATAATTTCACCCAGACTGGAGTTGTACATCCCAAAGTGAAGACTATCTGACTATAGGCCGCAGGAGCAGCTTTTTCCTTTGGTTCACAATAGAAGGTGTTGGTGACAGGAATTATTACATTGGTGATGAGGAGAAACAATTTTCTTCCATTTTTCCTACAGGTAATCTCTGAATGTCAAGAATTTCTCCAGGAAGAAAAAACATTATGCCTCTTTTCGAGAAACTTGAGCCCTATGGCACCAGTTGGGAAGACTGGGCCCAATACATTGAGCATGTGTTACTTCTTCTCTGCTGATAACATTGAATGAGATGGAAAGCACAGAGTGAAATTTTTAACAGCATGCGGGACCCAGACTCTTCAGTGTGATAAGAAATCTAATCTATCCAGAAACCCTGACTTAAACATTTTCAATGAATTGTTTGACCTGATTAAAAAAATCATTACAACCGAAAGCCCCTGGTAATTTTCCAATGATATTGCTTCAACGTGACTGTGAGAACCACTGGAGAATCTATTATCCAGTTCTTGGCTAGGTATTGGAAACTAACTGAACACTGTGAATTTTGATTGCCTTTCAATAAAAAATTGTGGGACAGATTTATGCCACATTTATGTGGCATAAATGACCTAACCATCCAAAAGAAACTGTTGACAGAACCCAATGTGGACTTTAAAAAAACTGTTGAGATAGTCTTGTAATTTGGGAACACAGCAAAAGGGGCTCAAGAACTCTAAGGGGCATCAGGTAGCAATATCTTTCAATGGTGGAGAGACTTAATGCAACCAGTCCTCAATGGACAGTGCTTGTGTCAATAAGGTATTAAAGGATTCCATTCGTTATAGGAACTTTCACATCATCTCCAGGTAGTCAAGGAATGGCAGTGCCAATTCTAAGAGTTTAAAGAAAGTGAAAGTAAAAGTTGCCCTGGTCCCAGGTGACCATTATCTGCTCCCAATTTTGAAGGGGGCAGCTGATTTAACCTGAGGATCACCACACCTCAGATGAGGTGCAAGTTTAAGAAAACAGAGCCTTCGTGAATAACCCCAGCTGGTACGGAAATTGAACACACCTTGTTGGCATCGCTCTGCATCATAAACCATTCATCCAGCCAACTGAGCTAACTGACCCCAGTATTAAAAAACACTCCAGAAAAGTGTAGCTACCAGTTGACAGATTATTGCAAGCCCAGTCAAAGGGTACAGCCACAAATGATGTTTCCTTGCTGCCTTAGAGGAAGACTGAGGCTGATACCTGAGCATGCCATGCTGAATCACCTCTCTCAGAGATAGGAACAGTACAACTGTAGCAATGAAAGTTGTCCCAATAATAGTGAATTACCAGTAAATAACATGCCAAGGAGGAGGAGCTGGACATGGGAAACACAGTGTCCGTTATCTGAGAACTGACCTATAGACACCTTCAACCTTTACAAATAAAAGACAAAACAGTGACCCTAGTGGCTTACAGGCAGCAATCAGTTTGTCTCCCATTCATTGTTGTAAGGGGACATGAACCAAGCCTTATGGGGAGAGATTGGTTCTAGCTGATCCAGCTGAAGTGGTTGGAGATTTTCAGGCTAGATGTGGAGGACTGTAAAAGTTATTAATAGATACTTTGGAGCTTTTCAGGAGGGCTTGAGGAAAATGGATAGAGTGAAGGAATAGCATTGACCCCAAGGCTACAAACTAGTATTTCAGAGACGTACCGGAGAACATGGAAACAAAACTCGGCCTTCTTGAAAGCTTAGGTATAATAAAACCTGTGCAATTTGCACAATGAGCTGCACTTGTAATCCCCTGTTCTTAAACCCAACAAGTCAATTTGTTTTTGTGGGGATTATAAACTGAGGGTCAATCAGGTCTCCAAATTCTCTATGCTCCGGGTCGTTAAAAGGTGAAAAGATATTTTCCAAGTTGGATGTAGCCACACCTATCTGCAGCTTGAATTGGATGAGTCATCCTGAAAATATGTGACAATCAACACATAAAGGACTCTATGAGTAAACAGGATTGCCCTCTGGGGTTTTGTATGCATGTGTCATGTTCCAAAGAGTTACGGAGAACATCCTTCAAGGGCTACCCACGGTAGCAGTATACTTAGATGACATCTTAGTCATAGAGGTTTCAGAGCAGGAACACCTGGCCAACCTAGAAGTTCTAGAGCAATTTTCCAGGGCATGATTTGACTTGAAGAGGGAAAAATGCATTTTTCGGGCAGCTGAAGTAACCTATTTAGGCTACAGAGAAAATGGCAAGGGGTCCAGTGGAGGATAAGGTAAAGGACATCAAGGAGACAACAATCCTAACGAACACTACAGACTTAAAATCCTTTCTGAGATTAGTTACTTATTGCAGCAAATTTATCCCAAATTTGTTGTACATTTTGCCCCCTAGATGCCCAACTATGAAAACATCACAAATGGATATGGGAAGCTCCGCATGCAGAAGCTTTTTCTAAGTTAAATGTCAGTTACTGTTATTCAATTTGTTATTGGTGGCCTATAAATATGTTCTGGAACTCTGCCCCAGGAACCAGATAGGTAATGCAGATGTACTGAACTGCCTCCCATTGCCCACAAACCTGGATCCTTTATCAACTAGAAGAGGTCATGATGATCCTGAAATTTTTGGAGACCTTGTCACTGTTAACAAGGGAGATTAAAGCCTGGACCCAAAAAAACTCAACTTTATTCAATATTAGGCACATGATCCTACAGATGGATTCCAAGAACAATCCTGCAAAGAAATGAAATCCTACCTTATTAAGGAATTGTGAATTTCAAGAATTTGCTTCTCAGCACAACATTTTTTAGGATCTTGAACTTCAACTCAGAATGTGAGGTCTGGTAATTAATAACGTAAGTACCCTTGAACTATTTAGGTACAGTATACGTGGAAAATAAAATGTATGAATAAGCAGGTGTGAATATTGCATGAAAAGAGAGCTGCTGTGGATGAGATGGTCTCCTCGAGAGTGAAGTAGCAGAAGATAAACATCATCTTCTGTTAAAGGGATGGGAAAATGAAAGGAAAAAGTTGGCTAGAACAAGAATAGCATCCATGATAATCCAAGCGAGACTTAATAGGTCAGTAAGCATGTAGCACTCAGAGCTGTGACTCTTACTTGTCCGTGGAGGTTTTCCAGTGTCTGTCACAATGACTGTTGCTGTGTACTGGAAATCCAGACTTGCCATTTTAGCGGAATCATAATCAAGACTCTCATTCACCTACAAAAGCAATTAGCAGTAAGCTCAGACTCTCTGTCTCAATAATCAGCCGCACCAGACCTTGTAGGTTGCAGGGCTCATTGTCAAATAGCTAGGGAGTTCATAGCTCAAAACAACAAAATATTGTTTTCCACCCTATGTTATACCATGCTGAGCAAGATCTTCAGCGCAATGCCTAAGGGATCATTGTCTTATAAGGGCTTGTGGCTGTGCCACAATGGATGAGAGCAGGGAAACAGACCCCTCTCCAGTGAATAGATTACCCAAGCCCTCACCTCACCCTGCCAGCAAGGCTAGAAATTGGGCTGAAAAGCTGCTGTTTTTCAAGCAGTGAGAAGCCTGCTCTATCACCAATATGAGGCTCTGCCCTATATGACCAGGAGGCAACAGAGAACCGTCCTAGCTAGGATTTAATATCAGCTGCACAATGTCCAGTGCTTTCTGCAGGGTCAACTTTCCACTTGGTGCTGAATGAGTTCAGCAAGTTATGTACAAGATGCTTTGTGAGTAA
This sequence comes from Sphyrna mokarran, assembly GCA_024679065.1. NCBI lineage: Eukaryota > Metazoa > Chordata > Chondrichthyes > Carcharhiniformes > Carcharhinidae > Sphyrna > Sphyrna mokarran. The sequence goes on from JAGIQG010000003.1 coordinate 79,707,969, forward strand.
TGTTAATGCAATGCTAATTAGCTTTCAAGACCTCATTCCTCCCTCACCAATATTATTTAAAAGAATTATGCAATTAATACAGGTTAATGTTTCTACCACTGTTTGATTACTGTTTTTTTGCTGTCTTTTGGTCCTGTTGAATGCTTGATTTCTACACATTGACAGAGAGGTTTTACTGCTCTTTCACTGTCCAGTCTGGTAGGTCTGTCCTTGCAGTCAGTGATAAGTGGAAGCAAAAAAGGTATCACAGAGCAGGAGTATCTGCCTTAGGATGCACTTCATCAACCTCAGTGTTACCCAGGAATAGTGTTTGAAGCACCAGCTCTTCACCAAGGAGAAAATCACCTGCTGCAGCCACACTCCAGCCTCAAACCAGGGTATGGACAGCACTATCTACAGCTATCAAGGTCACTGTGGTACTTGTCTTCATAAGTCATCTTGACCGCAATGGATTTTGCTGCATATTCGTGTTCAGCTACAACAGGCCATTTAACATGCATCAGGAGAAACAGTTCCGTCTCTGTTCATACAGACAGAGAGAAGTAGGACAAAGCCTTCACCATTGTGTAAGGTATCACTGATTGGACGCACAACATCTGTGCCAATCTAGAATTCGGAATAATAAAAAAGGCAACAAACATCCTCAAGGTACAACTGATGTGCAACTGCAGACAGTAAAACTGTTTGACCAGGATCTACTATCCCTCATGTCTATATTTCCAGTGCCCCATAGCCCCTGTGTCCATAACCCTCCGTGTATATAATTCCAGTATATATAATCCTAGTAACCATAATCCTGGCATCCGTAATCCCGGCATCCATAATCTTGATGTCTCTAATCCCAGCACCAATAACCCTAACACCATGTGTCTAAAATCACAGTGTTAATCTCAGTGTCTATAATCCGAGAGTCGATTATCCCAACATCTATATCACCAGTATCTACAATATCAGCACCTCACCCAGCCTCTATAATCCCAATGTCTGTAATCCCAGCTCTCCTTCAAGTTTCTATGATCAGAGATCTATACCTCTTGTTCCCACATCCAGTGCCCATTTTCCTAAAAATGGTCCCACAATGCTGCCTTGGCAGAACAGCCAGTATAATTAAGGATCCCACATAACTATCCCACACACTATAATATAATATCTCACACACACCAATCATTCTCACTTCCACCTTCTTCCGTCAGGAAAAGATATGAAAGTCTGAGGTCACATACTAACTGACTCAAGAACAGCTTCTGCTGTGCTGCTGTCAGACTTTTGAATGGATTTACCTTGCATTAAAGTTGATCTTTCTCTACATCTTAGTATGACTGTAACACTACATTCTGCATTTCCTTCTCATTTCCTTGTCTATGAACAGTATGTTTGATCTGTATAGTATGCAACAAGCAATACTTTTCACTATAAATTAATACATGTGACAATAATAAATCAGAATCGAAGTTTCTTACCTTCACACTATTGGCATCATACTTGAATTTAAAATAAGAGTTGTCATTGGCTACAATTGTATAGGAGAGGTTAGTGTTAGAATAATCAGGATCATTGCAGGTAAGATCAAAGAGGGTTGTTTCCACTGGAGTTGTTTCTGGGATGTTGGCTCTGGAAAGACAGTGAGTAGAGCATTTACAGGATTTATCTCCATTAAAATGAAACAATACCTCTGACTCCAAGGAATAGGTTGGGACAAATGTTTAAGTTTTAAACCTGAATCTTCCAGTCACCTGTTTGCTTTTTCTCTATCTTCTTTTCTCTCCTGCCTTTTCAGAGTGATTGGATAAATCATATTATTTACAATCTTGAATATTGCTGAAATAAGACAGGCTGTTGGAGCTTTTCATCTTGCAATCATGAAGACAATCACAAGAATACCAATGTCAAGAGAAACAACAACTTCATACTGCATGAAAAGAAAATGCTGATTAAATGGCAAGTGGACATAAATCGGTGGGAGTATTGCACTGAAGAATGTATCAGTTGGTGGTGACTGGCAGTTAACTGCCAAGCATTGTTTGAAATTTAAACAAGGTAGTTTAACTCTGATTGGTCAAAGCGTTATCACATGGAATTAACCAGCAAATAGCTGTCACTTGTTTTGTTCAGCTGAAATTGACATTGTTATTTTTATGATCACCCTGACAAGTGCAAGAGGAAAAGTTTCAGAAAAATGTTACTTTGCAGCAATATTCAAGTTTGATACTACCAACTAATAATTAATTGTAATTTTGTTTTCTTTCATACCCTTTGTCCCTTAATTACGGAGCATTAAACATTCAACTTGGTTTCTCAACGTGAAAGCTGCTCAGATTTATCAGGTCGTATTTAAAACTATTTTCAATAGTCAAATGCATAACATCGGAGTCAGTAAGTATTGAATGAGAAAATGTGTTAAATCAGCCCACCCCACTCCTTCCAAGAGAGCATCTATTTTACAAGACTTCCCACCTTCAATCTCTGGTGAAGGAATCTTTAAATTCCATGACTCTGGCTCAACTCTAGCTCTATGTCTTAATTACCTCAGAAGTGGAAAGAAAAAATTTTTAGTTGTTAGTTTATTGTTAAATTCTGTCTCAATCAAAAACTTGATGCTTAATTTAAATAAATCGGAGGATTGGCCAATGCAGTGAATTCCTCCCTGGAGATGGTAATTCACAGAGGAGGTACAGATTGGTAATGCACTAATACGACACTGGGACATCCCCCATTACTTTACAACCAGTGAAACACCTTTGAGATGCAGCATTATTGGAATATATGAATGAGGCTGTCAGATTGCACACAGCAAAATCCTACAAACAACACTGAGATAACAGACAAATCATCCAATTTAGTGATGTTTTTATGGAATAAATATTGGCCAGGATAACAGGACAGACATGCCTGCTCTTCTTTGAACTAATGCAATGGAACTTTTTACATCCTCCAGTAATGCAGTTAAATATTTGCCTGGGTCATGTACTCAGGCTCTAAACAGGACTTGAACCTACAGCTTCCAACTCATGATAAGCCTAATTTCAACCTTGTCAAATTGCACTGAGCTCTATTGAAGTTGAAGGTAGTTTTGTGTCATTGTATTCATTAAGTTTATAACCATGAGTGTCCCACTCCGCCCGCTGAAGAATTACCGATTCCAGAACAAAGAACAAAACAGCATGGGAACCAGGCCCTTCGGCCCAACGAGCCCGCGCCGCCACCTCGATGTTCCCAATTCTAACCATGATCCCTGTCTATGTTTATAGATCTATGGATTGAAACCAAATTTGAGACAATTTAGGGAGAATTTGTTTTGCCAATTAGCCTAAGAGCACATTTTTGGGATGTGGGAGGAAACCGGAGCTCCTGGAGAAAATCCACGCAAGCACGGGGAGAATGCGCAAACTCCCACAGACACAGGCCCAAATCCATATATCTGCACAGCACAGTGTTGGTCACTGAGCTGTCGTGTTGCCCATCAAATGGTCCAGGTCAAACGTCCACTAATGATGTGAAGCACTAGGATACTCTTGAAAAAAAAGCCAAGAGCAGCCCTCCAATGACCCATTGTGTGTATGCCCCTCATTAGACAACAAGGTGGACCAAAGCACCTGTAGGATAAAAACAAATACATCAATATCATCATCTATTTACACTCTTCCCAGGGACTCCCAAGGCTCATGATCCCTATTTTCAATTAATTTTCTATATCCCTCCATTCCCATTCTGTTCATGCGCCCATCTAAGTATTTTTTAAATAACTCCAGAGTGCCTGCCTCCACCACTTTACTTGGCTGTGCATTCCATACCCCCACCACCCTCTGTGTGAAAAAACTCCCTCTAGCATCCAAATTATACTTTACCCTCTCTCATCCTAAGCCAGTGACTCCTCATGCTATTCGAGTCCATCCTAGGAACAAGCTTAACCCTGTTTATCTGTACCCCTTATAATCTTGTACGCCTCTGTTAGATCTCCTCTGAGTCTATGTCTTTCTAAGAAAAACAGCCTCAGTTTGCCTAACCTCTCCTTGTAACTCAGACCTTCCATACCAGGCAGCATCCTGGTAAACCTCCTCTGCATTCTCTCCAGAGTCTCCACGTCCTTCTGGTAGTAAGGCGACTAGAACTGGACACAGTATTGTGAATATCCAGTGACATGTTGCCATTGTCAAGACAGTTCACAGAAGCATTCCAGGGAATCAGGGGCTAGGGGTCAGAGATTAACTGGGAGTCAGTGATTGGGAGCCAGTGATTGGAAATCTACAGTCTTCTGCCCTGTGAGTGATTAATAAAGGAAGTATTCACAAGGTAAAGATCCCAGAAGGAATAATGTGGTTACTGACACTTACACTAGGATTGGTGGAGTGCACTGTGGGTCATTGTCATTCACATCTGTCACATAGACTGTGACATTGGCCAATGCACTGTAAAGATAACTGTCATCAAATGCTACAATCTCCAACAAGTTGACAGCAAGGCCCGGTTTCTGATCCAGGTCGAGGTTGTAAGAAGTTTTGATCATTCCAGTTCCTATAATAATGACAAATGAGTGATTAGGTTAAACATTGAATTGGACACCAACAGGAAATAGAATAAGGGGTACAATGTTCTTCATTTCCAGTTCTCAACTAGTAACATCCTGTTGCCAAGCATGGGAAAAGTGGGGAATCACTCTGCTTTGAACTTGTTTCTAGTGTATAAAATTTTCAGATGGTAGACTGAGTAAGGGAATGTTATATTCTGTAACGTGTTAAAAAAATATTCACAAACGTTATGTGTATGAGGGTACTTTAGTCTCATTAGAATGAAGATTTAATAACTCCCTTTCCCAGCGATATTATCCTTGTATTCTACAATGTCATTTTTCAGTTACTAATGCAGCTTAATGGTGACAAGATCCAGCCATCACTGCATTATAGCAGGCTGACTGATCATTTCATCTACAGATCTACAGTTGGTAAAATGCCATAATATTGAGCTAATATTGAGCAGAGCAAAGAATGGCAATTCTATTTAACTGCTTTGCAACCCTTGCTTAAGATTCAATTTGATTTTATTATCTTCTCCTAAAATCTTTTATTCTTAGTTATTTATCCTCATATCTTTTTCTTCTACCTCTCAGGTGGATTTGTAGTATTTCCTTGGGGGCAGGTGTAGTCAGTGCCAGTCTGGCACTCTGCTAGGCCCACTGGACACTCTGGCACTGCACACCAGGCACTGGGCACTGCCAAGGGGAAGGTCTAAGGGGAAGGAGCAGTGTCTGTAGGGAGCAGGCCTGTGAAAATGGGTGTGACTACAACAGGACGTACTCTGCTTCAGGATGGGAGTAGTGATCGATTAGGTGGAGTCATGAGCAGCAATTGACCAGGGGGGTGAGGGTGGGGGTGTGGACAATCAGGGGGTTGAGGCCATGTCTAGGGGACAATCAGTGGGGGAGTTGGGGGATGTGGTGTGGGGAAACAATGATAGATCTCCCACTGCACACAGTACACAGTGCACTGGGAGATCAAGACACATGTAAGTAGTACTCCAGAGCCAACTTCCTGATGAGAATAGGCTTCACACACTCCCCCTGCTGGCAAGAATCACATTTTGCCTAACTTTTTGCTAACTGCCATAAGATAACGTCTGGGAACTCGCCCAAAAAATTGGCATAATTCTCTCATGCTTTTACACCCATTCCTCACTTAAAACGTTTTTTGTAAGATTAGTTGAGATTAGTTGTAGCAACAATTTTCAGGAAATTAGTTGGAATGTTGGCTCCAATTAGGGTGATGAGGGAAATCCCTGAGACCTCGTCGGTAGACTGGAGAAGAGGTTTACTCAAGTTATCATTGAAGTGTCTTTCAAAAATATCCCTCCAATCATGCCAAATTTTAGTGACTTGTTTAGGCTAGCCACGACTGTATGATGGCATGAAACATGCACCCTTGATTTTTTTTGGCAGAGTGTTATATGATCTAGAGAGAAAGTGAACAAGTTTCTCTGGAGAGAAGCACACCAGTCTGTTCACTGGAAACAACACTGCCATTTTTTGGTAAGAGTTAGCCTAAAGATTTCCCCACTCTTTCAGCAGTGCATTCCAGATTATACTGTGTAGTAAAATACCACCTTTTGTTTATTGTGGTAACTCCTTAAATCAGTACACTCTATTTTTTAACTCTTTTACCAATGGGAACAGTTTCTCTCTATTTTCCTATCCTGACTCCTCATAACTGCAAACACCTCAATCCAATTTCCTTTAAATCTCCTTTCTCTGCTCCAGGAGAGAAGCTCCAAATTCTCTAATCATAGAACTGAAGTTCCTCACTCCTGATCCAATTCTAGGACATCTCCTCTGTACCCTTACTAAAGGCTTTAACATCATTCCTAAAGTGTGATGTCCAACATTGAATATTGTCCGTCCATTTCACCAGTCTGTCTGTGTCCTCCTGAAGCCCATTACTATTACTCTAATTTGAAATGATGTTTTTTATGCCCAAGTCCAGGTCATTAATATATATCAATCCCTGGAAAGAAACACTGTACATTCCCAAAAAAAATTGTCCTGATCAAACATTCCCAGGACAGGTACAATATGGGTTTAGGTACAAAATTAATCTCCTTTTCACTTCTTCTTCAAGTTCCAACCTTCTATGATTGTAATGTCTTCATCTAACCCATCAGACATTTGAATCTCTCTGAACGTGATCAATGATAGTTTGGAATTATTGTTTGAATGAGGACCAGTTTTCTGCTCTTGTCGATAGGGGAAGATTACGGGCAGTCAAGAACAGTGGTGGAAAGTTGTATGTGGAGTCCAAAGACATAGGAGAGGCGCTAAATTAATATCTTTTGTCAGTATTCACACAAGAAAAAGACAATATTGTCGAGTAGAATACTGAAATTCACACAAGAAAAAGACAATATTGTCGAATAGAATACTGAAATGTAGGCTATTAGACTAGATAGGATTGAGGTTCATAAGGAGGAGGTAGCAATTCTGGAAAGCATGAAAATAGGTAAGTCCCCTAGGCCAGATGGAATTTATCCTAGGATTTTCTGGGAGGAGACTGCATGGTTTTGTGAAGGGTAGGTCATGCCTCACAAATCTTACTGAGTTTTTTGAGAAGGTGACTAAAGAGGTGGATGAGAATAAAGCAGTTGATGTCGTGTACATGGATTTCAGTAAAGCGTTTGATGAGGTTCCCCATGGTAAGCTATTGCAAAAGATATGGAGGCATGGGACTGAGCGTGATTTAGTGGTTTGGATCAGAAATTGGCTAGCTGCAAGAAGACAGAGGGTGGTGGTTGACGAGAAATGTTCATCCTGGAGCTCAGTTACTAGCAGTGTACCACAAGGATCTGTTTTGGGGCCACTGCTATTTGTCACTTTTATGAATGACCTGAATGAGGGCATAGAAGGATAAGTTAGTAAATTTGTGGATGACACTAAAGTCAGTGAAGTTGTGGACAGTGCGAAAGGACGTTGCAGGTTACAGAGGGACAGAAGTAATCTGCAGAGCTGGGCTGGGAAGTTGCAAATGGAGTTAACGCAGAAAAGTATGAGGTGATTCACTTTGGAAAGAGTAACAGGAATACAGAGTAGTGGGCTAATGGTAAGTTATTTGGTAGTGTGGTTGAACAGAGAGATCTCGGTGTCCACGTGCATGAATCCCTGAAAGCTGGCACCCAGGTTGATAGGGTTGTTAAGAAGGTGTATGGTTTATTAGCTTTTATTGGTAGAGGGATTGAATTTCGGAGCCATGAGATCATGTTGCAGCTGTATAAAACTCTGGTGTGGCCACACTTGGAGCATTGCTTATAGATCTGGTCACTGCATTATAGGAAGGATGTGGAAGCATTGGAAAGAGTGCAGAGGAGGTTTACCAGGATGTTGCCTGATATGGTGGGAAGGTCTTATGAGGAAAGGCTGAGGAACTTGAGGCTGTTTTTGTTAGAGAGAAAAAGGTTAAGAGGTGACTTAATGGAGGCATACAAGATGATCAGAGGATTAGATAGGATGGACAGTGTCAACCTTTTCTCTCAAATGGAAATAGCTAACATGAGGGGACATAGCTTTGAGTTGAGGGGTGACAGATATAGGACAAATGTCAGAGGGACATTCTTTACTCAGAGAGTAATAAGAACCTGGAATCCCTGCCTCCAACAGTAGTGGACTCACCAACATTAAGGGCATTTAAATGGTCATTGGCTAAACATATGGATGATATTGGAATAGTGTAGGTTAAATGGGCTTTAGATTGATTTCAGGTTGGTGCAACATTGAGGGCTAAAGGGTCTGCACTGCGCTGTAATGTTCTATGTTCTATACCCTGCAGGAACTGGACTAAAGCAATCCCTCATTGAACTGCCCTTGCCAGTAAGATGACCATACTATCAGCTTCGGCTGGATTGAAGCCCATGGATTCAGATGAAGGGTCATCACTCTTACCTCACTGCCCAATTTAATTGTAGAGATATGAGTGGTGATCTCTGTCTCAAAATGTGAGGAAGTGACATTCAACAGTATTTATTTATTTTAATTCTTCATGGGATGTGGGTAACACTGGCAAGGCCAGCACTTGCTGCCCATTCCTAATTGCCCTTCAACTGAGCGGCTTGCTAGGCCATTTCAGGAGGCAGATAAGATATCTGGAGTCACATGTAGGCCAGACCAGAGAGAAATTTAGAGAAATGTAGGCCATTTAGAGAGAAATGAATTGATTGGGGATAGTCAGCATGGTTTTGTGAAGGGTAGGTCGTGCCTTACTAACCTCATTGAGTTTTTTGAAAAAGTGACCAAAGAGGTGGATGGGGGTAAGGCGGTTGATGTGGTATATATGGACTTAGTAAGGCGTTTGATAAGGTGGCCCATGGAAGACTTCTGCAGAAAATGCAGATGTATGGGATAGAGGGTGATTTAGCTAATTGGGTTAGGAATTGGCTAGCAGATAGAAGACAGAGGGTGGTGGTTGATGGGAGATATTCATCTTGGAGTTCGGTGACAAGTGGTGTACCTCAGGGGTCTGTTTTGGGGCCCCTGCTGTTTGTAATTTTTATAAATGATCTGGATGAGGGTATTGACGGATGGATTAGTAAATTTGCAGATGACACTAAAGTCGGTGGAGTGGTAGATAGTGAAGAGGGGTGTTATAGTTTGCAGAGGGACTTGGACAAGTTGCAGAGCTGGGCCGAGAGGTGGCAAATGGAGTTTAATGTGGAAAAGTGTGAGGTAATGCACTATGGAAGGAATAATAAATGTGTAGAGTATAGGGCTAATGGTAGGATTCTTAGTAGTCTTGATGAACAGAGGGATCTTGGTGTGTATATGCATAGATCCCTGAAAGTAGGCAGTCAAGTCGAGAAGGTTGTTAAGAAGGCATATGGAGTCTTAGCTTTTATTGGTAGGGGGATTGAATTTCGGAGCCGCAACGTCATGTTGCAACTGTACAAAACTCTAGTGCGGCCGCACTTGGAGTATTGTGTGCAGTTCTGGTCCCCACATTATAAGAAAGATGTGGAGGCATTGGAGAGGGTACAGAGGAGGTTTACCAGGATGTTGCCTGGTATGGAGGGCAGGTCCTATGAAGAGAGGTTGAAGGATTTGAGGTTGTTTTCGTTAGAAAGAAGGCGGCTAAGAGGGGATCTTATTGAAGCATATAAGATGATTAGAGGTTTAGATAGGGTGGACAGTGATAGCCTTTTTCCTAGGATGGAGAAAGCTAGCACGAGGGGACACAGCTTTAAATTAAGGGGTGATAGTTATAGGACGGATATCAGAGGTAGGTTCTTTACCCAAAGGGTGGTTCGGGAGTGGAATGCCCTGCCTGCAGCAGTTGTAGATGCGCCAAGTTTGGTGGCGTTTAAGAGGTTAGTTGATAAGTATATGGAAGAGAAGGGAATGGTTTAGTTTGGAGGGGCATTGCTTTTTATATTGGTCGGCGCAACATCGAAGGCCGAAGGGCCTGTTCTGTGCTGTAATGTTCTATGTTCTATGTTCTAGACCAGGGAAGGATGGCAGACTTCCAATGAGCCAGACAGGTTTTTAATGGCAATTGAGGGTAGCTACCATTATTTAGAGTAACTTTATTTGTATTCCAGATTTATTTAATTCAATTTAAATTCTAACAGCTGCCATGGTGAGATTTGAACACCAGAGTATTATTCAGGGGCATTGGATTATAAATCCAATGATAATACCAAAATGCCACTACCTCCCTGACCCCTAGTATCCAAACCCCAGTCTAAATCCACTTGAATGGAGACCCTGTACCTGTGCAAAATGGTGTATAGAAGCAAGTCACAAGCATTCACCTCAGCAAAATACAAACAGAATAAATGAACAAAATCAGCCAATATGCACATGGAACTTGCTCAAAACCTGAGGTCCAAACAGTTTAGCTACAATCTTGTCATTAATCAATCTCCATCAGACAGGATGAGGAAAATCTCATGGTGAAAAGAATGTTCCGGTCCCATCAAAGTTAACACACGTTGGAATGGCCCCCTACATCCTGTATGAGGGAACTTGCTGCAAAAAAGTCGGAAAATCCTAGCCCATGTGTTAGTGTTATAGATTCACCCTTCACACAGTTTGCTAATGGAATAACTTACCTTCACCAATCTGGAAGGATGGGTTGAAGGCTCTCAGATGGTAGTGTACCTTGTCACCTGTAGCAGTTACTTTCACCACGTAATACTCAGGCCCTTGATCCTCTGGGATGCTGACAGTTATTGGAGCAGATCTGCAGGGGAGAGTTCAATTAGCAGGACAACAGGTTCAGAGATCAGCAAGATCACGGTCCTGTCCACTAATGTGGACAGCAACAAGAAACTGTCTGCTGTGGGAGACAGGACCTTAACTGTGATGTTCACTCAGATGTTTGACAAATAAAATATCGTATTGGGATTGGAGCCACATGACAGTATTGTCTTTTCCAATCTGTCCACATATCCAGACACAATAATATCAGAACTTGTGAGCCAAACTGGAGCTCAGGTGGCAACTGAAACACAGTATTCTCAGAAAGCTGGTGTCTGGGAGTGTGGGACAGTAAGAAGTCTCACAACACCAGGTTAAAATCCAACAGATTTATTTCGTAGTAAACGCTAATAGTTTTCGGGGTTTGCCCCTTCTTCAGGTGAGTGAACTCACCTGAGTTCACTCACTTGACGAAGGGGCAAACCCCAAAAGCTAGTGGCGTTTACTACCAAATAAACCTGTTGGACTTTAACCTGGTGTTGTGAGACTTCTTACTGTGTTTACCCCAGTCCAATGCCAGCGTCTCCACATCAAGTGGGAAGGGTTTGGGACGGTAGTAGGATGAGAACAGGCATAGAAAGTAGAAGCAGGAGGAGGCCATTTGACCCTTCGAGTCTGCTCTGCCATTCATCTTGATCATGGCTGATCATCGAATTCCATATCCTGGTCCCCCCTGCCTCTGATATCCTTTGATCTCTTTAGCCGTAACTGGAATACATCATTTTATTTATCTTTTCGCTCTTGTAATCTTTTTGCTCTTGTTCTACCCATCCCACTCAGTCTGACTCTCCAACCCTCTTCCTCCCAAGATCACCCCACACCGCAGAGGATTGTTGCTCTGTCAACTACACACTAACTGCAAACTGCCAACAGAACCTGCTAAAGCTGCAACAAAACAGAGTTGTTGGAATCCTGTTGCTATGGTGCCTGACACCCACACTCCTTTTCATGTGTGTATTCACCATTGTAAGGACGTCAGTGATAACGTTGAATAATTGCTGACCTGTGGATGACTGGCTCTTTTTCAGCTTATTCAGGGCCCTGATAACAGAAACCAGGACGCTGATAATCCCATGGTGACAGATTGTTTTGACCTGACAGCCACTCGTCCTTACTCTCTGTGACACCAGCTACACAGGGAGCAGCTCTGTGAGACATAGAACATAGAACATAGAACATTACAGCGCAGAACAGGCCTTCGATGTTGCGCCGACCAATTAGGAACAAGCAATGACCCTCTAACCTAGACCATTCCCTTTTCATCCATAAACTTAGCTACTAACCTCTTAAACACCACCAAACTTGACGCATCTACAACTGACACAGGCAGGGCATTCCATACCCTTACCACCCTCTGGGTAAAGAACCTACCTCTGACATCCGTCCTATAACCACCACCCCTTAATTTAAAGCTATGTCCCCTCGTGCTAGCTTTCTCCATCCTAGGAAAAAGGCTATCACTGTCCACCCTATCTAAACCTCTAATCATCTTATATGCTTCGATAAGGTCTCCTCTTAGCCGCCTCCTTTCTAACGAAAACAACCTCAAATCCCTCAGCCTCTCTTCATAAGACCTGCCCTCCATACCAGGCAACATCCTGGTAAACCTCCTCTGTACCCTCTCCAATGCCTCCACATCTTTCTTATAATGCGGGGACCAGAACTGCACACAATACTCCAAGTGCGGCCGCACTAGAGTTTTGTACGAGTTTTGTACGGAGTGGATGTCAATCGCAGTGTGCTCCTGAAGTAAAAACATCAGGAATTTGGAAATAAATCTCTGCCAGAATGCCAGCAGGGGAGCTAGGTATTGTGCTCAGTATCTCATATCTAATGAGGTGGGATGTGCGGTGGTGGGTGGAGAATCAGTCACCAAACATCATACAGATGGAAGGGAATTCCGGATGGGACTGAACCAGGCTTGGCTATACTGCCTGACCATAGCAATTAGCTCTCTCAGTCTACACTTAAATACGGGGAAGAGCCACTTGGACAAGACACCAGGAAATTGTTGATCTCTCTAGAATCACTGAAGAGGAAAGAGAGAGATAAAATGCCCAAAAGCCATTAGAAATAACACTCTCAAGGGTCAACATTTAGGACGGAATTCTCCCACTTTCAGACTAAGTGCGGTGGTGGGCAGCTCAGGTGGTGCCTTTTCTGCTGGTCAAACTGTCAGGATCCTATATCAGATTTTGTGTTTAAACCATATGACATAGGAGCAGAAGTAGGCCATTTGGCCCATTGTGTCTGTTCCGCCACCATTCAATGAGACCACAGCTGATCTGATATGAAAACTCTCAACTTCACTTTCCTGATTTATCCTATAATCTTTGGTTTCCTTACTGATTAAAAATCTGTTTATCTCAGCCATAATCAAACTTAACAACCCAGCCTCCTCAGGTCTCTGTGGTAAAGAGTTCCACAGATTTACTACCCTCTGAGAGAAGAAATTTTTTCACAACTCTGGGATGATTTTGAGTATGCACTCTGTCTGTGGGAATAGCAAAATGCACTCAAAATCTGGAGAACATTATTCGTGGTGGTGAGTTTCCAAGTTCCGATCTTACTGGCACCTCACCGATGGCATGGCCTGAAACGTGCCATGGAACCATAGAAGGCTTATTTTAATGTATTAGCATGTCATTAGTAAGCACTCTCTCTTGGATATCCCCCCACAAGATATTCAGCTGGCACAATAACATTCTGCCAGCACCATTTCAAATAGATTCGTGAATACGTGAATCTGTTGTGGGGGTTTCCCCATGGCTGTAAAGTTAAGTATAGGCCCTGGGGCAGTGGCCAGGCAATGCCTGCTGGCATCCCTTTGGCACAGGTTGGCATCCATACACAGAGGAACACATATACAGAGAGAACACACACACTGGCAGAGAAACACACAGACAGAGGAATTCAGAGTGAAAGAAAAACACACACGCAGAGGAACACAGAGAAAGAAATACACACACAAACATACACGCAGAGGAACACACACACACACACAGAGGAACACACACACACACACACACACATACACACAGAAGAACACAGAAAGAGGAACACAGAGAGAGAGAGGAATACACACAGAGACAGATGGAACATACAGTATACTGCTCCAGTACACTGTCCAGTTACATTACCCAGTACTCTGACTTATAGTATTGTCACCAGAGAGTTTTGGAATGATTACTGTATTTTAATTGAAGATTTATACATGCACAATCTCATGTATACTTACGTGAAGATTGGAGGATGGTGATTGACTGGAATCACAACAATTCTTAAAGTCCCAGTACAAATGGTTTCTGTGTTCTGTGTAACTGTGATGTGGAGTTCAAAAATCTGATTGAACAAAGAATAAGTACAGCCTAGACCATCAACTCATTGCATCTACTAAACACAATGTCTATTGCTCACTATTTTCTTGCTGGTTTCTATGCTAGAGGCCAGAGCAGCGTGATTTAAATTAATAGCAACCACTGTCCAAGTGAACACAAACTGGGAACATCTCACTGCTGGAGCTGAGATGAAAGGGAGGTTCAGGAGCAATCTCTCGCTTTGGGAGCTGGGATCAGAGGGAATCTCTCACTAGGGGAACTGGGATTAGAGAATGGATAGCACTGCCAGCTCACAGAGTCAGGGACCTGGGTTAGATTCCAGTCTTGGATCACTGTGCAGAGTCTGCACATTCTCCCTGTGTCTGCATGGCCTTCCTCCATGTGCTCCAATTTCCTCCCACGTCAGAAAGACGTGCTGGCTAAGTGCATTAGCCTTGCTAAATTTTCCCTCAGTGCAACGGAACAGGCGCCAGAATGTTGAGACTAGGGAATTTTCACAGTAACTTCATTGAAGTGTTAATGTAAGCCTACTTGTGGTACTAATAAATAGTAAATAATCTTTCATTACAGGAGCTCAGATCAGAGAGATTCTCTCATTTGGGAGCTGGGATAAGAGGGAATCTTTCCTGGAGCTGGGATCAGAGAAAATGTCTCACTCTATTAGAGCTGGGATCAGGAGGAATCTTTCACTATGGGAGCTAGGATTAGAGAGAATCTTCACTACTGGAACTGGAATCAAAGGGAATCTCTCACTTTGGCAGCTGAGATCAAGGAGAATTGTTCACCATAGGAGCTGCGATCAGAGGGAATCTCTCACTTTGTTCATAAGGATCCAGGATAATCTTCCCTCATGATTGCATTGATGACACAATGTTTAGCACTGCTGCCTCATCGTCCAAGGGACCCGGGTTTGATCCTTAATATGGATCATTGTCTGTGCAGAGTCTGCACATTCCCCCCATGTCTGCGTGGGTTTCCTCCGGGTGCTCGGGTTTCCTCCTACAGTCAGAAAGATGTGCTGGTTAGATGAATTGATAATGCTAAATTCTTTCTCAGTGTACAGGTGCCGGAGTGTACCAACTAGGGGATTTTTTAAATAACTTCATTGCAGCGTTAATATAAGCCTACTTGTGACATTAGTATATAATTTTTTTTAAAATGCTTGTTTTTTTTATTGAAGACTATGAGGACATGGAATTCTGTCTCATTCAGCATCAGAAGTCTGTCAAGGAAATCCTGGATCCCAGATACACAGACAGAAGGAATTCCACTTGGGTCGGCACCCACTCAAGAAGAGTTGTGAGCCTTTCTTCACTGAGACAAAGGATGCCCAGAAACTAGACTTCAAGTGCCTCAGCAATCCATAGTGCTTTGGTCAAATCAATGTTAAAACCATTCCACCAATCAATCGCTTCAGTTCCCTTTCTAATAAAGAAGTAATAAAATCCTAGACAAAGTGGATTTTACCCTCTCTTCATTCTGATGCCCGAAACCATTCAATGGGGTGTTAATGCTTCCTGATTGATCCACACTGAATTCATCTTTCGCAGAAGCAGGAACAGCTTTAGTGATTGTATACTGTAAGCAAGGAGGTGTGAAGTTAATAAATTATCCAAACTATTCATCCACAACTTTAACGATCTCATGCAGACGACTTAGATTGAACAAAACACAAACTACTTTATCTATATCAGCCTGTCTCAATGTGTTGCACTCCCATACCTGAATCAGAAGCTCATCCATCTGCATTGCAGAGGTACTCGTCCAGAACTGAGGGATTGCTGCACTTTCAGAGATATTTTTAATAAGGCATTAAACTGAAGCTCTGTTTATCCTCTCAGGTGAACATAAAAGATCTCATGATGCAATTTGAAGGAGAACAGGGGTCCTTCACAGGTTTTCTGAGAGGTAAGATTATTATCATAGCTGACATCTTCGATGTGACATTACCAATAGACCTGTAAAATTTGTGCTTCATTTTTACCATTTCTGTCTGAGCAGAGAGCTTTTTCTCATTTGAATTGTTTGAATTGTTATTTTCATAGCTGTACTATTTTAATTTGGAGTTTTTAATTTAATTCATTCATTTATTTATTTTCATGGAATTTGTACATTGCTAATTAGGTTAGCATTTATCACCCAACCATAATTGCCCTTGAGAAGCTGGTGGTAAGCCACTTCCTTGAACCACCACCACCATCCATGTGACTAGTGGGAATGGTGATCCAGGATTTTGATCCAGTGACAGTGAAAGACATTAATATTGTTTCAAGTCAGGAAAATGTATGGCTTGGAGGATGGTGTCCCCAAGTGCTGTTGTCCTTGTCCTTCAAAGTAGTGGGTTTGGAAATTGCTGGTGAAGGAGGCTTGGCAAATTGCTACAGTATATCTGAGCAAACTATGGCCCATGAGCCACAGATGGCTTCTGCTAGGAGCTTCTAATCTAGCCTGCTGATGCCATGGAAAAGCACTACAAGATGCTCTGGCAGCTCAGTGAACATAGATCATAGAACAATACAGCACAAACAGGCCCTTTGGCCCACGAGTTGCGCCGATCACATCTACCAATCCACAGACCTATCTATAACGCCCTATCCTATTCTCTTCCATATACTCATCCAGAAGTCTCTTAAAAGACCCCAGTGAGTTTGCCTCAACAACCTCTGACAGCAGTCGGTTCCATTCACTCACCATCCTCTGAGTGAAAAACCTACCCCTGACATCTCCTTTGTATTTGCTTCCCTGCACCTTAAATCTGTGTCCTCTCGTAGTGACCATTTCAGCTCGGGGAAATAGTCTCTGAGAGTCCACCCTATCTATTCCTCTCAACATTTTATAAACCTCTATCAGGTCGCCTCTCAACCTACGTCTCTCCAGTGAGAAGAGTCCCAGCTCCCTCAACCTATCTTCATAAGGCCTGCCTCCCAATTCAGGCAGCATCCTTGTAAATCTCTTCTGAACCACCTCAATAGCTTCTACATCCTTCCTATAATGAGGCGACCAGAACTGCGTACAATACTCTGTACTCCAACTGGGGTCTGACAAGAGTCTTATAGAGCTGCATCATTACCTCCTGACTCCTAAACTCTATTCCTCGATTAATGAAGGCCAGTACACCGTACGCCTTCTTGACCACTTCCTCCACCTGCGAGGCCGATTTAAGAGTCCTATGGACCTGGACCCCAAGATCCTTCTGCTCTACAACACAGCTAAGACTCCTACCCCTTATATTGTACTTCTTCATCCCATTATTCCTGCCAAAATGGACCACTACACATTTATCTGCGTTGAAGTCCATCTGCCACTTCTCCGCCCAGTCTTGCATCCTGTCTATGTCCCGCTGCAACTTTTGGCATCCCTCCAGACTATCCATAACACCACCAACCTTTGTATTGTCGGCGAACTTACTAACCCATCCCTCCACTTCTTCATCCAGGTCATTTACAAAAATGACAAACAGCAGGGGTCCCAGAACAGATCCCTGGGGCACTCCACTGGTTACCGACCTCCATGCAGAACAAGACCCATCCACAACCACTCTCTGCCTTCTGCCGGCAAGCCAGTTCTGGATCCACGAGGCCAAAGCCCCTTGGATCCCATGCCCTCTCACCTTCTCCAGAAGCCTTGCATGTGGGACCTTATCAAACGCCTTACTAAAGTCCATGTACACTACGTCCACCGCCCTTCCTTCGTCAATGTGTTCAGTCACATTTTCGAAGAACTCAACTAGGCTCGTAAGGCATGACCTGCCCTTGACAAAACCATGCTGACTATTTCTAATCAGTCCAAACTTCTCCAAATGTTCATATATCTTATCCCTCAGAAGCCTCTCCATCAGCTTACCAACCACTGAAGTCAAACTCACCGGTCGGTAATTTCCTGGACTATTCCTGTTCCCTTTCTTAAAGATAGGAACCACATCCGCAATCCTCCAATCCTCCAGAACCTCTCCCGTTTCCATGGACAACGCAAAGATCATCGCCAGGGGCTCTGCAACCACTTCCCTCACCTCCCACAATAACCTGGGGTACATCCCATCCGGTCCCGGCGACTTGTCTATCTTGATAGAATTTAACAGGTCTAACACATCCTCTTTCCTAACATTCACATACTCAATCTTTTCCGTTTGCCTCAAACCTGCAGTGCAATCTCCCAGTTCACTTTCCACCGTGAATACCGAGGCAAAGTACTCATTAAGCACCTCTGCCATTTCTTCCGGATTGACACAGACTTTTCCCCCTTCACCTTTTATAGGCCCTATCCCTTCTCTTCTCATCCTTTTACTTTTCACATATGTGAACATGTCTAATTGTTCCTAATACTTTCAACCTTTTTTACTACCCAAAACTTTTGTGCCTCAATGCAAAAACTCTGCATTCCCCATCTATCACCTTATTCTTAAGTTTTGCTTTCACTGATCTTTATTCTCCCATTAACAGATTCTGCTATCTTACCTTTACACAACTACCAGCATCTTTTCCTGTCATTAATGCTTTCTCTATCTCATGACTGATAGGCATAGAATCCCTGCAGTTTAGAAGGAGGTCATTCAGCCCATCAAACCTGCATTGATAATAATCCTACCTCAGCCTATAACCCCACATATTTACCCTTCTAGTCCCCCTAATACTTAGGGGCAATTTAGCATGGCCCATTCACCTAACCTACACACCTTTGGACTGTGGGAGGATACTGGAGCACCTAGAGGAAACCCATGCAGACAGAGGGAGAATGTGCAAATTCTATACAGATAGTGGCCCAAGGTCAGAATTGAATCTGGGTCTCTGGCACTGTAGGCAGCAGTGCTAACCACTGTGCCACCCAGACAAATCCTTGTCTCTCCTTGTCCCACTGATCACTGACCCTCTACTCTGTTCCAGTCATTCCAGTCCCTCTTAGACAATATTTAATTCATCACATTCCTCCCTCTCTTTACCTCTGAATGAAAGTCATACACACTTTAAATGTTAACTCTGTTTCTCTCTCCATAGATGCTACCAGACCTGCTGAGTTTTTTCAGCATTTTTCCATTTTTATTTCAGATTCCAGCAGCCACAGTATTTTGCTTTTATTTTCATGACGCCTTCTGATTGACATCTGGAGTCATGAAAGTAAAATGCCGATCCTGGAGAACTTCAATGGAAGTACTTCCACTGGAGTTGATTGGGGAGGCAGAGATGGATTTTACATTGGGAGTACCAGCAATTGCCATGTTATTTGGAGAAGTAGTGAGAGCAGCACAAGGTAAATCTGCATTCAAGATTACTTCTTAGTTTATTGCAGTTTTGATTTGGATTTTGGTTTTGCAAGTAAGTACAGAGTGACTTCAAATCTTTAACTTAATTTTCATTTAAGTTTTAAAACACTTTATGAAAAATCAACTCTGATATATTGAATTTCCTCAGCTTTCTCATTCCTTGCTGCAATCTGGTGCCATGGTGCTAATAGTTCAAGATCTGAATTTGGACCACCATATCTATATTGGTATCGTAATACACTGAAGAATATCTTTACCGACTAACCAATTTAAAATCTTGTCTGCGTGCAGGTCCTATCAATTTTTTACATTCTAAGTTCCTTTTTTCACATTTATGAAGGTACTAGGCAGATGGAATTTCAGTTATGTGGGGACATGAGTAAAGCTGCTGATGTTTTCATTAGAAAAGAGAAAGTTAAGGGTAGATTTAATGGATGCATTCCTATCATGAATGGTACTGATTCGGTAAATAAGGAGAAGCTATTTCGGCTGGCAGAAGGAATGGTTACCAAAGGAGACAGATTTAAGATAATTGAAAAAAGAACCACAAAGTATCATGTTCATAAACCCAGCAAATATTTGATGTACAATTTTGATAGTGGAAAAGGGATTAAAATATTAAAACATAAATGCTGCTGTCTGCAGTGAATCCCAAGGTATATGATTGAATGTCCCCACAATCAATCAATTTTTAATGGTGATCTCAATGATTAGTAATTTATGCATGGTTAATTCTAATCATTGTATGCTGAGGGAAAAAAAGAGTCTGATGGAAGCCTGTATCTTAGAATAGGTTTATTCCCTACAGCAAAGCAAAGTCGCAGACTCTCTCAAATTTCTTCTCCCCTCAGTCTTCCAGCTGTCCCCATTTATACTATTTTGTGTCAAACCAATTAAAATAAATAAGGCAAACTAAGGGACAAATGAAAAGAATAATCCCATAAAGAGATGATGCATCAAACAAAATTAAATCATAAAGAAAACTTAAAACGTTGAATCAAAATACGATTAAAAGAGTCTAGAAAATACCCAAGTTCCTGCAGTACCCAATGGGCATGAAATGTCCCATATCATAGGTGCCCTAACTCATCACTTGTTAAAAATGTAATTGCTTTAGTAGTGAAATTGCTATTAAATCTTTACAATGTAATTCCCATTTAATAAAGTGATTGATTGCCAACGCACCGTAACAAAACAATTAATAAGATGTGCATTTCAAAAGTTAGAGACGAAAAATAAACTTCTGTTGCTGCCAGAAGCCAAATCCAATTAAAGTTTGGACACTTAGAAGAAGGATGATGAATACAATAGAAAGTGAAGATTGTGCTGTTTGGGGTAGGGTTTTTTGCTTTGAGAAATATACTCCCTAACATGTGTGGAACAGATTACAGATGCACTTGCTATAACCACTTTTAAAATGTGTCATGAAGTTATTAAATCCCAGCTCTAATAATGAGGGGTAGTGAGGATACAAATCACTGTACACACCACAAAGTGAGATAGCTGAGCCTCTGAGAAGAGAAATGATAAAGACATTTATCATGGGTGTGATTTACAGGCTTCCTAATTGTAATTACACACAGAGGAGAATTTATAGTTATTGCGGACTTGGACTCACCTTCATTTCTGCCCCCCTTCCAACCCATAACATTACACCCTACACATTTTCCCTTGTTCCACAGAATGCAAAGATGGAAGCCCCAAAGTGAGGGTGAATGTGCACTGTTCCATACTTACAACTTTTTAAAATAAAATGACAAATTGTCTTTTTGCCTGGCTTTGACCTCTTGCTTCATCTTAATTTTTCTGCATACTTGACTGCCAAATTGATTGTGTCACTTCATATTGCTAAAGAAATTGATTTTGAATTTAATGGTGCGACTGATCGAGCAAGTATTTGCACAGTCACTCCCATGTTTTTATTAGCTTCAATTCAAGCTCTGCAAAAATTTGATTCCTCTTTTAACTATGAAGTTGGAATTCTGGATTTCAAACAGCTCTACTCTACTCTTCTCCTGCCCATTCCCCTCTCACAAACCCATAGACTCCCAATCCCCTCACAACTTTCCCTCCTCCCAAAATGTAATCTGACCCTCACACATTCTACATCCCTGCAAGTCTGTAACTCTGGCCTACCTATTTATACACTCTCCTCCCCCATACCATCACACTCTTTTCCATCCAATCCTCCACAGTCTCCCCCTGCCCCTCACAGTCTCCCATTTTCACCATCTCACTCAGCTTACACTCCTCAGGTCTTCAAGGCAGACTCCACTCTCATTCATCATACCCTGGTGGCTGAAGTATGAATTAGAACATAGAATACTACAGCACAAACAGGCCCTTCGGCCCACAAGTTGTGCTGATCATATCCATACCTACCAGGCCTATCTATAACTCTCAATCCCATTAAATCCCATATACTCATCCAGAAGTCTCTTAAAAGACCCCAGCGAGTTTGCCTCTACCACCACCAATGGCAGCTGATTCCATTCACTCACCACCCTCTGAGTGAAAAACTTACCCCGACATCTCCTCTGTACCTGCTCCCCAGCACCTTAAATCTGTGTCCTCTCATAGCGACCATTTCAGCCCTGGGAAATAGCCTCCAAGAATCCACTGTATCTATGCTTTTCAACATTTTATAAACCTCTATCAGGTCGCCTCTCAATTTTCGTCTCTCCAGGAAGAAGAGACCTAGTTCCCTCTACTATCCTCATAAGGCATGCCTCCCAATCCAGGCAACATCCTTATAAATCTCCTCTGCATCCTCTCAATAGCTTCCATATCCTTCTTATAGTCAGGCAACCAGAACTGCACACTGTACTCCAAGGGGGGTATAACTAGGGTCTTATAAAGTTGTAGCATTACCCTCTAACTCCTAAACTCAATCGCTCGATTAATGAAGGCTAGCACACCATACACTTTCTTGACCACATCCTCCACTTGCGAGGTTGATTTAAGAGTCATATGGATCCGGACCCCAAGGTTCTTCTGCTCCTCAACACTGCTAAGACTCCTACCCTTGATATTATATTCCTTCATCCCGTTGGATCTGCCAAACTGGACCACTACACATTTATCTGTGTTGAAGTCTATCTGCCACTTCTCCGCCCAGTCTTGCATCCCATCTATGTCTCACTGCAACTTCTGACATCCTTCCAGACTGTCCACAACACCACCAACCTTCATGTCATCAGTAAACTTACTAACCCATCCCTCCAGTTCCTCATCCAGGTCATTTATGAGAATGACAAACAGCAAGAGTCCCAAAACAGATCCCTGGGGCACTCCATGGGTGACCGACCCCATGTAGAAAAAGACCCATCTACAACCACTCTCTGCCTTCTGCAGTCAAACCAGTTCTGGATTCACAAGGTTTGACATCAGTGGTAGGGAAGCTGTTGGAGGGGATTCTTAGAGATAGGATGTATAGGCACTTAGAGCGTTGCGATCTGATTAGGGATACGCAGCATGGATTTCTTAAGGGGAGGTCGTGCCTTACAAATCTGGTAGAATTTTTTGAGGAGGTGACGAAATCAGTGGACGAAGGGTGAGCTGTTGATGTTGTCTATTTGGATTTTAGTAAGGCGTTTGACAAAGTCCCTCATGGGAGGTTAGTTGAGAAGGTCAAGGCAAATGGGATACAAGGACAGGTAGCTAGATGGATAAGTAATTGGCTTGGTAATAGAAGGCAGAGAGTAATAGTGGAAGGGTGTTGCTCTAGCTGGAGGTCGGTCACTAGTGGTGTGCCGCAGGGCTCGGTACTGGGACCTCTTCTATTTGTAATATATATAAATGACTTGGAAGAGGGAGTAAGTGGAGTGATCAGCAAGTTTGCAGACGATACAAAGATGGCTGACTTGCGGATAGTGAGGAGCATTGTCAGGCGATACAGCAGGACATAGATAGGCTGGTAGCTTGGGCAGACAGATGGCAGATGGAATTCAATCCTGATAAATGTGAGGTGATGCATTTCGGGAGAAAGAATGTAAGGGGGAGGTATATGATAAAGGGTAGACCTATTAAGAGTATAGAAACGCAAAGGGACCTGGGGGTGCAGGTGCACAAGTCTCTGAAGGTGGCAGAGCAAGTGGAGAAGGTTGTGAAGAAAGCATATGGTATGCTAGCCTTTATAGGAAGGGGTATAGAGTACAAGAGCTGGCCTTTAATATTGCAGTTGTATAAAACGTTGGTTAGACCTCATTTGGAATACTGCGTCCAGTTCTGGTTGCCTTACTACCGGAAGGACGTGGAGACTCTGGAGAAAGTGCAGAGGAGGTTTACCAGGATGCTGCCTGGTATGGAAGGTCTGAGTTACGAGGAGAGGTTAGGCAAATTGGGGCTGTTTTCCTTAGAAGACGTAGACTTAGAGGAGATCTAATAGAGGTGTACAAGATTATGAGGGGTATAGATAGAGTAAACAGGGTTAAGCTTTTTCCTAGGATGGACTCGAATAGCACGAGGGGTCACGGGTTTAGGGTGAGGGGGGTAAGGTATAATTTGGATGCTAGAGGGAGTTTTTTCACACAGAGGGTGGTGGGGTATGGAATGCACTGCCAAGTAAAGTGGTGGAGGCAGGTACTCTGGAGTTATTTAAGAAATACTTAGATGGGCACATGAACAGAATGGGAATGGAGGGGGATAGAAAACTGATTTAAAATAGGGATCATGACCTTGGGAGTCCCTGGGAAGTGTGTAAATAGATGATGATATTGATGTACTTGTTTTTATCCTACAGGTGCTTTGGTCCACCTTGTTGTCTAACAAGGGGCATACATGCAATGGGTCGTGAGAGGACTGCTCTTGGATCTTTTTCGAGAGTATCCTACTGCTTCACGTCGTTAGTGTACGCTTGACCTGGACCATCTGATGGGCAACACGACAGCTCAGTGACTATCGCTGTGCTGTGCAGATACATGGATTTGGCCTGTGTCTGTGGGAGTTTGTGCATTCTCCCTGTGCTTGCGTGGGTTTTCTCCGGGTGCTCCGGTTTCCTCCCACATCCCAAGGATGTGCTCTTAGGCTAATTGGCAAAACAAATTCTCCCTAAATTGTCTCAAATTTGGTTTTTAATCCATAGACCTATAAACATGGACAGGGATCACGGGTAGAGATGGGAACATCAGGGTGGCGGTGCGGGCTTGTTGGGCCGAAGGGCCTGTTTCCCGTGCTGTTTTGTTCTTTGTTCTTTGTAACTGCCCCTTGGATCCTATGCCCTCTCACCTTTGGGGCAACACACCTCTCACTTCACTTGCTGTTGCTGGCTTGTCCTGGGTCAAGTCGCAAACCCGCTTGCCTTGCCTTCTCATGGGTTGATCTCGCCTCAAGGTGACTTGATTACAGCACCTCACACCTTGTTGCTGGCCTGCCCTTAGCCCTGGATTGAGTCACCTTCTTGCCTTACCTGACTCAAATTGATGGCTGACCTCACCAGTTTTTGCTGATGCTCACCTGCCCTGGGTCAAATCATAAACTTGTTTGCCTTTCTCAAAGATAGTAAAACTTCAGTAGCCCCGCTTCTCCCTCTCTAATGAGTCACTTATCTTCGTACTTCAATTTAACTGTTTCTTCAGTTCAAATGACCCAGTATTTTCCCACTCTTCCAGATTCACTAATAAGTGCATTGCCTGCAGATAATCAGGCTGTGTTTGGATGCCCAGTGCATTAGCCATTCCTAATGTCTGCCTTTCTATTTCAGACATAATATGCAGCTTCCCTCAATTTGCATCTCTCCCGGAGATATCACACCAGTAGCATTCTTCATAGCTTTTAGTCAGTGGATCTAATTCCCTATACCTCTACACTTTTGTTCCAAACCCCTCTGCTTATTACTTGTTGTGAGAATTATTACTTTCAGTTCCAAGGATCCAATTGGACCAGCACATAATTCTTCACATCATCCACCTGAAATGCCCTCTCCAATTTTGTCGAGTCATACGTCTTCTGTGTGTTTTGTTTTGCCTCCTCCCTCCCTGCCAAATTAAAAGTTACGAGACCCAATGTTGTAAAATATAACTGTATATTAATTTGATAGGTAACATCTACAGTGACGTGGGATGATTTTCTAAGGCCATTAGGAAATGAACTAGCTTGATTTGTAGAAACGCTGTTGATTGTTTCTTTATGGTGGCTCTAAATGTTTGGATAGCTTTCTCAGCCAGCCCATTTGAAGCAGGGTGATAAGGTGCAGTTCGAATATGTTGAATGTTGTTGGTTGTCATGAAATGCTGAAACTCTTTAACAGTGAAAGCTGTCCCATTAACACTTACTAGCATCTTGGCAATCC
This sequence comes from Sphyrna mokarran, assembly GCA_024679065.1. Taxonomy (NCBI): domain Eukaryota; kingdom Metazoa; phylum Chordata; class Chondrichthyes; order Carcharhiniformes; family Carcharhinidae; genus Sphyrna; species Sphyrna mokarran. Next base: position 79,733,579 of record JAGIQG010000003.1, read on the forward strand.
ACAGGTGGTGAATGTCTATCTCAATTTCTTGACTGTTGCTGATGAAGTCGTGGACTTCATTTTGTGTATGCCCAACCATTTGAAGTGTGCATTTATTATGAGGAGGAACATTGCGCCCATGAATTGGGCCTGCAAAATCAACATGTAGTTGCACCCATGGCCACTCCCAATGGTGCATTAAGGCCCGGATGGCACGTTTTGCTGCATTTGACATTGGTCACATTGTTTGTCCAGTTTCCCAATGTCAGTTTCTATCCCGAGCTACTACATGAACATCTTCATCTTTGTCAGGATGGACACAAAGAAAATAGGTGCAGATGGAAGCCATTTAGCCCATCGAGCCTGCACTAGCAATGTGACACAATGTGACTTGCAACAATAACTTTCTAGCAGAAGTGGAAATAACCACCTTTGCTACCCATAACAATGTGCTGTCCTCACAACTTAACTCAACATTTCTTATCTAAAAGAGCCTTAACTGCTCAGATCTGTTATCGTAATGCCAGCCATGGAGGACCACATGTTTAAGTTGAGATAATATGGACTCTTTCAGGGTCCAAAACATAATCTGTTGTGCCAACATGAGCAATATATCGAGAAAATTTCCTGTAGTACCATAGAGGCGGTATGCTTTCGGGTAGGGGAAGGCAACTTAATGTGTCCACATTTAGAATGTGTGTGCCTGGCCTGTGTTGAAAGATAGTCATAGGCTGCTAGCCATAGAAATAGAGTTGAACCCTCACTGAACCTATGAGAGGAATGGCCTCATCCCCTTAAATAGATTCAAGGTTTTTGGTTAGTGGCTATTATGAAATGCCATCCATAAACGTACTGATGGAACTTCTTCACTCTGAAGATGACAAAATAAAATCAGAGACTGGATGATTGCAATGCCAGTTTAACTTGGTCAAAGGTTTCTTTCTGTTTTTTTTACCAATGCTATCTCTGGTGCTTCTTGAGTTGTCTGTGTAGGGATGCCAATACAGAAGAAAGATTAGGAATAAATCCGATAAATGTTCACCATTCCTAAAAATATTTCAATTATGATACATTTCTGGGAATCAGTGTCTCCTTTTTTGCTTTAAAATTCTCCTTCACAGGATGCATCCTTTTTGCGTCCACTTTGAACCCTAAGTATGTTACTTTGTGAGCTTGGCACATACATTCTTCCCTTTTTAGCCTCATTTTAGTCTTCTTAAATTTCTTCAAAATGTCTTTGAGATTTTCCATGTTCTCCTTCTTGGATGGTCCTGTAATAATATTATTTTCTACTTTGACAACCTCCTTAAGTAGATTCCGTAGTAAGCTTTACATTGTGTGCTGGAAAATTGCATATGTCGATGAGAGTCTGAAGGGTAGTTAAGTATACCTTTGTGGGTATTTATTGTAACAAATTCACTAGATACCTGTCTAACTCTGATTGTTGGTACACATCGCTCATTACAAGGTTGTCCCACAGGATATGCAGAACCTTAGTCTGGTAGAGGATTGTCTCTGCAAGGAATTCGACTAGCTAAGAATTGCCAACACGCTTCTGTACCTGTAAATCCAGTAATTTAAAGAAACTTTGACAAAATAGGTTCCGCCCTGTCCCGGGGATAGTTGCTGATATGCATTCGACCTGAAATTTGCAATCGCACCTATCAAGGTAACAGAAGCCTTACCGAGACCTCCAGCCCAAACAATCAGCTTAGAGGGAAGTCGCTTTTATCAGTACCTGGTGTGAGGCAGCGAATGGACATGTTGAGCCCAGACTCAACGTGTAAGGTATAAGGTCGATCTCTGTAAACTTTGGCATAGCCTCAAGATCCACGTAAATTTTGCCTTTGGGTGCTATATCTTGTCTAACTCATCTCGAAACATCTCCTGGTATGTTTTTAAGACATCATGGCAGTTTCCATTGTTGAATTTGAAGATTTCTAGCTAATTTAATATAATTTTGCAAACTCAGTGTCAGTCCATTAAACTTAGCTCTTATTATTAGAGGCAGTTGAACTGACTAATGCCGATAACTTATGGGCGTTGTTGTCGCTCCTAGGATACCATATGTGTTGCAAACCTGGCCACGTGCTTCTTAACTTTGGGGTCTGAACCCCTCTTTGTAAATAATATTACAAAAGTAATACTGCCAGAGGTAGTAGGAGAGGACGGTACAATTATATCTTTAAAAAAGCATTTGGATAGTTACATGGGCATGATGGGTATAGAGGGACATGAGCCAAATTGGGATTAGTTTAGGGGTTTTAAAAAAAAGAGCAGCATGGACAAGTTGGGCCAAAAGGCCTGTTTCCATGCTGTAAACTTCTATGACTCTATGACACATTTATTCTCCTACAACTGTTGTGCCTTCTTCATTCTGAGTTTACCATCAATGTAGCCATGATTGGAGCCATCTTGTCCAGATTAATGTTGCTTAATCTGTATAATTTAGAATCATTTTCACGGTTATTTTCAACGTTGTGCACTGGAGTCGGAATTTTTTACTCCCCCCCAGTGGGCAGTGATTATTTGTTCCTAGTGTGTTCCCCTCCTATTTCAGGCACTATATGGATCTTTGCTGAATTTATATCTCTCCTGGGGATATCACACTAGTAGCATTTTTCATAGTTCTAGTTAGTGGATCAAATTCTCTACACCTCTGCATTCTCTTTTGCTCAAAGCCTCTCTCCTCATTATTTTCTGCACCCTCCTCCCTGGCGTCTCAACTACCAGTGGTTTTCCACCAAACTTGGTGGACTTCACCTGCTTGCATGCTCTGCAGCTCCATTGCCTCCCTTTATGGCATTTTTTATAGCCTGGCTGACCCTTAGAGCCTTCTTTAAAGTAATCTTTGCCTCTGCTAATAATTTATTTTGTTTAGTCGTGTTGTTATCACCACAGACTAACCTATGTATCAACATTTCGCTAGTGCAGACCCAAACTTGCACTGTTCAGCCGTTTGTCTTATGTGTGCAACAAATGCCTCTTTGATACTAACAAGACTCTTGTTGTCAAATTAAATTTGTATTGCCACATGATTAGCAAGGGCATCACATGATAATGTCCCTTGACTTATTCCATAAGCTCCTTGAAAGTTTTGAAGTCTGGCATTTGAGAAAGAGGAATCCTTATCAGGTTATATGTTAGAGCCCCTCAGCCTGTTAATATCCCTAATAACCCTAATCTGAATCTTTTATCATTTTGCTGATGATTGGAACTAAATTGATGGGACAGTAATTGGTAGAATTCAATTTGTCACGCTTTTTGAGGACAGAACACACCTGGGCAATTTTTCACATTGTCAAGCAATTGCCAGAACTGCAGATGTGCTGGAACAACTTGGCCAGGGATGCAAATCTTTATTCCTACTGCCAATGTATCGTCAAAGCCTTAGACTTTTCAGTATGCAGTGTCTTCAGCTGTTCCTTCATATCACATAGAGAGAATCAAATTTGCTGAAGACTGCATATGTGATGCTGGGGAATATTAGGGACAAGCAGAGTTGGATCACCCACTTGGCACTTCTGCTTGAATATTTTTGCAAACGATTCTTATATTTTGCACTGTTAAGAACATAAGAACATAAGAACTAGAAACAGGAGTGGGCTATTTGCCCCCTCAAGCCTGTTCTGCCATTCAATAAGATCATGGCTGATCTTTTTGTGGACTCCACTTACCCGCCTGCTTATTCCTTTACTGTACAAGCAGTTACTTATCCTTGCTTTAAAAATATTCAATGAGGTAGCCTCAACTCCTTCACTGGGCAGGGAATTTTACAGATTCACAACTCTTTGTGCAAAGAAGTTCCTCCTCAACTCAGTTCTAAATCTGCTCCCCTTTATTTTTAGGCTATGACCCCTAGTTCTATTTTCATCTGCCAGGGGAAACAACTTCCTGCTTCTATCTTATCTATTCCCTTCATAATTTTATATGTTTCTACAAGATTTCCCCTCATTCTTCTGAATTCTGATGAGTATAGCCCCACTCTACTCAGTCTCTCCTCATAAGCCAACCCTCTCAACTCCTGAATCAACCTAGTGAATCTCCTCTGCGCTCCCTCCAGTGCCGGTATATCCTTTCTCAAGTCAGGAGACCAAAACTGTACATAGTACTCTGGATATGGCCTCACCAGCACCTTATACAGCTGCAATATAACCTCGCTGTTTTTAAACTCCATCCCTCTAGCAATGAAGGACAAAATTCCATTTGCCTTCTTAATATTTGCTGCACCTGCAAACCAACTCCTTGAGATTCCTGCATAAAGACACCAAGGTCCCTCTGCACAGCAGCATCCTGCAATTTTTTACCATTTAAATAATGGTCCATTTTCCTATTATTCCTACCAAAATGGATGACTTCACATTTATCAACATTGTACTCCATCTGCCAGATCCTCGCCCACTCACTTGGACTATCTATATCCCTTTGCAGACTTTCAGCATCCTCCGCATACTTTGCTCTTCCACCCATCTTAGTGGCATCGTGAATTTTGACACACTACACTTGATGCCCAACTCCAAATCATCTATATAAATCGTAAACAATTACGAACCCAACACTGATCCGAGGCAAACCACTAGTCATTGATTGCCAACCAGAAAAACACCCATTCACTCTCACTCTTTGCTTTCTGTTAATTAGGCTCTCACACTATTGAGAATGGGGATATTTGTGAAGCCTCCAGTGTTTCATTGTCTATCACCATTCTTGGCTGGATGTGGCAGGACTGTACAGCCTAGATCTGATCTATTGCTTGTGGGATTCCTTAACTTAGCTCTATCTATTGCATGCTGTCCCCCTCTTTAACATGTTTGTCAACACGTGTTGTAGTTTCACCCTGTTGTCACACAGCATTTTTATGTGTGCCTGATGCTGCTCTGCATATGGCGTCTTGCAGTCTTCATTGAACCAGGGTTGATCCCCCACCTTGATGATAATGATAGAATGGGGAATATGCCACGCTATGAGGTTACAGATTGTGGCTGTGTACAATTCTGCTGCTGATGACCCACAGTGTCTCATTGTTCACTAGTCTTAAGTTGCTCGGTCTGTTCTGAATCGCTCTCATTTTAGCACAGTGGTAGTGCCACCAAACACAAGGGATATCCTCAGTGTGAAGAAAGGAGTTTATTTCCACTCTTAACAGTAATGTCATGGACATCTGCATTTATAACATATAGAAAGATGCTTATGATGTAAAGTTTTTTCCTCCTGTTGGTTTCCTCATCAGCAGGCACAACTCATTCTGGTTACTATGTCCTTTAGAATTCAACCAGCCTGGACAGTAATGATACTACTGAGCCACCATTAAGATGTCTTACCCAGAATACATTCTGTGCCCTTACCACTTCAGTGCTTCCTCTAACTGGTATTGAACATGGAGGAATTTTTATTCATCAGCTGAGAGAGGATGTTCCCTTGCCCATGTTTGACCTGATGCTATGAGACTTCATGGGATTTGGAACCAATTTTGAAGACAACCATTGTACTACTACCTCTGCTGAGTCTGTCCTGATGTGGTGATGTCAATATTGGACTGAGGTAGACACAGTAAGAAGTCTCACAATACCAGATTAAGATCCAATAGGTTTATTTAGTAGCAAAATCCATTAGCTTTCGGAATGCTGCCTCTTCATCAGGTGAGTGGGAATTCTATTCACATTCTTTATACGTCCTGTTTGTGAATAGAACTCCCATTCACCTGACAAAGGGGCAGTGATCCAAAAGCTAGTGGATTTTGCTACCAAATAAACCTCTTGGACTTTAAACTGGTGTGTGAAACTTCTTACTGAGTCTGTCCTGCCCACAGGACAAGATATACCCAAGATGGTGATGGGGGAGTCTAGAACACTTTCTGGGGTATGATTCCATGAGTGTGATGACTATGTCAAGCTGTTGACAAGTTTCTGACACAGTTCTCTCAATTTTGACGTAAGTTGATGTTTGTGAGGAGGACTTTATAGAATAGATTGGGAATGATGTGTTCTTTGTCATGTCTGATGCTTAGATCGAAACCAGGTGATCCACCCAATCTTCACTTATTTGGCTTTTCTATACAACTGAGTGATTTTTTGGCCATTCAAACAGACAGAAAGAGTCAACTCTCTTGTTATGGCTCTGCAGTCATATTCCAATCAAACTGAATAAGAAAGGCCAATTTCCTTTCCTAATAGAGATTAGTGAATCAGATGAATTTTCACAACAATCTGGTAGCTTTTTCATTCCTGATTTATTAATTAATTGAATTTAAATGGCCACAGCTTCCATGTGGGATTCAAACTCACTGCTCCAGAGCATGAGCCTGAGCTTTGATTTACTGCTCCAATAACAGTATGACCGTACTATGGTTCACTCAAATAAGCCCTTTGAACTTTTTGGTCTGCTAGAGTTAGAGACAGTGTAATGTCTCAACCATAACAACTGGGACCCAATCTCTATCAACAGTGAGACATCCCACATCGTCAGGGACCAACCAACTTGAAACTCCTGTGTGGATTTAAGGAGCAGTCATCCAATCCACACTTGATTTAGCAGCTATAAAAAGTATACTTACTGTAAAATTCTCTGCATTTGATGCTGAGACAATGGTGTAAATTTGGGAAAGAGGTGCTGCTGTTTCTTTAACATGAACTGTAACTCCTGTTAAAAAAATTCAAGAAGATGATGTCACGTGGAGTACAAATTAGACTGTAGCAATACGTTTGAAAACTTTAAAGTCTTAGTATTCTCATGTTTTTCTCCACTTCCTAATCCAAAACCAGTTCCTAGTTTGCATAGATCCAAAGCTACGATTGAAATAAATCAGTGGGCCAGTGAATCCAACTGTGCAGTAGCTGAACTGGAAGTGCAGGGAGGCTAGAAATACAGTCAACCCCACGCATTAATATCCCTTGGCCTGCTGAGCATTAGGCTCACAGGAAGACAAATATGAGGAAGGAATCACCTACCTCCTGGAGTCTGGAACTGTACACCACAGTGGTCATCTGGAACATCTTGTACAAAGAGCAGAATATGGTCAAAGTGAGAGGTGGTATTAAGTCCACTGATTATGACAGTGAGCAGGTACATGGGTGTCCATTCATAATTCAAGGATACTCCATTATTCAGAAATATCTAAAAGAGAAGTATTTTAGTGTCAGTTGTTGGGAACATATAGCTAAAAAGGAGACCTGGCATCATTCTCTTAAGGGCAACTTGGAATGGACAATAAACATTGTCTTGCTTGTAATGAGTTCTCTCCAAGAATTAATTTTAACAACTGAAGTCAAAACATCACAATTGTTAAAACTCCCTTTATACTTATCTAACTCCATGATATGAAGTTGTGCCTAATGTGCATCACTTCAAGAGGTAGTACAATCCAATTCTGACTCTTGGGCACATCTAAACCAAATAGTGTGAGATTTCCAGTCCACTACAGAGTATAAAGGACAATTGAAAATGACTTTTTATGAGCTCTGAACTGGTTTACATCAAATTTCTCTTTCTATTATTTATAAATGAAGCTCAATAAGCTAATATCATCACTTTATAAGAGAGTGGAATTTAACAAGAGCAGAGGAGTTTTTTTACACTTCATTTCAAGGCATGTGTGTTGCAGGGCAGGGGTGGGGTGGGGGGAAGTGTGGTTCTTGCTAGCAAAGCCTTCTTTTATTGCTCATCCCTAATTATATTTGAGAAGGTGATGAAGAAACACCTTCTTGAACCGCTACAGTCAATATCCTGTAGGAGCACCCACAATGCTGTTTGGAAGGGAGATCTAGGATTTTGATACCATGACAATGAAGGAGTGATGGTAGTCAAGATGGGAGTGATTTTGAGGAAAAATGCAAATGTTGATGTTCCCAATGTATCTCCTACCTTTGTCACTCTAGAGGCTGCAGATGTGAAAAAAGGTTTTTACAATATTATTTAAATCTTCATGCCTCCAGTCCTGTGCAACAAACCTCATTTTAAAGACACAACGGCATATGTCAATTGAAGTTCCTCAAGTCACTATTGGATGTCTTTAATTTTACAATAAGCTGCATATTCCAAAATCACACTTTCAACTTTCGTACAAGGGGCAGGACTTACGTATCAGCAGATTCAGTTTGAGACTCTGCCGGTGAAACTCAATTCTGCTCACTGCATATTCCATTGTAAAAACCCTAGCCTTAGACCTGTCTCTCTGATACTATCAGTCTTAAACATTCATATTAAAGGGCTTAGTGGTATTATCACTAGACAATTTATCCAGAAACTCAGTTTAATGTTCTGGGGATCGAGATTCAAACTCCACCCCAGCAGATAGTGGAATTTGAATTCAATAAAAGATATCTGGAATTAAGAACTTACTGATGACCACAAAATCATTGTTGATTGTCAGAAAAACTCAGTTGGTTCACTAATATCCTTTAGGGAAAAAAATCTGCTATCCTTATCTGGTCTGGCCTGGCCTACATGTGACTCCAGAGCCAAAGCAATGTGGTTGACTCTCTATTGCCCTCTAGCAACAAGGGATGGGCAATAAATGCTGGCCAGCCAGCAACGTCCATGTCCCACAAATGAGAAAAAGAGGACTTTGAACAGAAGAAATTATTTGGCTGCTGATGTTTCTGGTGGAGTCAAGACTGCTAGTTGGGTTTTGATGAACTCATGAAGGCCAGGTCTACACATTTAAAGAAAGATCTTACCATCTTTGAGCAGCTGTCTTTGGTGATTAGCATTTAAATTTGCCTTGGGCAGGATTGGGGCAGCTTATGTCAATTGAAGTCAACTCTAGATGGACAAATCCATGGAGGTTTCACTCCATGACTTCACACCTGCAATCACCCCACTCCAGATTCCTGCTATTGGTCATTCGACAGGTCCAATCTCACAGAGCCTTGCAATTCCTATAGCCAATTGGAATTTGAATTAATTTATTGTTAATGGATTGGATGATTCTTAATTGTCAATCTAATAACCTTTTCCCAACTCCAATATATCAATAGCTAGTAATTAAAATTGTTTGAATACGATGCAATAAAACACAAAATGTATTGGAATTCTTTGCTGCAGAAGGCTGTGGAGGCCAGGTCATTGAGTGTCTTTAAGACAAAGATAGATAAGTTCTTGATTGATAAGGGAATCAGGGGTTATGGGGAAAAGGCAGGAGAATGGGGATGAGAAAAGAAAATCAGCCATGACTGAGTGGCCAAGTTCTGCTCTGAAGTCTTATGCTTTTACTTTAATGTGTCTGCTCCTCAACTAGTCATAGCAGAATCATGGAGATTTATATTTAATTCTAGGAGATTCCAGGGCAACCCCACTCAATTGGTAACCCAAAGGCTCCATTTTATCAGCACCCAGACTGAAAAATTCAGATTCACCCAAGGCATCAACGTGTGAGGCGGTGATATCAATGAACGCACCTCCACTGTATATTTATTAGTAGTCTTTGTCTGAAGTGTCCTTTTAAAAGTGGATGTAAAGAATTCAGTTTCTGGCTTGGAAGTGACTGCGGTTATCGCAATTGTATCCTCGAACACAATTGCCTCGAACTCATGAATCTTGGTTCCTGCAGGACTGTTCTCTGGTATGGTGACAGTTCTTTCAAAATGTTCCAATACTAGACAGAATAGGAAGAGATATATTGTTAACCTTATGGGGAACATTGAGAAATTTCCATGTTTCTGGGTTCAAGTCTCACATAAGTGTTGGCTACAGATCAGTGTATCTTAAAAAGTCTTGTAGTCTTCAGTAGGTTAATTGTAAGTTTTTGTTAATTACTAGAGCTAATTACAAATGAATAATCAGAAACCTGAATGCAAAAACTATAAGCTGACAATCCAACTCAATACTGAGAGAGTGCAGCATTGTCAGAGGTGTTGGAGGCGATTCTCAAAAATAACTAAGTGCCCAACAGGCAGGAATATAGAAGTTTCTCCTGGCTGTTTCTCCAGGACTCTGTACATGACAGAGTCCCTAGGCTCTATTTTATTATTTTGATTCTGAGTGCTGGGTGAACTTGAAACTGGGAGTGTTCAGATCCGACTTTTAGACACGTTGTCAGATATGCCCATATGCACTCTGCCTGAAAAAATATCAGAAATTTCAAATTGCATTGCAGATGCCTGTGGACGAGGTTTATCGCACCCAAAATCTTGCAGCTCTGATAGGCGCCTCCAACTGCATGTGCAGAAAAGAAAATTAAAGAATATAGCTCACCTGCCACATCACTTCTGGGCCGGGTAATGCCTCCCCTTTTCCCCCACAGATATTGCCCCATCCCCACAATATTATTGACCCTCTTATCCTCACACAGACTGAATACCGGTCCCTCACCCTCTTTCCCCCCCCACTGGCCTTAGGCAGAGTGACCATGGACTCCCCCTTCCCACTCACTGATCATAGGTAGAGTGGCAGTGGATCCCTCCTCTCCCAATAACCTCAAGTAGAGAGCCATCGGAAGTTTGGCACTTATCTCCTCACTAACTGGAGTGCCCAAATTAAACTTTTGTGGAGCATATCTGTTTTACAACAATTCTGGATGGGTGAACACAGTGGTAAAGAGGGAAGTGCCAGTAAGGTTGGGTGTGCAGTCCACTAAGTCAATTCAAATGTTTGCAAATGTATTTAATAGCCTTTGCACTGTTTTAGGCATGGTCCCAATCACAGCCATTTTCAGGCCTTGGTAAAGGGGAAACTGGTGCGGAAGGAATGCCAATCACGCTACCCATCTCATACCCAACTTCACCAAGTTATTGTTCTTGAAAACAGGTGCAACTTGATGGTAAAATCGAGCCCCCTAATGTGATTCACAACACATTGGAGAGATCAGAATCAGTATGCTGAGCAGGCTACTATGCATACAATGATCTGTCAGTGGGGAGATCAGTACACACGCAATGGAACTACCCCACCCCCCTAACCACCATCGTCCTGATCACCGGTCTTCCAACTGCATCCCCGGACCCCCTGCCAACTGCTGGCCTCCATGACCCCCACAGCGATTGCCAGCTCTGTGACACTCCCACACCATGTCCAACCTGATAGCCAACCCAACTCACCCTTCCCGTGTCCATCTCAAATTGTCCCTCCCCAAATCCAGCCCCAATTATCCTTCCCTCCCAATCCCCACCGATCCCTAATGCAGAATTGGCAGTGGATCCCCCACCACCACCAATTGGCCCTGTCCCCAGTAGGCCCTGTCCCTTTTGGCCCCATCCCATTGACAATACCTGGTTCCTGGTGGGCAATGCCATGGCAATTAATGTCAGGGTGCCCAATGGCCAGTGCCAGGATGTCCAGTAGGCAGTACAGGTTGCCAGGCTGGCACTGCTCAAGGGCTCACCCCCTGCTCCACCTCCTGGAGGGATATCATTGGTTTGTGTCCCCACCAGCAGGTGATCACGCCTGGTCCCCATTGATAACATTATCACAGTGGGTGACTGTTAAATGAGCAGTCTGATTGATAACTCCAAGTAGTTTTCATGAGGGATTAAAGGAACTTTAATATTTTGAATGTTTTTCTTGAAATAAGAGTATTAGTGATGTCATCAATAGACACATATGAATTAGGAACTGGAGTAAGCCATTTAGCCCCTAGAATCTGCTCTGTCATTAAATAAGATAATGACAGATCTATTGTGGCCCCAACTCTACTTACCTTTGATTAAATTTGATTCTCTTCTTAGTCAAGAATCTATCTACCTCTGCCTTAAAATAGTCAATGACTTCCACCACTCTCTGGGAAAGAGCGTTCCACAGATTCATGATCCTTTGAGAGAACATAAAAATGAATCTCCATCTTAAGCAAGAGAACATTTTCGTAAACTGTGAGGGCAATTCTCCCAAAAAAATTTGAAGTGCTGAATTGTCGTGAAAATGGTGTAATTCACAATTGTTTTTGCAGTGGGAGTTCAAATTTGAATCTCCTACACTCTGTGCAATGCAGAGGTCATAATCGTGAATATAATTGAAAGCTCAGGATGCGGGACCTATTCACGCCAGACAGAGGCCGACAGCTGAGCATTGGCCCCTGTCTATCAGCCTCCTGTTTGCTGGCCAACTCAATTTCTGGCCAGTCCAGGACCCCTGCATTGCTGCCCCTCCCCACCATCCCTGCCCAAAGTCCAATTGTGGCCTAATCATGGCCCCCACAAGTATTCCTGGGCCAGCTTCAAGCCCCCTTGTGCCCCTCAACATCCAGGAGCACCCCAATCTCCCTCCTGGCAGTGACGATTCCCACTAGTAGGAAATGCCAATGTACTCCATAGGCACAGGCACTGTGTTCCTTGGGCAGTGCTGGGGGCACAAGCTGACAAGGGGCACCATTTCCCCACAGTCCAACCCCCTCAGGGCCTGAATTGCCCCCCCCCTTCAATGTAGCGCGGTCTCCTGATAGTTCCCCAAAAATGGATAGCTACTCTAAACCCTGTCAGAGTGAAATAATCCTGGTAAAATGGAAGATGCTATCAGGCCTGGAGAATCCAATCCTGGGCCCGATAATCACATTTAAATAACATTAAAAATAAATTAAAATCACTTACCTGGTCTTCCCACCAGTTTCCAGTGTGATCGCAACTGCGCCTGCTTCCCAGCAGTGACAGACGCACGTGCTGTGACTCGCACGTGTGAATCCTGTGAATTGGCGTATGTGTGAGGTCTCTCATTCTGACTCACCAAAGAATTAATGGGTCAGAATGAGAAAATTTCCCCCTCTGAATCCTAGTTTAGTCTCTCCCAACTTGTGAAGAGTACCCTCATGATCTTGTTTATTTCAATGAGATCACCTTTCGTTCTTCTAAAGTCCAGTGTATTCATACCCAGCCTGTCTAACTTTTCTTCATAAGATATTCCATTCCCCCATCCCAGGTGTAAATCAAGTGAGCCTTGTCTGAATTGCTTCTGATGCATTTATATTCTTTCTTAGATAAAGAGATGAAAACTGCACAGTACTTCAGCTGTGGCCTCACCTATACCCTATAAAGTTATAATAAAATATCTCTACTTTTATACTCCAGTCCCCAACATTCCATTTGCCTTCCTAATCATGCACTGTACCTTCATACTAACTTCTTGTGATTCATCTACTGGGTCATCCAGATTTCTCTGTACCTCAGACTTATGCAATCGCTCTCCATTTAAATAATATGTGGCTTTCCTATTCTTCCTGCCAAAGTTTCCTACATGTCAAATTTCTCCCCATTTACTTTATCTTTGGGCCCTTCACAGACTCCTTATGCCATTTATACAGTTATTTTTCTACCTAACTTTGTGCCATCAGCAAATGTAACTACCATACATCCAAGTCATTGCTATAAATTGCAAGTAGTTGAGATCTTAGCACTGATCCCTGTCACATCTTGCCAATCTGAAAATTACCCATTTAACCCAACAGTTTCCTGTTAGCTAACCAACCCTTTATCCATGCTAATATATTATTCCCTTCACCATCAGTTCTTATTTTGTGCAATAAACTTTGATGTGGAACCTTGTTAAATGCCTTCTGGAAATCCAAGTACGCTACATCCACAAGTTCCCTTTGTCCACGCTCCTTAATTAGTTCCAATAAATTAACAAAATGTCATTTCCCTTTCATTAAACCATGTTTTCTTAATTTGATTGCATTGAGATTTTACAATGCCCCACTAAAACCTCCTTAATAATTAATAAGAGATTCTAGCACTTTCCCTCAGGCAGATGTTAACTTAATGCACATGTAATTTCTTGTTCTTTGTCCCCTCCTTTCTTGAATAAAAAAGTTACATTTGCTATTTTCTGAACTGATATATTTAGTCTGTTTCATCCCAGCCCTAGAATGAAAATTTGACTTTCCAAGCCTGGGAGAAGTTCATGGAGCTGGGAAGCATCCAGATTCTGGAATGAAAATCCAGGTTTGTGTTTGAAATTCCTGTGACAGATGTTCATCTGAAATTTTATAGCCCTCGTGAGTTTTGGTTTGTGGTATTCCTGACTGGAGAGATTGGTTGCGATTCTCCAATCCGCACCCGCCACTTTTCTGGTGGGTCCGGTCAGGAGATACACATCTGCGGCCTTGAATAGGAATTTGCGTATGTGTGGGGAACGCAAGCACGTCTCCCAGAGCTGGCGACTACGCTGGAAGCCAATGGGAAGGTAGGTAAATAATTTAAATGTTTTAACATCTTTCTTAAATATGTAGATTTGCTAATTATCAGGATCTTTCAGGTCCGGATTGAATTTCCATCCCGCCAGGAATACTTCATTCTGGCAGGGTTCAGGCTAACTCACCACATTCGGGGAACTAGTGGGAGACCTGCAAGAATGAAGGGGAGGCAATCAAGGCCCCAAGCATGTCAGACAGCACAGGTGTGGTGCCTCCCCTGGACATGGTCACACTGTGATGTAGAGATGCCGGCGTTGGACTGGGGTAAACACAGTAAGAAGTCTGCAACATCAGTTTTAAATCCAAACGATGTATTTGATAGTAAACTTGCAAGCTTTCGACTTTATAGCCTTTGTCAGGCGTATGAAGTGTTCTGGTCTCCAAAAGCACACATATCAGCAAGGGCATTCAGCCACCAACCTTTGGGTAAATGTTCTTCAAGGGGGCCTTCACGACACACGACAGCGCAGAGCTGCTGAGCAGAGACTGATAGCCAAGTTCCGCACACATGAGGACAGTCTTAAAAGAGATCTTGGCTTCATGTCACACTATCTGTAACCCCCATGACTTGCCTGGGTTAGCAAAAAACCTCACTTACTGTGCTGTCTGGAGACAATACACATCTCTCTAACCTGTGCTCACATTGTTAGCCACTTTAAGACTTGAATAGCAGGTTAGGTGTAAAGATTCACATTCTAATCAGTAATCTGGAAACTGTCTGTGCTGATATGTGTGCTTTTGGAGACCAGAACACCTCATTTGCCTGACAAAGCCGAAAGCTTACGAGTTTACTATCAAATAAATAGATTGGATTTAAAACTAGTGTTGCAGACTTCTTACCATGGTCACACTGACAGTGTCAGCCTGTGCCGACTGCACTGTCCAAGTGGCATCTAGGCATTGCATCAGACAGTGCCAAGGGGGTGAGACCTATTGTAGGCAGGGTCTAGGTGCAACTGGTGGGGGTTGGGGGGACTCCCTGCCACTCTGCATTGGGATCAGTCTGGGAGAGCAGCAATTAGGACGGGCTGGGGGTTGGTCTGCCAAGGGAGACTGGCTCCAGGAGGGTCTGACCCCAAGAGGGGGGTGAGCAAGAGGGGTTCTGCCGGGGTGAAGGGATTTGGAATTGCCACTGCTGGGGGAGTGAGGCATCGGGGTTCTTCGGACAGGGGAGGGTCAGGCTGGCCTGGGAATTGTTGTGGGGGCTATGTGAGAGGTTGGATGGGCAGCACTGCAGGGGTCTAGGGCTGGCCAATTATCCAGCTGGCCAGCAAATGGCGGTTTGACAGTTTGGGGCCACTGTACATGCGCAGAGCTCCAGAACTGTCAAACTCCAATGCAAATAGGCACCTCCCTCCTAGGTTTTTAATGAGATTCACAACTGGAGTCCCTTTGGTGCACAGAATGCAGAGATTCAGGTGAGAAGCTGAACTGTCAGAACTAGAACACTTTTTCTGCCAATTTAGCACTTTTGGGAGAATCGCTCCCATTGTTACTCTGTTGGGGTGGAATTGATGGAATGTCATGAAGGAGCTGGCATTGAAAAAATGAAATGGCATGGAAATACAGTTGATATGGGAGATGGGATGGTTTGGAGGAGGTAGCATTGGCGAGTTGGAGAGATAATGAATTTAATTAAATTCAATAAAATAATGATGACAATTATTTGCTCAACTTCTTATTCAAAAGCGATTTTTTATGCTGGAAATGAAGATTCGCTAGATTTGAATGAAGAATGTTGAGGAAAGCTGTCAGATAAATTGAAAGAGTACACTAACATTGAATCTATAGACAAAGAAAATGATAACGTGTGAATTATGAAAAGGACAATTTGGCCCCTCAAGCCTGCTCCAGCATTCAGTAAGATCATGGCTGATCTGGTTGTACCCTTAATCCAATGAAACCACCTACCACGATAATCCTTTACACTTGTTATTATTGACAATCCGTCTATTTTGACATTAAAAATATTCAAAAACTCTGCTTCCACTGGCTTTTGAGGAAGAGAGTTCCAGAGACTCATGACCCCCTGAGAGAAAATATTCTCCTCATCTGTTTTTAACAATGGCCCTTAGTTCTAGGCTGTTTCCCAAGAGGAAACATTCCCTCCACTTTCACCCAAAAGGTACCCAAAGATATGCTGGCTAGGTACATTGGCCATGCTAAATTCTCCTTCAGTGCACCTGAACAAGTGCCAAAGTGTCGTGACTCAGGGATTTTCACAGTAACGTCACTGCAGTGTTAATGTAAGCTTACTTGTGATACAAATAAATGGTGTCACAAGTAGACTATAAACCAGTCACAAGGCCTGAATTTTGACAAAATTAGTATTTATATTCCCCACCTATGTTTATAGAAGGACAGTGTTATGTAGTTTTTTCTGCAGTGAAAAGTGTTGATTCTGTTCAAGTCTTTGGTGAAAAAAATAACCAGAATTTTTTATTTAAAGATATACTGTCGTAATAAGGATAATAATAATAATTTCACTGTAAATGTTTTGTGGGTGACTGGCTGCTGTCTTAATTATTGAAACATATGTAGGATTAGGTTCCTATTAATCAAACAAAAACATCTAAAATACTCAAGCTGTAAGATAAAGTTGATTCATTTTTACTCTCCAGAAACAGATATCTCAGATCTGTCCTCAGTGTCAGCCCACTTCAGTAGCACCTCTGTCACCGCTGCATCTAATAGTTGTGGGTTCAACCCATGGCGCAGTACTGAGGGAATGCTGCACCCTAAGGTGCACTGCCTTTCTGATGAGACAATAAACCAAGACACTGTCTACTCCCTTTAATGGGCACAAAAGATTAATTACGCTTCTTTAAAAAGAGCAGGTGAATTCCTCTGAATGTTGTGACCAATATTTATCCCTCAATTCAACATAATCGAAATAAACTATCCAGTCATTATCACAGTGCAGTTTTTATGATTTTGCTGTGTGCAAATTGGTTACAACATTTTCCATAAAACAGCACTGACTACAGTTGAAAAATGTTTAATTAACTGCAAGGTGCTTTATAATGTCATGGGATTGTGTAAGATACTACATAAATGCTAGGTTTCATTTTCCTTTTCATCCTTTGTGCAGCCCATATTTGGTGCTAGATAATCCTCCTCCATCACTTTGCACCAGGCTGCAACCTGCGCCCCACCCTCCCCTGTACCATCTCATGCCCTTACGCCAACTGCAAGTTCATGCACCAACCTCAAAGTAAGTAACTTATTAAATACTTACCAATCTTTCCTCCATCACTAAAATTATCTGCAACAGAAAGACAAAGTATATTGAATCATCTGATGATGCAAAATATTATAAGCATAGAATCTAATAATGGATAATGGCAGGAAATGAGTGAAAAAATTTAAATCTTTCCTCCTCCCTGAAATTTCCAATATTCTGAATATTTTTTCCTCTGCAGTTCATTGCTACTATTACAACAAAATGAAACAGAACAATACAATACTTGGGACGGAAAACTGTTACGACTACTACAATTACTGAGTTATGTTTCCAACTATCTGTTTTAGTTCAGGATAAAATGAAATAGGTGACCCCTTCCTTGTTTTGTTTGGCAGTAGGGCTATGTGACCTGGTTACCATGGGGACTGAGGTCACAGATCAAGTCCTATTGAAACACAAGAGCCAGCTTTCACGCCTAAACACAAAAGAAAGTACGTTTCTTGCAGACTTGCTAATTCAGGGAACTTTCCACGTCCTTAATTTCAAAGCATCTCCCCCAATTCCTCACATTTACTATCCATACCCTCAATATCCATACCCTGAAATTCCACACTCTCAATATCCACAACCTCACTGCCTTTACCCTCAATATCCACACCCTCACTGCTCACACTCTCAATTTCCACAGCTTCAATATCCGCACCCTCAATATCTACACCCTCAATATCTACACCCTCAATATCTACACCCTCAATATCTGCACTCACTGCCCATACTCTCAAACACCCACACTCTCAATATCTGCACCCTCACTGCCCACAAGCCTCAATATCCATACCCTCACTGCCCACACTCTCAACACCCACACCCTCAATATCCACACACACAGTATCCGCATCCTCAATATCCACATCCTCATTGCCTGTACCCTCAATAATCACACCCCCACTGCCCACACTCTCAATATCCACACCTTCAATATGCATACCCTCAATATCTGCACCCTTACTGCCCATATCCTCAAATATCCACACTCTCAATATCCACACCCCTACCCTCAATATCTGCACTCTCAATATTCATACCCTCAAATTCCACACACTTACTACCTATACCCTCAATATCCACACTCTCAATATCCACACTCTCAATATCCACACTTTCAATATCCACACTCTCAATATCCACATCTTCACTGTTCATAACCTCAATGTTTAAACCCTCAATATCCACATGTTCAATATTACACATGCAAACACACATGCAAACATATATACTAATACACTAACACACTCACTAGTACACTCAGACACACCAACACACACTCACACACTAATACACTCAGACACACACATAGCCATATATTCATACCCTCACACACACAATAATGCACAAATACTCTCACAAACACTAATGCACTTATGCACACTAACATGCACACACACTAAGACATTCTCACACACTAGTGCACTAATGAATTCGCACACACTAACGCACTCACACACACTAATGCACTCATACACAGTGACATTCACACTCTAACACACTCAGCCACACATCCTCACACTTGAATGCAATAACACATCCACACGGAACAATATACTCACATACCGTAATGCATTCACACACTAATGCATGCATGCATGCATATATAAATGTAAATATATAATTACAGACAAAGACACTCATTCACGTACACAGATTTCTCAATAAAGATTCTGATTTTATGTATCTATACTAACAATTAATAAACATTGAGAGAATATTGCATTCTTCATAACATTTTCTTTGTAAATGCACAGGGGCACAGGGTGTCACTGTAAGGTCTGATTCTGTCATCAGTAATGTATGAAATAATGAAGCAAGTTTAAAACATGAATACTTACTCCAAAAAACAAGAACTAGGGATAGCAAACTGAAGGCTGTGGGAAGACCCATCCTGCTAGAACTCAGCTGGAATCTTCTCTCAGAGTGAAATTATTCTGTAGCTGGACTTGGCATGTTAGCTCTCCCTCTGTGTCAACTCACCACACACTGGTATCTCAAACACTGGAGGTTACTAGGAGTCAAGGATCTAGCAACATAGAAACAGAGTGTGCCCAACCCATCCTCACCTATACGATGCTGCAGTCTGCACACTACATCTTCACTTTTAAACTTGCACCATCCCCTACACCAAACTGGTGGGCACTGCCCCTCCTTGCCTCTGATTTCCCTAAAAAGCCTCAATAGCCTCCGGTTCTACTGGCAAGGCAACCACAACAGGTCATACCTGATCCTCACCAGACACAACTTCTCCCGGCGAGACCACAGAGGCAAGTGAACCTGGGCGATAGTGTCCCAGTCTCATTAAATCAATGATAGACATTTTCATATTTAAATAAATTATTCGAGCACAAAGCTGACCTCGCTGGATATCCAATAAGATTGTGAGAGGTGAGAAATTGGGCACAAACTTGATTTCTTGGCTCTCTAGTGATCTTACTGGCTTGCCCCAACCATCAATCAATAGGGCACAATGGTAAGGTTGCCCCCATTAACTCTGGGTATATTCTTATGACTTCATCCCACCAGTCTTTCAGTGAGGCAAGGTGATAACATTGGATAAGAGGCAATAAATCTGGTTCATGCTCAGTTTCTCGTATGCCCCGATCTTACTGGCCCTGTTCTGCCAGTGAAATCAACTTTATGCCTCTTCTGGGCACAAAGCTGATTTAAATAGAACAAAGAACAAAGAACAAAACAGCATGGGAAACAGGCTCTTCGGCCTAACGAGTCCGCGCCGCCACCCCGATGTTCCCACCTCTACCCGCGATCCCTGTCTTTGGGATATGGGAGGAAACTGGAGCACCCGGAGAAAACCCACGCAAGCACAGGGAGAATGCGCAAACTCCCACAGACACAGGCCCAAATCCATGTATCTGCACAGCACAGCGATAGTCACTGAGCTGCCGTGTTGCCCATCAAATGGTCCAGGTCAAGCGTACACTAACGACGTGAAGCAGTAGGATACTCTCGAAAAATATCCAGGAGCAGCCCTCTCACGACCCATCGCGTGTATGCCCCTCGTTAGACAACAAGGTGGACCAAAGCACCTGTAGGATAAAAACAAGTACATCTATTGACACACTTCTTAGGGACTCCCAAGGCTCATGATCCCTATTTTAAATCAGTTTTCTATATCCCTCCATTCCAATTCTGTTTATGTGCCCATCTAAGTATTTCTTAGATGGTATACTTATGGTATACTTTCCATATCATAAATGAGGACGTCGCCACTGACTTGCATTAATCCCTTGTCAGTTGAGCTTCAGTATTTGTAGTATTACCAACTTTTTTTCCCTAACATGTAAGATCCTGATGGTTCTTGACAGGATGGATATGGAAAGGATGTTTTCTCTTGTGGGAGAATGTACAACTAAAAGTCACTGTTTAAAAATGAGGGGTCATCCATTTAAGACAGAGATGAGGAGAATTCTTTTCTTTCAAGAGGTTGTGAGTCTCTGGAACTCTCTTCCTCAAAGGAAGGAGAATCTTTGAATATTTTTTAAGGCAGAGGTGGATAAATGGGGTGGGAGACAGAGCTGAAAGGTTATCAGAGGTAGGTGGGAATATGGGATTGAAGTTATGCTGTACCTGTTAATTCTCAGATACTTTTGACCTGTTTGCTTACTCTAAGGTTTTATTCCGATGCCCTTATTTGCAAGATGGACAAAGGACAAACACAAGTAAAGGTTCAACAAGTTTATTAATAAGACACTATTAACCCTTAAACTACCCACATAAAACAAGAGGATACCCCAGATTCAAGTATACTACCCACAAAGATGGTTTGGTTAAATTATAGACTCGATTCTCTGAGTCCTTCTGGTCTGTCATCATGAAGGTGAGTCTCAATGGCAGCTTCTTCCTTCCTTCTTTCTCTGGTCAGCCTTCTGGACGGTCCAGTTCGTCTCCTTGGTTGAATCTTCACTGCTGGTGTGTCTGAAATGTGACCCATTATCCCCTTGCCTGCTTGCCTTTCCAGAAATTTCTCTGGCTTCTGGCCGATGAGGTCCCAGGAGGAGGTTCCAATGCCTGATGGGTTCACTTGATGTCTGCTTGACAAGACACCAGGGTCCGCCCGCAGGTGTCCATCTCCATGCTGTTGCTTATATGTAACCTATTATCAGATAAGGGAACTGCAGGAATTCTCAGTGGTAGGAAGTCTGGCCCAATCTGGGTTTCTAACAATAGGCCGGTGCATTTCAATGTGGTGCAATGATCTGCTGCTCAGTATCAGTAGAATGCAATGACCTTTGATGGGTGATCGATGGGTCAGGCCCAGACACGTTTGTGTATTTGTACAATTGGCCTGACCAAGGTTTGACTGTGTTTGATTTTAATATTAACCCAATTCTTTAACTTAGGATATCCAATTTTATCAGTCTTAAAACTAGGCCCTGTTTATATTACCACAGTTACAATTAGAGCAGCCATGATCGTATTGAATGGCAGAGCAGGCTCAAGTGGCCAAGTAGCCTATCCTGCTTCTAAATGTATGCTTGCATGTAAAAGCAAATATTCTAACATCGACCCCAGTGAACTCCACTACAAACTTCCCTGTCACTCAGCCAATTCTGTATCCATGGTGTTGCTGTGACTTTCATTCCATTCATACAATCTGTTGTGCAACACTTTGTTTATAATCTATTGTGTAGCAATTTATCAAAAACGTTTTGGAAGTCCGTGTACACCACATCAACCCTCTCTGTTAATTCATCACAAAATTTCAGCAAGTTAGTTAAACACAATTTGCCAATGACAAATCTATGCTGGCTTTCTTTAATTAAATTTCATTTGCCCAAGTAACTATTAATTTTGTTTCAAACTACCATTCTAAAAGCTTTCCCACAACCATGGTTAAGCTGACTGGCCTATAGTTGCTTTAATACTTTTGAAAAGGGTATAACATTTGAAATTCTTCAATCCACTGACACCACTCCTGAGTCTAAGGAAGACTAAAAAATGATGGCCTCTGCAGTTCTCATTTCCACTTCCCTCAGTATCCTTGGACACATCTCATTCAGTTCAGGCACCTTGTCAACTTTAAATACAGAAATCCTATCCAATACCACCCTTCCCCTTATCAATTTTAAACCTTTCAGGTGTCTGAATTACCACAGCCATGACCTGGCAGTATCTTTTCTCTTGGTAATGAACAAGGATAGGTATGAAGATAAGTTCTGGTATTATGAAAGATCATTAGCCTGAAATGTTGAGTAGGATTTTCTGATCCCGGGTTTTCTGGCACCAGAGAGCCCTGCCAAATTCAATCGATCTTTTGATATTCTGCCAAATCCTCTGCTATGGAATCATAGTGGGTGGGATTGAAAAATCACAGCTGTTAACTGTATTCCTCTCTCCACAGAATCTGCTTGACCTGCTGAGTTTTTACAACATTTTCTGATTTATTTCAGATTTTCATAATATTTTGCTTTTTTATCAGAATTTGTTACTCAAGAGAACAGCTTTAGACATGTAAGTTGTCATATTCTTTAATATATTAGTGCTTTCAAACCATTGTATATTTGTCATTGTGGCTTTTATATCCAGCCACATTATTGTTTCTATACTTGTGTATTTCATAGATTCATTCATATTTTCTCACACACAGCCTGTTATTTAAAATAAAACACATAAATATTCCCACTGTCCTAAAAAAAAACTCCTAATAAACTTTACCCAAATATAACTTTCAAATATTTCCTCTGGCTTTTCTTCAGTGATTTTGAAAAGCAATTTTTTGTACAAACTGTCTAGAGGTAAAGGAGATTTTTCAACAGTTCAGCCAGAATTTTGGAATATTGAGAACACTGGTAATTATAGAGTCCACATCTGGGCTTTGGGAGAGGCTTTGGCCTCTTTAGTAAGAGCATGAAAACAGATAAAAAATTGTGATGATGGCCACAAATGTCAGAGGGGATCATTGATAGATTTCCCTGTGGGCTTTATGGAATATGAGCTTCCTTATTGAGTGTATGGGTCTGACCCGAAGAGAAGAGGTCAACAGGGTTTTAAAGCCTGCTGTTCAACCTGGATTGGCACTGAATGTCCCAAAGTGTAGACTGTCTAATGGTAAGCCACTGGCTTTCTGGTGCACAATAAAGGGTGTCTGGTGATGGGAAACTGACATTTGGTCCATAAGACAATAAGAAAAGAACAGAATTAGGTCACTCAGCCATTGAGTCTGCTCTGCCATTCAATTATGGCTGATTTTTTTTCTCATCCTCATTTTCCCCATAATGCCCTATCCACTTATTAATCGAGAACCTATCTATCTCTGTCTTAAAGACACTCAATAATCTGGCCTCCACAACCTTCTATGGCAAAGATTTCCACAGATTCATCACTCTCTGGCTGAAGAAATTCCTCCTCATCTCTGTTTTAAAGGATCGTCCCTTCAGCCTGAGTTTGTGCCCTCTGGTTCTAGTTTTTCCTACTAGTGGAAACATCCCCTCCATGTTCACTCTATCCAGGCTTCACAATGTCCTATAAGTTTCAGTAAGATCTCCCTCTCAACTTTTTAAACTCCAATGAGTACAGACTCAGAGTCCTCAACCACTCTTCGTACGACAAGCTCTTCATTCCAGGAAGCATTCTTGTGAACCTCCTGTGGACCCTTTCTAAGGCCAGCACATCTTTCCTTAGATATGGGGTCCAAAACTGCTCACAATACTCCAAATGGGATCTGACTAGAACCTAATACAGCCTCAGAAGTACATTCCTGCTCTTGTATTTAAGCCCTCTCGACATGAATGCGAACATTGCATTTTTCCTAACTGTCAACTCAACCTGCACATTAACCTTAAGAAAATCTTAAATAATGATTCCCACGTCCCTTTGTGTTTCGGATTTCCTAAGCATTTTCCCATTTAGAAAATAGTCTATGCCTCCATTCCTCCTTCCAAAGTGCATAATCTCTCACTTTTCCACATTGTATTCCATCGACCGCCTCTTTGCCCATTTTCCTAACCTGTCCATATCCTTCTGCAGTCCCCCACTTCCTCAGTACTATCTGTCCCTCTACATATCTTTGTATCATCTACAAACTTAGCAACAGTGTCTTCAGTTCCTTCTTCCTATTCATTCATGTATATTGTGAAAAGTGATGGTCCCAGCACTGACCCTTGAGACACACCACTAGTCACTAGCTGCCAACTTGAGAAAGACCCCTTTATCTCATCTCTGCTTTCTGCAAGTCAGTCAATCCTCTATCTATGCCAGGATCTTACCCTTAACACCATGGGCTCTTAACTCATTTAACAGTCTCCTATGCAGCACTTTGTCAATCATATCCACTGGTTCTCCTTTATCTAACTTCCTTGTTACCTCCTCAAAGAACTCTAACAGATTTGTCGACATGACCTGCCCTTGACAAAGCCATGCTGACTCAATCCTACTTTATCATGCACTTCCAAGTACTCTGTGATCTCATCTTTAATACTGGACTCCAAAATCTTACCAATGACCAAAGTCAGGCTAACTGACCTATAATTTCCCATCTGCCGCCTCCCTCCCTTTTCAAATAGCGGTGTTATATTAGCTACTTTCCAGTCCTCGGATACCCTCTAGTGATTCCTGAAAGATCACCACTAATACCTCCACAATTTCCTCAGCTATCTCTTTTAGAATCCTGGGATGTAGTCCATCTGGTCCAGGTGATTTATCCACCTTCAGATCTTTCAGTTTTCCCAGGACCTTCTCCTTTGTGACTACACTCACCTGTGTCCCCTGATTCTCCTGGGCCTCTAACATCCCACTGGTATCTTCCACCATGAAGACTGATGCAAAGTAGATATTCAGTTCCTCTACTTTGCTTTGTTTCCTATTATTACTTCTTCAGCCTCATTTTCTAGTGGTCCAATGGCTATTTTTGCCTCTCTCTTATCTCTTATATATTGAAAAAAATTCTTCCTTTCTTTTTTTATATTACTAGCTAGTTTACATCATATTTCAGCTTCTCCCCCTTATTGCTTTTTAAGTTGTCCTCTGCCCACTTTTAAAGCCTTCCCAATCCTCTGGCTTTCCACTACTCCTTTATATGCTTTCAGCTTTGCTTTTATGCTGTCCTTGACTCCCTCATTAGCCACGGTCGAATTACTACACCTAAGAATAAATGTCTATTAGTTATTATGAGTTTTATAATATTCTAAATTCTTTATTTTGTTTAAATCCTTACTTCAGAATTTTTAAAATGCACGTCTGAGATTTGTGGCAAAATGCTGCCACTCAATGGCTAGAACTTTAATTACACAATGGCAGAATTGCAAACATGAGTTTATAATGCTAAAATGCAATGTAGAATTGTGACAAAGATAAACAACACTTTGAAGACAGAAAATGTATGTAAAGGTAAGAATCTTAATAACACTTGAACTGCTTAATAGATATTAAGCAGAGCTTGTCTCAGCCAGGAATCCTATTTCCAGGATTTTGATTCTCCTTTAACTACGTCCCCTCAGATATTTCTCACTTCTTTTGCACCACCATTGGCAATTGTGCCTTCAGTTGCCTGGGCCTTAAGTTCTTGAATTCTCTCCTTAATCCTCACAAACCTCCCTACCTTCCTCCTCCTTTAAAAAACCCCTTGAAATTTATTTCTTTAAACAAGCACCAGCATTAAGGTCTCCTTTGTTGGCTTTGAAATAACTCCTCTGATGTGGGTGTCCCCTCACCAAATTTAGATTTATTTACATAGACAGCAATGCTCAAATACTTCCTTGTACAGAATGTAAACCCGTGTGGCAGTAACCTTCATATTCCATATTATATACACATGCAGGAATCCCTGATTGGACAAGCCAATATTGCCTTAACCTGAGTGCTTGTATCCTAAGAAGTCCACACTGGGGTTCGTTAAAGTCATTACATCCCTCCATCTCTAGATCCAAGGAACCTTTGCAGTTTGTTCATCTTGAGAGCCTCTTGAGGTATTTGAGGACTGGATTCAGTTTCTCAAGCTCTTTTGTGTAGCATGCTGAGGCACAAGTTCATTCCCTTCTTCAGGGAGTAATGGAGTAGACTCGGATATGTCCACTGTGTCCATTTTGGACTCAGAGGTTGCAATGCCTGGATATGGCCTATGATAATGATGAATTTCTGCCTGTAAAGATACTAGTGGAATTTTTTCATATTAAATGTCATCACCAATCCGTCTTTTTCATGATTTCCTAGGTTCTGGAAGTTTACCTAACTGGTCTTTCCTCTCCATTTGGCCACTTATGTGCCAATATTGCTCTGATGCCATATGGGAATATGCCACAGGTCAGTAAGAGTGCTTTCCTAGGCAGCGTGGTGACACAGTGATTAACACTGTTGCCTCACAGCGCCAGGGACCCGGATTCGATTCCTGGCTCAGGTCACTGTTTACGCAGAGTTTGCACATTCTTCTATATCTGCGTGAGTTTCCTCTGGGTGCTCCTGTTTCCTCCCACAGTCCAAAGATGTGTAGGTTTGGTGGATTGGCAATACTAAATTAGCCCTTAGTGTCTGGGGGACTACCTAAGGTAAATACATAGGGTTATGGGAGTAGAGCCTGGGTGGGATTGTGGTCAATGCAAACTTGGTTGGCTGAATGGCCTCCTGCACTGTGGAATTTAATAAGGCCAAAATATTCAATGAAAGAAGCTGTTTCTTTAGTTTATTGATAGATAAAGATTAACTGGAAGACCAGTCCCAAAGCTGATCCCTTTTTAGTAGTTGGTGTAATGGAGCCAGGATGGAGGGAAAATTGAGTATAAATTTCTCATAGTAGATTACCAATCCAAGAAATGATCTTACCATCTGGATGGGGTTGAGAGCTGGAGCAGCTTGAATCGCTTGTACCTTGTCCTTCAATGGGTATAAACCAGACATGTCTACTCTATAGCCCAGGAAGGCCACTTGGGAGAAGAGGGGATGCTTGAAGTACATATTTTTTTCCTTCTTGGGCACATGCTTTGGAAAATCAACTTAAAACGTCCTCAAGATTCTCTAACTGAGATAGACCTTGCAAAACATTCTCCATCATCAGCTGAAAGATTGAGCAGCTGACGATACTCTAAATGGCAGTCAAGTGTATCGGTGAAGGCCTTTATTTGTATCAATTGTTGAATATTTCTGGGAATCCTCATAATTTAATTATAAGTACGCATGACTCATATCAAGTTTTGAAAATGAGAATCCTCTTGCCAATTTTGCATACAAATCATAGATCCAGGGGATTGAGTATTTATCGAGCTATGAGAAACACTTCACCTTTTGTTTAAAATGCCCACAAAGGCAGGCTGATCCATTTGACTTCAAAATTAATATGACTGGAGCTGCCAATTCCCAAAAGTGGGCTGGTTTGATGATCACTTCACATTCCAGTCTTCAGATTTCTGCTTCAACTTTTGGCAAATGGTATTAATCAGGCCTTGCAAAATCACAAAATTGCTTCCTGGTTAACAAGTAAGGTTGTCTTGTTTCCTTTGATAGTCCTTAGACCAGCCTGAAAACTTCAGGGTATTTAAGCAGGATATCACAAAGGTGGCCATTCTCCAGCTGAAAGATATTGAACCAATCTAGGTGAATCTCTTGCAAACATTTTTACCCCATTAGGCTTAGCCCTGAGTCTTCTGCTACAATCATTCATAACTGAACCAATTATCTTTCATAGGATACAGGGACAGAAGTTGTACCCACAATTCACAAAGGTTTTCCGATATAGGTTCTCAGTCTTGCTAAGGTCTTGATTAAAGTTAAGTGTTGGAGTCCAGAGTGGATTTTAAGGAACAGAGATTCTCCGACCACCTCTATTACCAGAAGTCCGTTTAACCATATGTTTATCTTGATTGCATCCAATTTGGACATTGATATGCAATTTAATTGTTTTAAATCAAATGTAGATGGACCTTCCAGGGTTTGAACTCTCCTAGATACCAACCTATGAGCTGTTTTGCTAAATCTTCTTTACTGTTTCAATTCCAAGTAGTGGCAACAATTACAATGCACTCCCGGGCGAAATTCTGAAGGGACTTGCAAGTATTTTGTTGTAGTTTAGTTTTGCTTTGAGGTTGTGCTGTAAGCTGAAGTGGCGTGTTACATATATTAGATACTTCTGAGGGAGGTTATGCGATCACCTGTGCTCAAGTGGTGGTCCCTGAACTCAGTTGAACTGGCATGAATGTCTACTTCCATTAGGATACCTTGCAATTCATATGCTCCATTTACAGAATTTTCCAATCATAAGGCCAGCTGTTGTGCCTGTTTGAAATCCAGTTGAGCTTCAGCTAATAAATGTTTTTGAATAGTTATGTTACTATTCCAGCATACCAGATGATCTCTAAAGCATCTTCTTAAGGGTTAAACCAAATTTGCATACTTCCACCAGTCATCTTAACCGAGCTAGGAAATTCATAACAGATTCTCCTGGCACTCGATTGCTGAGTAAAAACAATAAGGTCTCAGAATTAGAGGTGACTTGAGGATCATAGTATTCTCTAACTAGTTCAGTCAGTTCTTGAAAGGTTTTAGTATCCAATGCCTCAAGAAATGTTAAATTCTAAATGTCTACAAATGCTTGAAGTGCCACAAGCAGTCAGAATTACCCTTTGTTTTTTGTCTGCCATAACGCTGTTCCACATATTGGGTCCAATCCTCAATGTCAGGGTTGAACAAGTGTAATTTTCCAAACAAAGGCATGATGCACAAGAATGGTTTACCCAACTTCAGCCAATTGTTGCAAGTGAGTTTCTTAAGGGTCATGCCGCAATAACCAGGAAGCAATTTTGTGATTTTGCAAGGCCTGATTAATACCATTTGCCAAAAGTTGAAGCAGAAATCTGAAGACTGGAATGTGAAGTGATCATCAAACCAGCCCACTTTTGGGAATTGGCAGCTCCAGTCATATTAATTTTGAAGTCAAATGGATCAGCCTGCCTTTGTGGGCATTTTAAACAAAAGGTGAAGTGTTTCTCATAGCTCGATAAATACTCAATCCCCTGGATCTATGATTTGTATGCATAAACTCTTCCGAGGTTGGTGTCCCTTCACCAAATTTAGATTTATTTACATAGCAAGCAGCTACCAGACAGGTGCTGCTTCATATTAATTATAAACCTGGACTACCATTAACCTTCACACTCCATATTACATATACATTCAGAGATCCCTAATTGGACAAGCCATTACTCTCTGAAGCTGGGAGCTCGTGTTTGACAGATTCACATTGTTGTCCTTGTAAAAGTTATTACAGGCTCAGTTTCAAAATTTGTTTGACTTGCTCCTACGAAGCACCTTAGGATACTTTATTATATTGAAGGCACTACATAAATGCAAGTTGGTGTGTGTAATTCTTCTGATTCTTCCCATCAGATTTTGTACTTCTCATAATACTCTTTTCATCAAAAACATCCAGTTCCAGAAAATCCCATTTATTACATGGTAATCTCTTAATTTCTCCCTATGATTAATCAACATTCTGTGTTAGTGTATCAGTCATCTTTTCAGCTTTGCTTCAACTTGTTCCTCTCCTCAACTATTTCTCTTTTAGTATTTCTGATAAAAGAGACACACTGTTGAAGCTTTTTGGCTTGCACACAACAGATCAGATCACATGATTATCAAGAGTAATAGGAGAATGACAATTTACACTAGATGAGAAGAGAATGCTGATTGGATGGCAAGTGAACTCTGATTGGTACTGACAATGCATGGAGAACTATACAAATTGTTGGCTCTGCTGCTGCCCAAAATCAAAAATGAGGCCTCAAGCAAGGAGTGGAGATTAAGATAGCCAATACTTGTGTCCCAATTTTAACTCAAAATAGGAATGATCAATGAGTGATGGCAGTTGCAATGAAATCAGAAGCCTCTCTATTTGGATAACCAGAACCAAAATAAGAATTATTTAGAAAAGACAAAGTTGAATAAACTCAATCAAGATTGCCAACTTTCAGTGGATTCAATGGATTCAATGTGACTGAACACATTGACGAAGGAAGAGCGGTGGATGTAGTGTACATGGACTTTAGCAAGGTGTTTGATAAGATCCCCCATGCAAGGCTTCTAGAGAAGGTGAGAGGGCATGGGATCCAAGGGGCTTTGGCCTCGTGGATCCAGAACTGGCTTGCCTGCAGAAGGCAGAGAGTGGTTGTGGATGGGTCTTGTTCTGAATGGAGGTCGGTAACCAGTGGAGTGCCCCAGGGATCTGTTCTGGGACCCCTGCTGTTTGTCATTTTCATAAATGACCTGGATGAGGAAGTGGAGGTATGGGTTAGTAAGTTCGCCGATGATACAAAAGTTGGTGGTGTTGTGGATGGTCTGGAGGGATGTCAAAAGTTGCAGCGGGACATAGACAGGATGCAAGACTGGGTGGAGAAGTGGCAGATGGACTTCAACGCAGATAAATGTGTAGTGGTCCATTTTGGCAGGAATAATGAGATGAAGGAGTACAATATAAGGGGTAGGAGTCTTAGCTGTGTTGTAGAGCAGAAGGATCTTGGGGTCCGGTCCATAGGACTCTTAAATCGGCCTCGCAGGTGGAGGATGTGGTCAAGAAGGCGTATGGTGTACTGGCCTTCATTAATTGAGGAATTGAGTTTAGGAGTCAGGAGATAATGATGCAGCTCTGTAAGACCCTTGTCAGACCCCACTTGGAGTATTGTGTGCAGTTCTGGTCGCCTCACTATAAGAAGGATGTAGAGGCTATTGAGAGAGTGCAGAGGAGATTTACAAGGATGCTGCCTGGATTGGGAGGCAGGCCTTATGAAGATAGGTTGAGGGAGCTGGGACTTTTCTCACTTAGAGACGTAGGTTGAGAGGTGACCTGATAGAGGTTTATAAAATGTTGAGAGGAATAGATAAGGTGGATTCTTAGAGACTATTTCCCCAAGCTGAAATGGTCACTATGAGAGGACACAGATTTAAGGTGCAGGGAAGCAAATACAGAGGGGATGTTAGGGGTAAGTTTTTCACTCAGAGGGTGGTGAGTGAATGGAATCGGCTGCCGTCAGAGGTTGTTGAGGCGAACTCGCTGGGGTCTTTTAAAAGACTTCTGGATGAGTATATGGAAACGAATGGGATAGGGGGTTATAGATAGGTCTGTGGATTGGTAGATGTGATTGGCGCAACTCATGGGCCGAAGGGCCTGTTTGTGCTGTAGTGTTCTATGTTCTATGTTCAATAGATTACTTGCTTTCTCTCACTATTTCACTCCCTTGTTAAAAATTCACTCTCTGGATTTGGGTGCTTCTGGCAAGAAGCATTATCCATTCCTAATTGCCCTTGAGAAAGTAATGGTGAGTTGCCAATGTGGTGTGGGTATACCCACAGCGCTGTTAGGATGGGAGATTCTGGAATTTTATACAGTGATAATGAAGGAACGGTGATATTGTTCCAAGTGAGGATAACTTGGAGAGGATCTTGCATTTGGTCATGTTCCCATGCATCTGCTGTCCTTGTCCTTGTAGAGATTGTGGGTTTGAAAGTTGCTGTTGAAGCAGCCTTGGTGAGCTGTTTGTGGATGCTACACAGTGCTGCTACATGATGTCATTTGGGGAGAGAGTTAATATTTAAGGTAGTGGATGAAATGTCAATCAAAAAGGCTGCTTTGGATGGTGTTGAACTTCTTGAATGTTGTTGGATCTACATTCATCCAGAAAAGTGGAGAGTATTCCATCACTTTCCCAACTGTGCTTGTGGACAGGCTTTGGGAACTACTTGCCTCAAAATTTCCATCCCCTGAACTGTTCTTGTAGTCACATATGGCTGCTCCGTTTGAATTTTTGGACAATGGCAATCCCCGGATATAATTGGGGGATATCTACAAAAATAAATCTAATCACCTCTTGTGCTGCCAAATGCATTGATTATTATTTCCATCAATTATTGAGATGAAAGAGAATTAAAGATGTGAGAATACACAGCATTGTTACTAAGCAACAGAATACACACACTCATATTTTATAGCAACATCAACAAACAATGAACATGCTGCTACATAACAACTAAACAATAACCCACAGTATTGTTAGTGAAAGATTAATTTGCTGTGGAATAATTGACCAGCAGATGGGAGGCAGTTAGCAGTCCCCACTGAACAGAAGCAGGTGTCGCTTAACAAGCCATGAGAGTGAAGTTTCTATATTAGTTTCTGTATTATTGCAACCCTCCTCCCACCCGTAGGATTGTTCTGTTTCCTTTACAAGTTGATTCATGTTTCTGAAAGAGTTTCTTGTGTTTTCTCTGCTCCAGGAGTAGGACATTTCTAGATTATTGTTAACTGCTTCAGTTTTGGTGCTCCTGGTAAAGCATGTATGGTGCTCTGGAAGTGGAAAAAACTGCAAGGAACAAATTAACATCAAAATGTTATTTTCACCAAATATAAATCAGGGTTACATCTCAATGACTCAGATTTATAGTTTCTATCTCAACATAACAGCTTTCAATGTGCCAACCACTACATTCTATTCTATAATTTACTATTTCTAATTAATGTCAACTCCAGTAAGTATCTGTGTTACCATCCCCATATAGACCAATAATTTTATAAAATAGATTTGAATTCCCAGTAACCAACTCAAAAGTTTAACATGAAAGGTTTCACATTTTCAGTTTTTTTTGCTGTAACAAACAGAATAAAAACAACATGGACTAAACATTGTTTAGTGGGCAATAACACACTAAGCTATAGAAAAAGAAATCCCCCTTTATTTCATTTCATGACCAAAAACCGCACACTGCATTTATATATGACACTGAATTCTCTATAGAATTGAAGACTCTATAGGACCCAGGACAAAGATACTCCTGACTTCTGACAAGCTCACCTCTAACCATTTCAATGAGTGTTAACTATTCATTAGAAGTTGTTTCTCTCAGTCTTCTGAGAATCAAGCTCCTACCAATATTCTACCTTTTCCCATTGTTCGTAACGGCTGTTTTTCTGTCTCTCATTCTCCGCAACACTCTTGATTTATCTAAGGTCTCTGAGTCAGTGCTTCACATTTGTATCCAGGCTTCAGTAGGACTTGACCTGCAGTTCAGGCTTATTGTCAACCAGAACTAATCAGAGGTCACATACTCCATTTTATCTTAAATTAAAAGCAAGTTGAAAACATAACCAAATTACAAAAACGTCACTAACATTACACTTCTCATAGCTCAGCATGTATCATTGTATTTACTCTGAAATATATTAAGACCTGTTTGTTGAAAATGTATTTTGCTGATTGATATGCCATCTCCTTTCACTTCTGAACAAGTTCAGCTGCAAAATGAGTTTAAGCTAAAGTTTATTTATCGTGTCACAAATAAGTTTATATTAACACTGCAATAAAGTTACCGTGAAAATCCCCTTGTCACCACATTCCAATGCCTATTTGGATACATTGGGGGAGAATTTAGCATGGTGAATGCACCTAACAGTATGTCTTCTGGACTATGCTTGAGGGCACAAAGGATTTTAGTGCAGGTAGGGGCTTCATTGCATCTGCTCTGCACATCTGATTAAGGACTTCTGAAAAGAGGTCTTTAGTCAGAGCAGTTCCACTTCCAATCTTTACTGTCAGAATATTGGGTATTCCAGCATGATTTAGCTTTTGTAATTTGGTAAATGTTAACAGCTTTCCTGTTCAAGGTACTGTGAGTTGCTTTTAGGGGGTTTGATGGCTTGTGTGCCAATGATATCCTGCACATTTGGAAAGTCTGTCATTTTTTGGGTATGCTGTAACTGCTCAAGCTGCTGCTACTACCCTTGGGTGAAAATGTTGTGTTTTCTCTGGCTAACCAGCCTTCTGCTCTTTTTTCACATACTGGTGAACAGAAGACGAATGATCTGGCAGCTGTCCCTGGCAGGGGTTTTGGAAAAATCTCTGGCTTGGTAATGCATTTGTGAGCTATCCACACCTTTGCAGTCACTGTCTCTGTGATAGAAGTTGTCTGAGGTCAGGCTTTGAGGATTTGGTATAAGTCAATTTTCAGATGGTATATCCTGATTGATGCATTTACGTCTGAACTCACAGCTCTTTAACATGAGGTCAAATACCTCAAAAAGTTCAGATATAATTTCCAGAAACTTCCCTTCCTAGAAAATTTTAAAAATCTTTCTCAGGATGTGAGCATTGCTGACTAGGCCAACATTTATGGTCCATCCTCAAGAAGGCAGTTACCTTGAGAAGGTCCATATATATGGACCTGCTGCAGTCCATATATATGGCATTGGGAAGGCTGAATCTGGAGCCCTGCGCACAGTTTTGGTTCCCTTACTTGAGGAAGGACATAAATATATTAGAGACAGCTCATTTAGATTCATTCCAGGGATGAAGGACTTGTCTTAAGAGGAGAGATTGAGCAGTTTAAATTGATACACACAGGAGTTTAGAAGAATGAGAGGAGATCTAATTGAGGTATAAAAGATGTAAAGAAAATTGACAGGGTAGATGTACAATGAATGTTTCCCCTTGTTGGACATTATAGAACAGGAATCCATAACTTTAGGCTAATGGGTAGCAGATTTAAGACAGAAAAGAGGAGGAATTACTTCACTCAAAGGATTATGAATCTGTGGAACTCTTCCCCAGAGTGCAGTGGATGCTTGAACAGTAAACAAGTTTATGGAAGAGACAGCTAGATTTCTCATTCAATAAACGATGAAAGATTATGGGGAGTGGGCAGAAAGGTGGAGATGAGCTAAGATCAGATCAGCCACGATTGCATTGAATCATGGAGCAAGTATGAGGGGCTGAAAGGCCTACTCCTGTCCCACAGTGCTGTTAAGGAGAAGGTTCCCAAATTTTGACCCAGCAATAACGAAGGAATGGAGATATATTTCTAAATAACGATGATAAATGGCTTGTCGAAATCTAGGAATACGTTAGAAGCTCTCACACTCAGCAATTGGTATGCTGCAAGTGAATTTGGAGTCATGAATAAGATGGCTGTGGGAAAGGAATGAGGAAGAGTAGACCTGTAAAGCAAAAAAAGCTTCTAACAGCAAGAAATAATGGAATTAACAAACTAGGCAAGAGACCACAAAGCAGATGTGCTGGAACTTTACTCTCATTACATAACAGTCCCCCACCTGTACATTCTAGAAGATTGAGGTATAGATGAGGAAGCCTAGGATACTGATAGCATTGTTATGATCAGATGATCATGTTAATTGCTCTTATGAGAGCTGGCACAGAGATTGTGTCAAGCCATGCTAGTCAGAACTTCAGATACAAACCAGCATGTTCGTATACAATAGGTTGCCATGATGAGGTGAGACCCACAACTACAACATCACATAGTCATGACTGTACGGGATTTTCACAGTAACTTCATTGCTGTGTTAATGTAAGCCTGTTTGTGACACTAACAAAGTAATTATCTTAAAAATTTTTTTTAGAGCAGACATTTCAAGAGTCACTAAGTGCTAATTTGGTCCATTGTTCTGCACTAAACAGTTGGAGAGTGAGAACTATTGTAGAGATAATGTTAGCTGTAAACACAGTCACAAAATAATGTTGCAAGCTGGCATGAAAGTCAAAGGTCCCTGACGATAACTTAAACTGTAAGCACTCCCAAATCTGTTAGTAATAACATGGGGCTCATTGAAAAGTTCATTTCATTGAAATGACTCCAAGACCGATCACATTTAAACATATAACACTTCATTGCAGCTCCATCAACAGAGTAAGAAGAAATTACAAAATCTGTAAAATAGACGCTGTTTTACTATTTTGATTCTAAATGTTGGGTGGACTTGAAACTGGGAATGTTTCAGGTCTGACTTTTAGACCCCTTCTCAGGCACCCCCATGTGTGCTTTACCTGCAAAAATAAGAGCAAGCCCAAATCACACTGCACGGGATGGGCGTAACGTGGCAGAAACCCTGCAGCTCTGATCGGTGCCTCCAACTCTGCATGCACAGAAAAAAAAGATAGAATAAAGCTCCACTGCCACATTGCTCCTGGGTCAGATAATGCCGCTCCCTGACTCTCACAGACATTGCTCCACCATGACTTGACCCCCTTATCCCCCCACCAGCCCACCACCCAAACCGATTCTTCTGTGTCCTCTTCCTCCCACTGATCTCAGACAGAGCAGCAGTGGACCCTCCCTTCTCTCCCACTGATCTTGGGCAGAGTGGTAGCAGTCCCCCCTTTCCCCTCACTGATCTCAGGCAGAGAGATCCACCCTCCCCCTCTACCCTTCAGGTAACAGGCAGAGTGACCCCCTTCACCTCCACCCCAGACCCTCTCACACAAGGCCCCTATCTCCTCAGGACTCTGATGGCCATGTGTCATCTCCCTGTCTCTCCCCTGTCCTCAATCACTGCAGCACTGATTCACCCCCTCCTCCATTCCACCCCATGCCCATTAGCACATCTATAAGCACTTACTTGCCTTTGTCTTAATGCTAACAAACAAACTGTATGTAACTTGCTAAATGTTCTGCCAATGAGGAGCAATTCCATTAAAAACTCAAGAATGGACAGGCAGGCACTACAGAAAAATGTGTCTCCCCCACCCCGTTCTTCTGAGAGCGACCTGAACAAGCTGCTGGATGCAGCAGACACGAGATGGGAAACCCTTTCCCCCCAGGAGGACACAGGCCCGGAGGACTGATGGAAATGCAGCCTGGGAGGCAGTTGTCGCCTCAGTCAGTGCCAAACCACAAAGCAGTACCAGAAACACATCAATGACCTCACCCAAGCAGCAAGGGTGAGTGCTGAACCTCATCTTACATTTCTCCCCAAATCTTCACCAGATCCTCCCATCCCCAGCATTCATGCTTTCAGCTCCTCGTCCCCAAGCAGCTCCTTCCTATCCCCCCCAAGAGCCTCACTGCTCTTGCCATTTAAGGACCATCACCTAATTCTCGTCAGGAATCATGGCATCATTTCTTTCATGGCTCCCTCTGTCTCCACAGAACATTGACCACAACATCCGTGAGAGGGCAAAGATAGGCATGGTCTGCCAGACCTCCAGATCCTCACCCCTTTGAAGAGTAGGCACTAGAGTTCTTGAGAGAAGGGAGATGTGGGCTGTCAGCGATAGCACGGTCGGGCTGCTGTCAAGATGTGAGCGCCTGTCATTCCTCCACTCACTTTGAGCCAACATCTCAGGGCATGAGTTTTGGGTGCAAGGAAATGTATGAAGCATGTTTATTTGCACAGAGAGGGTAGTGGGTGTCTGGAACTTGCTGCTGGGGAAACAGATACAATAGTGACTGTAAGGGGCATCTTTACAGTTATGAGAATGGGAGGGGATTAGAGGCATATGGTCCCTAGAAGGGTGGGGGGTTACAAATCAGATTGGCAGCCTGGTCACTGCAGGCTTGGACAGCCGAAGGGCCTGTTCCTGCGGTGTAATTTGCTTGGTTCTTTGTCCTATTTTCAATGGAGACATGTGAACTGAGGTGACATGACACTGAGGTACAGGATTGCAAATTGGGAAGTATTGTAGTAGATAGGGAGGATGTGCTAGAAATTCTCGGGGGTTTGAAGTTGGATAAGTCCCCGGGGCCAGACGGGATTTACCCTAGGATTCTCTGGGAGGCAAGAGAGGAGATTGCAGAGCCTCTGGCTCTGATCTTCAGGTCCTCGTTGGTTACGGGTGTGGTTCCGGAGGACTGGAGGATGGCGAATGTGGTCCCATTGTTTAAGAAGGGGAAGAGAGACCTTCCTGGGAATTATAGGCCAGTGAGTCTTACTTCTGTGGTGGGCAAGGTATTGGAGAGAATTATTAGGGATAGGATTTATAGTTATTTAGAGAGAAATGAATTGATTGGGGATAGTCAGCATGGTTTCGTGAAGGGTAGGTCATGCCTTACTAACCTCATTTAGTTTTTTGAGAAAGTGACCAGAGAGGTGGATGGGGGTAAGGCGGTTGATGTAGTATATATGGACTTTAGTAAGGCTTTTGATAAGGTGGCCCATGGAAGACTTCTACAGCAAATGCAGATGTGTGGAATAGAGGGTGATTTAGCTAATTGGATTAGGAATTGGCTGGCAGATAGAAGACAGAGGGTGGTGGTTGATGGGAGATATTCATCGTGGAGTTCGGTGACGAGTGGTGTGCCTCAGGGGTCTGTTTTGGGGCCCCTGCTGTTTGTATTTTTTATAAATGATCTGGATGAGGGTATTGAGGGATGGATTAGTAAATTTGCAGATGACACTAAAGTCGGTGGAGTGGTAGATAGTGAAGAGGGGTGTTATAGTTTACAGAGTGACTTGGACAAGTTGCAGAGCTGGGCCGAGAGGTGGCAAATGGAGTTTAATGTGGAAAAGTGTGAGGTAATGCACTTTGGCAGGAACAATAAATGTGTAGAGTATAGGGCTAATGGTAGGGCTCTTAATAGTGTTGAGGAACAGAAGGATCTTGGTGTATGTGTCAATAGATCCCTGAAAGTAGGCAGTCAAGTGGATAAAGTTGTTAAGAATGCATATGGAGTCTTAGCTTTTATTGGTAGGGGGATTGAATTTAGGAGCCGCAGCATCATGTTGCAACTGTACAAAACTCTAGTGCGGCCGCACTTGGAGTATTGTGTGCAGTTCTGGTCCCCACATTATAAGAAAGATGTGGAGGCATTGGAGAGGGTACATAGGAGGTTTACCAGGATGTTGCCTGGTATGGAGGGCAGGTCCTATGAAGAGAGGTTGAAGGATTTGAGGTTGTTTTCGTTAGAAAGGAGCGGCTAAGAGGGGATCTTATTGAAGCATATAAGATGATTAGAGGTTTAGATAGGGTGGACAGTGATAGCCTTTTTCCTAGGATGGAGAAAGCTAGCACGAGGGGACACAGCTTTAAATTAAGGGGTGATAGTTATAGGACGGATATCAGAGGTAGGTTCTTTACTCAAAGGGTGGTTAGGGAGTGGAATGCCCTACCTGCAGCTGTTGTAGATGCGCCAAGTTTGGTGGCGTTTAAGAGGTTAGTTGATAAGTATATGGAAGAGAAGGGAATGGTTTAGTTTGGAGGGGCATTGCTTTTTTATTTTGGTCGGCACAACATCGAAGGCCGAAGGGCCTGTTCTGTGCTGTAATGTTCTATGTTCTATGTTCTATGAATTACGTATTTGGCACCCCGGATTTCTCTCCCTTCCTTGTATTTAACCTTGTTTCCTGTGTTGCAGGAACATAACTGGATGCAGCGGGGTTTTTTGGACTCGAGGACTTCAGCTCCCACCCATCCTGGTCAGGACAGCTCAGAAGAGTCTTCAGAGGATATGGGAGAAGGGATCTCTGAGGATGGCAACGTTTTGGTGTCAGCTTCCACCTCACAACTCACCGTCTCATGTTATGACATGTCAGTGGGCCAGTTAATGGTGAGGCTTCTGGGTCACTCTCTGGTGAGCACGACACATTTAATATACGTGGAGTGGAAGATAGAACGTCTGAGGTCTCTGGCATGTGGGGCCTGCCAGAAGCAAAGACTCAGCTGGCCCTAGGCCAGGTGCTGGGATCTCTGAGATCACTTCTTCCTCAGCTGCTGGAGATGTAACAACAGAGCCAGGGAATGCAGGAGGGGCTGACGGCCACACTGGACTGACTGCAAAGCTGTCGGAAGGAGTCTTAAAGCTTTCAGGTGAACCAGGTTTTGCCTGTCTTGCATCTTCCCCACGCCAACCCATCAAGGGTGGCATTTGCAATGGAAAGTCTAGGGCAGGGGGATCATCACCATGAGTGACAGGCTCCAAGCAATGGCTGAATGACAGCAGGCCACAGCTGAGGGACTGAACAGGATTCTGCGGCTCATGGTTGAAATGCTCCAGAGCTTGAAGGAGACACAGCGGGATAGCACTGAGACATAGTGGGCTATGGCAGCACTTCTTGAGACCATAGCCAATCGCAGAGGGTCATGGTTGAGGCGTTGCAGAGTGTGGCACAGTTTCAGAGGGCACTTGATGCAGTCATTGACAGGTGGATCTCAAGTGACCATTTCAGAAGGCTCGACCACCATGAGTAGGATGCAGATGGTACTCCAGGACTGGCAGTGCCAAGTGATGCCAGAGCTTCTGGAACTCACTGCAGAAGAATCGCCGTCCGATGGAGTGACCCAGGGGTCCTTGGGAACACCAAGGGAGGAGGAATGGATTGAGTCCACACTGGAGCCTTCCAGAAAGAGACTGTGGCTGTGGCAATATCTTCTGGCTCCCCACTTTCTGACAACAAGGCATCTCAGGGGCAGCTGGACGAAGAGGGTGTCATGGAAATATCCCAGACACTTGGAAGCTGACCAAGGCCCTCAATGTCCAGAGCCTCCAGAGAACACAAGCCACGCGCCTCACAGTCAATGGGGCAAGGTAGGCAGCTGGGCCCCTTCTACCTCCAATGTACATTCTCGGGTATCACTGAGACCTGGTGGTCAGCCATATAAGGTTAGAAAGTTGTATTTGCACTGAGATGGCATGGTAAAGGGCTGCACTATTTAGAAAGGTATTTAAACATCTTAACATTTTCTGTTCACAGGTTTTTATGTTAGAATGTTTTACGTAAACACCTTTATTGCAATTGAATATTTTTTCACCACCCACCTGTGATAAATTTGTCTCAAATTTGTCTTGAATAGGAATAGAACATAGAACATTACAGCACAGAACAGGCCCTTCGGCCTTCGATGTTGCGCCAACCAATATAAAAAGCAATGCCCCTCCAAACTAAACCATTCCCTTCTCTTCCATATACTTATCAACTAACCTCTTAAACGCCACCAAACTTGGCGCATCTACAACTGCTGCAGGCAGGGCATTCCACTCCCGAACCACCCTTTGGGTAAAGAACCTGCCTCTGATATCCGTCCTATAACTATCACCCCTTAATTTAAAGCTGTGTCCCCTCGTGCTAGCTTTCTCCATCCTAGGAAAAAGGCTATCACTGTCCACCCTATCTAACTCTCTAATCATCTTATATGTTTCGATAAGGTCCCCTCTTAGCCGCCTCCTTTCTAACGAAAACAACCTCAAATCCTTCAGCCTCTCTTCATAGGACCTGCCCTCCATACCAGGCAACATCCTGGTAAACCTCCTCTGTACCCTCTCCAATGCCTCCACATCTTTCTTATAATGTGGGGACCAGAACTGCACACAATACTCCAAGTGCGGCCGCACTAGAGTTTTGTACAGTTGCAACATGACGTTGCGGCTCCGAAATTCAATCCCTCTACCAATAAAAGCCAAGACTCCATATGCCTTCCTAACAACCTTCTCGACCTGACTGCCTACTTTCAGGGATCCTCTTCCATTGATGATCACCAGAGGATTGCTTCATATTAATGTTGGGGATTTGGGGAAATTCCTTAATGATGTGTTACTGAGAACAGAAAGCCACTGGTTCTCCAGAACCCGCAAATGATTCCCTCCTGTCCTCCACCCCACCCATCTCAGGGTTCTGTATGGGGCTTTCAGATTCCTTACCCACTACACAGACATGGATTCAGGTGCCATGTTGTGCTCAAATAGGAGACAGACTAGTTAGCTCCAGGGCACCATCATAATGGTGTTTAGCAAGTCATCATCACTCTTCTGTCTACCAAAAAACTTGCTAACACAATGTACCTATCCTCACCATTCTGGTATGACAATGTTGCAGGAGATAGAAGGAATTTTGGTTATTGGGATGTGGGATGGAATTGCGGGCATTTCCAGACACAAGCCCCTAGTGACTGATCCGCCTGGTGATCAGGGCCTCCCTAGCCACTCAGGAATGCCTCATTTGAACTACCAGCTCACCAGCACTTACATTGATATGCTCTTCTTCTTCCTCCTCCTCTTCCTGATAGTCACTCTCCCTAGCGAAATGCGAATGGTCAGCCTCCACTTCCTCCTTCTCCTCCTGCAAAAGGTCAGTTCCCTGCAGAGCCACAACATACAACCAAAAAGCAGGAAGAGATGATAGGGCTGGATTGGAGGGCCCTGCCAGAGAGATCCAGGCTCTGGAATTGCATTTTGAGGAGCTCAGTGCACCTCTCCATTATCGTGCAGTGGCTACATTGGCCTCATTATTGCGGGTCTCACCCTTAGTTACAGGCTTCCGCACAGGCATCATCAGCCATGCTTGATGCAGGTGACCCGTATTACCCACGAGTCACCCTGGGCTTCTCCTCAAATGCCTCCGGGATGTCAGAGCTTCTGATAATGAAGCTAACATTCATGCTGCCTGGGTCTTTTGCACGGACATGCATAATGTCTTTATGCATAC
Source organism: Sphyrna mokarran (assembly GCA_024679065.1). Lineage (NCBI taxonomy): Eukaryota > Metazoa > Chordata > Chondrichthyes > Carcharhiniformes > Carcharhinidae > Sphyrna > Sphyrna mokarran. The sequence continues at coordinate 79,776,044 of JAGIQG010000003.1, forward strand.
ATTATTCTTTAGATATTCTAAATATTCTTTAGATATGTTAAGAATAGAAGATTGGTTAGGTCAAGATTAGGGCCAGTCATAGACAGCAGTGGGAAGTTGTGCGTGGAGCCTGAAGAGATTGGAGAGACACTGAATAAATATTTCTCTTCGGTATTCACGCAGGGTGATGTAAATGTAGTTGTGGAGAACACTGAGGTACAGGGTAGCAAACTGGAATGTATCGAAGTAGGTAGGGAGGATGTGCTAGATATTCTCGAGGGTTTGAAGTTGGATAAGTCCCCTGGGCTGGACGGGATTTATCCTAGGATTCTCTGGGAGGCAAGAGAGGAGATTGCAGAGCCTCTGGCTCTGATCTTCAGGTCGTCGTTGGTTACGGGTGTGGTTCCGGAGGACTGGAGAATAGCGAATGTGGTCCCATTGTTCAAGAAGGGGAAGAGAGACCTTCCAGGGAATTATAGGCCAGTGAGTCTTACTTCTGTTGTGGGCAAAGTATTGAGAGAATTATTAGGGATAGGATTTATAGTTATTTAGAGAGAAATGAATTGATTGGGGATAGTCAGCATGGTTTTGTGAAGGGTAGGTCGTGCCTTACTAACCTCATTGAGTTTTTGAAAAAGTGACTAAAGAGGTGGATGGGGGTAAGGCGGTTGATGTGGTATATATGGACTTTAGTAAGGCGTTTGATAAGGTGGCCCATGGAAGACTTCTGCAGAAATGCAGATGTATGGGATAGAGGGTGATTTAGCTAATTGGATTAGGAATTGGCTAGCTGATAGAAGACAGAGGGTGGTGGTTGAGGGAAATTTTTCATCATGGAGTTCGGTTACAAGTGGTGTACCTCAGGGATCTGTTTTGGGGCCCCTGCTGTTTGTAATTTTTATAAATGATCTGGTGAGGGTATTGAAGGATGGATTAGTAAATTTGCGGATGACACCAAAGTCGGAGGAGTGGTAGATAGTGAAGAGGGGTGTTCTAGTTTGCAGAGAGACTTGGACAAGTTGCAGAGCTGGGCCGAGAGGTGACAAATGGAGTTTAATGTGGAAAAGTGTGAGGTAATGCACTTTGGCAGGAACAATAAATGTGTAGAGTATAGGGCTAATGGTAGGGCTCTTAATAGTGTTGAGGAACAGAAGGATCTTGGTGTATGTGTCAATAGATCCTGAAAGTAGGCAGTCAAGTGGATAAAGTTGTTAAGAAGGCATATGGAGTCTTAGATTTTATTGGTAGGGGGATTGAATTTAGGAGCCGCAGCATCATGTTGCAACTGTACAAAACTCTAGTGCGGCCGCACTTGGAGTATTGTGTGGAGTTCTGGTCCCCGCATTATAAGAAAGATGTGGAGGCATTGGAGAGGGTACAGAGGAGGTTTACCAGGATGTTGCTGGGTATGGAGGGCAGGTCTTATGAGGAGAGGCTGAGGGATTTGAGGTTGTTTTCGTTAGAAAGAAGGCGGCTAAGAGGAGACCTTATTGAAACATATAAGATGATTAGAGGTTAGATAGGGTGGACAGTGATAGCCTTTTTCCTAGGATGGAGAAAGCTAGCACGAGGGTACACAGCTTTAAATTAAGGGGTGATAGTTATAGGACGGATATCAGAGGTAGGTTCTTTACCCAAAGGGTGGTTCGGAGTGGAATGCCCTGCCTGCAGCAGTTGTAGATGCGCCAAGTTTGGTGGCGTTTAAGAGGTTAGTTGATAAGTATATGGAAGAGAAGGGAATGGTTTAGTTTGGAGGGGCATTGCTTTTCATATTGGTCGGCGCAACATCGAAGGCCGAAGGGCCTGTTCTGTGCTGTAATGTTCTATGTTCTATGTTCTAACGTTCATATTATGGTCACACTCACAACATTCAGGGAGTGGAACTCCTTTCTGTTGACGAGTCTTAGCTGATTCTGTAGGGGAGCATTGAGTCAATGGCTCTTGAACGTTAGGTATCCCCACAACGACTGCAAACCTTGCAGCCCGGGCTTCCAGATGGGCCTAGGCCAGGTTAAATTTGATACATTGCCCAGCCCAGCCATACAGGGCTTCCATGACCTGATTGACACAGATGTGCACAACTGGCTGGGAAATACCACATACATCTACACTAGGGGTCTCAAAGGAGTCAGTGGCACAAAAGTTCAGCTGTCAATTTGACAGCCACCAAGAGTGGGTGCCCTCCCACCCCAAGGTGCCAAGTCCTGCAATAGGTGGTACAAATATTGTACTGTCTCTTTTCAGAGACCGAGCCATCGGTGACACACTATGTCTGACATCTGTTCAAATGATACTCGTGCCGGAGTCTCCTCTCCCTCCTTCTCCTACGACCCCCTCTGGGTGAATGATGGCCACTTCCTGAGTCTGGTGGTTGTCTCACTCTATTCCTGCAAGTGGTAAGATCTGGGACTCCTATACCCACAATTCTTCCTCCAGCTCCTCCTCATCGGCTGCTGCAGCAACCAAAAGAACATGAAGATCAATCAGTTGCATCGCAAAAACCATCTCATCACCCTGAAGGGGGAGGGGGAGGTTAGAGATGAAGAGGAATGCACATACAAGTTAAAGAATGCTGCTTGCCCCTAGCACAGCAACTGTCACTGTCCGTGCTGCCCATTCCTCAATCACATGCTCTCCACAATCAAAGCTCCTTGAAAGGTTCAAAAGCTGTATCACTGCAATTTGCAAGGACTCTGTGCACATTCTTCAGATGGTGGAGTGCTGAATGCACTAGAACCCAGCAGCATCCACAAGATCTGAGGTCAGTGCTGAGACCAGGTTCGTGCTGCAAATCAGACTTCGGACAACCTGCTGAGCACCAGTCCCCCCACTTACCCGCCCCTACCTGTACACACTCGCAAAACCTCCATTGACTCAAGGAAGAAAATGGCTGCAATGAAGGACCCCTGGAAGCAGCAGAGAGCTATCGAATGCTGGGTAATTACCTCCTCACATACCTTCACTGATGGCATGCCTGATATAGCATGTCTGTTTTGCACCGATTCCGGACTGGCGGTATTAAAAGGGGAAGTGCCAATAAAGCTGGACACGCAGCCCATTAAGTCAATTGAAATGCATGCAAATGACCATCACAAATGTTTCGGGCGTGGTTCCAGTTGTGGCTGTTTTCAGGTCTTGGTCAAAGGGGAACCGCTGAGGATGCACTACTTGTCACACACCCGACTTTAACAAAGTTTGTGCACCTGAAAACGGGCGCAACTCGATGATAAAATCAGACCCCATATGTGATAGACCATTGAAGATGGCAGGACAGGTGGAGGGAATAGTTAATAAAGCATATAGTATTATTATTAATTATTATTTATTATTATACAATAACAATGAGGTCAGTCTGAATTTATACAGGAAGCTAATTAGATCTCAGCTGAAATACTGTGTATAATTCTGGGTGCCACACTATAGGAAGGATGTGAATACATTGGAGGAAGTGCACAAATGGCCTATAAGTTCCAGGGATGAGAAAGTTCAGTTATGAGGATAGATTGAAAAGGTTGGAACTTTTCTTCTTGAAAAGAAGAAAGCGAAAAGGAGATTATACAGATGGTCAAAATCATGAAGGGTCTCGATGGAGTAGATAGAAAAAAACTGTTCCTGCTTGTAAAAGAATGAAGAACAAAAGGGTACAGGTTTAAAGTAGTTTGAAAAAAAAGCAAATATGAAATGAGAAAAGAAAATCACACGACGTGCCATTTTGGTCTAGAATGCACTGCCTGAAAGTGTGGCAAAGGCACGCTCAATTGAAGCATTTAAGAGGGCATTCGATCATAGTTTGAATAGAAACAAATATAATAGTGACTAAATTTAACAAGTATTTTATTGGCTGGGAAAGGCATTTTATAATTGCAAGCCTCCCTTTTGGAGGAACTTCAATTACAAGGATAGATAGTCACATTGGCTGGAGGGAAAGGAGCAGTGTAAGTTAAAACTATGAGCTAAGCTTGACACATTATCAACATAAATCAAAAATAGATATGCTTTCAGTTCCTGAGTAGAGAAGGAGATTAATAATTTACCCAACTTCTATTTAACATGGGTTGTGTTGCCACTTTTGGCTTGATCTAATCCTGGAGGTTAGAATGCTTGGGGCAGGATATTCTGGGTGGCAGTATTGTCCATCTGAAGAGGCAGCGAAGAGCACAACCCTGCCAATACTGGCTGCCCCTCACTCACGAGGAATATAGTCATCGGCCAGAAACAGTTGTGGCTACTGCTGAGACTGTAGGCAGATTCAGATTTCAGAATAAGATAGTACTTCTAGTCACAAGGCAGAGAGGGGAGGTGAGGCCTTAGGAGGGGGTGCAAGTGTTACTAGAGAGGCCAGGGATAGGGGTGGGGGTGGGGAGGAACAGCTGCAGGGGCACTTGATATGGAAAGGAGGCTCAATTGTGGACAGATTAGGGGGATGGGGGTTAAGGGCTAGTCAGGGAATTTATGGGTACATCTGCTAGCAGAAATGGAGGGAAGGGTGTGAAAATTAGCCCATGATCTCCTTTTCTCAACGTTTTTTGCAAAAATATACTTTATTTGGAAAATAATCTGATAGAACATTACAAACATTTCAAAATGGCCTTCACATAAAATGCAATGATACTCAGATTTTCTACATAGATCAAGTTGCATTCTGAGGTGTTTCAATACAGTCAAAAAAGAATTTCAAAATTTGCCCCAGCCTCTAACCTCTTCACTTGATCACCCAATATTTTCTCAGAGCAATATCTTCCCAGGCAAATTAGACGGCAAATTCTTTATTGTCAGATTGAGTATCGATCAAACAAGCCGTTTTTCTGTATCCAACATGCTTATAATAGATAAATAAGTGTTGAAAAAAATGAATTTTTATTGCCCCAGGTATTTTTCGCTTGGTTTGCTCACAGCAGCTTCTTGTAAATTCACTTTTAATCTTGAAGACACTGTGATATGTGATAATCCTTCAGGTTTAATCAATCTAATAATTTACTTTTGATATAACTATTAAGGCTCTACTTGAATTTAACTTCCCATGTCTTGTTTACGATCTCTAACAGATCTGAATCAGTAACATCTTTATGCCCTGAGCATCTTTTTAATGGCCTTTAATATTTTCAATCTCTGTGAGATACTTTATTTTTACAGTAATGATTGATTGCACATTATACCACAAAGTACAAACCTATTGTGGGACCTGCCAATGCCTGTTTGAGCATAAATATTTAATGATCCAAATGCAGGAGAGCATTTATTACTGACTTCCTCTTGATTAGTTTGCCTTCTGTTACACCAGTCCCAGCCTTTAAAGCTCTCCCTTAATTGTAACCAGACCTCTTGAGATTTTAAAACCTCCTGAACTCTGTATAATCTTGAAGCCCTACAACCTCCTGAGATCTCTGCGCTTCTCGAATTATGGCATATGGTGCATTCCTGGTTTTTATTGATCCAACATTGGTGGCTGTGTCTTTGGCTGTTGAGGGCCTGAGCTTTCTAAGTAGTTGTGGTGCGGCAAGAGACCATTTGGCCCATCAAGTTTGCTCTGACTATCTAAATGAGTGGCATGATTTAGTGCCATTCTCCTGCCTTTTACTTCTCACATTGTTTCTATTCAAATAATGAACAAATGCCCTCTTGAATGCTTCAGTTGAGTATTCCTTTGTCACTAGACCAAAACCATTTATCGTATGAATTCTTTTTCTTACTTCATATTTGCTTTTTTTGCAAATCACTTTAAACATGTACCCTCTTGTTTTTGATCCTTTTACTTCATCCAGACACTCCATGATTTTGAACACTTCCATCAAATCTCCTCTTAACTTTCTTCTCTCCAAAGAGAATAGTTCCAACCTCTTCAATCTATCCAGACTCTGGCCAATGCTAAATTGGCCATACAGTATAGCCAATCCATCTAACCTGCACTTAACCTTGGCATTGGGAGGAAACTGAAGCACTCAGAGGAAACCATGCAGACACAAGGAGAACATGCAATCCACACAGACAATCATCCAAGGCTAGAACTAAACCCAGATCCCTGGTGCTGTGAGGCAGTAGTGCTAACTACTGTGTTACTACACCACTCTCATATTGATCAGCCTTGGTTGATTTGTTTTCTCCCTTAGCTAATGGGCAAAGAAAATCAGTTACACCACCCAAACCACAGTGGCAGTTCAAAGCAACTAATTTTCAGTTCACTCCTATACACCTCTAATCAACCATGGAGGAATATGTTTCATATTTTCTTTCATTTGCATAGGAAGGAGGAGAATCCAGGAGAGTTCAGGTGGCCCTAAAACTGATTAAACCTCCTTTCTTTTAAGGAGACATCTTTACAACATCATGGGGTAGGAATCTATACTGGGAGTCAACTTACAATGAATGGTCCTGATCACAATACTTAGTATTGAAATTGAACCATATTGAACCTCAAAGTGTAGAAGAAACTCTTCTGTCCATCAAGTCTGTACCAACACATGTGAAACACCTGACCTTGCACCTCCCAATTCCACTCACTTCAACATTACTGAATACCATTGAGTGTCTAACAGGCAGCACACTAAATCCCATATACTTAACATTACTGTCCAAGACTGATTTCAATCCTGATGGGCTGAAATTTACAGCTGCAAATCAACCAACCTGCCCTTGCTTCCTGAATACATTAGGTCATTCGGATCACATCAGGGTCTGATTTTACACAAGGTGAATGTAACAAAATTGACAGCACGTCCACTATTTTGAAATAACCAAGTTGTTGAACTTGCTATGGTTTTGCAATTTTCCGTTGCCCATTGCATTTTTCAGCTGTCAAACAGGAAAAGATTTGGGAGTATTTCATGCCTAGTATAATGGGGTGAAAAAAAAGGGCTGCCAATGGGACTGTAGCTGCATGTGGTAGCAAAGTGTGCTGATGGAGGTGGCAGCATCTGTAGGTTTTTTGATTTAATTTATTCACTGTGTTGAACCTGCCATAAGAAATAGTGAGAGGTTAAGAGGACAGGAGGCCTTTACCTTGGTGGCCATAACTGACTTCCTGTGCAGGGCATGACGTCTTTCCTATCTGACATCACAGCCTAGACTCTCAATTTGACATGAAATACCCTGCTGCTAATTGGCTATATTCCACTAGATGACTGGAAAATGGCCATTCAACACTTGATTCACTTACTGAGATGGTAGGGAAGTGTGGGATGAGCGGACCACTTATCTTCTGTTCCACCTCACTTACCTTCTTGAAGAGCATAAAATCAAACCCCATGTGTCAATTATCTCACTCTCTCACATTTACATACACTTAAAATATCCCAATACTTTTTGTCCCATCCAACAGATTCTTTCAAGCATTGGCACTCTTGAGCAAAAAATGTTCTGATTGGGTTTCTTGGCACAGTGGTTAGCACTGCTGCCTCACAGCTCCAGAGACTCAGATTTAATTCTGTGTGGAGTTTGCACGTCTCCCTGTGTCCACATGGGTTTCCTCCCACAGTCGAAGGATGTGGATTAACCAGGCTAACTTGCCCTTTAGTCCCAAGATATATATGGATAACCATGGGAAATTTGTGGAGTTATAGGGATTAGGTGGAGGAGAGGGCCTAGGTAACATAATCTGTCAGAGAGTTGGTGCAGACTCAATGGGCCGGATGGCCGCTCCTGCGCTGTGGGGATTCTGTGAAATTATTGCATTGCATTACCTTGTTTAGTTGAGTGTCTTCTTGACAAATTGGTGACTCTCTAACCTTTGAATTAAGAAGTCAGCTAGTAACTGTGGTAGCGTGGTACCTTTAAGGAGGCACCATGTCAGTGCAGCACCTTACTGCTTAGTCTCAAATGGGTTAGCGGAACATGCTGTACAAACATTTAAGTCATCAATGATGAAACAAGTTATTAGGCCTCTTCTCTTACATATAGCCAGATTTTGTTGTCTTTGAACATCACGCCAAATGTGATCACAGGAGTGACGCCAGCTGAGCTACTAATAGGATGCTATTTATGGATACATTTGGATATGAGATTCCCAGATTTGGTATGGAGACTAGGTAAGTCTCTCAGAAAGAAAATCTCAACTCAAGGAAATAAGTTGAGCATCTAGTCATGGCCAGAATCTTTGCAGCAGGACAGCATTGGTGGCATGTAAGATTGTGGAAAGAATCGGGATCGATCTTCTATATTATACAGATACAAGATTGTTGTGTCAAAAAACACGTAGACCAAATGAAGAGGAAAACAGTGCCTGATACAAGGGATCTACAGGTGAGTTCAGCAATAAATTTGGGTTCACTAGGGTTGGTTACAGAAATTCCAGCTGTAAATGTGAAACCTGAGCAACCAGTGGTTTCTGTAACTGAGGATACAGCAGCTATTGTGGAAGATCTCACTCCCGGATTGATGAGTTTGCTTTTTGTATCTGCCCAATGTGATTTTTCATTTGCAGAAGAATCTAGGTCAGAGTTGAGATGTTGTCTGAGCATTCAGAAATTGCTAGATCAACTAAATTTACAACAAGTTTCTCTGGGATTTTCCTGATTTTGTTTTTGCAATTTGTTGCCTATGTTAGTGATTTTTTTGTTTCCTCTATAGGTGAATTCATGAGTTGTGGGGAAGGAGTGTGGTAGCATGGCCCATTTAAGGGGGCATTCCCTGATGGCCACTTGATCAGGCCAGACCCTTTGGAGTGACGAACTGGGAAGCTGAGCCAATTGAGTGCAAGAAAGTGTATCCTGCGTCCGGGAGGATCCTTAGTTGGAGACAGGGAGGATATTTTACAGTTGCACAACTTATTCTGTAACCATTTTAATGCACATACTTATTTATCTTGTAAATAAAGCCTTTGTTGCTTTGAGTCACATCAAGCCATTCTCAATTTATTACAGAGGGGAACTTAAAGCTTGTGGTGTTCGCATGCATCTGCAGCTCTTGTCCCAATTTAAGGGATAGAGGTCATGGGTTTGAGACTTGATGAGTCAATGCAATGCATCTTTATGATAAACATTGCTACCAACGTGCAGCTATTAGTTGCCAATCTTATCAGCAATGCTCATTTCACAAAAAGGAATAAAAAATGATAAAGAAACAACTAAAAATGTCCCTAAATCTTAGAGTTCTCCCTTAATATACAGCTTTCTGTGATTTGAACATCCCATCATTCTGCTTGTCAATTGCATCTGACGATACTCCGCCCTCCTCTCAGCCCAATCTCTTAGGCAACATTATTGTTTTCAATGTAATTATTTAGAGAATGCAGCATTGCACTAATGAAGAAATATATTGCTATCTCAGGAGAATTCTTGTAATATAATTTCAGATGATATATTCAAGTTTTCTCCTGTGGAATTTTATATGAACTCAATATTGCTTTCCATGATTTCTACTCCCCAAATCAGGTTTAACATTGACCCTTTCGATTACTGATGGTAAAGCATCTTGCTGCACTGAGCCATTTTGTTTGCATTCACTTCATGCACTGATCTCTAAATAAACACTGACATTACAGTAATAAATCCATTCAAAACACCAGAGACATACAAGATAATACAAACACTGTTACACTCATCAGTTAAATTACAGTTTAAATCAAAATCAGAAAACTTAATCTCTATCTTTCATGTTCTATTTTATTCATTTCATTTCTATCAATTTTAACTACAGATTGATTCATTCCTTATGAACATATTTTGTTCTTTAAACTGGAATAAACACATTTCACTGGAACCAAAAGAGAAAATGCTGGAAAATCAGCAGGTCTGGCACCATCTGTAAGGAGAGGAAAGAAATGACATTTTGAGTCCAGATGATCTTTTGTCATCTTTTTTGGTTTCAGAAGTTTTAACAAAGGGTTGTCTGGACTTGAAACGTCAGCTACTTTCTCTCCTTACAGATGCTGCCAGACCTGCTAAGATTTTCCAATATTTTCTCTTTTGGTTTCAGATTCCAGCATCATCAGCAATTTGCTTATATTTCACTGGAGGAGTGTTTCAGCAAATCGTGACTGGATCTGGCCCAGACAAATCCAATTCAAAATCTGACAGAAAGACATGTAATGGAGCAAAGAATAGACAGGAGATGGTTCAGATACAGTCTAGGTAAATGCCCACAAAGAAGAAAGAGAGGGCAGAGCTTCCTTTGATAATGAAGGAGTGAGAGAGTACTGTGAAGCAGAAAAAGGGGATATATATCAGGTGTCAGCTTCAGAACATATGGGAAAATCAGGCTGGATGTAATATTACAGAAAAGCGAAAAAGGAAATAACAGAGTGAAATGACATTCTGAAAATAGATTGACAGCTAACATAATCCATGGATCTATAAACATAGACAGGGATCACGGGTAGAGGTGGGAACATTGGGGTGGTGGCGCAGCTCGTTGGGCCGAAGGGCCTGTTTCCCGTGCTGTTTTGTTCTTTGTTCTTTGTTTATAAGAAGTCCTATAAAGGTCTCTCAGAGGGATATCAACAGCAAAAGTCCTGCTGGGGTAGTGGAATCGATTCAGAACTAAAATGGAGTTCTGCTGTTGAAGGTAGAAGGCACAGCTGTGGTACTACATGAGGATTGTGCATCAGTGTTTACCATAGAAGAGGACTTTGTCAAAGCAATAGTAAACAAGGTGGTTGCTGGGATACTGGGTGTGCTAAAAATTGAAAAACCATAGGAACTAGGTATTTACAGATGATATGTCACTCAATCTGGATGACGTGCTTCCTAGGTGCTGAATGAAGCAAAGGTAGAAATTAAGGAACTGGCTATATTCTTCCCCTTTGAGTTGGGGGGTGGGGGTGAAGAATTGTAAATGTTACACACTTGTTCAAAACAGGGGAGAAGAATTGTTATGACAGCCACGGGGGTTCATGAATAGACCTCCCTATGGGTCCCATACAGTTTGAACTCCTCCATTAGGCGACTAGCGGCTCAGCCAATAGTGAAGGAGCAGCAGGAGTTTTAAAATCAGCTGGCTCCAGTCAGGCCAGCAGTTGAAGCAGTGGTTTGATCTATATGTTGTAACCACCAGACTGCACTTTATGCATATTACAAATAAAGGGTGTTGGTGACGGAAAACTGATCTTGGCAAGAATATGACATTGGTGATGATGAGTAAAACAAGTTTCTTTCCCTCTGGACAACCTTTATTGTTAAGACAAGTAATCCACCAATTAAAAAAAGCTGTCTTTCAAAGCCTGAGGCCAATGATGCAAGCATAGAAAACTGGGGCCAGCAGGCAGAGTGCATGTGTTTATTTTAGGCCAATAATATTGAGGAGGATGAGAAGTAGAAAGTGACCCTGTTAACGGTATGTGGGATCCTGGTCTTTAGTGTAACAAAAAGCCTGACCTACTCAGATGCCCTTGACTCCAAAACTTTTAATGAATTGATGGATAAAGGCAAAATATGTGACCTATGTGCCTCCAACGCCTACAGACATGGCCGCTGGGGACACATCCAGAGAACGGGGTGGTAGCACCTGATTGTATTCTTATCGATCAGAGTGATCATGTCCTGATCGATTAATTGGAAATGGCCAAAAAGGGGCTTGAAACCAAATGGGGTATAAAGGGTGCTGCACAACAAGGAACCGCTCTCCCTCTCTCTCTGACCCCATGAACAAGCTACAAGAATGGTGAACATCACCAACGATGACCTGCACAAGGAAAGCCACCACACCCAAGAGGAAAGGAAGGAAGGAAAGAAGATCAGAGCCAGAGTGCCACACCAGACCAAAGGAGCAGACTATGCAGGCAACTACCAAGGCCAGCACACAGATAAAGGCCAATATCTGCTTGGGTACTTGTCAGTCACACAAAGTTAAGTCAAGGTCTTGTACTTGAATTCTAGTAGTTTCTTGTAAGATAACTTATTGTTGGTCGGATGGGTTATTGATTGCGTGGGTTTAAATAAATATTTGTTGTACTAACAAGACGCCTACTCAAGTTATTTGTCTACTGTATAAGGGTTAAAACAGACTGCTTTTACAACAACCTGGACAACCACGGACAAATAAAGAAGAATCAATACAAATTTGTTAAGGGCAAATTCTGTTTGACTAAATCAATTAAGGTTTTTGATGAATTAACAGAGAGGTGGGTGAGGGAAGTAAAAGGACTTTCAAAAAAAGTCCTTTGTTTGATAAAGTACCACATTGTAGCATACTAATACAACTAAAACTCTCGCAGTAGCAGCATGGATAGAAATTTTGATACGGATTTAAAAAACAGCATTGTTGTGAATGGCTGTTTTCAGACTGGAGGACTGGTATTCAGTATGAGGGCAACTGCTGCTTTGGATATATATTAATGACATGGACTTGGGTGTATAAGGCATAATTTCAAAATATGCAAATGACACAAAACTTGTAAGTTTAGTAAACATTAAGGAAGTTAGTAATATGCATAGGCTGGTGGACACATGGCAGATACAATTCAGCACAGGAGAATGTGAGGTGATAGATTTTGTTAGGAAGAACGAGAAATGACAAAGCAAGTAAAATGATCTAATTTTAAATGGAGTGCAAGAACAGAGAGACATGGGGCTTTTGCTCACAAATCCTTAAAGGTGAAAACAAGAAGTTATGTTAAACCTACATAAAGCTGGAGTATTGTGTTGTCACACTTTAGAAAGCATGTGAAGACTTTGGAAAGTGTCCAGAGAACACTGCCAAGAATAGTTCTAGAGATGAGGGATTACTGCTATGAGGATAGGTTGGAGCTGCTGGAATTATTTTCCTTTGAGTAGGAAAAGCTAAGAAGAAATCTGACAAAAGTATCTCAAATTATTGATGAAAATCTTCCCTTTTGAGATAAGTCCCATGGCTGGAGTAGGGTCAGGGGGTGTTTCCTGCTGCAGTAAGTAATGGGAAAACACACCAAATCTTCCAGTTCTGACCTCATTTATTGTGCAACTGGGTGTTTCATGCCATATTCAGTGGCAGGATAGGTGTAATGACACAAAATCTGCCACTGTGTCCATATGCCATATTGAAAAGATACCCAACATCACTGATACACCATTGGAGAAAGAAGGCAGACATCCTGAAAATGAAACTAGGTCTCCGGGAGCACTCTGAGACTGGAAAATGAAGTGGATTTCCAGGAACATTCTGAAGTTGGAAGATGGATCCCCTTCAGGATCTCGAATCTGGAAGGTTCACTTGCAGATGCTCCCCCAAATCACTGCTGTGCTGTTCTAGGGTTGCGAATGACTTCTTTCCAAATCCAAAGGCAGCTCCACTCAGGCATTATTCAGGCGAATCCTGAAATCTGTACATGTTTTTCCACCAGCATCACAAAGAATCTGGCATGGGGTAGGATCAGGCCTTCATTTGCATAACATTACCAGGATGCAGTTGAGGTTCCCACCATCCTCTGATGGGTTCTCCAACCCTCATAGCAGACACCAGCAGAAGACCTTTCCGTAAATCCACGCTGATGTAATGCCTGGCCCTCCTGCATATTCTCTCACTGTGCCTGCCATCAAACACACTAGGGGAGGGGGCTTGGGAAAAGTCCAATACGAGCATTTGGACAGAGTAAAGGAAGAGAAACTGTTTCCTGTGTCTGAAAGATCAATAATTAGAGGACACAATCTTCAGATCGCTGGCAAAAGAGGAAAGAACATTTTTATGCAACAAGTGATTAGGATCTGGAATGTGCTGCCAGACAGGGTAGTTTGAATAGCAGCTTTCAAAAGAGAATAAGGTAAATATTTGAAGCAGAAAATATTATGTGTGTCTGAGATTAAAGCAGGAGACTGGGACTGTTCAGAGTTGCACTTTAGAACAACTAGTAGTATTAAAGAACAAAGACCAAAGAAAATTACAGCAGAGGAACAGGCCCTTTTAGCCCTCCAAGCCTGCACTGACCAAGTTGCCCAACTGAACTAAAGCTCCCTATCCTTCCAAGGTCCATATCCCACTATTCCCACCCTACTCATGTATTTGACAAGATTCTCCTTAAAAGTCACCTGTTTCCACTACCTCCCCCAGCAGCGATACCCATCACCCTCTGTGTAAAAGCCCTCTGTTGCTTTGTACAACTCCTTTAAACCTTGCCCTTTGCACTTTAAACCTATGCCCCCTGTTCCTATCCCGACTATGGGACTTATCTCAAAAGGGGAGAATTTCATCAATAACTTGAGATACTTTTATCAGATTTCAAGGTTCTTCCAACCTTTGAAAAACTTTTGACCATCCACTTTGTCCATGCCTCTTATAATCTTGTAGACTTCTAAAAGGTTGCCCCTCAACCTCTGCCGTTCCAATGAGAGCAAACCAAGTTTTTCCAACCTCTCCACATAGTTAATGCCCTCTACACTAGGCAACATCCTGATAAATCTCTTCTATATCCTCTCCAAAGCCTGCAATCTTTCAGGTAGTGTAGCGACCAGAATTGAACACTACATTCCAAGTGCGGCCTAACTAATATTCTATAAGGTTGCAACATGACTGGCCAATTTTTAAACTCAGTGCCCCGGCCGATGAAAGCAAGCATGCTGTGTGCCTTCTTGATCATCGTCTCCAAATACATTGCCACTTTCAATGACCTGTGTACTTATACACCCAGATCCCTCTGCATTTCAATACTCTTAAGGGCTCTGCCATTTACTGTATATTTCCTATCTGTATTAGACTTTCCAAAATGCATTGCCTCACATTTGTCTGGATTAAATTCCATCTGCCATTTCTCCACCCATGTCTCCAACCAATCAATATCCTGCTGTATCTTCTGACGGTCCTCATCGCTATCCACAAATCTGCCAACTTTTGTGTCATCCACAAACTTATTAATCAAACCAGTTACACTTTCCTCCAAATCATTTATATATATTACAAACAGCAAAGGTCCCAGTCTTGATCCCTGAGGTGCACCCCCTTGTCATAGCACTCCATTCAGAAATGCATCCTTCCACTACTACCCTCTGTCTTCTATGACCGAGCCAGTTCTGTATACACCTTGCCAGCTCACTCTGATTCCATGCAATTTTACCTTCTGTACCAGTCTGCCACGAGAGACCTTGTCAAAGGTTTTACTGAAGTCCATTAGTGGGAGGGATTTTCCATTTCCCACAGGACATACTTTTTCAGTCGAAGAGATTAGCCACCATGGGGACTAGAAGATTCCGCAAGTGAGAATGACCAGAAAATTCCAGCCTGTGTGTCTAATGGGCTTTATATTTATCATGGTTTTCTATGATTTTAATATCCCAGCAGCATAAGAATTTAAATAGCTAAATGAAACAAATAATATCAATCTGCAACTATATCTAACTCATAATGGGGAATGTACAACAGTCATGAAAAAGTTGCAGCAAAGATTCAAAAGAATATCATCAGTGATGAATCATTTACGATTACGGAGATGAATTACTGCCTCTTTAACTAAAGTAGGAAAGATTGAAGGGATATAAAGCTTTTCATAATCTTGAAAGGCTATGATAGAATGATGCAATCATTTGGTCAGACAATAATGAGAGAACACAAATCTAAGATAATTGCAAAAGTTTACAACGTAAGGTTAGATAAAATAAAAATGCATAGAATTTGGTCCTAATTTATAATCTTCCACCAGAATGATTGTTGAAGCAGGTCATCACTAATTTTTAAAAAATTAATGAGACCATTGCCTGAAAGACAAGATTACTAAACGGTATGAGGAATGTAAGGATTGAACAGAAATAAGTCTATTACAAATTTCCAACTTAGCATTCAATATTCTCTGAAGTTCAATGTCATTAGTCATCTCAGTCCAAATAAAACATTCTTAATTACAAGGTATTCTTGAATGTTAACCCAGTGTGAATCTAATTTAGTTTTTTTCTGCAATATTTATCACAAATTGCCCTGAAAATGACAAAAATTTTTATCTGACGATTGGGATCACACTAGATTGCTAATTTGGAGAAAACCATCAGCATAGATTTGACAAGCTAAATGGACTCCATCTTAGAACATAGAACATAGAACATTACAGTGCAGAACAGGCCCTTCAGCCTTCAATGTTGCGCCGACCAATTAGGAACAAGCAGTGACCCTCTAACTTAAACCATTCCCCTTTCATCCATAAACTTATCTACTAAACTTATCTTGGTTTATAGTCCCACTATCAGATAGATTGAAAGCCATTTATATTGTATTACTAGCAAATTATTTGCAAATAATTATCTGTTGAAAATAATTCATGGCAAAGATAATTTTCCTCCTTTGTGTGATTTTTCCCCATTTTGGGGTATTGCAGTGAGATCAGTGAAGTGTATCAATGAGTGTTATATGACAGTGAAGGTTATGGGGTAAATTAGAATGTTACAGTGAAGGTTATGGAGTATTTCAAGAGTGTTATAGAACATAGAACATAGAACATAGAACACTACAGCACAAACAGGCCCTTCGGCCCACAAGTTGTGCCGAACACATCAAAACCTACCCAGCCATAGACCTATCTATAACCCCCAATCCCATTGGATCCCATATACTCATCCATCTACTCATCTTATGGTAAGAGGTGTGGGATATATCAGAGAGTGTTACACTGAGGGGTATGGAGTATATCAGAGAGCATTACAATGAAGAGTGCAGGGTATATTAGAGAGTGTTACAGTGAGCAGTGTGGGGTATATGAGAGTATGTGACAATGTGAAGTATATCAAAGAGTGTGACAGCAAGGGTTGTGGTATATATCAGAGAGTGTTAAGAGAAGGGTGTGGGGTATGTCAGTGAGTGTGACAGTTTGACAGTGAGGGGTATATCAGTGAATATGACAGTGATGGATGTGGGATATATCAGAAAGTGTTATAGTGAACAGTGTGGGATGTATGAGAGATTGTGACAATGTGGGGGGTTGGGTCTGACAGGATATTGAGTTTAAATTCTTAGTTGTCAGATCTCTACATGTCCTGAGTCTCCCATTATCTCTGAAGTTCCTAGCAGCATAACCCTAGGTGAAATCTGTGCATATCTTATCCAGCTTCCAGAGCATTCTCAATTTTTATCGCTTTTCATCACTTCATTGTTGAATGCCATCAATTAGCTGAAGTTTTGGAATTCCCTCCCTAAATCTTCCCCCTCTGTCTCTCTTTCCTCCTTTAAACTAAAGCTGATCAGTGACAGCTTTAACCCAGCTTTAGGTCACCTGTCCTAATATAAGGATCTTATGCACTCAGCATCAAATTTTGTTTGATTATATTTCTGTGAAGTACTTCAGGACATGTTTCTATTTTAAGGGTATTATATAAATGCAAGTTGTTATTTCAGTATTTGTTGAGGCTGGTGAACAGGGACAGTTAAAAAGCAAATCCTAAATGTGGCCTGCAGGAGGCCACATACCCCACAGTTAGAGAAATTTGAACACAAGCCAATCTCAGTCATGGTGAAGTAAAGCTATTGAACTGTAATAAAACCCATCTGGTTCACTTATGTCCTTTAAGGAAGGAGACCTGCTGTCCTTGGCCAGTCAAGCTTATACATGTCTCCACACTAACATTAATGCAGTTGACTGCCCTCTGAAATAGCCCAGCAAATTGCTCAGTTGTATCAAACTGTTACAGGAAAGTATATAAAGAATAAAACTGAACCACCAGGTATCAAGCATCAGATTCAGAAAAAACAACTTGTCTAGACAACTCTGCAGAATCTTCCTCTTCAGGGATGTGTACCAAAATTGAGAGAGCTGTCAATATTTTATTTTAGCAACAACCTGACTAGGCGCTATTTTGCAAAAAAAAAATTCTAAGGGTGTAATCTTACGAAAAAAGTTCTAAGGAGGTGACCTTACCAACTCATCATGTCAGTCAATCAACATACATACTGGTAAAATTCATCGAAAGGCTAAAAATCGGACTTACACTGACCTCATTCTACTGGCCCCCTCCCAATCTCCCCCCCGCACCTTCAGTTGTTAATTTCAGTGTTATTAGCGAGTCCTGGAATTGTCTGGGCTTGTTTGTCCTTACTTGCTAACCAGTGGATGTCCTCACTGCAAGAATCACATATGGTCACCACCAAGGGACGTGCCGTGATGGCTTCACTGGTTGAACTAGAGACCATTGAGGCCTCCAGGGTGATCATGGGCAGGAGCAGGCAGTATCCAACAGGCATCCTGGCAATGCGAGCTTGGCACCATGGCACTGTCCAGTTGGATCAGTGGGATGGCAATTGGCTGGGGGAAATCAGGAATGGTGCCTGACCAAATCGGGAAATCAGAGATGGTGATCAGCTGGATGGGGGGATCGGAGCCATCAATCGGCTGGGAAATTGGTGGTGGTGATCAGCTGAGGGGGCTTTCAGCGGCAGCAATTGGCCAGGTGGGGAGGGATTGAGGGTGGTAGTCACCCAGGGAGTTGGAATTGAAGGCATTCATCAGTCGGAAAGATGGATGAGCAATATCCAGAGGGAGCGATTGGGGGAGGAGGGATTTTGGGAGAGGGGGTGTGCAAGGTGATGTCCAGGTATCCAGAGGGTGATAGGGATGGGGTTGATGTCTGGGGGTGATCAGGGGCAGGGAGGATATGTTGTCCAGGTGTGTTGGGGAGGGGGGAGAGTGACAGATTTCCCAGTGTACTGCATACACACTGTACATAGTGCTGCACTGGGAGAGCAGCAGCTCCGACAGACCCTACCCAACTGTCTAACACCCCCGATGCCCGTGTACTTCTAGCCATCAGGCTTTCAATCCTTCCTGTCACCACAGGAGAAGAGGGTGGCACGGGGGTTAGCTCGATGGCCCCACAGGGACCCGGGTTCAATTCCCAACTTGGGTCACTGCCTGTGTCGAGTTTGCCCATTCTCCTCATAACTGCGTGGGTTCACTCTGGATGCTCCAGTTTCCTCCCACAGTCCAAAGATGTGTGGGTTAGATGGATTGGCCATGATAATTTACCCCTCAGTGTCAAGGGGACTAGTTAGGGTAAATACATGAGATTATGGGGATAGGTCCTGGGTGGGATTGTGATCAGTGCAAACTCAATGGGTTGAATGGTCTCGTCCTGTACTATGGGATCCTGTGATTCTATATCCCCTAATCTCTGGGAATGGGAAAAAGCGGAGGTGGGGGATCCCCAAGCTGCAAATCCTTCCTCCTTTTGAGGAAGAAGCCTTGATCTGGTGGAAGAGGACAAGGATAACACCGTGAGCAACAGTTAGATCAGAGTGCCACCAGGGAGTGAACATCCACAAAACTTTCATTCTTATGACATATTTCAAGTGAATGGCATACTTCCCAGATATTTGACCCTCCCTTGCACTGAACTTTGTATTCATTGTTGTAGGAAGCAATCCCAATGCACTTGGCTCCTCTGACATTACCCACGTCCCCCCAGTGCTCCCACAGGGATACCCTATGACTGCTCGGAAGAAACCTCAGACAATGGCCCTGAAGAATCCCCCAAGGCCAGTTCAAGCCAATGAGCACAGGCTTTCATCACACAAACCACTAGTGAGGATATTATCACCACTGAATCTCGGGTCACTAGCTGGTAAGCACAATACAGTTATTGATGTACATCAGGTAGAGGTGAAAAGGTCCGAGGTCTCAGGCATACGGAGGTCTGCCGAAGGCGAGAAATCATCTGGCCCAAGCCAGGTGCTGGGCCACTGGGATCACGTCTCCCTAAGCTGCTGGAGATGCAGAAGCAGAGCCAGGGAATACAGGAGAGACTGTCAGTAACACTGCAGCAACTGTGAGGTTGTTGGGATGAGTTCCATAGTCTTCAGGTGCAGGTATATTGCTGGCATTGGAACCCAGGTCAACACTGCAAAGATCATGTCTGTACTGGAAACCTGGCTCAGGAAAAGGTCGCTCAAGGTGGCAGGGTCCAAGGCCTGGCTGAGTCATGGCCAGCCATGGCCAAGACCTAACGGCTTTGAGAGCATGGCACACTCACAGAGGGCACTTACTGTGGGCCTTGGGAGCTTGGCACAGACTCAAAGGGGCGAATGCAGTTGGATCTCCAGGACTAACAGAGCCATTTGATGCTGGGGCTTCTGAAGCATAATCTAGCTGATCCGCCATCCCATGGAGTGACCCAGAGCCTACTGACTCTCTGAGGATGGAGAAAAACTGGAGCCCGTACTGGGGCCTTGCACTTGGGAGACTTCAGCTATCTCTAGACCTTCTGAATTCCTCCTTCCTGACACCAGTGCACTCATGAGAAGTGAGAGAAACAAAGTGGCACCAATATGTACACGAGAAAGTAGGCTGGAGCCTTCAAGTCCCATCGCTCTAGGGACACCTACCAAGAGTATCACAATTCACAGGACTCAGGATGCAGCTGACTACCTCCACCTCTGATGTACATCCTTGGGCCACCTACACATGATGGTAAGCCTTGTAGGATTTAAAAGTCGTACAGTTGTACAGAGGGCACGGGTGAAGGACTCAACTTAGGTTCTAGTTAGGTTCAAGAAAATAGGCATTGCTCAGAATGCCTATTTCACCTGATTTATAGCACTTCTAATCTAATACTAATAACTACTATATCACCACTTTAATGTTATTCCAGTGTTAGTTTCACCAATAAATGTTATTGCACCTGACAGCTGTGATTAATCTGTCTGTGATTTACCTCCTATAGAGATGGCCATACCCCAATTATACTCAGATGGTTCAGAGTGTTTTCTACATAGGAGAGGCCCTTCAGCTCACCGAGAATGCAATTCCCATTTCCCAGTGTCTGTGTCAGACCCCTCATCACTCATCCCAAGCTGTCCCAGCAGTGGTTAACCTGTAAGCCCACTGTATCACACAGCCTGGCCTGGCATTTCAGCACCCACCAGACCCTGGGACCAACACTCCCCTTCCCAAAACCTGCCCCCCCCCCCCAATCCCATGGGGCATTGTACCAGGTGGTGGTACACCGACTTCACTCAGACATGGGCCCAGGTGCTGGTGTCTGATTAGGAAATAGGTAGAAGTCAGACTTCTGTGTTATCAGGGCTGCATCACAAGGGGATGAGGCAGCAAAAGAGAGAGAGATAGAGAGAGAGAGATAGTCCGTGAGTTTATCTATCCCAAGTCCTGCACTCCCTCCCAGCAATCTGTGTCCCCATGAGTGTGGATGGTGGCAACTGCACCCCTTGATGGGTTACCAACCGTCATTGCACCCCTGCTATGGGGAGGCACAAAGTACAGTGATGAACACTACTGCCTCACAGCGTCAGGGACCTGTTCGATTCCTAGCTTGGTCACTGTTTTTGTGGAGTTTACACATTGTCTCTGTGTCTGGACAGGTTCCCTTTGGGTGCTCCGGTTTCTTCCCACAGGGCAGAAGATGTGCTGGTTAGGTTGGTTGACCATGCTAAGTTCTCCCTCAGTATACCCAAATAGGCACTAGAGTGTGGTGACTCGAGGATTTCAATGTTTATATCAGCATGCTTGTGACTAAACCTTAATCTTATATGGGTGACTATGTGGGGGTTGTCATTGGGAACCCTTTAAGTACAGGCACGGGTTCACCTACCTGGATATCTGATGCAGTGGCTTCCAGGAATGGATTACAGTTCAGACCAACAATGAAGAAACATCCTCATGACTAGAATGAGGTGGACAACACTTCAGAGTCATGCAGTGTAAGGAACTATGCTAATTCCTGCAGAGCTCCCTTGATTAGTACAGCAGCTATCAGAGCTGCTGCCTGTTACTGTTAGTGGAGCCTGGGATGGAGTATCAGCAATCATCTAGATAGGCTGTCCAGCAGAAAGGTGGGCCGTAGAAATGTCAGTGAGATTGGGGGTTGACCTCATATTCAACCCCTGGAGGCCTTTCACTGGTCAGGGGGAATGCGTACAACAAAGCCCCAAGCCAGTGATGGTCCCTAACTGCTGGATCCCCAGACTGGCATTGCCATCCCAAACCATCCCATGCGAGTCTCCCACTCCATCCCACAATAAACAATCCTGGAGGTTGGTGTTTAGTAGCACTTATCTCCTTGCTCTCCTTCATCACTGCTGCACCTGAATCACACTTATATGGAGCAACTGTAATTCTCCTTGGTGTGAAGTGAGAATGACTGATGAGGCAGTTATGAAAATGAAGGGGGATGATTGCATGCCGCGCTTGCTAATTATATTGAAATGCATTCAAATGCATGCTAATGTACGTCACATCTATTTTGAGTGCGAAGCAGCTCTTGCCCAGAAAAAGGGGCTGAAAAATCAGAACCAGTGTGAAACTGGGTGCTTCTGACTCTTTACTTTGCACGCAATCTTATTGATGGGTGGGATGAGGGTATAAAATCACATCCAAAATGCCAAACCAATGAGAAACGGCAGAGTTTCAGATTCATTTTTTGGACAGGTTTAAAAAAGTAATCCTGTAACACTCTGTCACCTTTTTGGACAGAAATGCAATTCTCACCACTTGCAGGGAGGGGATGGAGCCTAAGCTCGCCTGTGAAGCTGACTACAGACTGCTTGGAGTACCATTGTGCAGGCATCCTACTCTCCTAGTGAACTGGGAGACTACCTGCTATTCCCCCCATTCATGCCATGCACATTGCCCTCCATTCCTCCCACCCTCCCACCACATCCCCATCACTGGCAGCGTTGTCATCTCCACACGGGTTGCTAGCAGCATCTACTGAGCTCCCACCTGCTGATTATCCCACCCCCAGAACTGCTCTATCAATCAACTCTCACAACGCTATCCCCTGCAGAGTTCCCCGCTTCTTTCCTCCATCTGCAGAGTTCCTCTCCCCTTGCGCCCCTCCCCCCCTTGAAGAACTCTCTCTCTCCCCCCATCCACGGTCCAGCCCCTTGCAATTCCCTGCCAAATCACATCAATACTCAGGCGCAGGCCCCACTTCCTTGGCATTTCCCTTGGACAGTAGGCAGTGCCAGGGTGCAAGACTGGCACAGGAGCACTGCCCAGTCCTTCCCCCAATAACCCTGGACCTCAATGGCCTCCAATCCCCCCAGCGAGGCTGATACATCTGGTCTCCGCTGTTGGAGACCTGTTGTGATTCTCTCTGGTGAGAAGAGAAACTGGCGAGAGTGTAAGTACAGGCAATAGCATCCAGGACTCACTAATGACATGTCAAGAAATGGCAAGAAGCCAATCTCATCAGCAAAATAGAGTTGGTACAACTGGGCATGAACCTGAATTTTGATCTCTCATTCAATCTTACAAGCTTGCCACATCAATCAACAGACATGGAGAGCTGATAAGATCATGTCCTCTCTCACTTTTTTGGAAAGAAGTGCAATTCTCACCAGTTTTAGGGTCGTGGGGGAGCAGAACCTAAGCTTGCTGATGAAGGCAGCTGCAGACTGTTTTGGGAATCATTGTGCAGCCCCACACACCATTATTGTTCTCCCACCCTATTATTGACAGAAGTGAAACCTTCCCCCCCCCCCCCCCCATGGCAACACAGGTCACCAGCATTGGGGCATTGGGGCCCTCCATATTGTGACCTGTCTCCTGTCATGGCCCCCTCTGTGGTCCACCCTGCATGAACTCGCTGTGCTGGTCTCCCTCCCTTCTGCCAGTCCCTCCACCCTTACATACCCTTCCCAGTCACCTTCTTTGCATACTTTGTCCTGCTGATCACCCTCCACTGCAGAGCTCCCCCATTTTCCTCCCCTCTGTAGAGCTACCCCCATGCTAAGCATATCATTAAAATGAGAATCCACATTGCACTATTCTTGGGCACGAAGCCACCAATAACTCTCCATGCAGCAAGAATCCTCCACAAACCTGATTTCTGGCTTTGCACACAATCTTACCGGCTCACCATGCCAATTGAACAGCATGGGGGAGAGATAGCAGCCATAGTTATACACAGAGAATCATATATTACAGTTTATGTTCCAGATTTCTCCATCACTGTCCCTGAATTTGATCTGTCCTGAAATCTCACAACACCAAATTAAAGTCCAATAGGTTTATGTGGTAGCAAAAGCCACTAGCTTTAGGAGCGCTTCCCCTTCATCAGGTGAGTGGGAGTTCTATTTACAAACAGGGAATATAAAGACACAAACTCAATTAACAAGATAATGGTTGGAATGTGAGTCTTTACAGGTAATCAAGTCTCAAAGGTATAGACAATGTGAGTGGAGAGAGGGTTAAGCACACGTTAAGGAGATCTGTATTGTTTCCAAACAGGCAGTTAGTGAGATTATGCAAGCCCAGGCAAGTCATGGGGGTTACAGATAGTGTGACATGAATCCAAGATCCTGGTTGAGGCCGTCCTCATGTGTGCGGAACTTGGCCATTAGTCTCTGCTCAGCGACTCTGTGCTATTGTGTGTCATGAAGGCCGCCTTGGAGAACGCTTACCCGAAGATCAGAGGCCGAATGCCCGCAACCATTGCGTGCGCCCATTTATTTGTCCCTTCCTTATATTGAACCATCTATCTTCTTTACCAGGCGATGATCTGGATCAGTCCAGGCTGTCAGGAGTTGATGAACTAGACAAGTATCTGTCTAGTTCACAACTTCTCTAAATAATTCAGGTCTCAGAGTGTCGGGGGTGATGGCAATCAGATGGCATATGTCACAACCATGCCGCATTGTGCAGGAGGTTGTGACGGAGGTGTCAGAGAGATTGGAAGAAGGCCCTACGGTGTTGAATGCTGGAAGGCTGCGAGGTGTAAAGGAGTGGATTGATGTGCACACTCCAGGCATGACTAATGCCGGGATGGGATGGACACTCATCAATGCTGCCCGATGAGGTTGTTCACTTTCTTGTGGCACTGCCTGCCAGTCCTCCATGTCAGTGTGCAGGCACTGATTGCCTCTGCCATCACTGCCCAGGCCATGTTGCTGGCCCCACCCTGGGTCTTCATCTCTGAAGAAAAAGATGGCCCTCTTCTTCACAGCATCCTGCAGCTGTCCCAATTCTCTTTCTGTAAATTGTGGAGCCACTTTATAAGTTGCATCTTCCTGGTGTGACTGACAGTGAATGCATCCTTAGTGTTTAAATTGAACTCCTCCTTCTTAATAGTGCACAGCTGCGGCCTCTTTGGGTGAGTCACGCACTTTATGATCCATATCAGTTTGATTTGCATGAAAGCTTTCATTGAACTAAGTGGTGAAGCATTGTGATGAGGAGTGCGTACAAGAGGTCTGCACATTAATGAGCCTGAATGTTATCGTCCAGGTTCGCTTGCATTATCCTCTTGCCAGTCGAACTTCTGACCGGTGAGAATCACAGCTAGTCTTCTTCAGTAGAGGACATGATGTCCTCATCAGGGGGATCGGATGCCACCGAAGCCCACGTTTCATCGAGAGCAGGGTCTGGTATTACCCGTGGGGCAGTACCACCTGGCAGTGCCCATTATGCACACTAACACTGCCTATCAGCTATCTTGGAACTCTCCATTGGGCACCAAAACTGTAAGAAATCTCACAACACCAGGTTAAAGTCCAACAGATTTATTTGGTATCAAAAGCCACTAGCTTTCAAAGTGCTGCTTCTTCATTAGATGAGTGAAATTTCACCTGATGAAAAAGCAGCTCTTCAAAAGCAAGTGGCTTTTGCTACCAAATAAACCTATTGGACTTTAACCTGGTGTTGTGAGACTTCTTACTGTGTTTACCCCAGTCCAGTGCTGGCATGACCACATTATGGCCACCATAACTGTGCCAGGGACAGTGCCAAGTGTGTGGGGCTTGAGTCGGGGTGGATCCTGAGTGGCGGTGGGGTTATGATAGTCAGAGACAAGTGAGGACATTGTGGCAAAAGGGCGGGAAAGGGTGGATCTCCATAGAGGTGGTGATCAGAGAGAAGAATTCTGCAATGGGTAGTGATTGGCAGATGGGGAAATTCTGCAGGTGTGGCAGGGAAAGGCAGAGCTCTGCAGAAGTAGTGATCAGGGTGGGAAAGATGAACTCTACAGGGGTGGTAATTGGGGGAAGGAGGGAAATCTGCAGGGGCGGGAGGAAAGGTGGGAACTCTGCAGGGGTGATGATTGGGCATAGAGGGGAACTCTCCATGGTGGTGATCAGAGGGATGTGAAATGGAGGACTGACATAGGGAGAAATCATCAGGGGGAGTCCCAATGTCTGTAGCTGAGGGGAGGGGGGGGGAGGGGTGCGGTGATTGGGACAGCGTCACAGGGAGTGATTGGTGTCCTGATATATGTGGGGGAGATGTGGGAGTAGCAGGAGATCTCCCAGTAATGAGGCACCTGTGCAACAGTGCCCCAAGAGTTCAGCAGCCAGCTTCACAGCAAGCTTAGGCTGTACCCCGCCCCCCTGCCCACAGGCTCTTTTTTGCCCTGAGTGTCATAAGATTGGGAACTGCGGCTCACCGGAAAAAAAAAACAATGCAATTCTCTCCTGTCTTCTGGCTCATGCAACACTTACAATTTATTTTCGTAAGATCGCGACCTTAAAAATTTTGGGGGAAAATTCTGCCTCGTGGCTTTTGGCCATTCGTCTTAGTATCCTGTTATGTGACTCATTTTTTATTTAAGTTGTTGCTGCAAAGTGCCTTGAAATATTCACTACATTAAAGGCACTATACAAATGCAACTTACTGTTGTTCTTTTATTTTGTGCGATTGTCCACATGTGTATGTAGTGGGCCCAATTTTACCATCAAGTTGTACCCATTTGCAGGCACGAAACCTTGGTAAAGTCAGGAGTGAGGCGAGTAGCACGATCCATGCCACCTCTTCACCGGTTTCCCCTTTACAAAGGCCTGAAAAAAGCTGCAATCGGGACCACGCCCAAAACAGCGGTTATTTAAATGTATTTAAATGCACTTAAATGGAATTAATGGGTTGCACACCCAACTTCACCAGCACTTCCCCATTTACCACTGCGTTTGCCAATCCGGAATTGAAGCGAAAGAACATGCTCCATAGCAGTCCAATTTGGGTGCTCTATCAGTGAGGATTAGTAAAGAGGTAGCATCCAATGGCTCTCTGCTACTCACAGATGTCCTTTTGTTGCGGCCATTATCTGTCTCAGGTCGATGGTGGCTCTGTGAGTGTGTGTGAAGGAGGAGTGGGTGTGCTGTTGCTCAGCAATGTGTCCAATGTCCGACTTTCAGCACGGACCTTCGTCTTAGCACTGACCTTGAGTCTTCTGGTGCTGCTGGATGTGAGTTCCTTTCACATTCAGCTCCTTTCCAGCAGAAGGATATGCTCAAACGTCTTGCAAATAGCACCACTGCAACCTCTCAATTTTGCAAGGAGCTGTGATTGTGGGGAGCATGTGGCCGGGGGAGGGGGGGGGGGTGGAATTG
The DNA here is from genome assembly GCA_024679065.1 of Sphyrna mokarran. NCBI lineage: Eukaryota > Metazoa > Chordata > Chondrichthyes > Carcharhiniformes > Carcharhinidae > Sphyrna > Sphyrna mokarran. Next base: position 79,803,170 of record JAGIQG010000003.1, read on the forward strand.
GGGGAGAGAGCCTTGACTGTTGATGTGCAAGGGGCAAGCAGCATTCCTTAATCTCTACATATATTCCTCTCCATCTCTTCCTCCCCACCCCCTTCAGGAGACGAGATGGCTTTTGCGGTGCAACAAATCGATCTTGATGTTCTTTTGGTTGCTGCTGGAGATGAGGAGAAAGAATTGTGGGCATGGGAGGCCCAGGCCTTACCACTTGCAGGAATAGAGAGAGACAACCACCAGAGGTGGAAGATGGCCGTCATTCCTCCAGAGGGACAGGAGAAGGAGGGAGCAGAGACCCCAGCGGTTCTGTGCACGAGCGTCATTTGAACAGATGTCAGACACCATGTGCTGCCAACGTCTCCACTTCTGAAAGGAGACAGTGCAACATTTGTGCAATCTGTTGCAGGATGGCACCTAGAGACAGAGCTGGGTACCCGCTCTCAGTGGCTATCAAATTGATGGCTGCTCTAAACATTTATGGAATTGGTTCCTTCCAGACCCCTAGCGGAGATGTCTGTGGCATCTCCCAATCAGCTGTATAGACCTGTGTCAAGCAGATCACAGAAGTTCAGTGTGTCTGGGCTGGGCAGTAATCAAATTTAACCTGGAGCACATCCATCAGAAAGCCAAGGCTGCAGAGTTCACAGCCTAACATTGCCTAATGTTCAGGGGGCCATTGACTGCACACACGTCGCACTCAAGGCCCCCCACAGAATCGACAGAGATTCATCAATAGAAAAGGGTTTCACTCCTTGAATGTTTATGCATGTTCATGAACATTATGGATGTCTGCGCAAGTCATCCAGGTAGTGTGAACATAGAACATAGAACATAGAACATTACAGCACAGAACAGGCCCTTCGGCCTTCGATGTTGCGCCGACCAATGTAAAAAGCAATGCCCCTCCAAACTAAACCATTCCCTTCTCTTCCATATACTTATCAACTAACCTCTTAAACGCCACCAAACTTGGCGCATCTACAACCGCTGCAGGCAGGGCATTCCACTCCCGAACCACCCTTTGGGTAAAGAACCTGCCTCTGATATCCGTCCTATAACTATCACCCCTTAATTTAAAGCTGTGTCCCCTCGTGCTAGCTTTCTCCATCCTAGGAAAAAGGCTATCACTGTCCACCCTATCTAAACCTCTAATCATCTTATATGTTTCGATTAGGTCCCCTCTTAGCCGCCTCCTTTCTAACGAAAACAACCTCAAATCCCTCAGCCTCTCTTCATAAGACCTGCCCTCCATACCAGGCAACATCCTGGTAAACCTCCTCTGTACCCTCTCCAATGCCTCCACATCTTTCTTATAATGTGGGGACCAGAACTGCACACAATACTCCAAGTGCGGCCGCACTAGAGTTTTGTACAGTTGCAACATGACGTTGCGGCTCCGAAATTCAATCCCCCTACCAATAAAAGCTAAGGCTCCATATGCCTTCTTAACAACCTTCTCGACTTGACTGCCTACTTTCAGGGATCTATGCACATACACACCAAGATCCCTCTGTTCATCAAGACTACAAAGAATCCTACCATTAGCCCTATACTCTACACATTTATTATTCCTGCCATAGTGCATTACCTCGCACTTTTCCACATTAAACTCCATTTGCCACCTCTCGGCCCAGTTCTGCAACTTGTCCAAGTCTCTCTGCAAACTATAACACCCCTCTTCACTATCTACCACTCCACCGACTTTAGTGTCATCTGCAAATTTACTAATCCATCCTTCAATACCCTCATCCAGATCATTTATAAAAATTACAAACAGCAGGGGCCCCAAAACAGACCCCTGAGGTACACCACTTGTCACCGAACTCCACGATGAATATCTCCCATCAACCACCACCCTCTGTCTTCTATCTGCTAGCCAATTCCTAACCCAATTAGCTAAATCACCCTCTATCCCATACATCTGCATTTTCTGCAGAAGTCTTCTATGGGCCACCTTATCAAACGCCTTACTAAAGTCCATATATACCACATCAACCGCCTTACCCCATCCACCTCTTTGGTCACTTTTTCAAAAAACTCAATGAGGTTAGTAAGGCACGACCTACCCTTCACAAAACCATGCTGACTATCCCCAATCAATTCATTTCTCTCTAAATAACTATAAATCCTATCCCTAATAATTCTCTCCAATACTTTGCCCACAACAGAAGTAAGACTCACTGGCCTATAATTCCCTGGAAAGTCTCTCTTCCCCTTCTTGAACAATGGGACCACATTCGCTATCCTCCATCCTCCGGAACCACACCCGTAACCAACGACGACCTGAAGATCAGAGCCAGAGGCTCTGCAATCTCCTCTTTTGCCTCCCAGCGAATCCTAGGGTAAATCCCATCCGGCCCAGGGGACTTATCCAACTTCAAAGTGCTCGACAGTTTCATTGTCAGGAGCATTTGAGGAGGAGCCCAGACTGTGGGGATGGCTCATGGGTGATATGGGTTACCCATTTTGGACATGGTTGTGATGCCTGTGCAGAGGACTGTGTCTGAAGCAGACATCAGCTATGATGAGGCCCATGTAGCCACTCGCATTGGGTGCATTGGGTTCCTCAAAATACAATTCCGGTGCCTGGATCCTCCAATGCAATCCAGTGATCTTTTCTCACAGAGTGGTTGTGTGCTGTGCCTTGCACAATCTGGCTCTACAGAGAGATGACATGTTGGAGGAGGAGAAGGAGGATGTGGAGGCTGATCAGTCAGGCATCGCTGGGGACGATGACCAGCAGGAGGGAGGAAGATGAGGAAGAACATGCCAAGGAACACCAACCAGGCACTGGAGAGCTGGCAGCCCAAATGAGGCATGTGAGGGTGGCAAGAGAGGCCCTGATCACCAGGTGTTTCAGTCACTAAGGGCTTGTGTTTGTGGTTGTATTTGCCGTCCCTCCATCTCCCTCCACCAAAATTCCTTCTATATCCTGCAGCATTGTCACACCAGAATGATGGGCCTGGGTGGGCAGGAGGGTGATGACAACTTGCTAAGCACCATTATGATGATGCCCTGGTGTAAACAAATCTGACTCCTATCTGAGTTCTGCATGCACGCTGGCATCTGGGCCCATGCCCGTGTAGTGGGTAAGGCATCTGAAACTCCCACATTGTACCCTGGGGTGGGGGAGATAGTGGTGGAAGGGAATCGCTCGTGGGTTCTGGAGAACTAAAGCCTTCCTTTTCTATGTGAGACAGCATTGAGGACCTCCCAAACTCTCACCAACAAGAAGCAACCCTCTTGTGATCATCAATGGAAAAGAATTTCTTTTCGAGACAAATCTGAGAGAAATTAGTCACAGGTGGGTGATGAGAAAACATTTCATTCCAATAAAGATGTTTAAATAAGATTTTTAACATAAAAACTTGTGAACAGAAAATGTTAAAGTGTTTAAATATTTTTCAAACTAGTGCAGCCCAGGCCACCTCAGTACAACTACAAATTCCTAACCTTACGTGGCCTAGCATTACCTCTCAGTGATGCCCCAGGATGTACATCAGAAGTGGAGAGAGCCAGCTGCCTACTTCACCCTGTGGCCTGAAATGCACATAATGTGTGTCCTCTGGAGAACCTAGACACTGAGGGTCCTGGCCTGCTTCCAGGTGTCTGGGATGTTTCCATGACACCCTCTTCATTCTGTTGCCCCTGCGATGCACAATGTCAGGAAGTGGGAATCAGAAGGTGTAGCCACAGCCACAGTCTCCTGCTGGAAGGCCCCAGCATGGTCTCAAGCCCTACCTCCTCCCTTAGGGTTCCGATGGGCCCCTGGGTCACTCCATGGGATGGTGGTGTTTCTGTAATAACCACCAGAAACTCCAGCATCAACTGGCACTGCCAGTCCTGGAGGACCTGTGTTCTACTGATGGTGGTCGAGCCCTCAGCAATGGCCACTTGAGTTGGAGGCCACCTGTCAATGGCTGCAACAAGTGCCCTCTGCAACCTCTCAGCAATGGCCCTCTGAGACTGGGCCACATCCTCAAGGGCTGCTGCAATAGCCTGCTGTGTCTCAGCACTGTCCCGCTGGGTCTCCTGAAAGCTCTGGAGCCTCTTAGCCATGGGCTGCAGAATATTGGGAAATCTGTTCAGTCCTACAGCTGTACATTCATGGTGAGGATCCCCTGCCCCAGGCTTTTCATTGCACCACCACCTTTGCAGTGTTGGCCTGGGAAGCATGCAAGACAGGCAATAGCTGGTTCACCTGAAAGTTTTGGGACTCCTTCCAACAGAGTCACAGTTGGTTCAGTGTGAGCGCCAGCCCCTCCTGTATTCCCTGACACTGTTGCTGATTCTCCAACAGCTGAGAGAGAAATGAGCTCAGAGGCACAGCATCTAGTCTCGAGCCAGCTCTGGCATCCCTGTATGCATGCCAAGGTCTCGTCTGTTCCCTCCTCCACCCGATGTACGTTATTAGATGTCTATAACCAGACAGTGACCCAGAAGCTTCATGAATAATTGGATGCACCGACTTGTCATTATCTGAGATGGTGAGTTGTGAAGTGGAAGCTGATGCCAAAACTGTGCCACCCTCAGAGGCCCCTTCACCCATATGCTCCAAGGACTCATCCGAGTTGCCTTGACCAGGATGGGTGGGAGCAGCAGTAGGGACCTGTAGTCCAAAAGGCCCAAGACATCCGGATGTGTCCCTGCAACACAGGACACAAGATTAAGTGCAAAAGAGGGAGGGGAATCCAGGATGCCAAATAGGTGATTCACATTTCTCCACTGAAAATAGAACAAAGCCCCAAAAACACAGGAAAGGCGCTTCAGCCGTCCAAGCCTGTAGTGACCATTTGTTATCCCCTGCACTTTCAGGGAGCATGTGCCTCTATTCTCATTCCATTCACATTACTGTAGAGATGCCCCTTAAAGGTCCTTATCATATCTGCATCCGTGACCTCCCCCTAGCAGCCAGCTCCAAGCACCCACTACCCTCTCTGTGCAAATAGTCTCAACTGGTCGTGTGCATATTTGGTGCAGATATGCCTGCCTGTTCATTTTTGAATTGGAGCAGAACAGTTGCAGGTAGTTTGGCAGAGCATTCAGCAAGTTACATGCAATTTGCTTGTTAGCATTGAGGGGAAGGCAAATGAGGACTTGCAAGTGTGCTGACGGGGAGGGGAGTGGGATGTTGGATCAGTGCCTCAATAATTGGGGAATGGGGGAGAGAGAGGGAGATGTCATGCAGCCATAGGAGTCTGGAGGAGATAGGGGACCTTGTGTGGGATGGTCTGGGTAAGGGTGAGGGGGATCATTCTGCCTGATATCTGTAGGATGGAAGGGGGAGGGTGGATGTCTCTGCCTGAGATAATTACAAGGGAAGAGGGGTCCGTTGCTACTCTGCCTGAGATCATTAGGAGGAAGTGAGGTCCACTGGCATTCTCTCTGAGGTCGCGGGGGGGGGGGGGGGGGGGGGGGGTGGCGGCGCTGCCACTCTCCCTGACATCATTGGGGAAAAGGGGTTCCACTGCCACTCTGCCTGAGATTGGTGGGAGGAAGGGGAGAAGGGCCCAGGATCGTTCTGGGTGGCAGGTGGGTGGAAGGTAAGGGGGTTAGTAATGTTTTGGGGGTGGGGCAATGTCGATGGGGGCCATGGGGAGGCATTATCCAGCGTGGGAGCGAAGTGGTAGGGGAGTGCTATTCTATTTTTTTTCTGGGCATGCGCAATTGGAGGTGCTGATCGGGCACAATAAGCCCCGCCCACAGGCTTGTGCACTGTAATTCAGAATTGCTAATATTTTTGCAAGCAGAGTATGTTTGGGGGTGCAGGAGAACGGGTCTAAAAGTTGGATCTGAAATGCTCCCAGATTCAATTCTGCCCAGCACTTAGAATCAAAATGGTAAAATAGTGCCCAGTTTGTCAATATATATTTATGATTCCTTATGCACATGTATTTACATATCCAAGCATTTTCATAGTGTGTTTGTTTCTGTGAGTTAGTACATGTGCATTTCCGTATGTACATACGTGTGTATGCATCTTGGAGTGCTTGCTTTAAAAATATATCTTTTAAATAGGGCACACTTTGAATTGTAAGGTAGCAAACTGTTTTTCTAAAAAAAACTTGGTAAACAGCCTATTCCACTGATACATGAGGAGTTTTACAGCTAACAGCCAGTAAAAGCTAATTAGGGAACTATTATCAGGAGCTCAATGTGAAAGAAGCTCCAGCTCTCCTTCCTTCCTTATCATTGCCATGGTGATAATGTAACGTGCCTTTCAGAGTTGCATTGCTATGGAATGGGCCCAGGCTAAGCACAGTTAAAATAACAGATGGAATTAGAAGTATATGCACAATACAAACAGTTTCTGTATTCCATGATCGGTGAGTCATTGTATGCTGAATACACAACCTTGTTTTATTACACGTCATCGCCATATGGTCTTAGTCCTGTATAATCCAGGCTTTAATCAGATTTTAATTCTGATGAATCACAAAGGATGAAGCAGCTACAGTACACAGCAAGTAATCGAAGCTGACTTGTTTATTTCTTTGCTTTTTCCCTCTGCATTGCCTGGGCCTCGCTTACCCTAGTGACTCAAGCATCTTTGGAGAGTCGCTCAGTATCAGGGGAACGACCAGATTATATTCTGAAAAATACATTCCCCCTCACTCAACATGGTCACCAATGCTGCTTTAATCTGGCACATAGCTTACAACAACATCTCATCAACCCACTGGCTGCTGCTATAAATAAATGACTATTTAAAAAAAACTCTCTGCTCACTCCTGCTTCCCTTAGACTCAGAAATATTAACTGCCTACTCAGTAATTCCTTTAAAGTTACAGTTGATTTACATCTAGGAGTGATATGTTGCACTGATTTCTATGCAACATTCTCCCTGTGTAAAGTACTCACTGTTACAGTTACATTGACCAAAGGAGCTTGGACTCTTTCTACTCATCCCACCACATTAAGTGTTTCTGTTTTAATTCTGTAAACACCGATCTATATTTATATAGTGCTTTTAATGTGGAAAGGCATCAAGAAATTATAACTGAAAAAAAGCACCAGTGAACCAGAAAAGGAGATATCAAAGGGAATGACTAATGATTTAATTAAATAGGTGGTTTTTAAAAAAAAGATGGAGAGGGAACTGGAGACATTGACAAAAAGAATTCCAGAGTTTAGGACCTGGCGGAGAAAAGGCAGGTGGAGTTTAATCCAGACAAGTGTGAGATAATACACTTTGGAAGGTCGAATGCATGTAAGAATTATACAGTAAATTATATTTGGACTATTGATAGGCAGAAAGATTGGGCGTACATGTTCATCAATCACTGGAAGTGACAATGCAGGTGAATAAGATACTCAAAAAATCATACAGCATTCTTGCCTTCATCGGTTGGGGCATTGAGTATAAAAATTGGCAGGTCATACTGAAGATGTACTGAACCTTAGTTAGGCCTCATTTAAAATATTGTGTACAATTCTGGTCACCACACTACCACAAGGATGTGGATGCTTTGGAGAAGGTACAGAAGAGGTTTACTAGGATGTTGCCTATTCTTGAAGGTATTAGCTATGAGGGGAGGTTGGATAAATTTGGTTTGTTCTCACTGGAAGCACAAAGGTTGAGGGATGACCTGATAGAAGTCTACAAGCTTATGAGTGGCATAGACAGAGTGGATAGTTAGATGATCTTTCCTATAAAAGTCAAATATTAGGGGACATAGGTTTCAAATGTGTGGGGAAAAGTTTAGAAGAGATGTGCGAGGCACGCTTTTTAAACAGAGGCTGCCTGGGGAGATGGTGGGAGCAGGTATGATAATGGCATTTAAGGGACAACTAGACAAATATATGAACAGGATAGGAATGGAAGGAAATGGACCCCGTAAGTGCATATGGTGTTAGTTTAGACAGTCATCATGATCGGCACAGACGTGGAGGACCGAAAAGCCTGTTCCTGTGCTGTACTTTTCTTTGTTCTTTATAGGAAATGGGAAAAGCATGAAATACTAGCGCTAGCTGAGCACAGAGCTTTCAGAGATTTTAAACACATTTTAATACGACAGTTTCATGTTAAAAACAGAAACAAACTTCATTTCTGGTATTTCTTTTGAATTACATACTAAAGTGCTCTCAGACAGAATCACTCGGTAGCTCCTGACACTTAATGACTATTAATGTAGCTGACATCAGGATGTCCAACACTTTAATCTGATTAGCTGTCTTTAGTGGAGTCAATAAATCTGACAGCAGCTCAAAAAATCCAAAACAAAATGGGTTCCTAGTGCTCCTGGAACGAGATAGGAAAGGCCATTTGGTTTTACAGTGCAATGGATAATACGAGAGGCAGGTACTGAGAGGTTGAACTCTAGTGCTGCACAGGAATCTGGTATATGTGGAAAAAAAGCTTTGGGCATCATAGGATTCAAGGATTCTTTTGAAGCAGTGATAACAGATAACTTTAAAAATTAGCAATCTTTTCATGCTGTGAACAAAGGAGTATCTGTAAAGGGACAGTCATGATAGCTAGAGTCCTGAATCATGGAAAGATTTTTTTGCCATAATATTTTTCAGCCTTTGCATTGTTCTAGGTACTAAGCATTGCTCCCCAAAATAAATGTTTCAACAGTTGTAAAAGGCTATGACAAATGAATGTTCAATCAATGATAGACAGGAAAAGACCGTCCTGTCCATCTGTCTAGCCCATCCCACACAACTTCAATGTCAGATGCATCGCAATTTTTACACTTTCTATGTTACCCAGGATTATGTAATTAGAGAGAGGTGAAAAAAGTTATAAACTCAGTTTAAATCTGGATATGTTCCTTTTTGACCCCCAGTAAGCAATTGAAACCCAGCTATACAGATCATGCAAGTTCCAGATTTAATCTCCAGCCTTGCCTGAGCTATAAATGCATGTTAATTTTGTTTTCTCATTTAGCTTAGAGTGGAGAAGCGATAGATACAATGATAAACATATTCTGTATTCCAGATTAAGATAAGGGAAATTCAGATAGATCCCTACTTCTGACAGCTATCTAGCCACTCCTATTGGAAAGTGCATGGGTGACATCAGGCAGCTGTGATCCACTGATATTTATACAGTCCCTTTCATAAGATGAGGATGCCCCCAAGTACTCTTCAACAACTGAAGTCACAATTGTAATGTAAAAAGCATAGCAGTCCAAAACTGAGCACAATGCGTCCTCACTACTTCATTCAAATGCCAGGATCAATTTCCTACTTAAGTCAGGCTCAAATGTACAACCTTCTGCGTCAGAAGCAAGAGTATTGCCCATTGAAATACAGCCTATAACTAGTTATCCTGCCAAAACTGGTTATCTGTCAATCTCAGCCAAAAGCCCTAGAGTGTAGATACATCTAAATCAATGAACAAGTTGTCAGTAATAACCATGAGGGATTTCTCTTGGTCTCCTGGAAATTCTAGCTTGATGCTTTCAGGCAAAAATGGAAAGTGGTCCAAAAGAAATCTGGAACTGTTGCAGTGGTGGTGCGATTGTCGATAACAAATAGTGACCGCACAGATAAATTCAGTATTCCCTCAAAACTAAAGATCCCTCAAAACTTTCTTTGTGCAGGACAGACTAACAACTCCTCTGAACAGTCCCTTGCATTTTTAAAGCAATTGAACTTTCATTAAGCTGTGAATGGCCATTTTATTTTAATACATGTTACATTCTAGTTTGCTGAGCAGCCACACACACACATACTTTAAATGGAGCATTGCTAAAGACCTCTGATAAGTTCTGTGGACTACTTTCAAATATCTGGAGGGTCTGGTGGGTGATAATTTCAGTTTGGACACAGTTAATTAGAATTGCCTAAGAAGGGTTAATCTATTTTCCAATGATAACAATGTGTCAAAACAGGGGAATCTTGCAATGTTTAAGACATGTTTCCAAAACATTTGGGGCTCTCAGACAGCAACAAAAGGGTGAGCTGAGAGATTTATAACTGAACAGGAAAAAAGATTTCTGTTCTACAACAATCTACGAGGAAAGAATTTATCGTCATAGCACAGTCACTTGGGGTGGCACGGAGGCATGGTGGTTAGCACTGTTGCCTCACAGCACCAGGGACCCCGGTTTGATTCCCAGTTTGGGTCACTGTCTGTCTGGAGTTTACACATTCTTCCCCTGTCTGCATGGCTTTCTTTCATGTGCTCTGTTTTCCTCCCACAGTGCAAAGATGTGTGGGTTAGGTTGATTGACTATGCTAAATTCTCCCTCAGTGTACCCGAACAGGCACCGGAGTTTGGCGACTACGGGATTTTCACAGTAACTTCATTTCAGTGTGATTATAAGCCTGCTTGTGACTAATAAATAAACTTTTACTTCCAGATTAATCTAAATTAAGCTCCTGGTATGTATTATCAAATTCACTCAAGGAGCAATTGGATGTTAATTACATAATCACTATGTTTAATTTTAACAGCTGGTTAGTGGGTATTCACTTGAGCCCTCATAAGTGGAAGTTTTGGAGATGTATGCTTGTAATGTGTATCACTGTAACAGGTGAATCCATGGGACCACCCCAAACAAGGCCAACCATCCCTGCAGAATCTGGCTAGCAAGACATTATAACTGTTGCTGGTATTTGGAGTCAGAACTGCAAACGAAAGTCTCAAAACCTAGATTTAGGAAAACAACACATAGACTGATGACCAAGAGAATGCACACCACAAAAGTTTCACCTACATTTGACGAGGATCAATTAAATTGAATAACAATGACCAAATCTGAACCTATTCAAATAACCTTAAGACTAAATAGCAGTTAGGATTAATGGAGGCTGACACAGGCACGACCGTATCCACGATTGCGGAAGAATGTTCCGCAAAATTTGCACTGATCTCCAACTTTTATCTTTAATCAAGACTGAGGACTTGTACAAGGGAACCACTGAGAGTTGTGGGTACAACCTTTGTTGCTGTTTCTTACAGAAAGCAACCAGTTAGTCTACCACTAATAGTAATGGAGAGCTTGGGGCTGATTTTAGTGGGGTGAAATAGCTGAGAGAAATCCAACTGGATTGCATGAACATTTTCTAATTGGTCGTTTGAGTGAAGTCCTGCTAATATACCTGGAGGTTTTCTGAACAGGATTAGGAACAATTAAAATATTATGAAGTCCATCTTTGTGGGACTTTAAACTAACAATATACTGTTATTCACAACTGGACAAATATCTGATTCCCCATATTGAAGATTTACATGCAAAGCTGGCAGAGTCTTATTTCAAAATTAGACATGACTCATGCTTATTTGCAGTTGCAGCATCGCTTTGTCCTAGTTTTAATATTCCCAGCAATGACTTGTGATCAGTGACAATCACAAATTTCTTTCACCCACGTAGTTGTTTATGAAATTTCTTCACTCCAAATATTATGCCTAGCCCTTTTCAATATATACGTACATTCTTTCTGCTGTAGCCAAGGTACTGAAGGCATAAGCAATTGGCTGCCTCTTCATTCTTCCATGTTCTAAAACTGCCCTGATGTCGCATAGGGATGCATCACAAAAGGGATCGTAATGTGATAAGACTTTCCCAATGACAGCTGTTGTTTTATTTTCTTAAAAGAAAAGCCTTGATGGGCAGATGATTCCCAAGCGAGCTGAAAGATCCAGACTCTGCATTGAAATGTCGACAGAGATCCATGAGGACAATTCTGTCCAGGGTTCATTAATCATATTTAAATTCTGATTTAAATTGTTAAATATTTAAATCAGACTCACACCTTTCCCACGAAACTGGGAGCAAAGTCCGTTGTTCACCTGTCTTGTGATCTTACTGGCTCACTATGCCAATCAACTGGTGTGGTGTCTCAGTAAGACCACCCCCATAGAGTTAGACAAGGGAGCACTGGTGAATGAGGAGTACCCTAGTACCAGTAACAGCAAAGGAGCAGGAAGACTTTATACGCAGCAAGTGTGGTGAAACATGGAGCAGGGATGCTTATAATAAAAACAGCAAATACTGGAAACATTCAGTCAACCAGGTCTGTGATAAGAAACAGAGTGGGACAAGGGAGATGGGATATGAAAGGTACTTGATTATTCTTCATTCAGTAAGTGGAAGATCTATGGAAATTTTGGAGAAATGGTATGAATGGCACTTACACTTTTTCCTCCGTGTCTCAACACAAAGTATGAGTTGAATGGAGTAGAATTAAAGGAGTGGCATTCTGGCACTATGGTTAGCACTGCTGCCTTAGTGCACCAGGAACCCGGTTCAATTCTGGCCTCAGGTCACATCCGTGTGGAGTTTGCAGACATCTCCCCCATGCCTGCATGGGTTTTCTCCAGATACTCTGGTTTCCTCCCACCGTTCAAAGGTGTGTGAATTAGATGGATTGACCATGATTAATTGCCCCTTAGTGTCTAGGGGCATTAATAGGGTAAATACATGGTGTTGCAAGGATCGGATTGTTGGTGGATTGTTGGTGATGCAGGCTTGAGGGCTGAGTGGCTTCCCTTGCATTGTGGAGTTTGTATGATTGTATGAACTGAGCAATTGGAAGTAGAGCCTTTCTGTACACAAAATGATCAGGGAGTAGGGCTGGATCTGAGAAATGATTGTTAAAGTCATTTTAAGTTGACAGTTGGTCTGCAATTTGCATTTTCCATTTTCAGATTAAAAATGTATCAGTTGTTAAATAAAAAAGAGATGAAATTGGTCTTGAGTAATAGATCTCAACGGAGATATCAAATCAACAACATATATTGAACATCACCTCATATTCTTTTCTATTGAAATCACCAGCCAATGTTTAAAAATTTTCTGAGCGCACCTTTTTTAACAGGGCAATAAGCAATCCTACATTTAGTTTTTTCTTCAGATTTTTATCTATTTGGGGGGAATGTTCATGTTCCACTTGCCACGGGAATTGTGGAGCGTGATGGGACAGACCATTCAAAGATCCATTGACCTCAGGTGGGATTTTTTGGTTTTGTGGTGAGCATGGCTGGAAAATCCTGCCCTTTATGTTAATTTTCTCTCCAAAATGAGTGAAGGAAATGTGAAGTATGCTTGAAATTTAACTTACAAACTGTGTGTAACTGTTTAGTTTGTCAGGAACCTGTATCAGGTTCCTAATCAGTGTGGCACTTGACTTATCCCATCACAATCTCTGCAATTTCCTCAAGCTGTTCACCCCACCATGCTTCTCCAAATGTATGTTCCTTCACTTAACCATTGGTGGTTATGTTTTTAACTGTTGACATTCTAAGCTCTGGAATTCCTTCCCTTCCTAAATCACTCTGCCTCTCTATGTTACTTTCCTTCTAAACCATACCTCTTGCCCAAGCATCTGTGCTAATTTCTCCTTATGCGGTGTGCTGTAAAAAGTTGTTTGATAGCACTCTTGTAAAGCACCTTGGAATGCCTTATCGTGTTAAGGGTGTTGTGGAATTGCAAATTGCTGTTATTATCAGCTTCTGAGCTGGGTCAACTATTGTGCTAGTGGTTTGATATGTATGTATGTATGGAACTTGAACTAAACTTTACCAAAAAATGGCACAGTGTTGTTTCCAGTGAGAAAACTGGCATCTTTCTCTCCAGAGAAACATGCTGATTTTTTTCTCAGATCTTAGGACACTGCCAAAAAAAATTAAGTTGCCAGATTTCACACTGTCATCTAGGAGGGCAGAGCATCAACATGCTAGCAAACTCCAGCTGCACAGAAAGCAAAGCACTTTCTTTAAAAGGTGTCCCAATCAGAACCCAAGGAAAGCTCCCCCAAAGCCTATCATGGAGGTCTCCTTTCCCCACCCATGATCGGAGTTTGCATTTCTCTACCATCCCCGAATCATCGGACCCCTTCCCCCCAACATTTCATAGGCTCTTCCCCCTGCCAATCATCAGCTCATTTTTCCATGTTCCCAGCACTTCCAATCATCAACGCCTTCTCCCTCCCTCACAATGTAAGCTGACACCCACGTCCAATTTGCCCTCTCTCCACCTCCCCATCGGCAATTGCCAGCATACCCAACTTCTTCTGCTCTTGGCCACTACCACAACTAAATGAATCCCACTCCCCCATGAGACTATCACTGGAATCTATTCCTTGGCACAGAATGACACTGCCAGGTTGATCAGGCAGTGCCAACACATCTGAAGGGGCAGTACTAGGGGTATTGCTGGCCCACTGTCTGGTCATGTTCACCTCCCTGGGGCAATATTTATCTTTGCGTCTCTGGAGAAATCACCACAACACGTTCATGTCTAGGTGAACCCTTTGTAAACTATGCCAATGTGACATTACATCAGCACGGTATCAATATGGCAAGAGGTCAATATCTGGCGAGTGGACATGTTAATATATTAAAATCTATTCAAATATATGTAAAGAAGGCTCATGTCCATTATGGGAGTTGACCTAATAATGTTGCCAGTAAAGTACAGGGAAAATCCAAAATTACATTCTCGCTGGCAAGAACTGCAACTTGCAGCTCTTGAGCCCCAACTGTCATTCACACAGACAGTAAGCATGAGCTCAAGCTCATCTCCTTTATGTTGCTGAGCTAGAGGAGAAGGTGGCTTACTATTTGAGATCATAGTCTGTTACCAGTGAAACCTTTGGGAATTCTCATGAAACCCATTAAAATGTAAAAAGAAATATTTTTTGCAAATTGTTTTTGCAGTTCTATTGACACAAAGCAAGTTTCTCTTGTGGTTCTGTTCTTTGGAGAATATCCACGCTTAAAATCAACTATCATCAAGTACAGCAGCTTCCCAGTGGTTACTAAATCAGAATCTCTTGCTGTGCATTCTCAATTGTGTTTCATGCTCTATTAATGATCATTGTAAAACAAGCACTTTGCCACCATTCATGGTGCCCCTGAAATGTATTTTCCCCCTCGCAAAGTCTGTGTACAGTCTAGCATTTGCTTCAGGTAGGCACTCGAGTTTGTTTCTGCAAATACTTGTCTCATCAACACAGACCCTTATCCTATGAGACATTCCTCCACTTCATATGCATTATATTAGATCAGGTCACTGCTGCAACAATTGTATCACTGCAATAAGCTATCGTGTGGGCTCATTCCAAATCCTCACACTAGCATTTATGTAGCATCTTCAATGTGGAGTATAACCAAAGATGTTTTATATAGGATGGAAAAAATAAATTATAGATTAAAGGATAAAATAGCATAAAATGAGACCTAGAGAGAAAGTTGACAGAGTTGTCTGAAAGCCTGGTGGGAAGTTGCATATTGAGAAGGGTTTGAAGAAATTGAAAGAATTAGATAAAAAGAAAGATTTCCATTTATAAAGCATTTTTCACTATCAGAGCACTTTACAGCCAATAAATCTTTGAAGTCATGGCCTAAATGCAGGAAATATGGCAGCTAATTTGTACACAGCAACTACCACAAACAGCAACATAATAATTCCAAATAATCTGTTTTTTAAAATTTAGTTTTCATGAGTTCAGGGTTTCCCTGGCAAGGCCAGTATTTGTTGTGTATCCCTAATCACATTTGTACTGAATGGCATGCTAGGCTATTTCAAACTGCAGTTAAGAGTCAACCACATTGCTGTAGATCTGGTTTCATTTGTAGGCCAGACTAGGAAAGGATGGCCAATTTCCTTCCCTAAAGACTATTAGTGAACCAAATGGGTTTTTCCAAAAATTGATGACAACCTCATGGTCACTATTACTAAGACAAACTTTCAATTCCAGATGGGCAATTCTTCAATCCAGCACAGCAGACCAGAAGACTCAAGCCGAGGCCATTTATGAGCTCTCCATTGGATGCCATGACCTCCATGAGTCTCCGGCCATTGGATTTCCAGCACTGTCAGCTCAGAGCCAGAAATTGACCAGAGCTGCAGAAATTATTTAAATTCTCATTATAATGTATTTAACATTTGATTGGCTGAAGTTTCTGAGTCCAAAGCCTTTCCCCATACCTCCAGCAGGGTTTATAATAGCTCGCCACTTGCTGGGAGCTGGCAGCCAAACCCCACTGGACTGAAAGTGAGCCATTGAGGTCCCCCCAGCAGGTTGGGGTAAGGGGGTGCCCCCTGGGTATTGTCACCATGGCAGTACCAGCATGGCCCTGGCATTGCCCCAGGGGCAGTGGCAATGGTCAGAGGGTATCAAGTAGTGACATGGGGTTGTAATCTAAAGTGGATGGGGTGTCTGTGGAAGGAGATCGGGGGAGGGGGTGGGAGATCCTGCTGCTACTCCGCACTGGGATCAGTTACAGAGGGAAGGACGTTATTCGGTGGGAAGGCATTGTCAACCTGCTGGGAAAGATCAGGACTGTGGGGAGGTGGCGTTGGTGAGAAATTGAGGTGGGCAGGGGGAGGGACAGTGAGGCTAGCCAGATCATGCTCAGAGAGCCATGCACCAATCTCAGCACTGACATATCGGCGCATGCGCAGTGGCCCACTCAGTACTATGTTGCTGGCCTTTCTAGCTGGAATAGACTATGCCCCCAGCTTCTTCATGTAAATCATGCTAGTGCACTCTGCAGTGCACAGAATGTGGGAGATTCATTTTGAAATTCCTATTAAAAAAAAAGCTTCATTTACTCCAGTTTTTGCATAAATTCAACATATAGAATTTTTTGGGGGAGAATGCCCACCCCCCCAGCCCCAGATTTATTAACTGAATTCAAATTACAAAACTCTAGTGCGGCCGCACTTGGAGTATTGTGTGCAGTTCTGGTCCCCGCATTATAAGAAAGATGTGGAGGCATTGGAGAGGGTACAGAGGAGGTTTACCAGGATGTTGCCTGGTATGGAGGGCAGGTCTTATGAAGAGAGGCTGAGGGATTTGAGGTTGTTTTCGTTAGAAAGGAGGCGGCTAAGAGGGGACCTAATCGAAACATATAAGATGATTAGAGGTTTAGATAGGGTGGACAGTGATAGCCTTTTTCCTAGGATGGAGAAAGCTAGCACGAGGGGACACAGCTTTAAATTAAGGGGTGATAGATATAGGACGGATATCAGAGGTAGGTTCTTTACCCAAAGGGTGGTTCGGGAGTGGAATGCCCTGCCTGCAGCAGTTGTAGATGCGCCAAGTTTGGTGGCGTTTAAGAGGTTAGTTGATAAGTATATGGAAGAGAAGGGAATGGTTTAGTTTGGAGGGGCATTGCTTTTTATATTGGTCGGCGCAACATCGAAGGCCGAAGGGCCTGTTCTGTGCTGTAATGTTCTATGTTCTATGTTCTAAATGCCTGCAGCAGCTGTTCCCTATGTCCACAAAGCTTTGGTTTGGGTCTCTATAACATTACATCTATATCACCATCTTCCATATTCTTTCTGATGTTGCCAGAGTACCAGAAGCGCCCCTACTCTTCAACAAAATAGTACTATTTACATCCACCCAACAAGCAGATGGGTCCTCAGTTTAATTTCTCAACAAAAAAGCAGAGCCTCTTATAGTGCAATGCACTTCAGTAGTGTACTAGAGTGTCAACTTTGATTTTTTCACTTAACAAAGAACAAAGAACAAAGAACAACACAGCACCAGAAACAGGCCCTTCGGCCCAACGAGCCCGCGCCGCTGTCCTAACGTCTTAATGACATATAGGGACCAATTTGTTACCCAATCAGCCTAAGAGCACATTTTTGGGATGTGGGAGGAAACCGGAGCACCCGGAGAAAACCCACACAACCACGGGGAGAACGCACAAACTCCCACAGACACAGGCCCAAATCCATGTGTCTGCACAGCAACAGCGATAGTCCCTGAGCTGTCATGGTGCCAATCAGATGGTCCAGTTTAAGCATACACTAATGACGTGAAGCACTAGGCCACTCCTGAAGCAACATCCAAGAGCAGCTCTCACACGACCTGCCGCATGCATGGCCTTGTTGGTCAGCTGGATTTTAGCCCAGAGTCCTGTGATCCAGAGTGCTACCAATTAAGCCACAGTTGAAAACGTTTGGAGAGTGGAGTAAGAATGGCTGAAGATCCTGTCACCAGCAGTATTGTGAAGAGAAGTGAGGAGTAGATTCAAAAGAGTCCAGAATTTGTGGACTAAGGAATGCAGAAATGAAACAAAAGGCTAGAGAAGATTGTGAATTTAAAGTGGAGAGAGGCCATGTAGGGATTTGAAGCAAGGGACCTAACTCTTCAATTCAAATTCCTTAAGGATGAGAGCCACCATAAGTCAGAGAGGACAAGGTAATGGTTGGGTTAGCTAAACCAAACATTCATTAGGGTAAGGTTATTCAACAATTGAGCAGATCAGGTCAGCAAAAACGGAGCAGGTAAATATCTAGAGATGATATCGAGAGGACACAGATTTAAGATGCAGGGAAGCAAATACAGAGGGGATGTTAGGGGTAAGTTTTTCACTCAGAGGGTGGTGAGTGAATGGCTGCCGTTGGAGGTGGTAGAGGCAAACTCGCTGGGGTCTTTTAAAAGACTTCTGGATGAATATATGGAAACGAATGGGAGAGGGGGGTTATAGATAGGTCTGTGGATTGGTAGATACAGATGTGATCGGCGCAACTCGTAGGCCGAAGGGCCTGTTTGTGCTGTAGTGTTCTATGTTCTATGTTGATATGTAAGAAAAATGTTGCTGAAGTCTGATATTGTAGGGCCTCTTTGTTCAGAAAGGTTGATAACCATAGGTATCAAAAGGACAATGTCTCTATAATGCTGCTTATCTGCAACTACTATGGTACAAATAAGTAAAGATCTGAAGAAGTAATGATGGGGTTGGAATGTAGTCTTTGGTGATAATCCATCTAAAGTTAAACAAAATAACTGGAAGGCCTTAAAAGCCACCAAAATGAGAATCACCTCAAAATATTCATGTCGGGGCCCCAAAGGAATTATATAGAGAGAATGAGTACAGGTGGGTTTCCTACACTGAGATCTGAAAAATTCTACACTCAACCTAATTATTGGGGTTTCTGAAGGTGACTCAAAATATCAACTCTCTCCTCTTTCACCATAGTTGCTGTCACACCTACTTTCTCCTTCTCTCCCTATCCTTGATTCTTTCTGTTGGCAATATCAGGGATTTGTTTATTTCTGCCCTCCCCCTTAACTGTTGTGAAGTTAAATTTGGGAAATCAGAAGTGTAGACACTAAACTTGCATCTCCATATATTTATTATTTCATGTTAATGGGCGCATGGTGACACAATGATTCACATTGCTGCCTTACAACATCAGGGGCCCAGATTCAATTCTGGCTTTGTGTGACTGTGTGGAGTTTGCACTTTCTTCCTCTGGTTTCCTCCTACAGTCCAAAGATGTGTGGGTTAGGTTGATTGGCCATTGTAAATTGTCCATTAATGTAAGAGGGGTTAGCAGAGTAAATACGTAAGGTTAAATGGCTAGGTTTGGATGAAACTGTTTTTGGTGCAGGCTCGATGCATTTAATAGCCTCCTTCTGCACTGGTAACATGTCTGTGTTCTTTGCTGACAAGCAGCTGAACATGGTTATCTTTTTTAATATTGTTGAACTTTACAAAGTATTAATACCAACATGAATACCAACAGCCTCCATAACATCCCAAACAAGGCAAGTTGATGGTTCTGAAGTTCATTACTTTTACGACAACACTGCAAGCTGTGATTTTATTAATGGAAAAGTAAAATGGTTGCTCACTACAATGGAACAATATCAATGACCTATAAAAGACTAAAAAAAGAGATAACTACTTACACAACAGTTCTTCAAGGAGATAAAGCACAAAAGGCTAGAGTCAAGAATCATAAGAACTAAGAACAGGAGAATTTTGCCTCTCAAGCCTTGCTCCGCCATTTAATACAATCATGGCTGACCTAATCTCAGCATCAAGTTCATGTTCACCATAGCTTTTCAAAACCTTATTAATTAAAAATCTATTCACCATCTCCTTAAATATACTCAAAATTTACTCTACCATGCTTCTGTGGCAGTGATTTCCACAGACATAAAACCCTATAAGTGTAGTAACTTCTCCTCCTCTCTGTTTTAAATTTACTATCCACTATCTTAAAACTATGAGCTAGATTGCCCTACAAGAGGCAGCATCCTCTCTATGTCTATTTTGTCAATCCCCCTTATCATCTAGTAAACCTTGAAAGGGGAGACCTAATAAGTTATATTTAAAACATTAGCCATTAAGGCACTGACAGAACTAAGTTAAATGACTTTTCAAACAAGCTTATGACTGAACAAGAAAGCAGTTTACACATGAGACATAGTATCATGTTTAAGCACGTGATTATGATCTAAAACATGTATGCTGATATTTTGAATGTATTAATGTATTCTTTGAGATATATTGTTCATTTTAGTCAACAACAATTTGCTGCAATGTATCATGGTAAAAAGGCTTTAGAGTAAATTACGTTCCAAAAGAATATTTAGACCTTGGGAATATACAAGATTTATCAGTAAAGTTTTGAATGGAAAGAACATCTAGGACACTTAATCAAATTTCATGAAAAGAGATTATTCACTACCCAGACAAGATGGATGCATGGCCAGAAGTGGAGTCATGTGTTAATCTGGTTTGGCAGTGACCTTTAAGGGAACCCATGAGAGCATTCATTTGAACTTTGAACTGGTGTCTGATGTCACTAGGCAGCATGGGAAGTGGGGTCAGCCAGGACAGGATTTGGCTTCAATCTTTATGCACTAATAAAATGCCATTATGTCAAAGAGTAAGTTGTGTTTGGCTAAAATACATGATAGGTGTTATTGTTGATTTGTGTACATTGAAGATGATTGATTTTAAGCTAATGAAAGGCTGGATTATTGATAAGAAAACCTATAATTGATCTGTTTTGAATTGTAAACATCACATTTAATTAGAGAGGACTGGCAGCTCTATCTCAAAGCTACCCTGACCTTTTAATATTTCCTGGCACTTGCTGGTTAAATTATGTCTTTAATACAGAGACACTTGGTTTCATGAGTCTTGTATTATCTGAAGTTTAGGCAGTACTGGTTGACTTAGGGAGTGTAGACCTAAACTGCCCAATATCTCTTCGTACATCAAACTCCTCATCTCTGGAATCAATCCAGTGCACATTCTCTGAATCTCTTCCAATGTTTTATATCCCTCCTCAAGTAAGGGACCAAAACTGTACTCAATATTCTAAGTGTGATCTCACTAATGCTTTATACAGTAGCAGCACTTTCACTAGTTGAATATTCTATTCCTTTTGCAATAAATGCCAAGATTCCATTTACCTTCCTCATTACCTGCTGTACCTGCATTCTAGTTTTCTATGATTCATGCATAAAAACACACAGGTCTGTTTGTACGAAAGTGTACGCTGGTTTCTCTACATTTAGATAATAATTTGCCTTTGTGTTTTCCTACCAAAATGGATAATCACACACTTATTCATGTTAAACTCCATTTGCCAAATTTTGTCCCATTCACTGAACCTATCCATATCCATTTGTAAATTTCTTATTTCATTATTGTAACTTAATATCGCACCTATATTGGTGTAATCTGCAAACTTAGTTATGGCACCTACTATCTCTGCAACCAAGTCATTAATATAGATTATAAATTGATGGGGCCTGAGGATTCAACCTGTGGCATCCCACAAGTTATATCTTGCCAACCCAAGAAAGATCCATTTATCCTGACTCTCTGCTTTCTGTTGATTAGCCAATCCTCTATCCAAAATAATAATTACCCTTCATCCCATGAGAACGAACTTTGTGTAGTAATCTTTTATGTGGTGTCCTTATTAATGCCTTCTAGAAAAACAGACATACAACTACTATAGGATCACCAATATCAACTCAGCTTGTCACATCTTCGAAAAATTCAAGCAAATTAGCCAAATATGATTTACCTTTTATCAAACCATGCTGATTACATTTTGACTTTCTAAATGTCCTGTTACTTTATAATGGATTCTATCAACGTTCCAACAACAGCTGTTAAATTAATTGGTCTACAGTTTCCTACATTTTGCCTCCCTCAGTTTTTGAATAAGGTATTATATTACCATTTTCCAATTAATTGGAACAATTCCTGCATCCAGGGAATTTTGGACTATTGTAAACAATGGATTCACCATCTCCCAAGCCATTTCGTTTGAGACCCAAGGATGTAAGTCATCAAGTTCTGGGAAACTACCTGCCTTCAATCCCAATAGTTTACTCAGTACTTTTTCCCCAGCAATGATAATAGATCTAAGTTCCTCACTTTCTATAACCTTTGCATTTTCTGTTACCATTGGGATAATACTGTCTTCTCTGCCATGAAAACTGAGGCAAAATATTAATTTAGTGTCTGAGCCATTTTTGTCTGTAATTGTCTCTTTCGAACAAAAATAAGCAGTAACTTGCATTTCCTTGTATTCAGGAAAAAACATTTTACATTAAAGAGATAAGCAGTGAACATTTAGTGAGAAGAAAATATGCCTCATTTGAAATTGGTAACTTTATATCATTATAAAATCATGATATGGTGACAGTGCAGAAGTCCAAGTGTGTAAGAATTTTCAACTTTGCTGCATGGGCAGTTACCTATAAAGAGGATTGTCACCCATTGTAAAACACAGCCAATCTTCATTCCATTGATTTCACTGGATGGATTTGACAATGGTCTAGTATTTAGAGGGCAGTTTTGACAATAGGTGGCTTTTCAGGTTCTAAAATGGAGTGTGGTGTTCTATGCTGGGCATGTTCTAGTACCTCAGATTGTACAATGAATGGGTTCTCAGATTCTGTATTGACTAAGTTTTACAATGGGCAGGTTGTACAATGCTTGGTTTTTACAATGGGCTGGTTCTATGCTAAGCAGTTTATGAGGTTATTGGGTTATTAGGTTATCATGTTGTCATGTTGAAAACCATCTACCTGTTGAGCTCACTAATCAATGAATGTCAAAGTTTATCTTAAGTTTTATATAAATCTAGTGCCCAACACAAAAGAAATGGGAGAGAATGAACACACAAACTCAGTTGAGAAAGTGACAGAAAATAGAATAGGCAACAAAACAAAATTTCACTTTAGGTTTGGAATTGTCTTCTCTTGTTAGTAATTTTATGTTTTAATCAGATAAATGATCTATTAGAAATAAAATTAGGTACATCTAGACATATCTGTGCACAGATAATACAACATAAAGTTTAAAACAACTGATTTAAGTGCACCAGATATTAAATATTAAAATATAGCCTCTGCATATGAAGTATTTAAAATGGTTTAAGCAGCTGTTGAGAAGTGAAGCAGGACTTCCAAATGAGAAGCACCAAGCAAAGTTTTGACAAGAGGAAACCAACATGATGCCTGCAGACTGTCTACCAGATGCTATGGCAAGAAGCTAGTGAGAGTTGGCACTCTTCTGCAGTGAAAGTTAGCCAGTTAAGCCAGTTAGAAAGTTAAGTTAGAAAGTTAAGCCAGATCCTTTTCCTCACTGTGTTGACATGTGTATTTTCCAGAAGGAAAATAATTCAATAATGATAAAGAAACAGGAACAGTGTTGACTATTCCCTGCAGTAAACCCAAAATTCTGGGACCCATTGAATCATTTTTACTGTCACCTTTCTTGGCTTAGAAGTAGGTCAATGGAATCGAAAAAAGGATAGATGGGTATCAGCGGTGGTTCTGCAATAGCACACGTGCTCCAGAAACGGAAATTATGGGTTCAAGTCTGATTGCAAAGATTAAAAATAAAATCCAGGCTGACACTCTAGTGAAGGACTGAAGAACTGCTATCCTTTTGGAGATGCTGTCTTTCAGATGAAATTTTAAACGGAGGCTCTATAATAGTTGATAATAATTTCTATTGGCAAGGTATCACTGACTTCACATGTTAAAGATTTGCATTATCTAGCGCTGTAATGAAGGACCCACATTGAAAATGCTCTGATGCCTCCTGTTGAATTCTCCACCAGAATTCATTGTCTATGTATATGTCAGTCTAAAAATGAACAAAGTTTAATCAAATTTCTCCATTTGAAATTGCAGTGACCAAAGTCCCAGTTGTCTGGTGCAGATATTCAAGTTATTCAACCTATGATTTCATGCCTAGCCTAGTGCAGCACATGGTATGAAATCAGATTCTGAAACATTAAGATACGGAAAAAGGTTAAATGAACCTACCTCATTACTTCAAATGCACAGGGAACATCACAGTGCAGAACATTTTAATTTGGTATTGTTATATAGTTGAGGGAAGTATCGTTCTATCTGAAGTCTATACCGATGTTTGGAATGGGTATGAGCATCCACAAGCGACATTCTCAGTAGCATAGGCTTTCACAGGTTTAGTCTTTGAGGGATCTATGTAATTCGCTGTCTGTAGTTCTGAACCTGTGCTACACTGTTCTTTAATATTTTTATAATTGAAGAAGATTGAATGTCACAATATATTCAACTACTCATGTACTACAGGTATCTACAGGATAAGTACTTAAAATAGTCAGTATGTTAAATATGTTATATACAATACCTTTTAAAGTGTTGCCTATGGCAATCATTAGTATCATTTATCCAATATAAATGGCTGTACATGATAAACTTGGGCAGCATCAGTGGTGGGGGTTGTAACCCCTTTCACTGTACTTTTCCCCAAATTAACTACCTCACATTTCCCTGCATTCAACTGCATCTGCAACTCTCTGATCCTCTATAGTGTTTCATAAAGTGAATTTTCTCAGGAGGATTTTGAAGCAGCATTCATCTGCCTCTTTTCTTCGGGACTCTTCTCAAAAATACCATAGTTATCAGCAGCAGTCTAGGTTTCTGAAGCAAAATAAAGCAGCCTATCTTTCTCACTTGAAATGGTCACACAAGAGTTAAAGGCTGCCATAGGCAGTTGACTTTTCAAGCAGGACGTATGCAGTATGGTCTGGCATGCCAAAGGCATTAATGTACTGCTATCTGTTGAGTGCAGAAGCGTTCATGTCATTCCATCCTCCAGCTGTCCAGACAAGTATTCATTTCCTACGTAGACAAGCAGATCAAAGTAGTCAGAACAGATCACTGAGCTTCTCAGAAATGCATTAAATCATTCAATATCGAATTCAATATCCCATTTGATTGTTGTTTTGGGGATCTTCTTCAAAAAATGGGATTGATTGACAGCCAAATTTGAGGGAAAATGTGCATCAGCTTTGCAATTTGCTGTAATACCTTTGACCTTTGGAGCACTCTGGTACATATTGAGCTAATATTTGGCCACCTCCACTGAATTTCCCAGTCAGTCTCAAATCAGCAGCAATGCTGGGCTGTTCAGAGAACTCTGTTTTTCTATAAAAATGAAGGAATTATGTTTAAAAGATTCAAGTTATGTTGAGAATTACTGCAGGAGAACAGCCCTTGCCATTTATTCTGAAGTAAAGTGGCTCATAAAGGATCAAGAATGAGAGAGCACAAATTGAAAGTGATTTGCTAAAGAAGCACATTTGATCTGAGTAAAAGCTATTCACATAATGAGTGGTTCAAATTTGAAATGCACTGCCTGCGAGTGTGGTGGAGACAAGATCAATTAGGACATTCGACAGGGTATTCGATGATTATTTGAAAGAAACAAGCTGCAGAGGAGTACAGGCAAAAAGAAGGACATAATGCATTTTGGAGAACTGGTACAGATATGATGGGCCAAATGACCTTTCTGCAATAATTCTTTGATTCTGTGAGTTCAGATACTTTAGGAGTGATTGAATCGAGCTGTCTAAAATGATAAAGAGATTTGATTCAAGGAAACTTTCCATGGATAGAAAGTTCAAAGCAAGGGGGTACAAGCTTAAAACAGCTAGGATGTTCAGCAAGAAAATCATAAATCTCTCTCTACACAAAGGTTTGTGAAAATTTAGAACTCTTTCCCCATAAGGCTATGAATGTGAAAGATCATTTGAAGCTTTCAAGTCTGAGCTCAGTAGATTTTGGTAAACATATCAAGGAATAGTAATCAAAGACTAGAAAATATTATTATGGTCATCAGCAATCCCTTGAAATCAAATGACATCCATCAAGTTTGTTGAATACTCAGAAGAAAGAGGAGCTCGATTTTGGACTCTCAAGTTCTTCCACTCTAGGGGCATACTGTTGCGTGAGGAAATGGAAAATGCAATCCTGAGTTGACTTCCTTCTCCTATCTCTGCCACTGCCATTTTGCCTCATTGTCAAGCTGCTGAGCCTTGAAACAGCTTGCATCTTGATGGATCAGGTGAAGCCATGGCAAGTGGTCCACAGTCTTCTCTTCCAAGTCAGTAATGATAATGACTCCAGGCTTTAGGGTGACTAATAACTTTTCCTTAAAGTATTGGCCAACACAAAGCTGGAAGAAGAGAACCTGCTGAGAGAGAAAATTTCTGGACATTTGGACTCAATGGCCAATAATTAGAGTTGATTCTGCAGCAGAATGGTTTTAATGCTGATAGATGCTGTTACAGGAAGAACACTAATGTTGGTCTAATGGCCCTCTCATTTGATCCTTAGGATTCAATACAAGCACAGCTGATGGAAACTCTTAAGGATCTTAATATGTTGTTGACAGTCCAGGCTTTTCTACAGTAGAGGAGAATGGTCAACACAGCCTTGAAAAAGGGTGTTTGTTGGCTTCCAAAGGTCAAAGGGCAGCAGGGGGGCACAGTAGCTAGCGCTGGTTTGATTCCTCATTTGGGTCACTGTCTGAGTGGAGCGTTCTGCATGGGTTTCCTCCCACAGTCCAAAGTTGGGTTAGTGGCTTGGTCATGCTAAATTGCCTTAGTATCACGAGGAATGACTAGGACAAATGCATAGGATTATGGAGATAGGGCCTGGGTAATATTGTGGTTGGTGCAGACTTTGAAGTTAGATAAGTCCCCTGGGCTGGAAGGGATTTACCCTACGATTCTCTGGGAGGCGAGAGAGGCGATTGCAGAGCCTCTGGCTCTGATCTTCAGGTCGTCGTTGGTTACGGATATAGTTCCGGAAGACTGGAGGATAGCGAATGTGGTCCCATTGTTCAAGAAGGGGAAGAGAGACTTTCCAGGGAATTATAGGCCAGTGAGTCTTACTTCTGTTGTGGGCAAAGTATTGGAGAGAATTATTAGGGATAGGATTTATAGTTATTTAGAGAGAAATGAATTGATTGGGGATAGTCAGCATGGTTTTGTGAAGGGTAGGTCGTGCCTTACTAACCTTATTGAGTTTTTTGAAAAAGTGACCAAAGAGGTGGATGGGGGTAAGGTGGTTGATGTGGTATATATGGACTTTAGTAAGGCGTTCGATAAGGTGGCCCATGGAAGACTTCTGCAGAAAATGCAGATGTATGGGATAGAGGGTGATTTAGCTAATTGGATTAGGAATTGGCTAGCAGATAGAAGACAGAGGGTGGTGGTTGATGGGAGATATTCATCGTGGAGTTCGGTGACAAGTGGTGTACCTCAGGGGTCTGTTTTGGGGCCCCTGCTGTTTGTAATTTTTATAAATGATCTGGATGAGGGTATTGAAGGATGGATTAGTAAATTTGCAGATGACACTAAAGTCGGTGGAGTGGTAGATAGTGAAGAGGGGTGTTATAGTTTGCAGAGAGACTTGGACAAGTTGCAGAGCTGGGCCGAGAGGTGGCAAATGGAGTTTAATGTGGAAAAGTGTGAGGTAATGCACTATGGCAGGAATAATAAATGTGTAGAGTATAGGGCTAATGGTAGGATTCTTAGTAGTCTTGATGAACAGAGGGATCTTGGTGTGTATGTGCATAGATCCCTGAAAGTAGGCAGTCAAGTCGAGAAGGTTGTTAAGAAGGCATATGGAGTCTTAGCTTTTATTGGTAGGGGGATTGAATTTCGGAGCCGCAACGTCATGTTGCAACTGTACAAAACTCTAGTGCGGCCGCACTTGGAGTATTGTGTGCAGTTCTGGTCCCCACATTATAAGAAAGATGTGGAGGCATTGGAGAGGGTACAGAGGAGGTTTTCCAGGATGTTGCCTGGTATGGAGGGCAGGTCTTATGAAGAGAGGCTGAGGGATTTGAGGTTGTTTTCGTTAGAAAGGAGGCGGCTAAGAGGGGACCTTATCGAAACATATAAGATGATTAGAGGTTTAGATAGGGTGGACAGTGATAGCCTTTTTCCTAGGATGGAGAAAGCTAGCACGAGGGGACACAGCTTTAAATTAAGGGGTGATAGTTATAGGACGGATATCAGAGGTAGGTTCTTTACCCAAAGGGTGGTTCGGGAGTGGAATGCCCTGCCTGCAGCAGTTGTAGATGCGCCAAGTTTGGTGGCGTTTAAGAGGTTAGTTAATAAGTTTATGGAAGAGAAGGGAATGGTTTAGTTTGGAGGGTCATTGCTTTTTTCGTAATTGGTCGGCACAACATCGAAGGCCGAAGGGCCTGTTCTGCGCTGTAATGTTCTATGTTCTATGTTCTATGACTCAATGGGCCAAATGGCCTCTTTCTACACAGTAGGACTCTTAATTCTTGACATGCTGGCATATAGAATATAGAACAAAGAACAGTACAGCACAAACAGCCCTTTGGCCCACTAGTTGTGCCGATCATATCCATACCTACTAGGTCATAGAACTATCTGTAACTCCCAATCCCATTTAATCCCATTTACTCATCCAGAAGTCTCTTAAAAGACTCCAGCAAGTTTGCCTCTACAACCACCGACAGCAGCCGATTCCATTCACTCACCACCCTCTGAGTGAAAAACTTACCCTTAACATCTCCTCTGGACTTGCTGCCTAGCACCTTAAACCTGTGTCCTCTCATAGCGACCATTTCAGCCCTGGGAAATAGCCTCCGAAAATCCACCTCTATTCCTCTCAACATTTTATAAACCTCTATCAAGTCGTCTCTCAACCTTCATTTCTCCAGGGAAAAGAGACCTAGCTCCCTCAACCTATCTTCATAAGGCATGCCTCCCAATCCAGGCAACATCCTTGTAAATCTCCTCTGCACCCTCTCAATAGCTTCCACATCCTTCCTGTAGTGAGGCGACCAGAACTGCACACAGTACTCCAAGTGGGGTCTGACAAGGGTCATATAAAGTTGCAGCATTATCTCCCGACTCCTAAACTCAATTCCTCTATTAATGAAGGCCAGTACACCATATGCCTTTCTTGACCACATCCTCTACCTGTGAGGCCGATTTAAGAGTCCTACGTACCCGGACCCCAAGATCCTTCTACTCCTCAACACTGCTAAGACTCCTATCCTTGATATTGTTACCCTTCGTCCCATTGGTCCTGCCAAAATAGACACTACACATTTATCTGCGTTGAAGTCCATCTGCCACTTCTCCACCCAGTCTTGCATTCTATCTATGCCTTGCTGCAACTTCTGACATCCCTCCATACTATACACAACACCACCCACCTTCGTATCTCAGCGAACTTATTAACCCATCCTTCTACTTCCTCATTCAGGTCATTTATGAAAATGACAAACAGCGAGGGTCCTAGAACACTCCACTGGTGACCTCCATGCAGAAAAAGACCCATCCACAACCATTCTCTGCCTTCTGCAGGCAAGCCAGTTCCAGATCCACAAGATCAAAGCCCCTTGGGTCCCATGCCTCTCAGCTTCTCAAGAAATCTTGCATGTGGGATCTTATCAAACGCCTTGCTGAAATCCACGTAAATTATATCCACTGCTCTTCCTTCGTCAATGTGTTCAGTCACATTTTCAAAGAACTCCACTAGCTCATAAGGCATGACCTGCCCTTGACAAAGCCATGTTGACTAATTCTAATCAAACTAAATATCTAAATGCTCATAAATCCTGTCCCTCAGGATCCTCTTCATCAACTTACCAACCACTGAGATCAGACTCACTGGTCGGTAATTTCCCAGGCTATCCCTGTTCTCTTTCTTGAAAATAGGAACCACATCCGCAACTCTCCCATCTCTGAAGACACAAAGATCATCACCAGGGGCTCTGTAATCACATCCCTTACCTCCCACAGTAACCTGGGATACATCCCATCCAGTCCTGGCGACTTATCTATCTTGATAGAATTTAAAAATTCCAACATATCCTCTTTCTTAATGTCCACGTACTCAATCTTTTCAGTCTGCTGCAAACTTGCAGTACATCCTCCCAGATCACTTTCCACTGTGAATACAGAGGCAAAGTACTCATTAAGCACCTCTGCCATTTCTTCTGGTTCCACACAGATTTTTCCACCTTCAGCTTTTAAAGGCCCAATCCCTTCACATCTCATCCTCTTATTCTTCACATATTTGTGGAATGCCTTGGGATTCTCTTTAATCTTACTCACCAAGGCCTTCTCATGACCCGTTCTAGTTTTCCTAATTTCCTTTTTAAGCTCCTTTCTGCAAGGCTTTTATTCCTCTAGATCCTTAACATCTTCTAGCTCTCTGAATCTTTTGTACACCTTTCTTTTCTTCTTGACTTGGTTCATCACAACCTTTGTGCACCATAGTTCCCACAACCTACCAAAACCTCCTTGTCTCATCGGAATGTGCAGAGTGCTAGACAAACATTCCTTGAAAATCTGCCACCTTCCTTCAGTACTTTTCCCCAAGAACACCTCCTTCCAGTTTACTCGTCCAATTTTCTGCCTGATGATTTCATATTTCCCCTTACTCCAGTTAAACACCTTCCTATCCAGCCTGATCCTATCTCTTTCCAATGCTATCGTGAAGGAGATAGAATTATGATCACCATCCCCGAGATGCTGTCCTACTGAGAGATCCGACACCTGTCCTGGTTCATTAGCCAGCACCAGGTCAAGTACAGCCTCTCCTTTCGTAGGCTTATCCTCGTGCTGTGTCAGGAAACCCTCCTGAACGTACTTAACAAACTCCTCCCCATCCAAACCCTTACCCTAGGGATATTCCAGTCTTGGAAACGGCATTGGCACAGTTGACATTGGCCTGGGAAAGTTGAAGATCTTTTTCTTGGTGATTTTTAAGGCTGTTATAGGAAGCATTTAAGTAGCCAAGAATCATAGAAACATAGAAACTCGAGGATTAGGCCATTCAGCCCTTCAAGCCTGCTCCACCATTCTTTTTTTCATTCATGGAACATGGGCATTGCTGGCTGGTCATTATGTATTGCCTTTCCCTACTTGTCCTTGAGAAGGTGGTGGTGAGCTCTTCTTGAATCACCGCAGTCCACATACTGCGGGTTTACCACAATACCGCTAGGAAGGGAATCCAGGGTTTTGACCCAGCGACTGTGAAGGAACGGTGATATATTTCCAAATCAGCATGGTCATGGGCTTGGAGTGGAACTTGCGGGTGGTAGTGTTACTATGTATCTGATGCTCTTGATCTTTTAGATGGAAGTGATTGTGGGTTTGGAAGGTGTTGCCTAATGATCTTTGGTAAATTGCTGTGGTGCATCTTGTAGATAGTACATACTATATTAAGGGTTGGTGATGGAGGAAGTGGATTTTTGTGGATGGAGTGTCAATCAAGCAGACCACTTTGTGCTGGATGGTGTCAAGCTTCTTAGTATTATTGGAACTACACCCATCCAAGCAAAAGGAGAGTATTCCATCAAACTCCTGATTTGTGCCTTGTAGATGGTGGACATGCTTTGGAGAGTAATGAGGTGAGTTACTCACTGCAGTATTCCTAGCTTCTGACCTGCACATGTAACCACTGTGTTTATGTAGTGAGTTGAGTTTCTGGTCAATGGCAACCCCAAGGATGTTAACAGTGGGGAATAAGTGACGATAACACCATTGAATGTCAACAGATGGTGGTTAGAGTGTCTCTAATTGGTGGTGGTCATTACCTTGCATCTGTGTGGACCAAATGTTACTTACCACTTGTCATCCTAACCCTGGATATTGTCCAGATCTTGTTGCATTTTGAATACGCACTGCTTCAGTATCTGAGGAGTCATGAATGGTACTAAACATTGTTCAATCATTGGCAAACATCTCCACTTCTGACCTTATGATGGAGGAAAGGACATTGATGAAGCAGCTGAAGATGTTTGGACTTAAGACCTACCCTGAGAGACAGGGCAGAGATGTCCTGGAGCTCGGATGACTGACTTTCCACAATCACAACCACAACTATCCCTACATTCAGAATTGACATTCAGAACTATCCGAAGTTTGCGATTTAAATTTAATTTTTGGATAGTTCCAGGCAAGGGCAAATTACCCAGAGGAAGTTTGCCCTTCTGGGCAATTGCCATGAAAACTCTGAGCTGGGACATCCCAAAGAGGACTCTCCAGCACATCTTTGGAGTATTCTCCCAGTCTCAACCATACAGTGGGGAGCTTGCAAGTTACAATCCATGGTTATTCATTAGTTGCTTGTCTTTCCCAGTATGAACTGGACACTGGTTAATATTTTTGCAAAGTGAATAGGGGATGAAACACAAAGGGCCCTATTTTGCCATTTTCATTCAAAGTCCTTGAAACTGGGAGTGTTTCAGATCAGACTTTCAGCCCTGTCCTGAGGTGCTCCCATATGCACTCTGCCTGCAAAAATATCAGTAATTCCAAATCTCGCAGCAGAAGCCTGTGGCAGGGCTTAATGTGCTCAGAACCCCGTAGTTCCTATCGGAGCCTCCCACTGCACAGGTGCAAAAGAAGAGATAGAATACTGCTCCCCGTCACACACTTCCTGAGTCGAATAGTGCCTTCCCCTGGCCCTCACAGACACTGTCCCGCTACCAGACTAATCATGGTCCCCTCTCCCTCCCCCTCCCCATCAATTGCAGGCAGATTGGCAGTGGCAATCCTTTCAGCCCTATTCAGAATGGCAGCAGACCCCCCCCCCGTCACCCTCTTTCCACCCCACGATCTCAGGCAGAATGGTAGCGTCCCCATCTCCCCACTCCCCCCGATAGATGTCAAGCAAAGTGGCAACAATCTTCCCTTCCCATCCACCAATCTCAGACAGAATAGCAGTGGTTCCCCCTTCCCCCTTACCGATTTCAGGCAGATTGGGCCCCCCATCCAAACCCTCCTGTACAGGGTGCCCATCTTTCCCTGATTCCAAGGGCTGTAAGATACCTCCCTCTCTCTCTACCCTGTCCCCAGTCATCATAAAGGCACTGATTCGGCGCCCCCATCCCACCTCCCTCCCCATCCCAATTCCCGCTCCCCCATCCCACCCCCCCATCAGCACACCTGCAAGTATTCACTTGCCTTCCCCTCAACGCTAACAAACAAACCGTATGTAACTTGCTGGAATGCTCTGCCAAACTGCCTGCAGCCGATCTGCCATAACAAAGGGCAGCTCCGTAAAAAACTCAAACAGACAGTGCAGGAAAAAGATGGCAAAATGACCAACCACAGATTCACGGAGGGTAACCTCAGGAGGCTGCTGGTTGCAGCAGAGGTGAGGCAGGACACCCTCTTTCTGCCAGCAGAAGGCAGACCCAGGGGCTGATTGCAATATGACATGGGAGGCAGTTGCTGCTTCCATCAGTGCCCCAGCAATGGCCCCCAGAATGGGGAGATAGTGCCACAAAAAGGCCAATGACCTCATTCAGGAAGCCAGTGTCAATGCTTAACCCCATCTAGCATCTTCCCCTACATCCTCTCACCCCAGCACTCTATATGCCCCAGCCCCTAACACCTCCTTCCCATCATCCCCCCTCCCCCACCAAGAGTAGGACCATCACTTTGTATAGTTGTATAGAACGTTGGTTAGGCCTCACTTGGAATACTGCGTCCAGTTCTGGTCGCCGTACTATCGGAAGGATGTGGAGTCCTTGGAGAGAGTGCAGAGGAGGTTTACCAGGATGCTGCCTGGTATGGAAGGACCGTCTTATGAGGAACGATTAAATAGACTGTGGTTGTTTTCCCTTGAAAGACGTCGGCTTAGAGGGGATCTCAGAGGTGTATAAGATTATAAGGGGTATAGATAGAGTAAATGGAGGTAAACTTTTTCCACCTTTAGAAATGGATAGGATGAGGGGTCATGGCCATAGGGTGAGGGGGGCTATGTATAGGACGAATATTAGAGGGCAGTTTTTCACACAAAGGATAGTGGGGGTGTGGAATGCACTGCCGAGTAAGGTGGTGGGAGCAGGCACGCTGGGGCTGTTTAAGGGTCTCTTGGACAGCCACATGAGCGGTATGCAGATAGAGGGATAATAGTAGGACTGTTTAACTACAGCTTTTTTTCCACAGGTAATTCGGTCCATACTTGACCAACATTGAGCATGCATTCGGCAGGTGGTGCGAGTACAGCTCTTGGATGTTGATTCATGGGTTGCCTGGTACTTCATGTCGTAAATAAGTGCTTTATGTGGACCATCTGAAGGGCACCATGACAGCTCAGAGACTATCGATGTGGCTGTGCAGACACTTGGAATTGGGCCAGTGTCTGCGGGAGTTTGCGCGTTCTCCCCGTGGTTGTGTGGGTTTTCTCCGGGCACTCCGGTTTCCTCCCACAACCCAAAAATTCGCTCTTAGGCTGATTGGGAAACAAATTGTCCCTATAGTGAGAGTCTTCCATATTAGGAATAACCTAAGTCTATAATAGGATAATGGAATTGTTACTATATAGTTATGACGGCGGCGCGGGCTCGTTGGGCCGAAGGGCCTGTTTCCCGTGCTGTGTTGCTCTTAAAAAAAAAAAATCACCTGATACTCTGCAGAAGTCACGCCATCATGTCTTTCATGGGTCCTTCTGTCCCCACAGGAGAAGATCGACCATCACACCCGAGAGAGGACAAAGGTAGTGAACCTGACCTTTGGATCCTCACCCCTTTTGAAGAACGGGTGCTGGAGTTATTCAGGGAAGTGGAGATGGTGGCTATCAGTGACAGCATGGTCAGGCTGAATTCAAGGAGTGAGCACCTGTCAATCCTCCCCTCAATTTGAGGCAACTTTTAGGGAGCATAGGTTTTGGGTACAAGGGGCAATGTTTAAAAAAGATGTAGGAGGTGTGTTTATTTGCATAGAGGGAATAGTGGGCACCTGAAAGTCCCTGCTGGGGAGATCATGGAGCAGATAGCAGAGTGACCTTTAAGGGGCATCTTTACATCAATGTGAATGGGATGGGAATAGAGGCATATAGAACATAGAACATAGAACATAGAACACTACAGCACAGAACAGGCCCTTCGGCCTTCGATGTTGCGCCAACCAATATAAAAAGCAACGCCCCTCCAAACTAAACCATTCCCTTCTCTTCCATATACTTATCAACTAACCTCTTAAACGCCACCAAACTTGGCGCATCTACAACTGCTGCAGGCAGGGCATTCCACTCCCGAACCACCCTTTGGGTAAAGAACCTGCCTCTGATATCCATCCTATACTATCACCCTTAATTTAAGCTGTGTCCCTCGTGCTAGCTTTCTCCATCCTAGGAAAAAGCTATCACTGTCCATCCTATCTAACCTCTAATCATCTTAGAACATAGAACATAGAACATACAGCACAGAACAGGCCCTTCGGCCTTCGATGTTGTGCCGACCAAAATAAAAAGCAATGCCCCTCCAAACTAAACCATTCCCTTCTCTCCATATACTTATCAATTAACCTCTTAAACGCCACCAAACTTGGCGCATCTACAACAGCTGCAGGCAGGGCATTCCACTCCCTAATCACTCTTTGAGTAAAGAACCTACCTCTGATATCCGTCCTATAACTCATACCCCTTAATTTAAAGCTGTGTCCCCTCGTGCTAGCTTTCTCCATCCTAGGAAAAAGGCTATCACTGTCCACCCTATCTAAACCTCTAATCATCTTATATGCTTCAATAAGATCCCCTCTTAGCCGCCTCCTTTCTAACGAAAACAACCTCAAATCCTTCAACCTCTCTTCATAGGACCTGCCCTCCATACCAGGCAACATCCTGGTAAACCTCCTCTGTACCCTCTCCAATGCCTCCACATCTTTCTTATAATGTGGGGACCAGAACTGCACACAATACTCCAAGTGCGGCCGCACTAGAGTTTTGTACAGTTGCAACATGATGCTGCGGCTCCTAAATTCAATCCCCCTACCAATAAAAGCTAAGACTCCATATGCCTTCTTAACAACTTTATCCACTTGACTGCCTACTTTCAGGGATCTATTGACACATACACCAAGATCCTTCTGTTCCTCAACACTATTAAGAGCCCTACCATTAGCCCTATACTCTACACATTTTTGTTCCTGCCAAAGTGCATTACCTCACACTTTTCCACATTAAACTCCATTTGCCACCTCTCGGCCCAGCTCTGCAACTTGTCCAAGTCACTCTGTAAACTAAACACCCCTCTTCACTATCTACCACTCCACCAACTTTAGTGTCATCTGCAAATTTACTGATCCATCCCTCAATACCCTCATCCAGATCATTTATAAAAATTACAAACAGCAGGGGCCCCAAAACAGACCCCTGAGGCACACCACTCGTCACCGAACTCCACGATGAATATCTCCCATCAACCACCACCCTCTGTCTTCTATCTGCCAGCCAATTCCTAATCCAATTAGCTAAATCACCCTCTATTCCACACATCTGCATTTTCTGTAGAAGTCTTCCATGGGCCACCTTATCAAACGCCTTACTAAAGTCCATATATACTACATCAACCGCCTTACCCCCATCCACCTCTCTGGTCACTTTCTCAAAAAACTCAATGAGGTTAGTAAGGCATGACCTACCCTTCACGAAACCATGCTGACTATCCCAATCAATTCATTTCTCTCTAAATAACTATAAATCCTATCCCTAATAATTCTCTCCAATACCTTGCCCACAACAGAAGTAAGACTCACTGGCCTATAATTCCCAGGAAGGTCTCTCTTCCCCTTCTTAAACAATGGGACCACATTCGCTATCCTCCAGTCCTCCGGAACCACACCCGTAACCAACGAGGACCTGAAGATCAGAGCCAGAGGCTCTGCAATCTCCTCTCTTGCCTCCCAGAGAATCCTAGGGTAAATCCCGTCCGGCCCAGGGACTTATCCAACTTCAAACCCTCGAGAATTTCTAACACATCCTCCCTATCTACCCTACTTTGTAACCCTTGTGTGTTCTCCAGACACTTACATCACTCTGAGCGAATACCGAAGAGAAATATTTATTCAGTGCCTCACCAATCTCTTCAGGCTCCACGCACAACTTCCCACTGCTGTCTATGACTGGCCCTAATCTTGCCCTAACCAATCTTCTATTCTTAACATATCGAAAGAAAGCTTTAGGATTCTCCTTAATCCTATCAGCCAACATCTTCTCGTGTCCCCTCTTAGCTCCCCTCAATTCACTTTTTACCTCCTTCCTGGCTAATCTATAGCTATCCATTGCACTAACTGAGCCTTCAAGCCTCATCCTGAGGTAGGCCTCCTTTTTCTTCTTAACCAGCAAATCAACTTTTTTCGTACACCAAGGCTCTCTTACTCAACCATTTCCTCCCAGTCTGACAGGGACATACTTATCAAGGACTCGCAGCAGCTGCTCCTTGAATAAGCTCCACATTCCAGATGTTCCCAGTCCCTGTAGTTTCCTAGTCCAATCTATGCACCCTAATTCTCTCCTGATGGCCTCATAATTACCCTTCCCCCAGCTATAACTACTGCCCCCAGCCTCACGCCTATCCCTGTCCATCACTAAGGTGAACGTAACCGAATTGTGGTCACTATCACCAAAATGTTCACTAACTTCCAAGCCTAACACCTTGTCTGGCTCATTGCCCAGCACCAAATCCAATGTAGCCTCACCTCTAGTTGGCCTATCTACATACCGAGTCAAAAAACCTTCCTGCACACTCTGTACGAAAACTGACCCCTCTAACGAGCTAGAGCTATAGCTATTCCAATCAATATTAGCAAAGTTAAAGTCCCCCGTCACAATTACCCTACTACTTTCACTCCTAATCAGAATTGACTTTGCAATCCTTTCCTCAACCTCTCTAGAACTATTAGGAGGTCTGGACCTCCCTGGAAAAGTAGGGGGTTACAATTCAGATGGGCAACCTGGTCACTGCAGGCAAAGGCCAAAAGGCTTATTCCTATGATGTAATCTTCTTTGTGTTTTGTTCTTTGTTCAATGGAGAAATGTGAATCAAGTTTTTTTGCAACCCAGATTCTTCTCCCACCCTTGCACTTAACTATGTGTTCTGTGTTACAGGAACAGATCCAGACACCTCAGGGCCATCTGATATCATGGCTCCCACTGCGGCTATTAATGCTTGGTGTGCTCCTCCTTCTCTTCTCCTCCTCCTGCTGAGCAGCCTCCTTCCCAGCGGCACCTGGATGGTCAGCCTCCTTGTCCTCTTTCTCCTCCAAAAGGTCACCTCTCTGCTGAGCAGGGTATAGCACACCACCACAATGCGAGAAGACATGAGGGGGCTTTATTGTCGGGCTCTGCTAAAGTGATCCAGGCACTAGAATTGCACTTTCAGAAGCCCTATACACTTCTCCACTATCAAGCAGATGACTACATGGCTGGCTCAGTCAAAAAAGACAGAGGGGAGCAACGGAAGGGTGCATTTCTGAATGGAGGGCTGTGACAAGTGGTGTTGGTCAGGCATCAGTGCTGGGACCTTTGTTTGTAACATATATAAATGATTTGGAGGAAAATGCAACTGGATTGATTAGTAAGTTTGCGGACAACACAAATGTTGGTGGATTTTCGGATAGCAATGAGAACCATCAGAGGATACATCAGGATATAGATCAGTTGGAGACCTGGGCGGAAAGATGGCAGATGGAGTTTAATCTGGACAAATGTGAGGTAATGCATTTTGGAGGGTCTAATACAGATAGAAAATATACAGTAAATGGCAGGATCTTTAGAGTACTGATATGCAAAGTACAGATACACAGGTCAGTGAAAGTGGCAATGTAGGTGGAGAAGGCATTTGGCATGCTTGCCTTCATCGGTCGGAGTGTTGAGTGTAAAAATTGGCAAATCATGTTGCAGCTTTATTGAACCTTAGTTAGGCTGCACTTGGAATACAGTGTTCAATTCTGATCATCCAGAAGGATGTGGAAGCTTTGGAGGGGGTAGAGAAACGAGTTATCAGGATATTGCTTGGTATGGAGGGCATTAGCTGTGAGGAGAGGAGAGGTTGGAGAAACTTGGTTTGTTCTCACTGGAGTGACAGAGGTTGAGGGGAGACCTGATAGAAGTCTACAAGATTATGAAAGGTATGGACAGAGTAATAGTCAGAAGCTTTTTCACAGAGTGGAAGAGTCAATTACTAGGGGCACAGGTTTAAGGTGCAAGAGGCAATGTTTAAAATAGATGTACAAGGCAGATTTTTTACACGGAGGGTGGTGGGTTTCTGGAACTTGTTGCCGGGGGAGGTAGTGAAAGTACATACAGTAGTGACTTTTAAGAGGCATCTTGACAAGTACATGAATGAGATGGGAATAGAGGGATGTGATCCCTGGAAGGGTAGGGAGTTTTAGTTAAGGTGGGCAGCATGGTCAGTGCAGGTTTGGAAGACCGAAGGGCCTGTTCTTTTGCTGTAATTTTCTTTATTCTTTGTCCTATGGGCCTCTTTATAGTGGGTCTCTGTCTCAGTCACAGGCCTGCGCACTTACATCATCAGCCATTTCCAAAGTGGATAATTATGTCACCCATGAACCAACCCTGCAGCATGGGCTCCTCCTGAAATGCCTCTGGGATGTCAAAGCTCCTGAGAATGAAGCTGTCATGCACGCTTTCAGGTTGTCTCACGCAAAAGTTCATAATGTTCATATTGTGGTCATGCGCCAGTTAGACACTTAGGGAATGGAGCCCCTTTTTGTTGACAAATCTTTGTGGATTCTGCAGTGGGGCCTTGAAGGCCATATGGGTGCAGTCAATGGTCCCCTGTACATTAGGCATTGCTGCAATGCCCTGCAGCCCAGTCTTACTACTGGGTCTGATCCAGATTAAATTTGATGTACTGCCCAGTCTAGGCATTGATGGCTTCCATGACTTGCTTAACACAAGTATGCACAGCTGACTGGGAAATGCCACATACATCTCTGTTAGGGGTCTGGAGAAGCTAATTACGTAAATTTGATAGCAACCAGGAGTGGGTGCTCCCCCTGCCATGAGGTGCGAGGTCCTGTAACAGGTAACTCCTTTGGAAACGGAGCCATCAGTGGAGACACATAGTGAACTGACATATGTTCAAATGACACTCATGTATGGAACTGCCAGGGTCTATGCTCCCTCCTTCGCCCCTCTCCTCCTGTCCACGCACTCCAGGCAAATGCTAGCCACCTCCTGCATCCGGCGGTCATCTCCCTCAACTCCTACAACTAGTAGGGCCTGGGTCTCCTTTGTCTGTAATTCTTCCTTCAGCTCTTCCTCCTCAGCTCCAGCAACAACCAAAAGAACAGCATGATCAACCAGTTGCTTCGCAAAACCCATGTCATCACGTTGAATTGGGAAGGATGGGGAGGTGAATTTTGAGAAGGAGAGAAGCACATGCAGAGGTTAAAGAATGTTGCTTGTCTCTAGCCCAGCAACACACACTGCCCATATTGCCCATTTCCCCAGCATCACAAACTCTCTTATTGCCTACCCACCATGCCCTCCAACATCACAGACCTCCCAATCCTCACCCACATGCCCTCCTGTAATCATGGCTTCTAGAAAAGTTCTGAGGCTTCAGCAATGCAATTTCCACACCCCTCAGTTGGAAGACTGCTGAGTTCACTAGGATCCAGCAGCATCCACAAGACCCAAGCTCAGTGCTGACACCTGGGTCCGTGCTGCAAATCGGACATTGGTCACGCTGCTGAGCAACAATCCCTGTTACCCACACACTTGCAGAGCTCCACCCCACCCGAAAACGGAATGGCTGCCACATAAGCAGCCATCAGATGCTCAGCATTTACTTCCTCATTAATCCTCACTGATAGACTGCCCAAATTGGATTTTTATAGAGCATATATATTTCAGGCTGATTTGAATGGGCAAATGTGGTGATAAAGGGCTCAGACCGGTAAAGTTGGAGCTGTAGTTCATGAAGTGGATTGAAATGCATGCAAAAACATTTAAAAGGGTGTTGCACCCATTTCGGCCGCATTCCTGAGTGTGGCCATTTTCGGGACTTGGCAAAGAGGGAATTAGCACAGAGGCGGGCGCAGATTGCGCTACTCGCCTCATGTTCAACTTTACCAAATTTTTGTGCTTGTAAAAGATAAAATGGTAAATGGTAAAGTCACCCCCAATTTTGCGAAATGTAAGTTTTAATTTATTTTAGTATGTCAGTCAGTGCTTGAAAAGGGTCTTCTTGCGCATGTAGCTTCTTAGCAGAAAGGATTCATCTTTCTCTCTCTAACAGGAGTGCTGCTGGGATTTGGAAGCCTACCAAGTGTCCAGAGGGCACGGAAATTAAAGTGATCAGTCATCTCAAATTTTTTTGCAATTAACACACAGGAATTAAGATTTTGATCATTGAGATGCCTGAAATCACCGTGGCAGGAATGATCTTTAGGTTTTCCAGGGTTAGAAGGGGCAGTCCAGTTATGAGACCCCATGCCACAGCCCACATCCACCCAACCCCAGGATCTTCAGGGACCCTACTTCTGCAGTCTGGCAGTGGCACAGGCTTCATAGGCACTGGAACTGCTTCACTGACCCTCACTCTGGAGGTCCAATGCACCAGATCGATAATTGTTAGGGCCAGCAGCAAAGCCTGGCTGGTGCAGATCCTGCTGAAAGGTGGGTGAATAGCAGGAGGGATTTGAATCAGGCTTCAAACCTGCTAATTACATTTAAAACAGGTTCCCACCTGAATGTGATCAGGGCCGGCATGGCAGGCTGAGAGCAGCATGATGGGTTTGGTTAGTGCCTGGCATAAAACCCATTTTTATGCCAACGTCTGATTCTCCAAGCCAACGTGATTCCTGTCAAGTGCTTGCGGGTTTGGCGAAATCCCTTGACAATTGCTTTAGAAGTAGTTCACTCTTGGGCTTATCTTATGAAGAAAGCTTGGGACAAATTAGACTAATACCCATTGGGGTTTAGAAGAATGAAAGATGATCTTATTGAAAGATATAAGATTCTGATGGAATTTGATCGGGTAGATATCAGGAGGATGTTACTACTTCTGTGGAAGACTAGAACTAAGAGACACAGTTTCAGAATAAGGGGTCTCCCTTTTAAGATGGAAATAAGGAGGTTTTTTTACCTCTTTGAAGGTGTTAGTCTGTGGAATTTTCTTTCCTAGAAAGAAGTGGACGTTGGGTAATTGAATTTATTCAAGGCAGAATTGGACAGATTTTTGATTGACAAACAGGGTCAAACGTTTTTGGGGGCAGCAACATGGAATTCACCATTAGAGAGACATAACATTCTCATACTCCATGGGAAAGAAGTGCTGGGCATGTGTGTGGGTCCGTCAAGCTTGGCCACGTAAAATGATAGGGTGGTACTCTGTAAGTGAATGGAATGATTTATTATTTGTAACTTTATATAGTGGTGATCTCTGTACACAGTGTCTACGTTCACCCATGTTAACAAGGTAGCCAACACTTCTTAATCTTCTTCTTCCTCCTCCTATTATGTCTAGGTGCTTCCCCAGGATCTGCCATGGAGGTTGAGGAGACCTAGTGATATTGGCAGGTGTCTCCTACGGGGCGCTGGTCCTTAAAGATCCTGGCCTGCTTTCAAGCAGCATACGTTTTGCAGTGTTGCCCTGATCAGTGTGTGGGGCCGGAGGTGTGTTGCTCACAGGAATGCAGGACTCAGGTAGGCTCACAGGGTCTCCTGGATGGAAAGCCCTGGGCTGAGTACCAGATGATTCCCTTAGGTGCCTGATGGGCCCAGTTGTTGTCCATAGGATAGAGGGGCCACTAGAGTGAGGATCAGAAGCTTACCGTCCTCTGCACTGGAAATTGTGGATTCCCACCAGTGTCTGCACCATGTAGTTGAAGCCCTCAGGCATGGAAGTCATGATCTGAGTCATGGTACAGATATCTCCTGCCATGGAGTGCACATTCTGCTCCAAGGTTCTCCACTACAGATGCCAACCACACGGTGATGGTCTCAGTGTACAGAGGTGACAGCACCATCTCCTCGGATATAAGATGATGGGACTCCTCCAGTCAACCTTGCAGTCCAAGGAGGGATTCTCTCATTCCCCTTATACTCATTATTCTGCCTTTGCATTTCCATTAGCTCTGGGACAACCAGGGCAAAATATCAGGCAGGGACCCAGCAGAGTTCTGGCCTGCAGAATGCTCCTAGTTTGCATCTTCCCTGGGACATGATTGCCTCCATTTGGTGCAGATCTGCAGCAGCGAGGTGCTCACAAAGTGAGTGACCCAGATTCCACCTAGATGTGAGTATCTGCGCTGGTGCCAGGTGTGGGTGATAGCTGTGACACCTTTTCAATGGTGGGATCCAAGATATCTCCCTAGGAACTGCTTGAGTCAGGTGGATCCAGAGGATGCAAGGATGGTCCAACCTATTTGGCTCCTTTGTCTGCAAGAGAAGGGAGATGGTATTAATGCAGGGAAAAGGAACGAACGTTGATTACTCACTTTGGACTTGAGGAATGACAGCATGTCATGAGGGTTCTCATGTTTGTTTCCCACTTCACCATTGGCACACATCTTCCCTCCTCCCTGGCCAACTTGAGGGCTTTCTCCAAAAAAGATGGAATTATTCTAGCTGGGCACGCTTGCTCACATTTGTGGTGGTTGAGTTTGTCCGGCAAATAAGCAGCAGTCTTGACACTTAAAACGGTAATGATATTTGGGTCTAGTAGAAATGGAGTGTGAGGAGCATGACAACGAGTAGTGGGAACATAGTAATTGGGGGAGGGGGGAGGAGAGCCTTCTTACAAGTGTTGGGAAAGAGGCTGGGTAAGAGATGAAATGAGAAGATGGGATGAGTGTGCAAGAGGTCCAGAAAAATACTGATGAGGCTCACTTACCTTGGCTAAGTGAAGAAGATTATTCATCTTCTTATGGCACTTTCTGCAGTGAGCCTGTACTCCTCAGGGCTGCTACTGCACCTCAAGTGGGGGTCACAACATTATTGGAAGGCCTTCTCCTGGAATAGGAGTAGAGTGCACTTTATCAAGAAGTCTGGTGAGGGTTTCCTCTGAGAAATATGGTGCGGCCTTTCTAGCCACTATCTACTGTGAACAAATGCTGGGAGTGCTGGAGAGCTGTTTACATGCAGCTTCTCATTGATTG
This sequence comes from Sphyrna mokarran, assembly GCA_024679065.1. Taxonomy (NCBI): domain Eukaryota; kingdom Metazoa; phylum Chordata; class Chondrichthyes; order Carcharhiniformes; family Carcharhinidae; genus Sphyrna; species Sphyrna mokarran. The sequence goes on from JAGIQG010000003.1 coordinate 79,847,101, forward strand.
TATGATTAAATTTAAAAGTGGGAGGCAAATCAGAGGGAGACTGCCATGTTATTCTCGTGCCATTAAAAACTTTTGTCAATGAGGCTGAAGATTTGGTCTGATATTACGCTGGCGGCAGTGTGATTTATTCAATTTTTCTTGTTGGAACTGACATTGCCAAATTCTAGGAAGATCACCGCCAACATGTTATTATGCAGCCCAAACAGGGCAATAAAAATGCAAGGCTTTATTAAGTCTTGAATTTATCTGTACTTAATAAAAAGGCAGTGTGGTTTGTAGCATATATATATCCCGAGCAGTATTTAATAGTAATAATACAAAATTAATTACAGTAACTTTAAGTGTAACAGCTGCTGTTCAATCTCCATCAATTTCCTCATTGTACACTCTATTGATACGGATTTGATCACTTCTTTGAATGTTCTTCTATTGTTTCTCTTTAATTCCAAATTAATTGTTCCTCACTCTTGGAATCAGGACCTAGCAACAATGCCATTCCTTTCAACATGTATCCTTTCTTTTTTTCAAAAACTAAAATAGAATTTACATTTATTAATTTTTACAATCTCAGAACTTCAGAAAACACTTTACGATCAATTCAATGCTTTTTTTGTTGAAATGCAGTCACTATTCTAAACGCAGCAGACAATCTTCATGCAGCAAAATCTCATAAACAACAGTGAAATAAATGATTGCAGAATCTGTTTCTGTGTTGTTGATTAAGCAATAAATATTAGCATCCTGTAGAAAACTCACCACTCATTTTAGAATTGGTGCCACAGAATATATTACATCAACCTGAGAGAGCAAATGGGGCCTTGATCAATGACTGATTGGAAAAAAGCACCTCTGACAGAATGGTACTCTCTTAGTATACAGTGATGAGGTAAAGTTAATTTTCTCATCCAGAATAGGAGTGTCTGATAAAGCACAAGTAGTCCCATAATCCAGGTTTCTCTGGATGCAGTGAAGCCTTAACTTCAAAGAGTACTTACCTCAGGATCCAAACAATCTTCACTTTCCTGTAACTGTTGGCAATCTGAAAGCTCACTATAATCTTTAAATTGTCAGTTTGCCTCCTGGGAGCAAGTTGGCTGCCTGGTGTCACCCCATTTCCATTAAACACAAAGTGGGCAGGCTGGCTATAGGTTTGGTTTGGGATTCAAATTTTTAACAATTTGACATTCAACCCAAACTCATCCATTTTTAGGTTCAAATCTATACTATTTTTAATTTACTCACCTTCTCCTATTGTTTCAGTCTTTACAGTGTTCTTTACCATAGGTCTTGCCCCATCACTTTGATTTCTCAATAAAATATACCAATCAATATTTGCACGTTATAATGCGATTGGATTAAATATAGAATGAGAGAAGTGTTCCTTTTAAATAGCTCTTACTGGAAGTGTCAATGCCGTTAAGTGTTTGTGTGCTTCATCATTCACATTACATTGTTTGAGTGGTACTTTTAGGGCTTTTAGGATCTGATTTTAAATCTAATGACAATGTGGTTTTCCAATATAATGGAAGTGGGTTTATAGCATTGAATAGTCACTGCTAAGCAAGGGATCTATAGGAAACTGTAGTAATGTTAGTATCCAAAATAACGAGCAGCCATTCATTTTGCTTCCTGTCACCTTTGAGAAGTGCAGACAGATGTGGTGAAGCAGATTCAGAGAATCCTTTAACAACGTTAGCAGGCACTGACTCACTCATCCTACCACCAATTGCCAATGTATAAAAATGGCAGCCAAAAAAAGACTAGTTCATTAAGCCCCACTCCACACTCACGATGCCTAGAACACCTCCAGACTCTTTTTTCAGAGAGAATCTTCTGGAGGAAGCAATTTCCTATTGTGCATTATTTCAGATGCTTTGCCATGCCATTGTGATATTCCGATGTAAAATTTAATAATATAATAACAATTACAATTTGTAATTTTAACAAAATAGTCCAATAAAATTCTTAAACAAGAATCACAAAACAAATGCTGAACCAAAGGAGAGATGAAGCGGGATAATGAAAGGCTTTTATCAAAAAGGTGGTTTTACTGTTGTGCCCATTATTCAGGGGTAAACCCTAATGGTGTGGAGATAATGTGTGATTGGGTAGGATGGGATGAGGTACTACAGCTAGCATATTTGATGGTCAGGATCTCGTAAATTAAAGCAGTTGGCTTTCCCACCGTTTTCATGCCATCCCTGGTCTATGTCCCATATTACAGTGGACAAGAAGGCAGTAGGCTGTCTGCCTGAATTAGGCCTACTGAGGGTCCGAAGTGGCCAAGCCATTCTACTTTTATTGCTATTTTATATGCAATGTAAAGATGCTGGCATTGGACTGGGGCAAACACAGTAAGAAGTCTCACAACACTAGGTTAAAGTCCAACCGGTTTATTTGATTGTAATTGAGATCCTTCCACACACTTGACAAAAGGAGCAGTGTTTCCAAAAGCTTGTGAAATTATAATCAAATAAACTGGTTGGACTCAAATTTGGTGTTGTGAGACTTTTCACTATATTTTAATTGGCAGGAAAGACATAATCAAAACAAGCAGCTGGCAGCTTTCATTGAGAAGGTTAGAGTTGAGAAGGTTAGAGTTGAGAAGGTTAGAGTTGAGAAGGTCCCTTGTGCCCATCAGAAGTAGCACTACACCCCCACCCCCACCAAGATCAGACATCCTCCATTATATCCTACTCATAATCTTCTCCAATCCTGCCTCCTACCTTCAGCCCCTTGCTGGGGTCTCCCAGCCAGGCCCAACCAAAAAAATTGCTAATTCCTGGCTCCATGACTTTTTTTCCTTGGGGACTAGTTGTGGTTCCAACAATGACTGACTATTTCTCGATCATGATACTGCTGGTATTACAGAGCTGCTGGCCAATTAGGTTAGCTAAGAGTTCTCCAGGATAGGATTTTCACCTAGATTGGAGAGAAGTTCAACTCTGAAACAATTAAGGCTGCTCCTAGTGTAATATAACTTGGAGCATCCAGCTTCTTAGTCATCAATTCATGATTGACTTTTCCATCAGGATGACACAGAATATGCCCATGGTAACATCACAGGGAAGACATTATTCAACATCCCCTGCTTGATCCTGCTGTTCTCTGTGCGGGGGGTGTTGAAGCCAGTTCCAGATTGCCATTTTGCTTGAGATTGAATTATTCAGCACTTTGATTATTAAGTTTAATGGTGACACAAAAGGCCCTTGTATTCTTCAGAGGATACAGCAGGATATAGATCAGTTGAAGACTTGGGTGAAGAGATGGCAGATGGAATTCAATCTGGACAAATGTGATGTAATGTATTTTGAAAGGTCAAATACAGATAGGAAGTATACAGTAAATGGCAGAACACTTAAGAGTACCAATAGGCAAAGGAATCTGGGTGTACAGATACACAGGTCACTGAAAGTGGCATCGCAGATGGAGAAGGTAGTCAAGAAGGCATACGACATGCTTGCCTTCATCAGTCAGAGCATTGAGTTTAAAAATTGGCAAGTCTTGTTGCAGCTTTATAGAACCATAGTTACTCTCCACTTGGAATATAGTGTTCAATTCTGGTTGCTATACTATTAGTAGAATATGGAGGCTTTTGAGAGGGTACAGAAAAGATTTACCAGGATGTTGCCTAATGTGGAAGGCATTAGTTATTAGGAGAGGTTGGAGAAACTTGATTTGTTCTCACTGGAATGACAGCAATTGAGGAGTGACCTGATAGAAGTCTACAAGATTATGAGAGGCATGGACAGAGTAGATAGTCAGAAGCTTTTTCCCCAGAGTGGAAGAGTCAATTACGAGGGGGCACAAGTTTAAGTATGAGGGGCAAGGTTTAAAGGAGATGTACAAGGCAGAATTTTACAGAGAGGATGGTGGGTGCCTGGAACTCGTTGGCGGGAGAGGTAGAAGAAGTGGATATGGTGGTAAATAGGATGGCAATAGAAGGATATGGTCTCCAGAAGAGTAGAGGGTTTTACTTCAGTCAGGCAGCATGGTTGGTGCAGGTTTGGAGGGCTGAAGGGCCTGTTGTTTGTAATTTTCTTCATTCTTTACTCTTTATTCTAACAGGAAGAAAATATTGAATTTATGCAGGGTTTCTGTATGGTTAAAGTCACCATGCAAACTCTCAGAACATTTGGGCATCTCAATGTATTTGTTTACCTGAGCCAAGAAGGCTGAGATGGAAAGAAATTGAGGAAGTACCACAATGATTCTCATACCTGTTTACAATGGGCCTGTTGGAAAAGCCATAAAATACCTTGAAACAATAAACACTCTGCAGAATTTTATCCTGCCTGTCACAACAAAAAACATGGCAGCCGTGCAACTTAATCATGAGTGAGGCAAGCACGTTAGTCTCTTGGCAAGGGAAAAAGCTCCCATAATTAAGTCATGGGTGAGAACGGCCACTTATGGGAAGCTTCCCTGCTCACACTGAAAGATCTATTCAACTTATTACTGAACCAATTGCTTGATGCTCCAATATCCTTTTAACATTCACAAGTTGAAACACATTCAATTGAAAACTAGCTTTAGTAGCTGGATTACAAAAAGTCAGTGATTTTTTTTTCAGTTTCTGTAGTGTCAATGGGTTATTCTGGAATCACTGGAGAAGGCAAAATTTTCCCTACAAGTATGGGACTGGAAATTAAACCAATGTTAGATTAATTTTATACAATGAAATGGGCAAACAATTTCTATCAAATCTCCATGTCAATGCATTTTTATTAAGTAAATTCTTTGGAAGGGAAATCCCATCACTTACCAACATCAGTGACTGAGTTGAACTAGTATCTTAAAATAATTTGCGTGTTTGAACGAACACAAGATCAGAATGAGGACACTTCACCTTTAAAAAGAAAAGTTCCATAATTTCCTTCACCCTGTTCCATCTAATAGTGACTACAGGAGAACTTGCAAGTTTGTCATCATTTTACCCACTGGGACAGTCATTTCTGTAGAACTGTGCAGGCTGACAACTGCTATAGTTTTACTCGAAGTTTCAATAGTCAAACTTTACAAGTACTTTTTATGACAAAGAAAACACATTGGTACAGTTTAATTAAACTTAGCCTCTGGGCTGTTTTACTTAACATTGAGGAGAGATCATCTGTCTCCCCCTCTGGGCCTTTCTTTTCACTAGGATCTGATAACTTATCTCTTCAGTTTTGATGCGAGTTCATGAACAATGACCTGCTATGAACATGTTTGTGTGTTAACAAATAATCTGCTGCTTCAATTGCTCCTTATGTCAGGTGGGATCTGATTCTCAAAGAGATGTATTTTTAAAGTTTTCCATTCGCAAGATTAATCTAAGATTTGATCTAATGTTTTCAAAATCTTGTTCAACCTTCATAGGCCTATGCCACCTATGATTTTCTCTTTCAAATTCCACAGAAATTTGACTCTGGTTCTTTTTAAATTTCCTTCTATAAGCTTCTGAAATCATCTCATAGGCATTGAGAACACAGCTTAGGTGTACCATTACTACCAGACTATATACAGGTGCTTTGGTCCACCTTGCTGTCTAACAAGGGGCATACATACGATGGGTCGAGAGAGGACTGCTCTTGGATTTTGAGAGTATCTTAGTGTTCACATCGTTAGTGTACGCACAACCTGGACCATTTGATGGGCAACACGACAGCTCAGTGACTATCGCTGTGCTGTGCAGATACATGGATTTGGGCCTACGTCTGTGGGAGTTTGTGTATTCTCCCCATGCTTGCGTGGGTTTTCTCCGGGTGCTCCGGTTTCCTCCCACATCCCAAAAATGTGCTCTTTAGGCTAATTGGCAAAACAAATTCTCCCTAAATTGTCTCAAATTTGGTTTTTAATCCATAGATCTATAAACATAGACAGGGATCACGGGTAGAGGTGGGAACACCGGGGTGGTAGCATGGGCTTGTTGGGCCGAAGGGCCTGTTTCCCGTGCTGTTTTGTTCTTTGTATCTAAAACCTCCCCCATGAACACTCTTGAACTAAATAATTCCCCAATTGTCTTTTAGCTTTTCTACTTTCAGGGTAATGTCCTCAAATCGCTCAAAATGGATTTTAACTTGGTGTATTTTAATTCACTGAATTCAGCCACAAAAAAAAGTAAAACTTTTTTGCTTGTGTCAGGCAGTGACACACAATTGAGTGATGGCAAAAGTCATTTTGCCACTGGTGAGAAATTAATTTGGAATCTTGATCATCCAACTTTGATGACAGTTTAAAGATGTGTCAATATTCCCATCTATGTCAGGAACCATATATGCATCATTTGCATCTCATGAAAGCTTATTAAAAGGCAAACACATGCAATTATGTTCTCCCTCTAAATTAAATGTTTTTCTAATGGGTAATTAGAATGGTCTGTTTCCCAACTACATAAGTGATGTGCACCTGGCAACCTTAGTTCAATGGCATGGAGATACATTGCTGTGCACCAAATGATATGAAAAAAGTTTATGGATTACATCAAAATTAGCAATGTTGTTGATAGTGAGGAGGATAGGCTTAGGCTACAAATTGATAGTCATCAACTGATAAATTGAGCAGAGCAATGGCAGATTGAATTTAATCCTGCTAAGCATATTTTTGGAGGTCTAATAAAGGCAGTGTGTTAACCCCCAGAAGATTCATGGGGAAATCACTGATTCATCTCCATGTGGGGCTCATTGAATCTGAGCAGTTCTTGCTATATGTGGAGAGTGTTTTTCTTTGGGCTGTAGGAACTAAGGATACTGTTTGTAGATTTTGGAGAGAGAGAACATTCTAATAAGCCCCACTTCCCCCAGGTTGAAGGCTTGTCCTCACCCCAATAATCAACACTGATTAAAAGGATGTCACCAAGTCAAAGCCTCCTCTTTTCAGCTGATCTTGTGCTTCCCCCATTTCCATTTCTCTCTCCTCTTTTCACCACAATACTGGTGGGAGAGTTCTGTTCTTATAGAATTCTTACAGTGAGCCAAATGGCCTCCTTGTCCATTGAGCCTGCACAGACAACAATCCCACACAGGCTTATATCTGCCATCTCACATATTTACTCTGTTAATTCTGCTGACACTAAGAGGCAATTTAGCTTGGTCAATCAAATTAACCTTCACATCTTCAGAGAGGGAGAGGAAACCCACAAAGACATGGCAAATACTTCTGTACTCCTTTCCCCCTTAAGAAAGAAATATTTTTTATCACTCGGGTTAGGTATAGCAACAACAAGATGGCAACATCATCTTTGCCAGCGGTGGGGCCCTCCAGGAGCAGTTATGACATCAGAAGTAACAGCTTCCCATGCTCATGCTACTCCTGCAACTCTGTCACTATTTAAATTATTAACAAGCAAACTTGGGATGAGATACCACACCCACCCCACCATTATGATTAAGGCATGCATGAGGGCAATGACTGGGATTGTTGGCCCCTCAGCCATTGTAGCCATGTAAAGTGTGCGTAAAGACATATTCTTTTTGAAGGCCTGGTGGGCAGTCCACCTCACTCTGGAGGCTAACAGTGGGCAGAATATTCTTGGCAGTAAACCAGAGGATCATTCTGTCAAAACGTCCCACTCTTCATGCTGAGTTAGATCTGGGGTGGTGCCAAAGAACAATACAGCACATGAAACAGGCCCTTTGGCCTCCCAAGCCTGCACTGCTCATGCTTCCAACTAGACTATTCGTTTGTATCCCTCCATTTCTAGTGGCTATCCAGATAAGTCTTAAACAATCCCAGCATGTCTACCTCAACCACCTTGCTTGGCAAAGTATTCCAGGCTCCCATCACCCTCTGTGTAAAATACATCCCTCTGACATCTATGTTAAACCTTGCCCCCACCCCACTATGAACCTGTGACCTCTTGTGGTCGTCACCTCCAACCTGGGAAAAAAGTTTCCCATTGTTCACCCTATCTATGCCCTTCATAATTTTATACACTAGTATTAGGTCACATCTCATCATCCATCTTTCCAGGGAGAAGAACTCCAGTTTATCCAATTGCTCCTCATAAAGAACTCCATAACAGGCATCATCATGGTAAACCTTTTCTGTACTCTCTCCAAAGCCTCCTTGTCCTTCTGGTAGTGCGGCGACCAGAACTGGACGCAGTATTCCAAATGTGGTCTGACTAATGTTCTATATGGCTGCAATATCCTATGCCAGCTTTTATACTCTATGCCCTGTCCTATAAAGGCAAGCATGCCATATACTTCTTCACCACCTTCTCCATCTGTGATGCCATCTTTAAGGATCTGTGGACTTGCACATCCATGTCCCTCTGTATCTATGCTCCTGATGGTTCTGCCATTTATTGCATAGCTCCTCCCTACATTAGTTCTACCAAAACGCATCACTTCGCATTTAGCTGGATTAAATTCCATCTGCCATTTCTCTGCCCAATTTTCCAGCTTATCTATATCCTGCTATATTCTCTGACAATGTTCATCGCTATCCACCAGTCCAGCCATCTTTGTGTCATCTGCAAACTTACTAATCACACTAGTTACACCTTCTTCCAAATCATTTATATATATCACAAACAGCAAAAGTCCTAATTCAGAGCCCTGCGGAACACCACTAGTCACAGACCTCCAACTGGAAAAAGACCTTCTACTTCTACTCTCCATCTTCTATGGCCAAGCCAGTTCTCCACTCATCTAGCTAGCTCTCCTTTTATCCCATGAGATTTAACCTTTTGCACCAACCTGCCATGAGGGACTTTGTTAAACGCTTTACTAAAATCCATATAGACGACATCTACTGTCCTTCCCTCGTCAATCGTTTTTGTCACATCCTCGAAAAACTCAACCAAATTTGTGAGATTATTTCATTCTAAATGTACATACATCCTATCTCCAAGGATCCTCTCCAACAATTTCCCTCACCTGGACATCAAGCTCACTGGCCTATAATTACCTGGTTTATCCTTGCTACCCTTCTTAAATAAAAGGCCCCACATTTGCTATCCTCCAATCTTCTGAAACCTCACCTGTGTCCAGTGAAGAGACAAAGATTTCTGTTACAGGCCCACCAATTTCATTTCTTGTCTCCCTGAGCAGTCTAGTAAAGATGCCATCAGGCCCTGGGGATTTGTCAGTCTTAATATTTCCTAGAAAACCTTCCTTGTAATTGAGATTCTCTCTAACAGGTCAACACATTCCTCTGAGAGACTCCCAGTCAACACATCCTTTTCCTTTGTGAATACTCTTGCAAAGTATTCATTTAGGATCTCACCTAGTTCCTTGGGCTCTAAGCATAATTCCTCTTCTTTGTCCCTGAGAGGTCCAATTTTTTCCCTGATACTTCTCTTGTTCCTAATGTATGAATAAAATGCCTTAGGATTCTTCTTAATCCTGTCTGCCAAGGACATTTCATGACCCCTTTTAACTCCCTATTTGAGCCAATCTCCCTTGACCTCAGGAAGGCCTCCCTCTGGCATTTTTCTGGTGTTGCAGGGTGGTCCCTTTTTGGGCCCAATGGTGCTGACCTCCCTGGCAACCTCCTCCAAAGACCGGTGTAGTCAGGATGGTTGACCTTGGGAGGCCTTTCTAGGATAGCCTGGAGCAGTTTCTCCAGGATCCCTCACTGAATTGTGAAGCAAAGGAGCTCTAATTTAGAGCTTCAGCCCACATCTGGCCCATTACTGAGTGAATGTGTGGGTGCTATTTAAATATGGCACCAGGACTTTTGATCCCATGAGGTAACATGATTTAAATATATTCAGCAAGGTAGCCTGTGTTGCCATACAATTCAACAACTGATGCCCTTTTCCCAAAGGTAAAGGAGTCTAAAATTAGAGGGCATAGTTTAAGGTGAGAGGGGAGAGACACAGAAGGGCCCAGAAAGGCAATTTGTTTCAGAATGATGAGTGACTGGAACAAGGTGCTAGAGTTGGTATGGTAGTAGGGGCAGATAAAATTTTAAGAGCATTTAATTAGTTACATGGGTAAGATTGGTATCGTGGGACATGGGTCAAACACAGGCAATTGGGACGAGCTTAGTGGTTTTAAAAGGGCAACATGGGCAAGTTGGGGCAAAGGGCCTGTTTCTACACTGTGAACCTGTGACTCTATGATTAATGAGCCGAAAAGTAGAAGATCTGGTGCAAAAAAATCCTCCCAGTCACAGCAGAAATTATGTTGACTTTCCAACCCACCACCATACCCAAGGGTGGATTTTCTGGTACCTCCCTCTGGCAGGATCTTATACTCCTGCCCAAGTTAACCCATCACGATGGGCTCCCTGGCACGAGGGCAGTGGAGACAAGCAAAAGCCCTTTAACTTCAGCACAATTAGAAGATCCCTACAATAGACAATGACTTGTTTTATACATTATTGGGAAAATTCATTGTGTGGCTAAAAAAATCTGAGTCAATGGATAAAATCTTCTCATATTTCAGTGAGAACCATAAAGTAAGCTATTGGCATGGTCAGTGAGATATCGAATTGTATGTTCACACATTTAAAAATTTCTATAGGTTTCGTGCTGCACTGAAGGTGGCCTGCCTCTGATTCCCTTACCCCAGCATCACTTGAGTTCATCAATCAGCCATGCGCTATTTAAAGCCTCCCCAGCACTCATTGCATGAATCTGGGGGATGACTGCCAGGAAGTCAGATCCTCAGAGGAAACCCTCACCAAGAAGGTTGATGGAGTGGAGCAGAAGCATGACATTCTATACTTACAAATGAGCAGAAGGCCAGCCAGCAAGGTCACCAATACTGAATGGGAAGTAGCGGTAGCACTAGTGAGTGCCAGCTCTCTGTACAAGCATATAGTATCCAGTACCAGAAAGAAAATGAATGAGCTCCTTCATGCCACCAGGTCATTGCACACTGATCATGATTTTGGAAAGGCAGATATATTGTCACTTGACTAGTAATCCCCCAGAGACCATGCCAAATTTCCTTAGCATCCTGAGAAAGTAGATTTGTTGTGGATTTTGTTTTAACTATAGTGATGGCATGGGAGAACCAGAACAGACTGTGATCTGGACATCTAAACTTGAAGTTCTTGACTGTTTCTACTTCACCCCCATTGATGTAGACAGGGGCGTATCCTCCACTACACTTCCTGAAGTCTATGACCATCTCCCTGGTTTTGTTGATATTGAGAGAGAGATTGTCATTGCATCAGATTCTCTCTTTGCTGTACTCTGTCTCATCATTGTTTGAGATTCAACCTACTTCAGTGGTGTCATCAGCAAACTTACATTGAATTGGAGGGGAACTAAGAACATAAGAAATAGGAGCAGGGGTAGGCCATCTAACCTCTCGAGCCTGCCCCGCCTTTCAATAAGATCATGGCTGATCTGAAGTGAAGTGGATCAGTTCCACTTTCTCCATAACCCTTAATTCCCTTGTCTATCAGAAACCTATCTACCCATGACTTAAAATATATTCAGTGAGGTAGCCTCCACCACAATCAATGGGCAGAGAATTTCAAAGATTCACCACTGAGTGAAGAAGTTCCTCAACTCCGATCTAAACCACCCCACCTTTATTTTGAGGCTGTGCCCTCTAGTTCTGCTATTCTTTCTAAGTGGGAAGACTCTCTCTACCTCTACCCTATCCATTCCCTTCATTATCTTATACATCTAAGATCCCACCTCAGCCTTCTAAACTCCAACGAGTACAAATCTAGACTATTCAATCTCTCCATACATGCTAACCCCCTTATCTCCGATATCAGCCTGGTGAACCTTCTTTGCACTCTCCAAGGCCAATGTTCTGCAAATGTGGTGACCAAAACTGCACACAGTACTCCAGCTGTGGCCTCACCAGCACCCTATACAGCTGCAACAGAACCTCCCTACTTTTATATATTCTATCTCCCTCGCTATAAAAGGCTAAATTCCATTCATTTTCTTGATCATCTGCTGCACCTGCAGACTGGGTTTTTACAATTTGTGCACAATGACTCACAGGTCCCTCTACACTGTAGCATGCTGCAGCTTTTTGCCTTTTAAATAATAATCCTTCCTACTATTATTTCTACCACGGTGGATAACCTCATATTTGCTAACATTATACTCCATCTACCAGGTCCTTGCCCACTCACTCAACCTATCCAGATTTTCTGCAGACTTTCCACACCCTCTACGTAATTTGCTTTTCCACTCATCTTCATGTCATCAGCAAATTTCATTATCCTACACTCAGCCCCTTCCTCCTGACCATCCAGTTGAGGTGCTAGCACCAATCCCTGGGGCACTCCACTAGTCACCAGCTGCCAACTGGAATAGCACCCATTTATTCCAACTCTCTGCTTCCTATTAGGCAACAGTCTTTTATCTATGCTAATAGCTTACCTCCAACTCCTTACACCCTCACCTTCTGCAGCAATCTTTTGTGAGGCACCTTATCAAATGCCCTCTGGAAATCTAAAAACACCACATCCACCAGTTCCCCCTGTCTACTGCACGAGTCACATCCTCATAGAAATCCAATAAATTCGTCAAACACGATTTCCCCTTAACGAATATGTGCTGTGTCTGTTTGATCAAACCGTTTTTTTCTAGGTGCCTTGCTATTTCTTCTTTGATGATGGATTCAAGTATTTTTCCGACTACAGACATTAAACTAATCGGCCTATAATTCCCTGCCTTTTGTCTGCTACCTTCTTTAAATAGCTACGTAACATTAGCCATTTTCTAATCTTCTGGCACTTCCCCAGAGGCCAGCGAATTTTGATAAATAATTACTTAGCCACACAGTCATAGAATCCTACAGTGCAGAAGGAGGTCATTCAGTGCAACTAATTTGCACTAACCACAATCCCATCCAGTCCATATCATAAGCTTACAGGGAAAATCAAGTAGTTACTGCCAAGTTCTGAAAGAAGCAAGAGATGTATCTTTCTTGGAGGCTGCTGTTTGGGATCTGCTAGGAGAAATAAGTCTCTCTCCAGAAAGGTTCTGGAGGCTCAAGGGTTGGCAACATACAAGTTTGTGTGTCACTAATTGATTTAGAAGAGTTTAAATCTATAGGAGGAATATTGTTTGAATTGGAACCAATTGGAGATAAGATACAATTCTTAATTGCTAATCTGTCATGTTTAAGTATTTCAATTGGTAAAAAGTTAAGCTAATCGGTTTTAGTTAAACTGTATTGTTAAATAAAAATTGTTTTGATAAAGCATCCTAGCACATTAATAGAATCACACTTGGACTGATACCAAAATAGAAAAGCTGTTAACGGCTTGTTGGGCTTTGTAACATGCTTTGGGATTTCTGATCTCACACCCTAACAATGCATAGTATTTTATCTAGAGCATTATTGATTCATAAAATAGAATCCCTGCTGTGCAGGAGGCCATTTGGCCCATCAAATCTGCACTGACAACAATCCCACCCAGGCCCTAACCCTTTAACCCTATGTATTTACCCTGCTAATCACACTAAAGGGTCAATTTACCTTTGCCAATTCATCTAACCTACACATCTGTCTCACTCAAGCTGAATGAGATCCAGGCAGTGTAGGTATGATGAAGGCTCAGCATCACATTCTAAAAAGAATTAGAGCACACACCCCTTTATTTTGCAGTGACAAAAGCAAAATACTGTAGATACTGAAATTTGAAAACAGAAAATGCTGGAAAAACTCAGCAGATCTGACAGCATTTGTGGAGAGAGAATAGAGCCAACATTAAGTCTGGATTGAGACTCAATGTTGGCTTGATCCTTTCTCCACAGTTACTGTCAGACTTCCTGAGATATTCCAGCATTTTCTGTTTTGGTGTCATATTTTTATAGCACCAGCTGCCACAAACTAGGTGAATTTAAAAGGACCTATTGCATCCAGGGAGCAGCTAAGGTAAATGAATGGGATTTGGAGGGAGTCAGAAATAAGAGTGGGGATGGGGAAGACAACCACACATTTGGGAGGGGGTTGGACATTGGTGGTGTCAGACATCAGGCTGAAGGGACACCATGGCACTCACAGAAGTTCCTAAGGCATTAGGATCAGTCTGGAGGAGGTGGGACCTGTACAAACTGGATGGATTACAAGTGGGAAAGGTTTAAACTAATAAGGCAATGGAAGCTTTTACAAGGTTCCAGAACAAGAAGAATTAAAAAAAAGGACAAAAAGGAAAAAAAACAATGAGAATAAAGGAAAGTGATAGGCAGAGAAAAATCAAAGGACCAGAGTGAGATTAGAACCAAGTAAAAATAAGAAGAAACATTGAAAGTGCCCACCTTAAAGGTTTTGCACCCGAATACTCAGAGCATTTGAAACAGTGGATGAATTAGATGCATAGATAGGTGTAAAGGGGTATGTTATAATTGGCATTAATGGTAATATGGCAGGGATGGAACTAAACATTGAAGGCTATTCAGTATTTAGGAAGTTAGACAGAAAAAGGTGGAGTAACATTGATTAATTAAAGATATTGATACAATATTAGGGAAGGATATTAGCATAGATGATGTGGTATCTGTATGGGTTGAGTTAAACAGAATAAAAAACATTGGTGGGGCTGGTATACAGACCACCAACCTGTAATGGTAAAACACATTAGACAGGAAATCAAAGATATGTGTTAAAGGAACATCTGTGACTATGGACAACTTTAATCTGCATATAGATTGGGAGAGTCAAATAAATCACAGTACAATAAAAAGAGGATTTTCTGGAGCTGTTGTTGTTTGTCCATCATCGATGAGGACCTTGACACCATTAAAATCATTGAGGCTGGTTGCAGTGTATCTGAAGATGACTGATGAGGCCAATTCAGGCATGGAATGTCCTGGCACATATTGGGCAGACTTGTGTAGATACTGTAGCTGTTGCACTGGTGGCTCTGGACTTGCACTTAAGTTGTGCTTCAGCAATACACCTTGCTTCATGAACTTGACAGCCTTTGTGGCTAGGGCAGTTTTGTGCCAGTGTTTCCCAGCTGGTCGTGTCAATGTCAAACAACTTCAAGGAAGCCTTGTG